>OV725083.1:49402698-50602698 GCA_928085145.1 Nezara viridula
GGGGATATTGATTGGCAAGACCGTCCAGATCTACTGGCATTGATTGGTTCAATCGCTCGCTTGAATGATCAATCTTTAGGGCCATCAATTTGGATTTGGATTTGGATCAATCTTTAGGGCCGATTTCAAAGAATTTCAGACTAGGCGACCGAATTAGCATTCGACAAATCAGACAGTTTTACAAAAGAATCAGCCTACCTTTCAAATATTTTTTTTTTCTCAGCATAATTGCTGTCTTGCTTTTATCTTCTCATTACCAGAAGAAAACTGCTTCGATCGGCAGGCAAGAACTCAGCACAGTGGAAGACGTTATGCAAGAGAGCTTACCGATGCAAGTCTTGAAGTGCTTATGACGGCTGATCTTATGCCGAAGGAAATTTAAGTTCTGGAAAGGAACCACAGTAGAACCACAATTACCCATATTAATAGTCAAAGCAGAAATTTCGAGAAAAAAAATTGGTATTTTTGAAATTAATTAAAGCAATAAAAAAACAACAACTAAGGTGTGTGCTTTAGACCACACGATACAAGTATAAACATCAACAATAAATTAATTCAATTAATAATATGAAATATGAAATATAAATAATAGCCCATTACAGGGAGGATGAAATTCTGAACATTTCCCTCGCTTAGGTATACAAGTCCTACTGTATCTGAGTATCTGAAGTATCTGAAACATTTTAATCCACATGTTCAACTAACCTCGTTATCATTTGGTTTTCGACACTATTTTTTCATTTTCGCCTTCCTAATATGGTGTCGCGTAAGATAAAATTTTGAATTATAGTCTATTAAAGAAAAGATGAAATGCTGAACAACTTCATCACTTACAGTATGCAGGCCCGATTTTTAGTTTCTGAGATATTTTAATCCAAATGTAAAAACAGTTTAATTAGTCGACTCTAGCCGACTTTACACGAGCGTTAACACTTCGAAAATCTGACGGATCAATCTCCACAACAAAGTGCAATACGCGCCTGAAGAATTTCTATTTAAAAAAAAAAAAGGAAATATTTCCATAGATATGTAATTCATAATCAAATGGATGTAATTAATTTGAACATTTATTAGTAAGTAAATTATTTAAAATATGAGATGTTCCATATATACATATATCAAGACTACAATCATACACACATTCCATATATAATATTATTCTTGCAAACTAGCTCTCAAATTATAAAAAAAAAAACTAAAATGTAAAACGATAGAATAGATGAAATAAAAATCCTGTAGGATTTGCGTAGAATGACGTAAATGAAAAGTGGGGTTTGGAAGAATCCAATTTTAGAAGAAATTATAAAATTAGAATGTTGATGACTTATTTACCTCACTAGGCCGATGACGTAAGTGGGATTCGAACGCAGTTAATCTAGCAAACCCCTTCTTTTTATATAATTAACTATCGAAACAAAAATATAAATATTTAGTTTCAAATAAGTTATAAATGGATCAAAAAATAATAAATATGAAATTAATACATCCTAGTTGGTCCGTGCGAATAATTCGCAGAAAATTTTGTTTAGTAAATAGGAAAACAATATGGGAATAAGTAGTTCCTATGTATTATGTAAGGAAGCAATTAATAGTTTTTCCTTGGTCGATTACAATATTCCATTAAACATAATAGAAAAAAATATTTGTACAAATTGTTTTGCTAAGACCTATTTTTAAACGCTAACTGGAAAGATAATAAAAATAATAAACAAAAAATAATGCCCCGATCATAGGATTTTCTAAATTATTAAAAAAAATAAAATGTAAGAACAACCAAATGTCTTTAAGAAATAATAAAGTCAACATATCAGCCAGAAAAAAAAAGTCTAGTAGACTATTCTACTCCAAAATGCAATATCTTTAAACAGGAAGACATTATTAAGTATACCAAAATTAATGAAGTGTATGTTTGTTAATAATTTTTCGATTTATTGTTTTTTTGTAAGTAATTTAGTAATCTTTCTAATAATTATGGGTACAATCTAGAAAAAAATGCATACTTTTTGAGTTTTTCGCAAATAAAGTTTCTTTTCCATCATAACTTTTTTTCCAGAAATTTCGGAGGGATGGGACTATTTTTCGCATGTGAAGGAAAAGAATATCTTCAAAATGAGTGGTCAATCATTGGATTTGATGAAGAATTGACGAAGTTATGGCGTACCGACAAAAAAAAACACGTTTTAGAAATAATATATAGGATTATTCAGTATGAATCAATTTAAAAATGAATAAAATCTTTGCGTTGTTCTAAAGCAACTGATAAACATAAGTTTAATTCTCTTAAATATTTTTTGGTAATTCCTAGATTATTAGTTCCTGAGCGGAAATGCCATAAGAATTTAGTAAAAATAGCTGAGTAACTACTGAAGAGGAAAGAATTGGTGCTGATTAATTTATCAGGGGTGTGTGATAACCGTTACGCATGTATGATAAAGGTTACGTACTTGGACAGTAAAACAGTAGCGGATCCAGGCTTTTATTTTGGGGGAATTCAGCCCGAAAGTTTTTATTCTTTATATATATATATATATATATATATATATATATATATAAACAATAATTTTTTGGAAAAGAAAAGAAAGAACATAACTACCTAAATAACTAACTATTTGAAATGGTATTTAAGCGATGGCGTGATTCTTGACGCCCTATTCAAAATATAACTACATGAACAATAACACATTAAAATATATTTTTTAATATATTTTTAATAAGACAGATTTATAATCATATGGCTTCTTTCCATAATGTCCTATCTAAGGTCCATTCTTCTCGCAGACCATCATGGATTCCTCCACTTCGTTATCCCAGGTCTTCCTCGTCTTCTTCTTTCCCTAGTTTTCCATAAGTGGACTTCTTTAGGTAGTCTTCCTTCAGGCATTCTTTCCAAATGCCCATAACACTTCAGGCGTTATATCTCAATCTCTTCCAGAATGGTTCTTTTAGCCTTCATCTTTTCTCTGATGGTCGTAGTTAGTAGTCCATTTCGATGGCTAGAAGTTTCTTCTGAGGTTGCTTTTTATGGTCTAAGTTTCTGATATCCTCTCGTCTCTAACCTTGCTTCCTCTTCGATTCCTGATAACCCTCCGAGGCGTCTGAAAAGAAGATGGCCTCGTGATCTTCTCATGTAGACAAATTATTAGAGTGCTACCAGTGGGTAGTTTCTCAACAAGCGTGTTTCATGTAATAATATTTCTCTGTACAGATTTACTTGATGTATTTATACTAATACAGTTGTAAATATCATAATAAAAGTAAAAAAAAAAAAAAGTTTCTGATATAAGCTATGGGGCTCCACCAAACCTTCATATTCCTCTCGTATCCAATCCTTACAATCCAAAATCCTTCGTAAAATCGTCAATGCTCCTTACTTTGTTACAAATAAAATCATCCATAATGACCTTAATGTTCTTATGTATCAGATTTGGCCCAATCCAGATATCTGTCCTTCCATAATAAACTTCATAACCATCCCAACCCTCTTGTTTCTAACCTTGCTTCCTATTCAATTCCTGATAACCCTCCGAGGCGTCTGAAAAGAAGATGGCCACGTGATCTAATATAGACATATTATTAGAGTGCTACTAATGGGTAGTTTCTCAACATGTCATTATATCCATGTGCGAATTTACCAGATGTATTTTTTGTATACATTTGTAAATATCATATAAATAAATAAATAAAGTTTCTGACCCATATGTCATAATGCTCAGTACTATACTATTGTAGATTTTTTTTTTGGGCGATAAAGTTCCGGTTCCATAATACTGAGCTTTGATATGGTCTTTTTGCCATCTAAAATTTTTCTTTTTATTTCCACATCACATGCACCATCTATTTCAATCGTGGAACCAAGATATTTAAAATGTTTAATTATTTTTAGAACCCCTCCTGGATTCAGTTCTATATCCTCATTATCGAATGTCATACATTTCGTTTTCTCAGCATTAATAACTAGTCCCCACTACTGATATTTCTCATTTAATTTTCTTAACATATATGTAGGTTACGTTTTTAAGTTAAAAACCAAAATAAAATAGAAGTACATCGTAACACCATATTTCCTTCTCACGTGCAACGGACGCAACAATCGTAAAAGGTATTTTTACTTTACTGGCACATATCCAAAACAGTCCTCCGCAAATTTTAGGCATAGCGAATAAACAAACACTGAACTATTTATTTTTCAGAAACGACTCCATCATATTTTGAAAATAAAAGTGACAATGATGAAGCTCGACAGATGGTGTTTTTGTTTTGGACTCGTAGAAGAGTAGTTTTCGGAATGAAGGTAGATAATTACTTGCTAATTGCGTTATTTTTAACCTGAAAACGTGGGCAATTTTTCATCACATTGTTATTTTCGAGTGGCCTTCGATTTAAAAAAAATCATTTTTAACATAGTAACCCCGTTTCCTATGTAGGATAATATATCGTCTGGATTCCGTTTGAAATTCCGAATGCGATTCATGACATAACTTTTGCAGAGAAAACATTTGTCTTGCGATAGATGATTCAATAACAGTTACTTAACATTAAAAAAACAACTCCAATAACAACTCCGGAAACCAAATCTTCGAAAAGTTTGCCCAAGTTTTCTAAAGTAAGTTACTTCTTTATAAAAATACAAATCTTAACTATCTATTGGGTTGGCAAATAAGTTCTTTCGGTTCCTATGTTTCTTTTTATGTCACTATGATACACTTCTTATCTCAAGAATTAATCCTTAAGGTGGATTGTTTATCCTGTTTGTAATATGTCAACAACTATATCTGTTAACTCTTGTTGAAACTAGCTTAGTATTGTGTTTGCTATTGCACTGGGAATATGGAAGAAAATATCATACATTATCGGCATATTTTTTTGTATTATTTTAAAAAAGGTAAGCGTGCTGCTGAAATTTATAGAAAAATTAACAGTATTTATGGAGATGATGCCTTAACCGAACGCAAATGTCAAAATTGGTTAAGGAAGTAAGCGTAGAAAACCATTTGCACAAGCTCGGCTGTGTTTCCAGGCTTAATGTTTGGGTTCCTCACATGATTTTTTTTTCCAATATCCAAAAAAAAAATGTTATAACTTCAATACGACTTTAGCTTTCTTCAAGAAATTTAGGGTCACATTAATTGTACAAAATGACATCAACAGGACCTTTGTAAACAAACTACAAATGGAGATAACAAATAAAAACCTGTAAGGAGTTTTTTTTTTGTTAATTCTATATGTAGGGTTTAGATAAAAAAAACATTCATACGGCTTTAAAGAGCAATAATTCAGCTTCCCAAGGGATATATTAACATCGAATTTGGAGAACATCCTGAAGAGTTATGAATGATCGGAAGGGTGTTGTGTTCTACAAAGACAACGCTAGATCCCACATCTCATTGGTCACTCGCAATAAATTATTGAGCCTTGGAAGGGACCTTTTGCACCATTCTCCCCATTCACCAGACCTAGCTCCAAGTCACTACCAATTATTCCAGTCTCTGGAGAACTCCATGAATGAAAAAAAGTCATATTAAATAATGGTCAATTTATTGTAGATTAAAATAAATTTTATGTCTATAATACATTAAGTTTTATTTCACCGAAATACTTAAATACGAAATACTGAAAAACCGAAAGGACTTATTTGATAACCAAATACAATGCCCAAATCCTTTGAAAATCCTTAAATATGAACATAGGTCTCAGAAACGCTGAATGCAATAAAGCCATCCATACCGACGAAAAATCAAGTATGTTGTTAACCAAAACAATTTTTTTCGTGCATCATTTACTCCCTCCCCCCTCCTTATAAAAAAATTAATTAAAAATGTTTTAAAATCGATATTTATGTTACACATAATGTTCGAAAAGCATAAATATTTACATTAACGTCATTGGAACGGACAATACACACTGTTTATGGTAATGTAAACATATCGAACAAAACAAGCCTTAAGTAAATTTTTGAGCTCATGTATTATTTAAACTTTTTTAAGATAAAAAGATTTCTAAACGTAAGGCCCAATCCGAACATATAATGTAAAACTAAGTAATTTTCAAATGCACTTGAAATAATAAAATTTTGTGACTTCAGCAAGAAGTCACCCTTCAAGGTTCATATATTGAACGTTTCGGATGAACTTGATCCATTTTCATTTCCAATTTTTAGAACGAAATGTTAAAGAATAATAGGACAAATACAAACAAATCTTTTATCATGTAAATGGAGAAGTACACAAATGAATTTTAATTACAACAAATACAAATTCTTTTATAACATTGCTTTTATAACAAGATCATAAAGGTTTTAAAAGATTTAATTCAATAGTATATGAAACAGATAAGCGTATTGGTATCCCAAAAAATCTCAATAAATTTCAAATTTAGGACGTACAATACTAAAAGAAAGAAAGTTTTGATAATCAGTTTTGAGACCTAAGCATTAACCAGCACCTTGGTAAGAAGTATTTAAAAGGAAAATCATCCGCACGAAAACTGAAGCGATCTGGAATCAGAGCAATAACGCATGGAGGAGAGAGACTAATAAAGAACTGCTTACAGAAATTCTACACTACAATGCCTCAATAGTAGGCAAGAAACCACGAGGGAGGCCAAAAGCAAAATGGATAGATCGAATCAACGATGCTGCAGAGCTGTATGACGAAAAGTGGAAGGCGATAACCCAAGATTGGCAAAATTGGAGAAGGTTGGTTAAGTAGGAATAAAGACTACAAGATCTGTAAATCCAATAGAAAATTATTTTATTTTATGTAATTGGTGTTTTTATTTTATTATTAAAAACATAAAACTGAATAACAGTGTCAGTGAATCCAAGGTAAAAGTAATGATTCGACGCTCCACTATCCTATTTGACGTACATAAGGTCTACAAACACCAAAAAACAATATAAATAATCGACATCGCAACATCAGAGCAATGTTCTCGAACAAAAAACGAACAGGAGGCAGGATAATAATACAAAATTGCAACTCAAGGACTGACAATTAAGGATCGGCTGTGGTAAACATGACGTATGTTTTTGTTTGGTGTTTTATTTCAATTGTACAAAACAGTTTCATCACTAGGTCCAAGTTGACCTCAAGTTGGGATAGAGATAGGACGAAGTAAATACATTAAAAAAAAAACAAACGAAAAAGAAATGGACGGTCATCATAAAACGATAAGAGAAATGGTTACAGGTTATCAGTGAGAAATCATATCACCTGATATTTCGGATATGACTGACTCATCTTTGAGAATGCTGCGTAAAATGTTTTTGAATGAGAAGTGTTTTGTTACAAACGGCGTTGTGAGTAAATAATTTTTTACATAAGCATTGACGAAATTTTAAAAAAGTACTCATAATTTCATTTTTATCTTTATAACCGGATGAAGTGTGTACTTTTCTCTGGCAAAAATTACATTAAAATGTAAAGAAAACAAAAAAATAGAGGTAACCATAAGGAGTTTTAATGGCGTTGCACTATCAAACTTTTAGAGAGGGACACATCTTGATGGAGTTTTGAATTTTTGTGGGAGACAAGGGGAAAACATGGAACAAACAGCAGCAAATGTTATTGTGTATGATGTACAATTTTCTAAATTCTACTTATCTTGCACTGTTTGTAAGAAGAAAAGATCAATGAATATCTTGGCAGTTGGGAAAGGGAAGAGGGTTCATGCACCATGCACTTTGGAGGATGGGCTGGACAGCCCTATAAGAAACAAAATGTTTCTCTTACATACAAATAAACCTTCTTAACATGTACGTCACTGGATTGCTACTTCTCGATGCTGTTCCAACATAGGTCAATAAAGAAATATGAAAATCTAGGAAGATAAGAAATGTTTCCATGATGTGTACCATAGTGCTTGTAACTGCGTAACATTTCCATACCTATACATAGTTGAAAAAGGCAGAACAATCAAATGAAACATTCAGTAATGGAGTACAAATCATATATCAATATTAATTATTTAGTATTAGTATTCCAAGGTACTCTAACACTTAACTTGTATACGAAATTGAACTGGATCAATATTTTTGTCCAACAGTAACATGTCCTATGGTTCGTTTTTTTTTTACTAATAGAAGAACATTTAAATTTGAATGTACAGAACCATTCTTCTTCGTTAGCGAGGATAAAAGATGGTCCAAAGCATGCACCGAATGGATCCTAAGAGAAAACTACAGGAAAAGGAGTCGACCCCAACTTAGATGGAGGGACGAAATGATACATTATGTAGGTTATAATTGGTGGTCTGTGGCTAGAATATTTAGTTGTGTCGTTTTTTTTTCTTATTTAATTCCATTTTTCCGTGTGTTTTGAAGTCCTTGTCTTGTTTGGTATAAGGTTTTTGTTTTTATCTTATGCCTTAAATTGTTATTTAATAAAGGAAAATCTAATCTGTTCTGTTTTTTTTTAACTTACTCTTTTGCGCTGAAGCCAACGTTTAACTAGGATTGCCACTGTTCCCTGTTTGTTGCCAGGTTCCTCTGGCTTGATGGAGATATACTAGAACCTTCCTCACCGAGACGACTCCAAATTCCTCCCTGATCCCCTCATGATTCTTTGGAGAAACTTCATATTTGCAGCTGTCACTCTGCTTTCCTGTTTATCTGTAAGTATGCAGCTTTCAGAAAGCAGTAAGGTACACTGACTTGAAGATAGTTTTACGTTTCTTTCCACCTCTCGGTTCAAAATAACAGTATTGAATATCTACTAGTAGACTAAGTTTGCCTTGCTTATTCTATATAGGATTTTTTAAATCTATTTTCCAAGATCGTTTAATCACTATTCCGATCTAGGTGGAGTTCGAGACAACTTATATTTTTTTTTCATTGCAAAAAACCGCAACATCTTCCTATACTCTTTCTATCTGAAGGATCTTGCATTTATTAGTACTGATTAACATTCCTTTTCTGCGGAGCTCTTCGTACCATTTCGTTACTATCAGCTGTAAGATTTCTGCAGAATCTGCTATGGAACAATGTTATCCGCATATAAAAGAAACTGGACCGATTAATGTCAATAAATGTTATTATTATTATTATTCCTCTCGTTTTTATGGATACGAAACTTGGATTCGCATCGTTCCTTACAATATGGAATGAGCAACGGCTTTAAGTATTAGAAAATAAAACATTCTGTAAAATATTCGGACCAGGGAAAGATGTGTCAATCGGAGAATTAAGCCGAATTGAGTCCGAGTGGTGAATTGAAGCAAATACGGAGGTAGATGGATGGAAACATGTAGACAGCGATGGTATCTGCATCGAACCATCGGGTTCGCTAAGCCTTTTATTTGTTTTTTATTCCTCGTTCCACCATCCAATTCTTGAATACTAAATCAACACCAATAGACATTGAAAAGGTGTTTTAACTTCACCTGCTGCTTTCTTAGCAGATCTTCCATTTCTTTCCATCCTACAATCATATTTCTTTAGATACCACCTATTCCTAATCCTTTGTAACACAAATTTGAATGCATACATACCTATTGCATAAATCTCTTCAGTGCTTACGAATTAAAGAAACTATGCCAAACATGTCAAATGGACTGCATGCATAATATTATGTTCATTATATTTATTCATAAGGGACAAACTGTCTCAGTATAATGGTTAATTTTCTTTTCGTCCCATGATCAAAACTAAACAGAGATTGAAATGAAGTTTTGTAAATGGGCAGAAGTTTAATGAATATTAAGCAAATTTTTCCTTATTCACAGACCATTAATAAGGATTTATTTGTTTATTGTGAGAATTGTTCAATTTACCATACAATGATAACATTAATTTCGAAACGATTATAATGCCACACTCGTGATAATTATGCAGAAATTATGATTAAGCGTTGCGAAAACTCTTGCCAAAATTCCAGTACCTATCTAATACGAGGTTGTTTTTGATGTTCTTTTGATTTTTCCCAAAAACATCCACACTTCCAGTATTTTATGATGACAAAAAAATACGTAAATGGATACATTTCTGTTGGGTATATAATTACCTGTTTAGAAAATATAAATTTAAATGAGATGAGCCGCTTTTGCAACACATGCTTGTCAAAACACACACACAAAAAAAAAAAAAAACACATGCATGTTTAAAAGTAACTAGCAAATGGAATTAGATCTCCTGAACGTTTCTCCAACTTAGAGTCGAATTGGACAAGTCGTGTGTCAGTGTGGTATTCTGTTAGATGTATTTTACTATGGATAGAAAAGGAACTAAATTTGTTCTTTCATATCTAAAACGTCGAAGGTAAGTGGAAATTTTCGATTCCTACGAATATATATTTTTTTAATTTCAGTATCAATACAAAGCATTTTCGACCTCCAGAGGGTGAAGAAGCAAAATTATTCAAGGAGGTTTATCGGTCGTTCTACATATCATGGGTGATAAATATTCAGGACGCATTCATTATAAGGTTTTTATTAGTGACGACGTTTCAACCCAAATATGTGGGTCATCATCAGGGCTGTCTCCTTAAGTGTCGCAGGGAGAATATTATCATTAAAAAAATCATATTAACTAATCATATCATATAAAATATCAAAAAATATTATCATTTATTTTTGCCTTCCTTTTTGACTGACCACCCCAACTATTCTTCTCTACAAAATTATTCTTATGGCCGAATAGAAGCAGGTGTTTCACAAGGCAGAGTATAGTGTCCTGTCCTCTTCAATGTTTTCTTAAATATTTTCTTTTATCCGTAATTGCTATCACTCCAATTCGAATCTGTAAGATGAGTAATTTAAACAACTCTTAAAAAAAAAAAAAATAAAAATAAAAACTAGTTATCTTGGATGAATATGGATAATTTATAACTATTGCTTATTTAATGTAAATGGTTATTAGTTTAATATTTTAATATAGTTTAATATTTTCAGTCATAATAAAGTTTTTATTGATAACGATGTTTCAACCCAAACATCGTACGTCATATGGGCCATCATAAGGACGTGTTTCGAGCACTGAAGGTATTTAAGTACTGATACAGTATACTCATGGTACCCGTGCTAATATCACCTATGAAATTATTAACACTGCAATATTATTTTTTTCCTTGTTGAAATTTCTCGTTCATATTAAAAAAATAAATAATATAAAAAATACAAAATCTCTGATGAATGAAAAGTAGCTTTATGTAATGCCCTTTTACAGTTTTATATGTGAACAGTATATAAAATTGTTTCATTTTCGCAGAAGTATTATTGTTAAATTTTAGAATTATCTCCGCTCAATAATTTGGAAAATGATTTAATCAAAACGATTCTATCAGACTGTTTTCAACTAAAGCGATGCATAGTAGAAATTTTATGAGCTATAAATCAAATAGATGTAATAAATGGTAATAAATTCTGATAACAAGGCCATAAAACGATTCCAAACAGTTTACGCTTCATACTAAATATCTATCAAAGTATTCACAGTCAATCAGGACAAATAATTGATTATTGTCAATTAACTTTAAAACTAATTTTCAGATTTACATTAAAAAATTTTTAAGCAGTTTATAAGCGTGAAATATATTTATGTTTATTACGGCTCGAATGTTTTCTCAAATAATTTCCTTCCTTAATGATGTAGAGATGGTTGACCGTTGATATAATATGAGAAGGAGTTAGTCGAGGGTGCGGTCAAATAAATAAAAAAAAAATAAAATATATAAATTATTTTAATTTTTGCCGACGTTTCGACCCACTTTGCAGGTCGTCTTCAGGGCGTAGGATGTGGCACTGCGGGAGGCAGTTGCAACACTGGAAGTGTTTCAACTGCCACCAGTCTTTCAACTGCCTCCCACAGTGCCACATCCTACGTCCTTAAGACGTAATCCTACATCCTACGCTCTGATGTAATTTTTAAAATTTGTAATAATTATATATAAAATTGTTAAATAAGTAAAATATTTAAAAATACATATCACATAAGATGTAATAACTATAATCTAAGAATATGTACAATAGAAATGAAATATTAAGTAATATAAATCGAAAGAAGTAGTAAACAGAAAAAAAATTATAAGATGATGATAACTATAAGTTGAAATAATATGAAAAAAAAAAAAAAGAAGAAGAATAATTGGAAAGAAGAGGGAAAAATAAAGAAGGATAAAATGATAGAATGAGAGGTAATATATTTTTTTTTTTACTTCAAAACTTTATATTACATAACCTTAGTTGTTTTTTAAAAGCATTATAAAAGGAAATTTCATTGTGTTAAATACCCAGCAGAGAGGTATTGTGAATTTTGGTCGACAGTCTATAGAAACATATTATATAAGTATGATACATCATTTTCATTATTGATGTCTGACACTAAATTTATGTATTTGTTTTTCACCTTTACCCATAATTTGTGATGTGATGTTTTTTCTTCATAGATTTTACTATAGACCAAGTTCTTAAAAAAATAATAATAATAATTTTTCCATCGTTATTTTCGCTGTCTTGTAAGAGATTGAGATTTCCTGTAAGTCAAGCAACGTCATTATACATATTTTTAAAGGTCGTTCATAAACTCAGCATAAATGGCTATCCATCTGGCTGTGTTGTATTCAATCGATGTATACTTCGTTGGAATCAGAGCTGAGTTTAGAAACTTGCCGTAAGCTTTTCACAGTCCTGTTCAAAAATACTATTAGAAACTCCAAAGTATTCATCAGCAAATCGAAAAGGACATTTTGCAGTGCACGTGCTAAGGCTGGAAAACATCCTGGCATGGCAAGTCTCATCGATGGAGCTCATAATGCTGGAGCAAACATGGACCATAGAGGAACATCGGACTTCGGATTGTGCACAGCAAAATTAGTGTTGCCCAAAGTCGCTCTTGATCTTGCAATTTGCAAGACCAAGACCAGGAATAATAACAAAAATCAATTTTTTAAATAAAAATTAAGGCAAAATAGTTACTAATACTCGATTAATACTTAGTTACTATTAGTTAATATTTGGTATAATCAATATACTTTTGCATTTAATTCCTCTAATTTTTCATTCGGGTTTAGTCATGTTTCTCCTATATAAAAAATTACAGTAATATCTCCGTAGTAATAAGCTAATAAGTAACTGCAAGACTGTTGCGAGACTCTTGCGCAAGACCAAGACCATGACCAAGACTAAGTTTGCAAGACCAAGACTCGCCTCGGTCTCGCATTTGGGCTACACTAAGTAAAATGGAGAGCAGTATGGTGAATATTTAAGAAGTTTAAAGAGTTAAAAAAGTTGATGACATTTGAGAAGTGATTTCAAAATTATAGTGACAATGGGCTGTGAACTTTGCACGAATAACTCATTAATGGTGGACGAAACAAGTGAAAGAATGGTGGCAACTCTATGCAAAAAGAAGAATATTTTGTGGAGTACCAAAACTTAATTATTTTCGTCGGAATCGACCTGATAATGGTAGTGTATATGGGTTTTCAAATAATATTGGGAGTCTTTTGACAAGTAGCTTTGTATTAATCAAAATCTACGAACAGCTTTTTGTCGTTTCAGTCCTATGTGAAAAATCTTTCGTAAAATCCTCAATGCTCCCTACTTTGTTAAAAATAAAACCATCCATAATGACCTTAATGTTTCTTATGTTTCAGATATGGCCCAATCTAGATACCTATCCTTCCATAATAAACCTTAGAATCATCTCAACTCTCTAATTTTTAACCTTGCTTCCTCTTCAATTCCTGATTACTCTCCGAGGCATCTAAGAAGAATATGGCCCCGAGATCTCCTAATGTAGACATATCATTAGAGTGCTACCATTGGGTAAGCGTTTTCACGTCATTATATCCATATGTTCAAATTTATTAAATGCATTTCCTAAAACAGTTGTAAAAAAAAATGTCCTATGTGAGAATTTCAAGATGTTTTTAATTAAATTAAAACCAAGAAAAGTATTATTACATGTCTATTTTAGGCCATAGGTCACCAAAAAAACACAGTTTTTTTTTCTTTTATTTCCTGTATGTTTTATTCAACGTTTCGGCTTCAGGAGCCATTTTCAAGAACCATGCACCGCGCCATAAAATTTTTAAAATTTATCATTACGATATGATTCGTCATAATTTATTCTTTTATTTCAAAGAATGTCGTTTTCCGTTTCTCTATTTGCAGACGGTATCAAGAAATTATTGTTCTTCAATAGGGCATTCATACAGGCTCCTGAAGCCGAAACGTTGAATAAAACATACAGGAAATAAAAAATAATAAAAACTGTGTTTTTTGGTGACCTATGGCCTAAAATAAGACATATGATAAATTATGAGAAAATGGCACCAAAACCCGGAGGATGTGACTAGAAAAGTATTATTTTAAATTAATAAGAATATCGGCTTTGTTTAATTATTAGGAAATTAATTCCGTCGATCCCAGACGTATCATTAAATATTTGTCTTTTAGAAGCTTGGCGCCATATTGGTATCGCCATATTAGATTTTCGAATAGGATTAATTCTTTTTAAAATTAGAAGTGGGATATGTCAGTTCATAATGTATGTTTAAATAATAATTATCACCTTTGTTGAGCTTCGATTTGCCTATTGCATCTGTTCTACGCTCAGTGCAAAAGTTAAAAATAATAAGAGGAGGCTTGGCACTTTTAAACCAATTTGAGGGCAAGCCACAAGTTAAAAATATCAATTCCAACGATCAATAACTCAGATCGATACAATTTCTTAACAGGATGCTTGTTGAGATATTGCGACACATTCTAAAACTGCTTGTTGAGTTGTTTTTTTTATTTTCCTACGGAGATATGGGTTAATGTTACGTCAGAAAATGGGTGTGTCGCAAGAGAGCGGAGGCTCGAACGACACGGCGTCTCCTGATTGGTCCGACGGGACGAGCCTCCGACGCTACTACCCGTCCTGAAAACATCTCGCTCCCCCTACTCTATTAATAGCTAGAGGAATTAACAGTACTTTCTCGGAAGCTGCTTCCCCACCGTCCTTGGGGGCTCGCCCGTCGGGTTCCTTCAACGGGAATTACGCAACCATTCCAGAGGTTCCATTCTGATGGAAGCACCGAATTTCCAATGAACGACGCCGATGGAAACGTACCATTGGGTTTTTTTCCATGTGACTCAACGCATGGTCCTTAGCCATAAGGTCAACATACTTTGGCAAAGTACCATGAAGCATTGCAACAAGCATATATTGGCAGTTGACTAAACTGTCATGTCCTTCATTTTTATCTTTCCATTTCATTTTTCATAGTTCTTTTGTACGCCTTATTTATCAAGTCCAATGATGGAGCCATGAATTTGATTATTAAGTTTTAATTCAGTTGCGAAAAATAAGTACATCTACTAGAAAAGTCAGGGGAAAAAAATTTATAATGAAGAGCGCACAACTCAATAAATAAAAATGGCGTCAATATATGAGCCTTTCGTTTGGCAGAATGACTCCAATTTCAACATTTTTGATTAAAGTTATTTTAGTAATATTTCTAGTTGAAAAATGTATAATATCTGAACAAATAGTAAGTTGATTCCACAGTAGGTGATTGCAATGTTGAAATATAGACTTATGAAAAAAAGTATTGACTTTCCCACAAGAAATATCACTAAAATTAATAATTAAAAATGTTGGAATTGGAGTTAGTCATATTATCAACTGAAAGGCTCGTATAATCCAACATATAATTTCTAAAATGTGTTCTTAACTTCATCTATTCTTCATCAAACCCAATGATTGATGTTCAGACCCAACTCATTTTGAAGATATTCTTCTCCTTCACATGCGAAAAATAGTCCTATCTCCCAGAAATTTCTGGGAAAAAAGTTATGAAGGAAAAGAAACTTCATTTGCGAATAACTCAAAAAGTATGCATTGATAATTAGAAAGATTACTAAATTACATACAAAACAAAAAAAAAAAAATTGTAAAAATCGTTAAAATCCGACAATTATTACAGTCCATTAGTTTTGGTATACTTAATAATGTATTCCTGAAGATATTGTATTTGAGAGTAGTATAGTCTACTAAACTTTTTTTCCTGGGTGACATATTAATTTTATTATTTCTTAAAGACATTTGGTTGCCTTATATTTTATTTTTTTTTAATAATTTAGAAAACTCCATATCGGGGCATTTTTTTTGTCTTTATGACTTTTACTATTTTTCCAGTCAGCGTTTAAAAATAGGTCTTAGCAAAATCTTTTGAACAAATATTTTTGTCTATTATGTTTAATGGAATATTGTAATCTACCAAGAAAAAAATATTAATTCCTTCCTTACATGATAAATAGGAACTACTTATTTCCATATTGTTTTGCTATTTCTTCACTAAACAAAATTTTCTGCGAATTATTCGCATGGGCTATCTAATACTATATATTATAATAGTATTTTTTTTTTGTAGTTTACGCCGTTTTGACCTAGGTCTTCATCAGGGCTATAAAATATACTTACTATAAATATTAATTGGTGCATGGTAAACAAATATAAATAGTATAATAAATTTAAAAAAATAATAATAATAACAAATAAATAAAATAAAAAGTATAATAAATAAAATAAAAATAATAATAAATAAAATATAAATTTTAATATAAACTGATATTTTTTTTTACTTTGTACCACTTAATATTTATAGTTTGCATCTTTTATAGCCCTGATAAAGACCTACAACGTAGACCGAAGCTTCGGTAAAATACACTAAATATACATATACATAAAATACTATTATAATATACAGTATTATATATTCATGGTCATTCTCCAATAATTATAATGGTTCCCCAGTTTTTCAACAAATAATAAAAATTATCGAAATTCGTACCATTTATAAATAAGATATTTCGTCAGTCATCAAGTCCACCTTCAACTGAACTTTTTATGCGAATTTCGACCTTGTTTAATTATACAAAAACACACAGTAGAGCACAATGACCACATAGATTTGTTTTTAAAATTCACGAAAAATCTTAATTATTTAAGAATATTCAATTTCAGTAAATCACTTTCTTTTCAGTGAACCGACGATATTGCCAATTATAATGTGTACACATTTTTTGGTTACTTAATTTTAATGAATATTAATTTCTTTCTCTCATAATACATTGCACTTACTTTCCATATGGCATTGGCAGTTGTCCACTGACCAATCTCTTGTGCGAATTATTCAAAAATGCGAGCTAGTCAAGCTATAATTGCAATTATAAATAATTATTTGAAAAAAATGAATTTTTCGGAGTTAAATATTGTTTTTTAAAACTGAACTGACAGCAGATCATCTAGCATTGCCCCCCAAATATATAGACTTGTATTGATAGGTAATGTAATAAGTAGTACTGCCCAAAATCTTTTTCTTGCACTTTGAAAGACCAAGACCAAGACTCGTAAAAAAAAATCGATTTTTTGAGTAAAACTTGAGGCAAAATAATTACTCATACTTGACAATGTTAGTTACTATATGTAAAGAATTAGTGTTACAAATATACTTTTGCATTTATCTCTTCTAATTTTTCATTCAGACAGTTATGTTCCTCATATCTAAAAAAATACAGTAATATCTCTCTAGTAATAAGGTAATAGAGAAAAATGCAATTCTGTTACGAGAGTCTTGCGCAAGACCAAGACTGAGTTTGCAAGACCAAGATTATATATATATATATAATTATATATATATATATATATATATAAAACTATACAGTTTATTAGTGTTATAACAGTTTATTCTATTTTATTGTTTTGTGTAGTATAAACTATATATTTAATATTCAGGTAACGTAAAAAAAAAAAAAAAAATCGTTTCAAGCATAGGACACACTTCATGAAGGTATTGTTTAAAAATAAATATTCGATTTTTTTTTTAAATTTTTTATATTTCTCAAACATTTTTCTAATTTTATTTTCGTTCGAAATTTGAAGGCTATTTAATTGTTTTCTAATATAATATTAGTATGATTAAAAAATAATAATAATCAATATACATGTAATTAAATACATTTTGGAGATGGAATAAGTAACATCTGCAAAATACTTCGGCAAGAGATAAGAAGAGATAATAACCCTTTATACACATCTTTTATTTACTTTTTATTAGCCAATAAATAACTGGCTTTATCAAATGATAACTGTCAACAAACAGGATGTAAAAAAATAAATAAATAAAATAGGTATTGCTGCTGACGTACACTGTATACAAAGAAACCCATTATATATTAAAAAAAAAATCGTAAATCGATAATACGCAAATAAATCGAGATTAAATTTATTATAGGTTACAAAATGCCTTTAATTAAAATATTTTTTTAAAATTATATTTTTTATTTGACTTGATAAGAAATTTAAGACTTGATATATTCTAAAATTTGATTGTAATGAAATATTTTTTTGAAAATTTAAAATTATTCTTATGGCCGAATAAAAGCAGGTGTTTCAGAAGGCAGAGTATAGTGTACTGCCCTCTTCAATATTTTCTTAACTTTTTTTCTTACATTATTTTCTTTTATCCGTAATTTTCTTTTATCACTCCTAGTCGATTTTGCAAGACGAGTAATTTAAAGCACAGTTAAAAAAAAAATAAAAATAAAAACCAGTTTATCTTGGATGAATATGGATCATTTATAACTATTGCTTATTTCATTTAAATGGTTATTAGTTTAATATTTTCGAAAGTAACATTTATAAATAAATTAACCCCATTATCGAAACACAATCTCCAAACATTATTATATTTTAAACTAATAAAAGATATTCCCAAATACCAATACTTAATTTAGGTATAATTTCTTTACCAGATATAAAAATAAAGTGAGAATAATAATATTAATATTCCAATATTGCCATCGGATAAAGTATTAGTTACGTAGACCCTAATATAATAAATAAATAAATTAAAGCTTTGAAGCGTTTGTCAGAATCAAGGCGACTGGTTTCTGGTTGGTTAAAGTTTAAATGTGGATTCCATGAGACACCCCAGGATATTTTAAATTACATTTCTTAGATGGATGCGCAAAACAGGAGATAAATCCAAGTTAAGAGACGGTAGGATATTAGGTATTAGGGTTGTAGGTAACATGCATACCTTTGAATTGTATAAATAGTTATTTTTTCTTTAGTTCTTTGTATAGCGATTTATTTATAGTTTGCACGTTATGTTCTTTTTAAACAACCGAGCAGACCTAAACTAGACATTATTAACGAGTTTTAACCATTTTTATAAATCTTTACTTACTACGACTGTGAAGTAGATCAAATATATTCTCCACTGGCACAAAGAAATTAAAAAGAAAATGCGTGTATAACAATATGAAAACAAATTTCTATTCAAAATTAAATTAATCCTTGTTTTGTTCTATGAATTATTAAAAAGAAAATTCTCAAATAATAATATAAATTCATATATTCATCATTATTTACATGTTGCATAAAGTTGAAAAATGGTGAATAAAAAAAAAAATTAAAAATAGTGGAATATGTAATGATGCATATATTCATCTAATCATTTCAACATATACAATGTCAAGTGGTATGGAATATTTAATATATTTGAATGACATTTTCCTTGACATCAACAATAACAAGCATTAGATTAACTATGTCATAAAGAATTGCTTTCCTAGCAAAATTTTTCATCGTTTGGTAAATTATCTAATATAAATTTCTTATTTGACAGACAATTTACTGTGAAAATGGGTAACGAATTGCTAGTTTTAAAGCAGGAGTTCCACAGGGCTGTATTCTGATACCATTGCTTTTCAATATCTTCAGGTCAGGATTATTCGAGAATTATAAAATTTCAATGTATACATTTATCGATGACACTGCACTCCTCACATACGACAAAGGCCACGAACAAGCATCTCTTACTATTGAAAAAACCCCATGGCGAAATTCCTGGTCGAACTACAAGGTAGAAAATAAAAATGAACTCATTGAAAATTATGTTTATAGTCTTCAAACTTAATTATGGATTGTGCCTTTAGGAGTTTCTAAACAATGCATACTTCCTTTATAAGCGGGTGTTTTATAACAATGTACCAACAATTCCTACACCTTAGGAAGTGTTATAATTGAAAATTAACCTAAAAAAAAAGGTAACACGGAAAATCACCATCCTTCAAAATATACAAAATCGACCAAAAAGTACATTTGTACATTTGAGTAATTCGGCATTCATCATAACTTTTTTTCCAGCTCCTTTTCGGGGAAGTATGTTAGGTACATAAATTTATAGAGATTTAAGGAGAAGACTTTAGGCTAGTTTAATTAAAGCCATAATTTTCGACCATTTAAAAGGAAAAGGAGGATAATAATGTAGAGTTAGAAGGACCATCAACGGGAGACCTCTGACTTGGATTTCAAATACCATAAACATAGGTCTAGTAATCTCGAAGAAAAGCAGCGGATAGACGGACAAATTTTGTATAGGATTTTCGGATCAAACGTACCATGAAACGTAAGACCTCAAATTTTGAGAGGGTTATTAAATAAAAATAAGTTAAACTTCATAATAATTTTTTAAAAATTTGATGAATTAAATCCAATGTATCAATCCTATATATTATTTCTAAAAGGTGTTTTTTTGTCGGAACGCCATGAGTTCGTCAATTCTTCATCTAATCCAATGATTGACTACTCATTTTGAAGATATTCTTCTCCTTCACATTCGAAAAATAGTCCTATTCTCCCGAAATTTCTGGAAAAAAGATATGAAGAAAAAGAAACTTTATTTGCGAATAACTCAAAAAGTATGAATTTTTTTCTTGATTGCACCCATGATAATTAGAAAGATAACTAAATTACCTACAAAACAAATAGGACAATTATTAACAAAGATACAGTCCATTTGTTTTGGTATGCTTAATAATGTCTTCCTTTTTAAAAATATTGCATTTAGGAGTAGAATAGTCTGCTACACTTTTTTTCCTGGCTGATATATTAACTTTATTATTTCTTAAAGACATTTGGTTGTTCTTACATTTTATTTTTTTTAATAATTTAGAAAATCCCATGATCGGGATTATTTTGTCTTTATTACTTTTACTATCTTTCCAGTCAGTGTTTAAAAATAGGTCCTAGCAAAGCAATTTGTACACATATTTTTGTCTAATATGTTTAATGGATTATTATAATCGACCAAGGAAAAAAATATTAATTCCTTCCTTACATAATACATATGGTCTACTTATTTCCATATTGTTTCGCTATTTTTCCACTAAACAAAATTATCTGCGAATTATTCGCACGGGCCAACTAGTTGTTATAACTAATATACTTCAACAAGATAACAAAATTCCCGATACGTATTTTCATGACGTATCCTTCATTTATTGACCCAGATATCCGAGACATACTTGTATTTGGTCAGGGATTAACTGGGTTTAAAGGTTATCGAAAAACAGAGATTAATTGTTTCGGCTGGGGGGAGGGGAGGAGAATATAATTACTAAATCCTTCATAAAACCTGAGCAGTTAATGCATGTGATTATAAAGGGCTCAAATACTCGACAGGTTTATAGTATTTAATTATCGCTAACATAGACAGGCATATAAGTATTTTTTTTTTTACACGCCAAATAATTCAGTTTAATAATCAGCATCTACCGATATCCATCACCTTAAGGAATCATAGTTATCCAAAGAAATTCAAAGAGTTTTACGAAAATAGAATCTCTGTCTTCTTTGACTCAAGCTATAATAAAAATATAATGCTTCCCTTTGGTAGTGAGGAAGCAATGGTATTTTATAAATGGTAAGTTTTTGGTTAACTTGGATAATTTAACCTTGATAATTGTTCAAACCATTTATTTACCTGATATCTTGTTTGGAGGAGCTTCAAACGCGAATTCCTGAGACTGATGTGTTATTGAAATGTACCTGAGGTTAGGATAATATTCACAATTGATGGGGGAAGGCAATGACTCTGTCATTTCATTTATTTTTATTTTCTTTCTAGTAACTCAGAAATATTATACGGGTGGTCTCCCTAATAGAAGAACGCGAAATAATGCTGTGTCATGAACAAACGTAGCCAATAAAGTCCGGTCATAGTAATTCTGCCATAAATATAACGAGAAGCAATGGTCCCATAACGCTGCCCTGGGAAATGCCTGCTTTAATGCACTTTAAACCAGATAATTCAGAGGATACTTTAAAAGTGCAGATTCCGTCCTTTACACTAGTGGATCCAGGATTTAATTTTGGAAGGGGGGGGCTTCAGCCCGAAAGCTTTTTTTCATAAAAATAACGATAATTATTTTGGAAAAAAAGAAAGAAAGTAACTACCAACATGAAATGGTGTTTAAGTGATTCCTAAAGTCCTTTTAAATGTAATTACACGAACAATAATACTTTAAGAGATAATTTTTTTCTCCATAAAACATGATTATATTTTACCATTTTGGGGGGAAGATGAGGGCTTCAGCCCAAAAGTCCCCCTCCCCCCAGATCCGCCCATGTTCCTTTATGTATGAAGGTAATATTAGAAAAGCAACCAGTAATTCCAAATCGAGTAAAACTCAAACCAGTAACCATTTTTACTGAATTGATCATTTGGTAGTACTTACATTTCAAGCTATCCTTAAACAAAAACGAATCTTTGAGTTCCTAAGTTGAAAGTATTAAGTTTACAAGTGAACGTCATGGAAAGGACTCCATTTTAATATTTAAACGATCCTCAATTGAAATGACGGTACGGTCGCTGATGGGGGTTCTAGGTCAAACGCGGTTTCAACGAACGATATTGATTGCATCAGATTTTTGTTCGATATTTTTCATTCAAGGTTTTTTAGTTTAACTATAAAGATCTTCCTAATACAGGGCATCAATATCCATTCATAACCAACTCTTGTACTAATCCAGTATAGTCTTCTTCTGATTAACATTACTTCAATCTTGTTGTATTTCTCAACCTCAATTCTTCAATCTTTTACATCTCAACTTAGACCGATCTTAATATTCTTGTTTGAACTTTTTGACAGTTTTGTGAGCATATGCTTAAGGAGAAGGAACTGGCAAAACCTGACTTCTCTTATGAATCTCGCTCGCTGGTTAATAATAATATTAGCTTAGAGACATCACAATACGATTTCGATACTACCACACGAAGCAACTCCAATAATATGTACTTAAAAACTTAATATGCTGTCATGCTAAGCAGTCAACACCAGGGGTACCGCCAAGGGAGTTTCATGTGGCAAGTTGCGCCATCACAATTTTTGGGAGGGGCACATTTCGACGGAGTTATAAATTTTCGGATTGAAAACTTTCAAACAAAGGGAATATATGAAACAAACCTTAGCAAATGTGATTGTATATGATTTACGGTACTTCAATGCCTAATGTTTTTAAGAAGAGGAGAGCAATAAAATATCTTGAGGAGAGAAGGGGGGAGGTTCACGCGCTGTCGACCTAGGAGTTGGGCACCCCTGGTCAGCACAAATTTGGAATGAATGGTTAATAACCTGTCTGTGCTAAAGTGTTATTAGTTCCTATTAACGTTACGCCTGTACTGTAAATTAAGTTTGTGAGTCCTTAATTGATTTACTAACGTTATTATTTATTTGTAAATGCCTAATTTTTATTTGGATAAAAATACTTCATTAGAAAGCTTGAATGAAGATTCAGATGATTCAGAAGGCAAAGGACTTGATGAATACATACATAAAATCCTTGCTGTCTTTACATTTCATTTCCGTGGATAATGTATTAATAAAAAAAACAATAATCAAACCCATCAAAACTTTACAATAAACTTCGTGCGTTTACGAAGTTAGCAGCACTTTACAGGACCTTAGACTGGGTTAAAATCGAGAGCGCTAGCGGCCATATTTAATATACATTTCGTAAATAATTTTCTCGACTTTACATATTTAAGATGTTTACAATACTTAGTATTGGTTGTATGAATACGCTCAGAGTCATTTCCATTCCATCTCTTGTCAGTTAACTTTTGTTTCTTTCTTGTTCGGATTGGGATAGGATTCTGAAGAAGAAATCAGACTTACTACCTTTAAGTTCTCATATCTTCTAAAGTTTAGATATAAACGTCATATATTTTTTAAAACAGCTTTCCGTAGATATTACTCTTTAACCACATTTTTTTTTCACCAAGAGCAAACAAACAAGTTTTGAGAAATACTAATTTGTGGTTTTAAGAAGTATATTATCAGGCGTCTTTTTCCTTTTCGTGGTGATTGTTTTGTTTTATTCCTATAATATTCTTTTAAAAACGTATACAATATGTTTACACCATTTGGCAAACTTTTATTTAATAATTATGAATGTGTGGTTACAGCGCCTCTCCTCAGCCTCCAATCGCCCTTAATACCAGTAATGCGGCTGAGTGAGGGGCGCTGAGATCTACTAGAGTCCTGCCTTTCCTTCCACGAGTGGGGAAAAAGGCCTGACTCGGAGATCTTGAGTGATCATTTTTTTTAATATATTGTATAGAAGCATGTGGGTATTTTGGCAGTTATTTTCATTAGCTTAGTTTCGTTATGTTCAGTTTAGTTTCTTTTTGTTTATTTTATTTTATATACATTTATTTTTAGGAATATTATTTTGCTGTATTATTTATTGTGAATGGAGTGTAAATGTACTCTTTGAACACTATTACAAATGTACTTAATTGTGACAGATTGTAATATCTCTCAATAAATATGTTTAAAAAAATAATTATGATAATGTCAACATTCTTTAAGATTTTCTAAGATTTTGGTTAACATTATTCGAAATGAATGAAACAAATAATAAACTAAGGACCAGTAGTTTCGGAGAAAAATATACTGAAATAGAAAAAAAAATTGTTACTTTTGAAGAGACCTCATTTTGTAACGCCCTAATTATGCAGCTGGTTCTTTTGGTCAATTATATTAAATAAAGTATCTTTAAAATCAACCAAAAAATAAATCCATACCCCTCTAAAAATTTTAAATTTTATTTTTCGAGATGAGCAAACATAGTATTTAAAAAAACCTGTCGTCCGTTGTCTTTCGTATTGTTCTCCGAAACTATTCTGTTGATTATTTTAGGTAATTTTGGCAAAAAACTCACACTTCATCCTACGATTTTATTTTTTCTTGTTATTTGGACGGTGTCTTAGCATCAATAGTCCAACCTATGACAGAAGACATTGGCTTAGAATTCGTTTTTGTGGATGACAACGTTAGACCTCAAAGTGCAATGCGTAAATTTATTTGCAAGTACATTCTTTCAAAATCAAGAAATTCACGGAATGAATTGGCCTGTTAGCTTTCCAGACCTAAATCCCACTAAACTTATATAGGATAACTTCAAAGTTGGATTTCAGAACTGAATACCCTCCCACAAACTCTGGATGAACTGCACAGAGCACTTTTAGAGGAATAGGAGACGTTTTCAGGAAGTGAACGTCTTCTAAACTGAAAATATCACCCTGAGAACTCGATAACACAATTTGTTTAAAAACGATATCTGATATGAGGTTTCAAACAAAATTAGTCGATAAACCACTTTTTAATCTATAAAATTGATATCCGTTGACCCTTTCTTTTGAATGATGTGTTTCTGATAATATTTCAAAATAAGAAATTCACATTGAATTAACTAATGAGTCACATTATTTATCAAATGGATATTTTTTTTTTTACAAAAATGGCATTCAAAAATATCAAACGGCAAAAGAGTTGTGCAACAGAGATGAACGAAATGATAACAGTAGTGAATGAGTCTTAAGTATATAAGCGTACAAGGTAACTCGTCTTCATCAGATAATGTGAGATATCATCAAATTGCCAAACAATCACTAATCAGTTCAGTTACACAAACAAGAGATGAACAGCGGTGGGTTGTGGATAACAGAATCATGCATCAGTAAACATACCGAAGCTGTTGGGTGAAGATAACGATGATAAATAGGAATATTCCTAGCTGAAGATAATTCCCTTGAGAAGGAATGGACAAGTAGCGATGTAGAGTAATAAAAAATAAGTTGGATCTTGAGATGGCATTCGATAATATCGAAATATGAACATGTTTCTTTCGATATTCAATATTTTACCATCGATGGCATCATCTATTCGATATTATCGACTATCTATAAAGACCCTACGATACTTGATTTTTTTTTTAAATTTTAAAAACAATATTAAAACTTTTTTCAAGTTTATTTATTTTCAGACGATTTTACACCAATTTGACTCCTTCCACCGTTCGCCGTCCAAACATAGTCCCTTCAGATCGGCTTTGATGCAATCTTCCCACCTATGCTTCGGTCTATCCCTCCGACGTTTATCATTCGATAAAGCAAATATTAACCTTTTAGGAATTCTCTAGTTACTAGGCCCAAGATTTTTACAGGTCCATTTGATTCGCCGCGATGAAATCACCTCAATTATATTACCTGGACATAGTTCACGCAATTCGGCGTTGTGTAACCGTCTGAACTCTTCAGTTAATTCATCCTTCTTCATTCATGAATAAAAATTTATGGAAAATTTTGAGGACTATATATTATACAGTATTTTAAAAATAATAATATTAATTATAATAGAAGTATGTATCTATTATGATTAATATTGTTATTTTTCTAATACTGTATAATGTATTGTCCTACGTATTTTTTCAATCTATTACAATTGTCTTTATTATAAATATTACTGGGCTAAACATTGTCAAACTATCTTTAATCAAACTATGTTATATTTATATTGATTGGCACCTCTTGCTTATATTCATTTCATTCACAATATACACAATTCACAATATTCACAATTCTTTAACCATAAATCCATAAATAGATGTGTACAAATCTTGTACACATCTAAAATTATAGTACACATTTATTCAACAAATTATTTACATTCTACTAACAAAAATGTTACCTCCCTCCCTCCTTCCCCATCTGACTATGTTTAAATACCTTTTGCTATCTGAAAAAGGACAACTGGAAAATCCTCCCTCGACCTTTTCAATTACCTACCAAATGTGTCAGTACTTGAAAGCCTTCAGTTCTCGAACCACGGTTAGTAAGAGAAAATATTACAATTTTTTATAAATAGATTATATATATTATTTTTAATTTGTATAACTTTTTACATATTTCATTTTTAATATTGTTTATTGTGATAATAGTTAAGATTCATGTACCATCAATCACTATAGTTTATTATTTACCATTATAGGTCGCATAATATTGTATCACTGATTGTATTTTAAAATTTTTAGGCCTGAAGATGACCAACATGTTTGGGATGAAAAGTTGGCACAAACAAATACAATTTTTTTTTATAATGACTGCGTCCTGACTATTCATCACCCATGATATGTAGAACAGTCGACTAACGAGCTTCCTTCAAAATATTTATATTCATTATCAAAACTACTGGTTTTTAAAAAATATTTAAAATATTGATGTATATATCGACTTCGATATTCCTAGTCCGATATTTTGATAGTATTTGATAGTTATAAGCCGATATTTCTATCAATGATAATATCAATAATGGGCTTTCGATATCTTAGTTTGATCTTCGAGATCTTTTAAGAGTTAAACCAGAGTTGAGATGGATCACTGAGAGTCGCAAATGTAGCGAACAAATATAACTGAGGGGGAAGTTCATTAGCTCGCGGATTCGGATTTAGATACGAGGGTTAAGGTTCAGGGTTCATCAATCTTTATTTGAATAGAGATGTTTTAGGACTACATGTAGCGACAACGTGGTAAACACACTGGCCAAATTCACTAGGTCTAGCCAAGGAATTTTTGGATAGGCGATACCTAGGCGCCATTCGTACATAACGTGACATCCGTGCGGATGAAAACAATAACATTTAACGCAATAGATAAGGAATAAATATTACGAAATAATGAAATATAAAGGTGATATAAAATTTATTTAAAAAAATTCCGAATAATAAGAATTTTACTTTATGAGGATCTATGACTGTTTGGTATTTTGTGAACTATAAATATGTGAGTAGGGCGTTCAATCCTACGTCACACCCTCCAGCAAGTCTGGAGGACTCCTCAAAATTAAAGACAGCGACAATTTCGATATAGAACAGAATGTGTTTGAACACATACAGAATTTTAGGTATCTAGGGTCTACAATAACTGGAAAAAAACCAAATTAAAGAGGATATTAAGGTTAGACTGAAGGCGAGAAATACTTGTTTATATTTCTTTGTCAAAATTACTTAGTTCTCGCCTCCTGTCGCAAAACTTAAAAATTATTTTTATTTATTTATAACACTGGAAGGGGCTCCTCAACCTCTTACGGGTCATTTTAGCCCTTACAAAATATTTATATTACATCAGATAAAATTAAATTTAGCAATGAATTGAAAATACAAAATCTTTAAAACAAAAGAAAAAAGAAAAAGAGTCGGCAAAATTTTAATTTTGTTGTATAGGCACGTTATTTGTAGAAATTTAAACAGTTTTTTTGCCAATTTGGTGGTATTTTTCAAAATTTCAGTTACGACATAATAAAAATAAAAATTAGAATTTACAAAACCATTATCCTGCCTACGGTTCTTTATGGATGCGAAACGTGGCCGCTTACATTAAGGGATGAGCAACGTCTTAAAGTTTCTAAAAATAAAGTATTGCGCAGAATATTTTAACAGAAAAAGGATGTGTCAATCGGAGAATTAAGGCGGTTACACAACGCTGAATTGCGGGAACTGTTTCCGTTTAATATAAGAGGTGATTCAGTTGAGGCGAATAAAATGGGCATAAAATCGCTGGGCTTAGTAACGAAAGAATTCCTAAAAAATTAATATGCACTGTATGATAATAATAATAATAATAATAAGAGGTGGGTAGATTACGTTAAGACTGATTTAGCGAGGTTGGGTTTAGATGGAAACCGGTGGATGGAAGAATGTGGATATTAATTGGTGGTATCGGCATCGAACCTTCGGCTTCGCTAAGCTTTATTATTATTTTAAAAAATTGAGCTATGTATCACTTAAAAAGCCACATTCAGTAGAAATTAACTTTTTTATAAGTATATAAGTCTTAAGAATTTTACAGTAATTACAAATATATTTAACATGATGAGTTTATAAAATAATTTTAAGTTCATATCTGAGTAATTGCTCACTAAGGGTCATAAATGAAATTCAACTATTACTAATGACTTGATAAAAATCTCATCTCATTGTTACTCATCATGGTTATTTAAAAAAAAATACTTGTTCTCAGTCATTAATCATAAAACTTTATCAGCTGTTTATGAATAACTAAATACTTTAATTCAATAAGTAATTTAAAGATATTTTAAGGACTAAAAGCATATGATGTTAAGTTTTAAAACTTATCAGTTGTTTTGCAAAACCAATATTGAGAATCAAATTAAGATTTAAATAAGAATTATAGAAGAAAATTTTAGTATGAATGGTTGATATATATATATAGGGACAATATAATGTGAAAATATATAAAATGCATTTTATAAAAAATATTATTAAGTATTACTTTAAATTTTAAATACATTTTTAGGTTGATGATTTTTAGGATTTCTCTCTTTCAAAGGTATTGAAATCCCAAAAATCTCTAAAAGTATTGCATTAAGGATATAATGATAAAGTCAGTTCTGATATGTGACTGCGAGATATAGACACCTACCAACACTAAAGAACGAAGTACATGGAAGAGAACGACAATACAAAACTGGTTAAAGAAACCACTCAATAGATACTTCATCATATGAAGGAAGGGAGTTTAAGATGGGCAGGTATATGAAATCTGTGCAATCCATCCTGAAGCAAAATGGATGGTAAGAGAATACGAACGAAACCAAAGAGCAGTTGGAGTCAACAAAGACGCAGACTGAAAAGCAATAGTTCAAGATGGGAAGATGTATAAAAGATTGGTTTAAGCAGCCAAAGATTTACAAGCTTTAAAAGGACTTTAAAACAAAAAAAAAAGAAAGAGAAAAAGTATATAATCATCTATTTTGAGATGGTATGTTCTTTAACTGCTCAGTGTAAGAATATACTATAACAAGAGATTGAAAAATAAATTATTAAGATTGGGAATGATAATTCTAAGTTCATAATTCTATGTACTAATTTACGTATTTCTCACCCATTAAATCTATTTTAATTGGTAAATTACTCGTTGGATCTAATAATGGCTAAAATTACGTTCATTAATATCTGCTAATTTTTAAAACTTTTAATAGTTAATCAACTTCACTGTAACAATCAGTAATAATATCAACCCAAGACAAAATTAGATATTATAAATATATGCAAGAAATACATCCAATCTATTTAATCTGTTATCTAATTTTAAAAGTCTCGACAAACAAGAGATTACTGCCAGAACAAAAAAATATCCATAACTTCCAAATTATGAAATATCTATAACAAAGGAACATACTTGCATGTTCATATAATGACATTGATTGATTTTTAGGAAAATTGATGTCTATCTATAATTAAACTAAGTGTAGTGGTCGGATTCCTTCCATCCTCGATAGAAACTCAAGACTCATTCTGATGTTGACATGGATGGATGCACATGGGACGCAATATAGTTGCCAGAAGTTGTCATGGGTAGTGGAAGTCACCCGACTTCAAAACCTAGTTTAAATATCCCTATTTACGTCGATTTCCCTAACAATCTACCAAGTTTAAATAGTTGTTTCAGTAGATTTGCAAAAAAAACAAAAAAAACAAAACAGGAATATTAGAGGGATTTTAATGAAAAAAAAAAAGAAGAATTTTATGAAATATAATGTTTGATGAAGTGCATTTATACTTATAATAATTGCTTGTGTACTTGTAATTGGTGGTTTAACAAACGATTGAATATACAAATATATTGTTAATTTATTAACAATAAACTTTTCTATTATAGATATTTTTTTTCACGAAAATTCTATCCCTTGAGACAGTTATATTTAATATGGTTGGAAATTAGGATTTTGTATAAAATTTTAACGCCATAAAATGTATAAAAAATTAATTTAATATGGCCTCAATGGTTGTTTGTTCGATGTCATGCGACGATAACTGAGGCGACATCGTGCACATGATATATCCACTAACAATCTACCAAGGTATTTAAGTAGATGTGTAAGTAATTTTTTTTAGGACGAATAGAGTAATTTTTAAATTATTGACAGTTTAAATTTAACACATATCATCACGAACTTACGAATAGTGAGGCAGATCGAGTTTGGAGAGAATTGTCAAACGCTGCAGCGCGGTGGGGAGGAGGGTAGAAGTCAGTAGGACGAGATTGGATGAGAGATCTAATTTGCAGACTCTGCAGTATGTAGGATGAGTGCTGAGTTTTTACAACTTTGCACAGAAAGGAGACAACAATGGCAGAGTAACTTTAGCTCGACAAAATACTGTGTTATATACGTATCCCGGGTGACCCCGAAAACAAATCCAAATAAGCAGTTCATAAGCCGTTTAAGTCATGTTTCAAGTTCACAAGGGATGAGGTTAGGATTTGACGGATATTTCAATGTCATGTAAACAGATTGAAATAAACATCAGACAAAATTATATAAAATATGAAGACTATTTTTGAATTTTCAATTGTTTACAGAGACGGGATTACTAAGAAAAAAAAAACAATGGTGACGTCTACCAGTCATTTTAAAAATAAGTAATAAATTCCTCTTAATCTCTTCGATTATTGATAAATTTTTTTTTTTTAATCTAAATTATTTTGTGTTATTTCTTCCTGTCACACTTTATTAACTACATAAATCAGAATCGATCATTATAAACTTTTTTATTTTATTTGTACGAGTATTTAATATTCCTTTTTCGGCACTGGAGTGGAATTTTCCCCTACATTATAGAAGTTTCAGAGACTTCGCTCCCATTGACAAAAACTATGAAAAATAAATGGTTTAACTAATATAATGAAGACACTTAAGTTAAAAAAAACAAAAAAAAACCTCACACGTTTTTGAATCGTTGAAAACATATAAATTTCAAATATTTATGGATACACCAACCGTAAACTTTTTCTAGGTCTATGATTTGCTACATATTTACATTGCAAGTAAGTGCCAATTCTCTAGCTGTTTCAAGAAGTATTTCAGGCCATTTTCGAATTTATTGTTAATTCATTAATAATAAACTTTACTATTATACTTACTTTATTTTTCACGAGATTTCTCTTGAGAAATTTATATTTAATGTGGTTGAAATATAGATTTTGTCTAAAATCTTGAGGCCAAAAAACAATTTAATATGGTCTCGATGACATGTCGTGCGACGCCACAGTCAAATAAGATAATAACTGAGGCGACATCGGACGGTTTGCGTCATACGAAAACATTCGATTATGCCCGAACATGTAAAAAGCAAAAACAAAAAAGCAATAAACTTTGAGTGGTTCAAGTACTACATTTTATTGAGCACATACCTACGAAACAGATCTTCAAATCTTTAAAATATAAAATTTGCACTTGAAAATATTTATTTAAAATTACTGAGAGAAAACTCTAGGTATTTAAGTAACATTCTAATTTAAAACATAAATATTAATACTAAATGCAGTAAAAATTAGTCAATACAAGATCAGTTATCATACACATTATACACCACACAAATCCTAAGTATATGAGTCTTGACAGAGGTGAAACAAAATATTGAAAAAAATCTAACCATATAACTTATTAGAATACATTTCAGAAAAATAATTTAACACCTTTATTCCATTTCATTATTATTAAATTTGAAATTTTACATTAAATATAAATTTATAAACCAGTCTATTTGAATAAGTGCAATTAAGAAACATCCTTATTTCCTTACATACAAGCGATGTATATTAAACAAGATAAGTAATATATATTAAAATGCAAATAAATACATATAAAATAATAACAATGAACAATGATTTCTAATGAGTTATTTTTTTTCACTTTCAAAAGTATTAAAATCCTAGAAATCTGAAATTAAGGGTGTACAATACATATGATATACACAATTCGTATTTACGGCAGCAATACCTTGACACTAACCAGCACCCTAAAAAGATAAAGCTTCAAAAGGAAAATCTTTCGCACAATAACCGAAGCGAAAGCATGGAGTAAGTTTGGAGGAGAAAGACCTGTTATATCAATAACTGTTATCAGATAAAGAACTGTTATCAGAAACTGGCCAATCAATATCTCATCATATGAAGGTAAGGAGGTCAAGATAAGTGGGGCATAAAGCTCGATCCAATCCTTCAGAAAGGCCAAAAAGTAGACGGATATATCGAATCAACAAAGATATTGCAGTGCTGCATTTAGGTAACTGGAAAACAACAGCGGATCCAGGATTTAATTTTTGGAGGAGGATTCAGCCCGGAAGCTTTTTTTCATAAAATGGCGATAATTACTTTGGAAAAAAAGAAAGAAACTAACTATATGAAATGGTGTTTAACTGATTCCTAAAGTGCTTTTATATGTAATTACACGAACAATAATACTTTAAGAGATAATTTTTTAATATTTTTTTCGGCAAAACATGGATATATTTAACTATTTTGAGGGGGAGGGGATTCAGCCCCAAAGCCCCCCTCCTTATATCCGCCAGTGCTGAAAGCAATAGCTGAAAATAGACAGAGATGGAGAGAAGACTTGTGAAATAAGTAAAAGATCTACAGGTTCTGCAAAGCCAACAGACAAATAAATAATAAATATTAAATAGGTATGAAGAAATGACACAAAAATAAATATTAAAAACAGACGAATATAGACAAGGTAAGTCCGAAATCGTCAAATGTAATAAGAATCAAACAAATTTGAAGACATCTTAAAAAGAGTCGAGTTATTTTCCTGAAATTGTTAAAATGTATTAAATTATAAAACTCTTTTTGTGTGAAATAAGATCTAAATTTTTAATGTATATGAAAAATGAAATATTGAAAACAATGGCCTTATTCCTCAAATTCTGCACAGCAGTTGATTTTTTTTTTTGTCATTAATGAGGTTTTTAGAAGAAATTAAATAGTAAAACGATATGATTGATTCCTATGCTTTCGCGAAGTAAGATCGACCCCTTTCAGATGAATAGTAAAATCAAAGCACACCTTAATACGTAATTTAGTTAAAACATTAACGAAGCCATTAACAGCAATGGGTGTTCGCAAAATATACGCAGTAGTTTTTTCTTGGCAAGCGGAGCAGACTCTATTACCTCTCTATCATTCTACATCTATAAGACAATCCTAAAACCTATTCGGATCTACGAACTAGAACTGTGGGGGACAGCTAAATTTTATAACAATCCTTTCAGTCCAAAGCCCTTCGAAAAATAGTTGATCCTACGTTCTATGTAACCAACAATGCCCTACCACGATGACCTTAATATCCCATTTGTCCTAGACCTTATCCCAGAAAATAAATTCCGGATTTCATCAAAACCTCACATATCATCCATATTCACGTGTACAATCCTTATTTAGCTCCCCCCATCCCTACAATCCTCCTCGAAGGTCGAAGCGGCAGTGGCCCAGAGACCTATTGTAAATAATATATTGGAGTGCTGGCAATGGCTAGATTCTCCACTCAAGCCATGTAAGTCTTGTTATAGCGTCTCTGCTCAGCCTTCACTGGTCCTTAATACCAGTAATGAGGCTGAGTGAGAGGAGCTGGGATCTGTCTTTTTTTCCACGAGTGGGGCTTGACTCAGAGGTTTAGAGTGAATGATTTTTGTAAATATTGTATAAAAGCATGTGTGTATTTAAGTAGTTATTTTGATTAGTTTAGCTTCTTTTTGTTTATATACATTTACTTTAAGTATTATTATTTTGCACGTGAATGAGCTACTCTTCAATCATTATTACTAGTGTCCTTGGATGTGACAGGTTGTAATATTTCTTTATAAAGAATTTTAAAAAAAGTAGTTTTTTATGTACTATTTTATAACATCCTATCTCTATCACTGTTTTTCATGTTGTAATGTCCATGCTGCACGACATAAACTAATGCAGTTTCTATATATAACAACAAGGCATTACATTGTAAAGTGAATCATACATGATTTATTTTTTTCACTTAAGGTGTGACAAGCCGTTCCGAACCTTTCGCAATCCAGTCTTGAACTCGGATCAATTAACGTAGCAGAAATAATTGTCACAGCTGAAGTAACGGAATATAAACGAGTTAAAAGCCGTGAAGAATTCACCCTGTGATACACATCGACCTCAAACTCTTGAGGAATCAAGCGATACCTAAATCAATTCATACTTCTGTATTGAATTTATTTTACATAAATTATAGGAAAATACAGCTAATAAAATAAATAAGTCATTTTCTGAAAGGTGGGGCTTTCCACCCGTTGTCCTTAGACTCAGATTGGAAAATAGCCATGCATAACTTATAATTTCTTCAGAGAGTTCCTGTGTACACAGTATTATTTCCATCAGTTATTTTTAAAAAATATCATTTGTTAATACATAATTATACAGGGTACCTCAGTTCTTAATAGGCAAACTCTGGAGAGACGATTCTAGACAAAATGTCCAACAAAAAAGTTCATTTGATGCACTAGCGGATTCAGGATTTAATTTTTGAGGGGGGGGGGCTTCAGCCCGAAAGATTTTTTTTCATATATATAATGATAATAATTTAAAAAAAAAAGAAGAAAGAAATCAACTACCTATATGAAATGGTGTTTAAGTGATTATTGAATTCCTATTAAATGTAATTACACGAAAACATGGTAATATTTTTTCTATGAAACATGGTAATATTTTACCATTTGGAGGGGGGGGGGCTTCAGTCCGAAAGGCCCCCCCCGTAATGCCGCCTGTGATTTGATGCATAGGACGATTCCGAGCGGAAAAAAGAGTTAAGACCAATTTTGTGTCTTCCTTAAGATGGTCACGATTTTTATTGAGTAAGAAGAAATGCTTTAAAACTATTCAATAGTGTTGCCCAAATACGAGACCGAGACGAGTCTTGGTCTCGCAACAGTCTTGCAGTTACTTATAAGCTTATTACTATAGAGACATTACTGTATTTTTTTAGATAAGAGAAATCTAACTAAGAAAAATTAGAAGAGTTAAATTAAAAACTATATTGGTTATACCAATTATTTACATATAGTAACTAAGATTGTCAAGTATTAATAACCATTTTGCCTTCATTTTTATTCAAAAAATAGATTTTTATTTACCAGTCCTGGTCTTGGTCTTGCAACACATAGACGGCCTTGGTCTTGGTCTTGCACTTTGTAAGACCAAGGCCGATTTTGGACAACACTACTATTCAAGATTCTACTAAATTATAATCACACCATCGTAAAATAGACAACATTTTCTTTAATAGAATATAAATAAGAAGATTTTATGGAACAATGCTATGCATAATGGCTAGGAAAGCAAACATTGGTTCTTATTCCACAATGGATCTCTCATCCATGTCCTTTCCAATCTTCAGTTTGGGTAAATTTAAATCAGTAAATAAAGTTACATTACCAAAGCATTTCGGAGCTTGAGCAATAAGCAAATGAATTTAGGCTTGAAAAAAAATTTCCATAACATTGGAATGAATTTTTTTTTTTAACAGTACGACAAATGTTAAAATTGTAAGTCCAAACAGGCTTAAGGAAGCTTAAGTGTACCTAAACCAGTTATTAAAGAGGATTTCTACTCCATGTTCTTTACTTACACTGTAAGTTATTGCAAGATTTTTTTTTGTCCTTTCGTCGGCTCAAGACAATGAAGCCCTATACTGTCCCAATTGCTATATTATAATAAAATGGAAATATGGATGTACATTATTATTATTTATTTATTTAAAAAAATCTATTTTGGATTCTTCCATGAATTGAACAACGACTGAGTGGTATCCCTGTCCAGATCAGCCAGCCATTGGAGGAAAGCGCTATTGTTTTGGATGAGGGAGTATTTAATCCGGTATTTATCATATTTGCTGCATTTTACAATAATGTGCAATGGGTCCTCGATGAAGTTGCATATTAAATATTTACCATTTTTTCAATTTAAATTAATGTCAAGCCGCGATTTGTACGACTATGGGTAATTCTTAATCTTGACTATCTATTTTCTGTTTAACTTAATACAAGTGTTGAAGAACTATGGGCGTAGAGAGACGTAAGGTTGGATAGTCAGATAATCTTTACCTTTCGAACTTGACTCCTAGGCATACCTATAATTCACTAATAAAGTGTTCTTTCGCCCATCTGCAGATTTCCTGTAAAAGCAGTGTCGCATTTTCCGTCCTTCCAGAACTCCGTTTTGCTATCATATTAGCTCGTTCATTGCCACACAAATCCACATGACCCGGAGCCCATTGAACCTTAAATTTGTTATTTGTCGAACGATGAACTTCTTCTATTGCATTATTTATTCGATGAAATGTGTTGTCGTTGCATGTTTTTGAGTGGATTGCATACGGAAGCGGAATCTGTTAGAATTTCGTATTCTTATATTTTCTGTTAGCTATTTTGAAAGCTTCAACGACACCGTATGATTGAGCATTGTAAGATTTTGAACACGTTCCAAAATGTTTTGCTTCATGCTCTAACTGTTTACAAGTCGATATGAAAACAACCTTGTTACACTCAGATCCATTACAATGTTAATATTGTATTTGTTCTAGTACTACATATAAAGCGTAGATGAATGGTATCGACGCTTTCATTCTTGGTTTATAAATAAAAAGATGAGCAACAATTTGGCTTCTTCGAACAAGACTGCGTTCCAACTACGATTAGGCCCACAACGTCACGTTAATAAATATGTCTATACTTGACGCAACATGTTGTTATAATTTCTCGTAAATTAAAAAAAAAAAGATCTAAATATGTGAATTCTCGCTTATCTCGTACCTGGATTTGTATGATGCAATTAAATCTCATGTGAGATACTCACCGCTGCTGTCAATTTAAAATAAACAACAAAAAAATCTCTGAAGATAATAACCTTAATCCGAAAATTTATAACCCCATACGCTTGATCTAACACTTCTCACAATTTGCATCACTCCAATGTAAAGAACTTAAAGTATAAGAATGGGCGATGTTTTATCTCTCTTCATTTACTTTTTGATATTTTTATATGGTCGCATGGTCTATATTTGACAGTTCTGGATGGTTTAGCGCGTGTTATCATAATCGGATTCGAGCCAAATGGAGTTAGTAAATACATCATGTTTCTACCGCGTGTGAGTTGTTTTCGGAACCTGCGAACCGGTTGGTTGGAGGGACACAAATCTATTAACCCTAAAAAATAAGACGAAATAAATTACTCTTATGTTGTAGTATACGGAACGTGAATGAGTATAGTTGCATGAAAAGTCATATGTTCTACCGCAATAACCATTAAAACATGTAAATGAAATTCTTCGCTTATCAATGTATAAAAAACAAACGCTAAAAATTATTTTACAATGGTTTATTATTTCCAAACAATTACACATCTAAAGTAACATTACCTTCCTAGTTACAAAGAAAAATAAATAAAAGGTGATTCCAATTATTGGACTAAACTTTTTTTTTTAATCATTAGTAATATGCTAAAAAACAAAAAAGGATATAACGTTTGCAGTAAAACATATGAAAAAAAAATAGAGACTATATCTTTGCTCCTAATTTTCCGATTTTAACGACTTTTTAAAGAAATTCCGTAAACTTTTAAAAAACCATATACAATATAGACAAAAAAGTGTATACTTTTTGAGTTATTCGGAAATTAATTTTACCATCCCTCGTAACTCTTTTTCCAGCTTCTTTTCGTTGAAGTATGTTATATAGATAAATTTAAAGGCGTCGAGAAAATGACTTTAGCGAAGTTTTATTGATATCGGTACATTCGTTTAGGCGCTATAGTCTATAGCAACGCAGGTTTTTCAGCCGCCATTTTAAAAGTAAAAGGCGGATGGTAATGTCGATGAACGAGAATCATCCTGGGGTGACCTTTGATTTTATATCCGAATTTGAAAAAAATCGGTGCAGGAGTTTCGGAGAAAACGGCAGAAAAACAATTTTTATTCGTTTTTCGAATTCTACGTATCCGGAAACGTGAAACCTCAAATTTTGAGAGGGGATTAAGTTTTTGAATTTTTCGGTCGATCACAATGGTTCATTATTGAAAATAGTAAACCAAAATCTTGTTTTCTGGATATGTAAGATATCGAATGATAGTCCACATAATAGGCTTCAAAATGAGCCTTCTTTGGAGTTGCAAATTGACGAGCAGTTTCCGTATTTTTTTATTTAAACGATAAAGCTAAACAACAAAACATTATCAAAATAGACTTTTAATGTAATTAGTTGGTACAACTAATTCTATCATTAGTAAATCCTATATGGTACTCAATTGGCGCGAAAACCCATCACAGTCTTAGTCTCCTCAAGCAACTAACGCAAGTTTAATCGGTTATGAACAACACTAATCGAATTCCGAAGTCCATGCAGGGTCATTAAATCTTCTATAACATCCACCCTTCGTAGACCTCTCCGTCAGATTTCATGCAGATCTTCGTCGAGTAATTTTGTATGGTAACTCAAGCAGCCTATGATCCGTCCAGCGCATCTTACTAAGCTGGACCATTCTTCACTGCGCCTAACAATTTTCCTCTCAAAAGTTATGAGATCCCTTTCATCAGTCTTTGAGAAGATCCATGCTCCGCAAGCAAGCACGGGTCTGATCAGTCTCCTATAAAATTGTTTTTGCGACTCTTTGTAAATCCAATAATTATGTTATAAATGGCACTGGTAAACAGTTCAAAATGAATCGGTTAGTTATTAAATGCCCTTTAAGAGACTGGACGTTTAGTTTTTTTAACAATTATACTCTAAATTGTTTCAAATCTTGCAATAACTTTGCGAGTTAGTAAAGGTCGAGTCGTGAAGGAGTGGGGGAAAGGAAGGGAAGGAAACAGTACAAGGTATAGGTTGAATATTTACGGAATACAAAAAAAGAAACATTCAAACGTTCTTGGAACGAAAGCCTTAATAATGAACTGAAATAATTTATTTTAAATTTTAAGAGCTTGATTAGATACAATTTTTTAATGAAGTACATTCGGTAACATCAATTAAAGAAAAAAGGTGAGAAGTTAAAATGTTACAATATACAGTTAAGTCCATTTAAAATTATGTTTCAGGTTAAATATGAGTTCTTTTTTAGTGTCTACAAAAAAAGGATGATGAAGTTCCTAATACATCTGCGAGGAATTTTTATATTGAAGCAAACCAAATATATCCAGTAGTAATATATCTATGTTATTTTATTACATTGTTTGTTCTAATTTTTCTTTGTTTAAACAAAAATAACGCACTACCTCATTGCTGTCAATTATTAGCAATGAAAATTTAATCATACCTGTTAGTTACAGAGAAAAACAGCATGAAGACAAAGTGGTACTAACCTGAAAAAAAAAATAGATTATATATATTTTTCAAAGAAATATTAGATTCATAAAAACACATAATAATTAATAATGCGTAATGAAAATTATATCTACAATTAAATAAAGGTTGGGGGAAAGTATTTCTTGTACTATATGAAAATAAGTAAGATGTTATTATTAACATATCATTATTTAAATTAATTATAAGCTTAACTTCCCACGAATTCATAAAACAATTAAATAAAATTTTAAAACACAACTAATCAATAGCGAATTTATGTTCGAGTCTATTTTACATTTATGCATACTAATAGAGAAAGACACTCAAAAATGGGCATTTTAAAATTTAAATGAATATAATTGGATGTTGCTTGTATGTTCAGTATAATTTAAAACATGGAGGTTCTAATTAAAATTGAGGATCACTGTATATATGTATATATAGTCTTTCTTCATAATTTCCTTTTAAATGAGTTTCTGTATGACAGAATTAATGGTCCACAGGAATTAGGCCTGTTCTGAAGGGAGTACCGCAAGGTTCAGTTTTGGGTACGCATGTATACATCACATACGAACATCTTATAATTAGATTCCAATATAGAATAAGCAAACAATTTTTGTTTACACTAAAACTAATGAAAATACAATAAATCTACGAATTAAAATGCGTAAAAACATCGCGGATCATTAGGAAAATCAAATTATATTTCACCTATATGAAACGTTATCTTCAATTTTAAGATATGGTACGGGTAAATTCGGAATAAACTGGTCGCGGAACAAGATTAGCTAAAAACGAAATATTACTCAAAAGCTAAACGGGGACCGTCAATAGTTTTATATAATCCTGTAATTGATTACTGCTATGAATATATATATTTTTTAATTTATTTTATTTATTTAGAAACATAATAATCTTTTACGTGGCCAATAATTATAGTGAGATATGAAAACAATTATGATTATATATGAATATATTAACGCTGGATTCTGCAATCGATCCTACAAAGTCACAAAAATGAAATTGCTATAGCATGTCACCCTTTATCAACATACCCACAGACCACACATAACAATTGCTGGAGAAGATTTATAAGAAGATAGACGGTGAATAAAAAACAATATTTCTTAAAATATTAATATTAATATACTAAAAATATTTATTAAAAAAAAAGTCTTAGGATATCCTTCGTTATTCCGAATGTATACATATTATTATCAAGCTATTTAATATACTGATTCAGAAGATTAGACAAATAATTACAAAAAAGAAATTATGATAATTAAAAGATCACAAATAACATCATAAAGACCTTAATGTTCCATATGTTTCCGATTTGGCCCAATCCAGATACCTATCCTTCCATAACAAACTGCAGAACCATCCGAATCCTCTCGTTTCAAACCTTGCTGCCTCCTCGATCCCTGATAACCCTCCGAGGCGTCTGAAAAGAAGATGGCCTCGGGACCTTCTAATATAGAACTTTAATTTGAGTTTTACCAATGGATAATTTCCCTTCATGTTGTACATGTCATGTTACCAATGTCACATTTACTTATGGTATTTTCCATGTAATACAGTTGTAAATTTCCAAAAAAAAAATAAAAGAAACATCATGGGACCAGGAATTATTGAGTACTTGATAATTGGAAATAAACTACTTGATTCGCTTCAATAAATAACCTTCAGAGCTGAATTGCGTAATATGATTTCACTCAAGTGATTAAAATTAACAGTTATGATTAACAAAAATTAACGAATAACTGTAACAATAAAGACCTTGATGGATTGTTGGAGGGACATTGTTTATTTTTTCAAGGATTGATTCAAAAGAATAAAGAGAATCGAGCATTGGTTAAAAAGGATTGAAAGATTGAAGAGGATCTTGGACCAGAGCACCAACGCATGGAGGAGAAGGACCAATAAAGAATTCCTTACAGAATCTGAACAATCAATATCTCATGATATGAAGGCAAAGTTGAGATACTTGGTGGAAACCATCAGGAAGCCTTTACACAACTTTGAATACCTCAAGAGTAGGCAAAAGAACAAATGGATAATCAAAAGCCAGATGGATACATCGAATAAACAAAGATAATGCAGATATGCATGTAGATAACTGGAAACCAAATGGGTATTTATGAGTTTTTAGTACCTCATTAATTAATTAATTTAATAAACTTAAATGAAGGAGATGGTCCGTGATGGTGGTCATAAATGGGCTAAATAGTGGCAAAACTATTTTATTAAAATCCCCGTCATTTTTCGGCTTTTAATTAAATAATTTTACCACTATTTAGCCTATTTATGACCGTCATCCAGGACCATCTCCTTCCTTTATAATGCAGCGGACAGCTATTAAATATTCATTGATTAATTTAATGAAAAACACCCTATTTCTGAGAATTTTTGTAAATAAAATATTTGTAGGTTACGATAAGGTGAAGCCATTGACGGAAGTTTTTGGTGGATGTTAATAATTTGATAAAAAGGAGTTTGTACCGTTGACTATTATCACTATTATCACCGTTGACTCATGGTGGAACATAGGGCATCTACAAATGCGTTCCATTCAGCTCTTTATTAAAGATTGATGAAATAATGTTCCTAGAGTCGGATTACATGCAGAGATCTACGGACAGGATCTAACTGAACGGATCTTAAAAACGACACTAAGTGTTATAGATCCTATTTAATGTGGATTCCCAAGAAGTCACAGATAATGGCTCGACAGATCGTCTACTTCCAAAAAATCTTGAGAGGGGCATGGACTATCGATCAATACGCAATCTATCCTTCGACTCAACAATTTAGTTGTACTTATATATATATCATAGCATTGACCGAATCATACATTCAATATCTATTATCGTAAGCCTTTTCCTAGTGATTAGATTAGATAACTAAATCAACGGTACCATATGTCGTTTAAATTATAACGTGCAGAATTTTATTAGGCATTTCACGCATTGGATGTGCAGTTCATTAATTTTTTTTTCTAGTAATATTAAACACTTCACTTACCCATAAACAAGTTTTCAAAGAGGAAAATATTTCATTCCTGTTAGATTAGTTCTATAGAAAGTAATTCAAACTCGATACCTGATTCTGAATTGTTTGTATTTTCACTAAGATTTTAAAGTCATTGACAGCGCTTCTGCATAAATACACAGGAAGGTATTACAGTCTGTGGTACTTACCCCTTTTTAGAAAATTATTAACATCTGGCTGAAACTTCGCAAATAGCTTCGTTGCATCGTAACCTACAAATATTTTATTTACGAAAATTCTGGGGCGTTTTTAATATGGAGATCGGCAAACTTTGTCTATTTAATTAAATACTAAAAACTCGTAAATATCCATTTGCTCTCCATTTGAATCGTAAGATAACTTCCACACAAAGTTGTAAAAAAGGTGGTCTTCAAAAATATTGAGCCGTTTGGCGTGACCTACACCCCCAAATTGTCAAAATAACGAGGTTATAAATTACAATATTCTTGAAGACCACTTTTTTTCTCGAATTTATGCTCAAGTTATCTTCCGATTCAAGTTGAAAGGAAATGGTTATTCAGGAGTTTTTGGTAACTCATTGAATAGAGGAAGTTTAAAGATCTCCAGATGATGAAAAACTCCCCAATTCCGAGAATTTTCATAAATAAAATATATGGAGGTTATGATGAGACGAAGCTATTTACGAAGTTTCAGTCGGATGTTCACAATTTGCTAAAAAAGGGGTGTGTACCGCGGACTTATAACTTATAATTTATAACTTATATTTAAACAGGCATACACCTTTAATATCGAAGTCTTATTTCAAGAATTATTAAAGTTAATAATTCTTTTGGACTATCGTAGAATTTAAAAATAGTAATATTTTTTATTTATTCAGAGACAAGTAAATAAAAATAAAATACACTAACAGAATTGTTGGTTTTAGAGCCCGAGAGCTGCATAAAATGAATAACAAAATAAACAAATATAAATAATAATAAATTATAAGTTAACTTCTAAAATTAATATATTTAAAAAAAAAATTAAACACATAATTACAGAATACATATTTACATTATTTTGGACACTGAATGGATGGTATGGATTTAAATATGGGCAGGGTATTGAAGCGACGGATTAAATAATAATAATAATAACAATATACTTTATTTATTCTGGGACTAGTCTCTTTAGAATAATACACAAAGACAAATATGGCGTTAGAGCCTCAATGACATATGAAAAGAATCACAGAATGAACGAATAGGCATAAAATAAAAATTATATAAGTCAATTTTTAGTTCGATATGTTAAAAAAAAAAAAACAGAAAATAAAAGAAAAGTAAAATAAAAATAATTAAAAACGGACTGATAATTTATATTCATATTTACAAAAACATTTATTCACAAATTTATGGGGACTGAACAGACAGGCAATGATTGAACAGGCGGGATTTAAAAGTGGGAAGGGTATTGGAACGAAGGGTGTAGAAAGAGTTGGAGTTCCATAGTGAATTCTTGAATAATTTCCCAATTTTTTTCAGACTATACGTAATTCTCGATAGATTCCCGAAATTTCCAGGCTAGTTAGTTGACAACCTTTGAATGAGAGAATTTGATGAGAACTACCAATGCATCATAAATTCATATAGAATGGTAACAGTTTAAAAATTTCAGAACTTTTGCAGTGCTTCTACCTTTATAAAATTAATAAACGAATAAATTCGAAGAATCGGTGTTCGCATTGTTACATAAGATATAATTAAGATAAGATATTTAAACCGCGATTATCCGAAGATTTATTAATTGTGAGATATAAACTAAATTATTTCGCTTGATAGAATTATACTAAAGTTAAATAATGATACGATATATTTCATCAATACCTACAATCAAAGATCGATATTTGAATCATATATAACATGTTGTAACGTACCGAGTGTAACGTGAATAAACAATCGCTTGAAGCAAAAGAACAAAGAATGTCCGCCAAATAACAGGAGGAACTGTAATACAAGGTCCTTCCTAGAACAATGATTAATTATTTCAATTAGAGATCAGAGGTACCGCCCACACGTACACCTCAGATCTTGCAATACCACACACGCTAACCGTTCCGCTACACCTTCGCAGGAACACAAATCTGGCAAAGGATCAAAAGACAGGACATGCCAACAATATCGATATTGACAGCTTCAAAGTTTTACCATTAACTAAACAATGAGTTTCTATCTTTGTCGTATGAGAGAAAATTCAATTTTGAGTTGGAACGAATGATGGATTCACTCAGAAAAGTCACCCAGTTAGCAAGGATTTATTCCAGAATTAACAAAACGAAACAATAACTTACTCAAATCTACAAATTACAAACTGACATAGATTTTAACTGAGCACGACTAAACAACATCATACTTAAAAAAAGACTCAATTTAATTACTGACGGTACTTGCTCTCTGGACGAACGAGAACAAACTTTTAAACATATAATTTATGACAATGCATTATAGGAACGGCATAAATCTAAATTGATTATGACTACTCTTCTAAAAAGAAAAAAAAAATGGCCAATATCAGTATTGGACTTGTAAAAAATTGTTTTCGTTGTTTTCGACAAGACCTCACAAAATTTATCAATATTCTAGATTATGACCAACTAACAATAAAACTGAGGAAATGGTAAGCATAAGGTCATCCATAATTTTCAATAATATATTAATTTATAAAGAAAATGTACAATTATATTTACTTACTTAATAATATTTGTAATTTTAAGAAACTATGTTCGTGGAATTTTGTAACTTTTTCTTTTTGATGTTTATTTTAGTTATGGTTGGTTGGTTGGTTGGTTTTGTAGTAAAGGCGTAGAACCTGTTGCTCATCAACGCCGTTAATTAAAATTATATATTATTATATCTTCTGTTTACAAATATTGAGAATTGGATAAAATTAAAAAAATGTAAAATGCACGTTAAGGTTAAAAGTTGTTTATTGTTATTAAAGTTTAGTCATTTAAAGTTCGCACGTTAGGTAAAAAAGAAAAAGGAAAAAGGGGGAAATAATGGTAAAAGGAAAAAAAGAGGTGGGGAATGCTCGTGAGAGGTTCAGATATTTTTTTAAGATTCCTTCTTCAAAGAGAAAACATGATTTTGACTAAGATTTTTTGATAATTTCCCAAAGTAGCCGGTGTATTTGCTGGTATTCCTCTTATATTTAATTGTCTAATGTAAAAGGCACAACTCTCGAAGATATGGACCATTGTCATTATCTCTCCACATTTCCGACAAATGGGCGGGTTTTTTTTCGTAATTAAGTGAAGGTGCGTAAGCCTGGTATGACCTATTCTTATTCGCTAGTTGGTGTTAATATTATTTGATAAAACGTAATAATTAATGCGCATAATATACATTTGTACAGAATATATAGTATACCATGATAAACGGTCCTTTCAAAGGGTTATTTTGAAAGGAAGAAAGCAATGAGTGTCACGAATTTAAAAAAAAAACTTCAGATCTTAAAAAAACAATCTCTATTTATTTATATATAATTTTTCTACAATCGGAAAAGATCGTCCATTTTCAGAAAAAAGCTTTCTTTTTTATTTTTGTTTGTCTAAAAGTATCTCTATGTCCTGAAAATAATCGTCACAATTTGTTTTTATTTTTTGTTAATTTATTGATATTTACAATTGCATAAATAAATAAAACATGTAAATATAATATAAGAAAAAAATCTTGGGTTCAATACTATTTTAAGAAAGCAGTGTTTCTAGGTCAACGGTTTTGCAAGGAGGTGATTTGACCGAGATCACGCTCAACCACCATTTCTCCCTCCCCCAAAAAGATTGATTATTTAATTGAGGGTACCCATTTTATAGAGGCCGGTTGAACCCTAGGAGGGTCTCCCGACTCCAGAGTCACCCCACGACTAATAAAAGAAATTAAATATTTTTTCTGCTATGAGCCGGGATTCGAACCTGAGACTTAGAGTATTAGAAGTTCAACACCCCATCAGTGAGTTACCCTACTCCCCTAAATCTACTATAAGAATATAAAATATGATACGATCTTGTAAAGAAGCTACCCATTGATAACATTTCAATGATTACATTAATTTAGGAGGTCCCTTTAGGAGGGGTGTCCCCCCCCCCCCCAAGGTCGATGGCACATGAACCATATTAGCAATTAAAAGAGGAATATCTAAATCGGACCAAATCTTCAACATAAGAAATTTTGAGGTCTTCACAGGTAATTTTAGTGACATCATGAGGAGCTTCAAGGAGTTTTTGAAAGTAAGGATTGGAGGCAAGAAAATCATAAACTGTCCATTTGTCTTTTTTTACAACAATTTTAGCAAACCTGAAGAGATTAATGGATTGTTTCAATAGATTTATTTTCAGGGTCTCAAGGCGCTCCCACGTCTTCAGTTGGTATGCCGAATTACAGCTGTCTTTTCTTTTAGAGCCAAAAAACCTGCTTACATCCTCAACCTGAATCTGTTCAGCCCGGATCTGCCGGTTCCTCTGTCCACTCTTTCAACCAAAGATCTTAATCCATGAACTCAATCATTCCATCCTCGAGAACTACATCCTTCAAAAAATCATTTGTTATTCGTCCTATCTTGTTTTGGAATTCGATACCTATCTCCTCGTAATAACGTACTATTAACTTCATTTAAACATAACTTATTTCATTATCAATCTTCATCTTATAAATAAAATATATGTATATGAGTAGGCAGTTTGGGAGTATTAAAAAAAAAATGATTTCACAAATGTAATGTGTAATTTATTCAGAAATGTTAACGAACATGTTTTTTAACAGGCAATCTATTATTATTCGATTGCTGTCTTTTGTTACTATACCAAACTTCCTGACATGTATAAATATAAAATACTGCACTCAGTCACATTCTTGGGACACGTCTGTTTAACAGGAAGATGACATGTGGCCAACACGTTAAAAATAATAACGCCAAATGTTACACCCACAATTGAGGTTGTCGAACTCGAAACTATACTCACCTGAGCTTCAAGTATCCGTCAAATACTTATGTATCAATGAACGAGGTAAGTCAAAAAGTAATGAGAAATCGAAAAAATCAATATATTTACTGTACATACATCATTGATATACTAGCATTGTATACAACACAATCCCCATCTACTTCCATTTACTTAGTCTATCTTCAAACAAGCATTTAAATTACTTCGTGGAAAAAGGTTTTCCACCTGGTGTTTAAAAAAATATGCACTGCTTCAATGCCCTCTTCATCACATCGATAATGAATCCCACGCAACTCCTCTTTTAAAGGGCCAAAAAGATGAAAATCCCTCAGAGGCAAGTGTGGATTGTAAGGTATACATAGTATTAATTTATAAACGATTAAAAACTCAATAAGGAATAGAAAATAAATTAAATGTTAAAATTGAGAAATCCAACCACACAGCCAATGCAGTCAAAATTACCTCTCTGCGTTTCGCAAATTCAGGCGTCATCAGCACAGAAAAGCGAGATAACAAGACTTCTATAACATCTAAAAATTCACTGAAATTTTTATTGAGAGTATGTGGTTTGGATATCATGGAATAATATGTTATTTTTCTCTCTGAGGATGCCTAAATCAGCGAAACGTTCATTGGTTATTTATTCTTTACCTGAATTTTCGATATACATGCCTGCGTGGTTCGACTTTTCCAATTAGAACGCTAGTGTTAATGCAAAAGGACGTATGGGAAAATAGAGTTCTTTTACAAAAGAGTATAAAAACTAATTATTTATTTATGATTTATTAGTATAGTTTCACATTTTATTTCTCTCTCCATTTTCCATAGTAGTAGATCACTTATTGCAGTTGCAGACTACAAAATGCTACATTTAGCACTAATAATTTTTTTATTTATTAACCTAACAAGAATTTAGAACATTAGATTAAATTTACAATCGGCAAATTTCTTTGCAATGAGCAAATTTTTTGGCAGCATCACAGCTTCCCATCACGTCCGGGATATAAATCAGATCAGCAGATCTCTTGGTCAACGCCTATGTAACCGTCGTAGTGGGCTGTACGGGTTTCTTGTACGATGAAGGATTTCTGTCAGAGGATTCATGTTGTACGTCAGTCTTTGGTTAAAGTTATTGTAGTTCACTTTTGCAGTATCTAAAATTATAAGTACGTTTAAGTCTTTATGTAGTGTATCATTTGGTGCGTCAACTATTCTTCGCAACATTTATGACTGAAAGGACTGAATTTTTTTAATGTTGGAAGTTTTAGCAGAGCCCCACAGTTCTATTCCGTAAATAGGTTTAAGTAAAACTTTATAAAGGGTTAGTTTGTTAGTAAAAGATAACTTTGAATGTCTGTCAAGAAATCTGGATAAAAGGCCGTATCGTCTGTTCAATTCTATTCGTTTTTGTCTAATGTGAGTCCTCCAAGTAAGTCTTTTGTTCAGGTAAGACCTAAATACCTAATCACATCTGATGTTGGGATTTTAATATTGTTAAAATATATTTCAGGGGAAGGTTTATGGTTGAGAGTGAATACTACATGCACACTTTTGCTTTCATTCATCTCAATTTTCCACTTTGGGGCCTAATCGGCAATATCGTTCAGATGATTTTGAAGAGTGGTTCAAACAGGGTTTTTATCTGAGCTGAGGATTGCGGTATCGTCTGCATAAGCAGCTAGGATTGTGTTATTGTGTTCCGTTAGGTCAGACATATATATATTAAACAATATTGGTCCAAGGACACTACCCTGAGGTACTCCTGCTTTAATAGGTTTAGAGTTAGAACGTTCTGTTCCTACTTTTACTACAGAATTAATAAAATTAACATAGTAAATTCTTACTTACGACCTTTTGCACTAATCGTAATAATATAAAAATTTTAAAAATAAAAACTTTTCTCAAAACATCGGCTCTGTATCCTGGATCTTCCCACAACTCATTTTTCTATCCAGTTTTTGAGTATTAAATGCTAATTAATCGTTTTTTTGCAGCATTCAACTATAAGCAAATACTCCAATATTATTATTTATTTATATTATTAACAAGTATTTCTGGGATTCTTTTACCAATTTTTTCAACATCTGAAACTACAAAAACAGAACAAAAATAAAAATAAATAAATAAAACTTCCACTTGAAATAAACCAAATTAAAAACCTTAACAACAAATATCACCTCCGGGTTATAATTATATTTAAATTAATTTATGCTTGATCCATAATTTAGAAGCTTCTGTGAGGGATGATTTCATATTAAGTACTTCTTTTTTATACAATACGAACCTGACTTGAATGCCAAAAGTTAGCATAGTAAAATATTATAAATGTCAACGTTGTAAATGACGCCATCGGACTTAATACACTTAAAATTGAAACAAATGAGTAACCAATTCCCGAGAATGGATAAATAGCAGGGTTTTTTTTCAGAGCAAATTATAACCACATGTAAATAAAAAACATATGTAAATGATAAATGGCGTTCGATATTTATTGGTGATCATATTGTAAGATTCAAAGGTGTGATGTAACTTTCATACGATTTGGTTTTAAATCTCTATTAAAATAAAATAACTTTAGTATTATCTATGATCTAAAAATAGTTGCATATTATAAAATAGAATGGTAATAAAACCTCGCGGAACAGATATTTATGAATATCTCAATATTTCACTATCGTCAACTAACTAAAAATTAAATTTAAATTATTTTTCTTTTGTTCCTCTATGGGCATAGCAAGGGGATTATTTCTTTTAAATCAGGTTGATGGATTGAAACATTTATATTTTCTAATCTAATCATTATATACCTTAAAACGATACCACAGTCGTAGACAAGCTGATGCTAGAAGCAGTTGCAAACTTCACAACTAGAGATCGCTTTACAACAGGTTAAGATTAACAATATTAAAATATTATTTATGATTAACTGATTAGTTTAAAAAATTCTAAATTTAATACATGTTGGATGCGTCAATATGATATGACATATTTTAAGATATTATTAATAATCAGTTATACAGACAGCTGAAGATAATTATTATACATTTATTTAAATATATGTGTGCCCTATTATTTAGTATTCAGCCTTAAACGGCCTATGTTACATTTTTTTTTTTTTACTGTCATTACACGTTCCTAACGTAAAGTCATAATCAAACCATTACTATAAGAAATTAGTAGAATAATGTTTGTTATTATTATTATTATTTATTTTTTAACACTTTAAAAAAGGTTATTTTCCTGGAGGGGGGAAGAATTAACTTCAACCCCTTCACGTCAATTTGTAATGTTCTATTTGATATTTAGGAAGCTCCTTACAATTCTCGCAGTGTTCAGCAGTACTTATTATTATTATATTATGTTACTTTTAAGTGTAAAGAGTGTTAAATTTTATTAATTGCTATAAAAAAAAATATATATATAAAGGGTGTTTCAGGGTTAAGTGGCCAAACTGAAAATATGAACTAAAGACCTCAAAACGAGAAAAAAAATTCTTCTAAAAGCATATCCGCAAACGCTTTGTTTAGGATATATTCATTATTATGAATTATTTACGTTATATTAAGTAAATAAAACTTATTTATTTGTTCCAATTCCTTTAATTAAACGTAAACATTAAAATTATATTAAATGTTGTTCAAGTCCTTGAGCATTAAGACAGGCTCGACATCTTTCTTCAACAGCAGCAGTGGCAGAACGGCACGGAATATGTGTTATTGTTTCACAAGATTCAATTATCCTTTTTTGTAAGGAATTAAGGTAATTGACAGAACTTGCATAGACTTTTTGTTTAACGCCACGCCAAAAAAAAAATTCCAGTGGTGTCAGGTCTGGAGAGCGTGCAGGACAAGCCACTGGTCCTGCATGGCCAATCCATTGATTCGATTAATTAACATGTAGCCATTGTCGTGGACCTCTTCTATAATGAGCAGGACAGCCATCTAATTGATTATAGTTAAGGTTTTATTTATTTAATATAACGTAAATAATTCATAACATTTAGGTATCAATATCTCCTAAACAAAGCGTTTGCGGACATACCGGAAATTTTTTTTCTTGTTTTTGCAGATTGGCCACTTAACCCTAAAACACCCTGTATATATATATATATATATATATATATATATATATATATATAGAGGCCGTTTGACCGATATAATTATTTTGACAATTTGGGGGTGTAGGTCATGCCAAACGGCTTAATATTTTTAAAGGTCACCTTTTTTCTCGACTTTGTGCTCAAGCCTTAGTAGTAAAAACTACGAATCAAGAATTTATTCCCACAAGAAACTTTTTTGAAGGCCACCTTTTTTCTCGACTTTGTGCTCTAGTTATCTTACGATTCAAGTTGAAAGCAAATAGGTATTTACAATTTTTCAGTACCTAATTAAATGGAGAAAGTCTGCCGACCTCCAGATTGAAAAGGCCCCAATTCCGAGAATTTTCGTAAATAAAATATTTGTAGGTTACGATGAGATGAAGCTATTTACGAAGTTTCAGCCGGATGTTAAATATTTGATAGCAAGGGGTCTGTACCACGGACTATAATAATATAACAGTTGTCGACAAATTTCAATTTAGGCTTTGTCTTCAACATAATTATAAAAATAAATATTTTACCTCAATTAAAACCTTCAAAGATATTAACATTCGACAGTACGAAATTTAAATGTTTTGTTTTTAAGTGAACCACGTTTTTTGTTAAATAAGGAGCGATAACTGAAAAAATATCTAGTTTACGTAATGAATAATTATTGCATAGTAAACTAGACACAATAATTTGAAGAACCGTTTAAAGGAAACTCTTAAGCGGCTGTGCTGTTTTGTTTTTTATAAATTCATAGATTATTTCTATTTTTTTTTTTCATCACTCCCCTACAGCACTTTGAATTCACTGTTAGTTGTGTACAATGGTAAATATACAGGTTAATAATGCATTTCTTACAATTTTTTTTTGTGAAGTGATAAAATTAAATAAAAAAAATTAAACTTTTTTAAAAACGCTTCTAATAATCTGACTACAAAAACAATAAGCAATTTATAGTACATAGCATTAATAAATATCAGTGACAAACAAATTTAAATTTAGGCTTAATTAACATAATTATAATTATAAATATTTTACCTCAAACTTTTCCTAAGTTGGTATTCAACAGAACAATCTAATGTTGGATAGTGGAAAAATCCCTAGGTCTATCGATTAGTCTTCTACAGATAAATAGGAAGTCTGGAGGAACAACACAAATATAAACATCGATAATAGGAAACCGAAATGATATTAATAAGAAGCAAGTAAAGTCCATAAAACAGAAAAAAGTAATGATGAATTTCCAAAATTTAAAATGTTATAGATACAATAAAATGTAATTCTTTATTCAAACTTTGATACATATTGCGAACGAGCCTTATGCAATAATATAAATATAGATGGCTACAGATGGCTACAGATGGCTAGAGGAGGGAAATCTGCTCTAGAAATTGTTAGCGAATTACCATCTCCGAATGAACTAGGAGTACAGGCAAAAGTGATCCGTACAACCAAGGCTGGTGCTGTTCTCGTACGCGTAGAAGATGAAAATCAAGCCATCAAGCTTTTACAGTGCCAAAAGTTACTAGAGAAAGGGATAGAAACTAAGATGGCATTGAGGAGAAAGCCTAGACTGCAGGTAAGGGGAGCACCTCACTCTTGGACCGCATCTGAATTGGAAATGGTAATATGGGGAAGATTGCCTCAGGGGACGATACCCATTGGGCTAGAAAGAAAGGAGTGTGTCCAGGCATGTTTCTCTTCAATAGCAAGAGGAGGCCTTACAAGAAATTGGGTGATAGAGGTTCATCCGATGATAAGATTTGGCCTAATACAAACATCAGTTATTGATGGAGGATGGTGGTCCTTGAACTTTAAAGATTATATAGATCCTCCTTGCTGCATGAAGTGTCTGGGATATGACCACTCTAAGGCGTCCTGCACAGCAGACTCTCTGGTTTGCAAATGGTGTGCCTGCCCAGGTCACATAGCTAAGGAGTGCCCAAGAAAGAAGGAAAGGGCAGAACCGATTTGTGCGAATTGTGTACGAGAAGGGAAACAGAAACACCTGGCCAAGCACCAAGCGGGCTGTCAAACTTGCCCAGTCCATTTAAAGAAGACCCAAGAACTAGCGAAGAGAACCAAGTATGAGTAACAAGATTACTATCCTACAACTTAATATGGGCCGACGGCGTCTTGTGTCTGATGAGCTACGAGCTCTAGCGCATCGCTATGACATTTTCGCGGTTCAAGAACCAGGTTGCTATAGGAACATGGTCACGGGGTTTGGCCTCACGTCAAGGGTTATAGCCTTGAGCAGTGGAGAGGGGAGGCCCAGGGCTGCTATAGTTATCAATAACCCCAACCTTGACGTGATGGAACTGAGGCAGTATACCATGGCGGACCGTGCTGTATGTTACATAAGATGGGGCAGGATTGCTTTTACACTGATATCTGCCTACATGCACGATAGAAGAGATGTTGAAGAGGATATATCCGCCATGGAAACGATCTTACAAGGTACAAGAAACGTGATCGTCTGCTCAGATGCCAACTCCTGGAACACGGTCTGGGGGTCCAATCGAACAGACAGAAGAGGCGTCAAGCTGGGTGAATTTATTGCTAGAAACCAATTGGTGGTGATAAATGATCCATCTGCTACACCTACCTTCTCTGGAGGTAGAGGGCAGAGCTGGATAGATATCACTCTAGCTTCACCAACGCTATCTAGATACATCTTCGATTGGACACTCAGATCAGAGACGAGTTCGGACCACAATGCGATTGCATTTGGCCTGGTAGATGATCCAGGATGTTCCTATGGCAACGTGAAGGGCTATTTGACCAGAAGAAGTGAATGGAATGTCTTTCGGTGCATGATGGAGGGTGAAATGGTCGACGAAGAGTGGGAAGTTGAGGTTTCAGAAAACACCGATGACCTAGACTACAGGGTGTCAAGGATTACTGATGCCATCCGTGATGCTGCCGAGAACTCCCTCCAGCACCGGAAGACGAGGGCTCGACCTGTCCCGTGGTGGACGCCGGCCTTAACAGCTATGAAGAGAGACCTCTACAAGGCACGGCGGTCGTACCAGAGGTGCACATGCGACGAGAGGCGCACTGCACTTCGTAACGAATATAAGTCCATGGCCAGGGTATACCGAAATGAGGTTCGTTCACGAAAGCGGAAGTCTTGGGACGATTTTATCGTCGAAGAATCTTCAAAGAATCCTTGGGGTATTCCGTATAAGGTGGCTCTGGGCAAGTTGATTCCGCTGCAAACGATAGCGGCGATGAGGCATGAAGATGTCCATGCTACTACCTTAGAAGAGACCGCTAATTTCTTCGTCAAAGCGACTTACCCCAAGGACGACCCATCTCAAGACACCCAAGAGGAACATTTTGTGAGACATACCACGGTATACCCGCCAGGCACTGACTTTTGCTCACCATGGGACGCAGATGATATTCGTATTGCCGTGGGTAGGCAAAAGAATGGCCGCGCTCCAGGACTTGATGATATAGATGCAGCGATCCTAAAGAACAGTATCTCCTATATTGAAGAGCGACTTTTAGGAATCTTTAATGATTGTTTAGATAGGGGATACTTCCCAAGGAAATGGAAGATCGCTGATTTGAGACTCCTCTACAAGGGAGGAGGCAGGGATAAACAACTTCCTAAGTCATATAGACCAATTTGTCTCCTCCCTGTGATGAGTAAGGTCCTGGAGAACCTCATGATGACCAGGTTACGGCCAGTTCTCAATCAAGCAAGCCATCCACGGCAATACGGCTCTACCAGAGGCAGAGGAACCGCTGATGCTCTGCTGAGAGTTCGCAGAGATGTTGAAGAAAGAGCGGAGCGATACGTCATGCTGCTCCTTTTTGATATATCCTCCGCCTTTGATAGTTTATGGTGGCCCTGCGTACTCCAGCAGCTACAAAAATATGACGCTCCCAGCAACCTATATGCCCTCGTAAGGAGCTATCTTCAGGACAGGCGAGTGAAGATCAAAGGCAGCTATTACGAGGTAGAAGCTTCCGTAGAGAGGGGATGCCCTCAGGGATCAGTACTTGGTCCTGCTCTATGGAAGCTGGTTTTTGATGAGTTGCTGGGAGTACTTGAAAATGAGCGGTTCTCTGCCACTGCCTATGTTGACGATCTAGCTGCTGTGGTGGCATCCAACAGCAGGGCGGGGATCAAACTAGCAGCAGAGCGATGTGCCAACCTTGTAGCCAGATGGTGTGAGGGAAAGAAAATGCGTATGGCTGCTGAAAAGACGCAAGCCATCCTCTTGAAAGGCACGACTGATAGAGCACACCCCATTAGCATGGATATAGAAGGCCAAATAATACGCCCGAGTGAGGTGGTAACATATCTTGGTGTAAGGTTAGGAAAAGGCCTAAATATAACACCTCACTTGGATTATCTAGCAACTAAGGTGACCCAAGCCTTGAACGGACTCAGTCGTGTTGGGGGTGCATTCTGGGGCCTCAGATACCCCGCAACGATGACGATCTATAAAGGTGTTGTGCTGGGTATCTTGAGGTATGCATCTCCCTCCTGGTATAGGAACCTCACACAGCGACAGCGAAAAAGGTTGGCGTCGATCCAGAGGATGGCCCTGTTGCGTGTCACCAGAGCATTTAGGACAACGTCACATGAAGCAGTGCAGGTCCTAGCGGGGGCGGTACCTCTCGACCTCCTCCTGCGAGAAGATGTGACCAAGCATAAATACAAGAAAGAAGGCTTGGCTGGAGTTCCAGAAAATCTACGGGTGAGGATTGTGGAAAGTCCCAACAAATGGAAGAAGATAATCCGGGAGGATACGATTGAGGAATGGAGCCGTCGGTGGGTTGCTACCCCGAAAGGGAGTACTCTCAGAAAATACTTCCCCACCGTACAGTCGCGGTTAGATGCACAATGGATCCTCCCGGACTATTGGATTTCACAGTTTCTCACGGGGCATGGGGGTTTTCGAGCTAAGCTACATGGCTTTGGCCAGGACATAGATCCCCAATGCCCCACTTGTGGAGTTCTGGAGACTGTCGAGCACGTGGTCACGGCCTGCACTGCATTTGAAGGAATAAGGGCAACGATGATGAGAACCGCAGGAATTTACGTCCTAACAGAGGATGAACTTCCTCAGTTGGTAAGTAAGGAGAACTTCCCTCGGTTCAAGAAATTTATTTATGACTGGAAGGAGGCAGTGGGTCCAGCCCACTTCAACATCGGAGCACGGAGAAGAGGAGCACCACCAAGAAGACCGCCGGAAGACGGACACCCTTGATAAGACGTCACCGAAGATATATTTTAAACTGTTTCACTTGCAGTAGTATGCTGTTATGCAGTCATGCATAACAGCCCACTATTGCAAACGCCCGTATGGCCCATCAGGCAAGGTAGGGTGGAATGTAAATAAATAAAAATAAATATATTATAATTTTACGATCCGGACTATGACAAGTTCTTACATATAACTTGAATAGTTGTATGAGAAATATTTATTATTAATATTAATAAGATATGAAAACAAAATTTGTAATTGGTAAGGAAATAATGCTGGTATTTCTTGGTCGACGGTTGTGTATGGAAGTGATTTGACTGAAATCACGCTCAACCACCAAATTTTTCCTATTAATAAATTATTTATTTAAGAGTATTCACTATGTGTACCGAAGGAGGAATAAATGAAAAATAATTTCATATTAATTATATAGTAAATAATTAATATATATTCACTATATATTAAGGACAGATTTTAATCAATAATACTCAAATTATTGATTTACTAATTAATGGTACATTAAATGATGGTTTTTAATTAATAAGTATAAATATCTTCTAGCAATTTTTCAACTTCACTATTTTTCCTAAGTCAAATAAGCGAGCGAGTATTGCAAAAATTAAAATACATTTGTCTATGTACATATTTTATGTAAACATTACGTTGTATTTGAATAGCTGATAACGTAACTCTTTCGTTTAGTATTATACAGAGAAACAGAAGAGAGTGAATATTTTTAATCAATGTCTTTAAAAAAACATATTTAGAAAACAATTATAAAAAAAAAATTAGAAGTCTTCTTCAACATCCTGAAATCTTAAACTCAATCGTATAATTACTCAAAATTCTTGTTAGGAGAATATTTTTCTTAATTAATTTACCTTATATTGGAATAAAAGGACCAGAAGAACGAGAGATAATCAAAAGATATTAATGACTCAGGAAACTTAAAAAAAGTTGACGACATACAGAAGATAAGTTATATCTAAAAGCTGGGATAGATACCGACTTAATCTTTTCCCTTAAGGATAACTAAGTACTGGTTGATTGATAAGAACTTTATAAAAAAATAATATTGATACAGGAATCTAAGAAACCTGAAAAAAAAAACCTATAATGTTCTACGAGGAACTCGGATTTCTTTAAGATAACTCAGAAAAAAAATCTGTTGCGTTTCGCACATCAAAAAACTTTCGCTTACCTCCTCGCACTTTAAATAGAAATACGTGTTTCCATATTTAGATAAGTAAATAAAAAATCAAAAATGTTACAACATATTTATTAACATCAATTAATTATTATATTAGGTTATGTTTTATTCATTCCATATCATTTATATATTTTTTACTATGAATATTTCATTGTGTATTGATGTTCTGCTTTATACTGTACTGTAAATATTTTAGATTGCGAATATTCTAATATTTCTTTGTGAAACGATGTTTTATTGTATAATGTTACCTATTCTAATGTACGTGTGAGAGCGTTTATGATGTATAGTGTTAATTTTTTATCATTAATGTCTAACGTGTAAATTGCCAGCCAGGTGCCTGTAATTTTTGTAGAATAAGACATTTATCTCTATATCTATCTATCTATTATATCGGCGATTTATTGTAAATCGCCATTATGTAACATTTTATAAAATTAAAAAACGTTTACAGTGATACTGATATTAAAAAAAAAATTGTGTTATTTTAATCCATTCATTATATTTTTAAAGTCAAATCGATTATAGTTATAATTTGCCTGAAAAGAAGAACATATTTTGATCTTCTAATATATCATTTCAATCTGACTGCTAATGAAAAGTATTCTTTCAAGTTCACGACAATTTGCAATTTCGTAATACAGTTTTAAATTTCAATAAACAAAAATGTTAGTAATTAACTAGAATAAAATAACAAAAAAAATATTAACAAAATATTTTTATTCAAAATTATATCCTCATTTTACTACATGTAATTCATTAGATGTCCTACTTAAAAGGTTAAATTAAAATTTAATTTAATATATTTTAGGTATGTATGTGTGTTTATTTAAATATACTCATCTGTAAGTTATTTTATTTTTATCTATTGTATACTTTTTGTTTATTAATTAGTTTCTCTTTATTTCATTTATTTTTTTTTACACATAGCGTGAATGTGGTCATACCTCACTGTAACCATTGTCCAATTGACAGAATATTTTATTATTCAATAAATAAATTTAAAAAAAAATTGTTGTAATTCTCTTAAACATGAAGGCGCTTCAGGTATACCATACTGCAGAACAAACGACCCAAAACTGAGTTTAAGCAAAATAGAAAATAAGAAGCGATCAATTAATAAACCGATTAAATACATTTCTAAACATTTTATAATACATAAAACTATTAGAGTCATTGGACTAATTAAATACAGCCATGGATTGACATAGTTAATATTCCATGATTTCTAATAAATGTTTAAATAGAATTGAGAAGCGTTTGATCAATAGATCACTCAGTAATGAAGTATTGCATTCAAAACTTGAAAAAATAAAATAAACCAAAAACAATTCGTCAAAAATTTACTGATTCAGTTTCGACCATACATATAAATGATTTTGTTCAGCAGTTTTAGAGTTTTAGTTTGTAACTTTCCATATACATTAATGCAGAAGATTTAGTAAAAATCCAATACCAGACCGACTTGACAAAATGAAAAGAAAGATGCCTGAAATTATTGTACTCACTTTTTTCCAAATCATCAAAAATATAAATGAAGAAGAAACTAAATGCATACGCTTAACTATTTAGGCCCATATGGTTATATCCCTCACAGGTTTATGGTCCAGCAAAAAAGGCACACCGAAACTACAATATTTTCAATCCAAATTTTTAGGCCTAATAACATATACCCTTTATTAGGTAAATAACAAAACTTGACCTATCTCCATCTATTGGTTGACCAATACATACGAACTCTTTACCAACGAACTATTTATTAACGAAATGGCTTCGACTAACATGCTCAATAGAAGAGGACTAAAAAGGAGCAGGATGAGAGACCTCATTTCTCATTTGAGATCTCATTTCAATCGAGACCCGGAAGAGCTGCTGATGGATACTAAACTTCCTCATGTCTCAAATGCGATTTGCTTGTTGTTTGTCAGCATATTTGCTTGTTATCTGCTTTGTATTCACATCTGTGAAAGGTCTGAATGCAAATAAGAAAATTATTAATAGGAGCTATCAGTTGAGTCGTCTATTTACAAAGTGAACCCCGACCATCACTAACAATTTCTCTGGAAACGAGAGAAATTATATTTTTTATCCCAATTGTAATATGCAAACCAATATTTTAAAAAAAAATCAATTAAGAAATTATTTTTTTGTAGAACACATTTTCGAAAAGCACTATTAATTAAAAAATTTTGGAACTTGAATAGGATCCATTTTGGAAAGAATTAAAATTCAAGGCTGTTTTTAAACAAAAAATAGATTGATTGGGTTCATTGCGGAGAGAGAGGAAAAAAAAATGGTACTATAAAATTTTTACTTTTTTTTTTTCAATTAAAAATAGTTTTAAGGAAGGAGATGGTCAGGGTCATAAACAGACAAAATAGTGACAAAAATATTTTATTAAAACCCAACGTTTCGACTCGACTTTGCAGATCTTCTTCAGAGAAGTGTGTTCAGAAAGGAGTTTCATTTAAAACTGAAGTTGCCCAACAGTCTCCGGAACACCACAAGGGGTGCTTTTTTTTTTTTGGCTGAATGTTCAATGCTCAGTAAAATTCATACCGAATTTCTTGGAACTTGCCCGGTTCGAAATGATATCCTAATTTCTCTTCTAAATGCTCAATCTGTGAACGAATGTCGTAAAACTGTTTTGCTCGACATGCGTGGATACACCGCTTTAATTCGCTACATCCAGCATAAACAATGATGAGTTTAATATATTTGTGGTCAGTTTTATTCATGTTATTGTTTATGATTTCCCTTATTTTCCATTATTAGTATTTCTTAGATATAAATTATTCAAAATATTTATTATTTTATATTGTATTTGTTGTCTTATTATTTATCAGCTATTCATGTATATGTAATTATTATAAAATATTTATTTGTATTGTAGCTGTAAAACATATACAATTTCCGACAGACGAATAATCATGCCGTATAAAGGTTCTGTGTATTTTAGCTACGTTATGGACTTAATCCGTAACAAATAATAATAATAATATTAATTTAACTTTTATTTTAATGATTGAGTTTGTTAAATATGCCAGTTGGTGAATCATATATTATATGGACACTTCTCATAACTCAAAGCATAAAAGCACAAAGCCCAAGATAGCCAGGTAAGCTATGTCTGAAAGCTTAGAAATAGTTATCTAAAATGTACCGACTGGACAGAAGACCCATTATCAAGACTTAGGGAACAATAACAGATTTCAGCAAAAGGGCACTTTCTCACAGACCTCATCTTAAGAATATTAACTATCGATAACTTCCTTTGCCGTCCTCTTCCGACTTCCCTTCACCTCCTTGCTACTCTTGGGTATATAAACCACATGCTCCCCAGACCAAATCACTCATGCAGTTACATCCTTGAAGTCACACTCTTCACAATAGAAGACCTGGAATGAACTCGTGTAGTCAACCCATTATCCATAGTATATTACTCTGTATTTTAGAACTCATTTGTAACAGACATTATGAATAAAAGCATTACTTATAAAATCTTCACTGCCTCCGATTCGTTAACTTTTGAAATAAACGACTGAAATACGTAGTTACTGGTGTAGAGTCCACACTAATCCAAATTCAAAACTGAAATATCATTTGGGAAAAATACCTTGGGTCACTATCTTTCAATGCTCTATAACTTCTAAAATAACAATAAATTTGAAAAGGTCAAAATTTAAATTAATTTATCATGCTTTGAAGATACTATGTTAATTTTTAAATTATTTTATTAACAGATTTTCGACTATGAGAATAAATCATTTTTAAAAATAATAAATGACACCAGGTACAATTACAATACCTTGGGCTAACCTATATTGTACATTGGTCTACGAATTGTATCTTGGGCAATATTTGTTGTAATAGGAATTATAATTATTACTCAATGATAAGTATCACTTATCTGTACTGGTAACTTAACCGTTTCATAATATCCGTCGAAAGCCAATAATATATCACGCTTGCAGTCAGTAAATAATCTTTCATAAACTTTTTCAGTAAAAACTACAAATCAAGAATTTATTCCCACAAGAGACTTAGTCCGTGGTACAAATCCATTTTTTACGAATTATTAATATACGTCTGGAAGTTCGTAAATAGTTTCATCTCATCGTAACCAACAAATATTTTATTTACGAAAACTCTTGGAATTGGGGCGTTTTCAATTTGGAGGAGGGCAAACTTAATTAGGTAATAACAACTCGTAAATACACATTTGCTTTCTACTTGGATTGTAAGATAATTTGATCAAAAAATCGATAAAAAGGTGGCCTACAAAAATATTGGGCCATTTGTTTTGTATAACCTCGTTATTTTGAAAATTTGGGGCTGTATGTCACGCTAAACGGCTAGTATTATTACGGCTGTACCACGGACTATTATTTTGAGGACCGGCCCAAGGTACATAATAAGACAGTGGCCAAATGTACAGTGATATGATTTAATTTTTTAGCAAAGTCTTAAAATGTTTTGGTTAGAACCTTCCTTCAAAAAAAAAAACTAGAGAGATTACTATACATCAGTCGACTAATAATTTTGAGTATGGTTATGTACTTTTCTGATGAAAAATTATCATATCAAGTAACAAAAAATTACTTTTCAAACTCTAAAACACTATTATCAATATTACAAAAAAAACGGAGCGTACCAAAGGTACAAAAATCAGCTGGAAAGTGTTCTGCTCAATTTTGCCAAAAATTCTGAATTTTACCAGATGAAATTTCTTATTCTTAAAGTGGCCCAAAGTACACGAATTTCCCTACTTAAAATTTTCGTTTTTTTTTTAATTCACTATAAGATCTCACATTAAGGTTCATCACTTTCCTTCTGAGACGTAGGAGTTTCTCTGACGTCACCGATACTACTTCGAGGTCAGCTTGAAAATGGATAAAAAGAACCCCTTTTTCCGTAATTAATATGATCCTAAAATGGCTTTCATTGGGTAATGTTGCTGTAAAAATAGACTTCGTAAACAATAAATATTTGAACAGGCTTGATGAATAAGGATGAGGTCTTTATTTTAATACTTTTAAAACAGACCATAAGCAACAGACGATTATAAAAAAAAATCGATAAAAACAAGTGTCTCTCACACACATACAAAAAAAAAAAAAATATGAAAAAGAATTCAACATACGGGAAGCCAATAACATGAATTGCCACATGAGCCTTTTAATACATTTACACCCCATTATAAAAGTTAATATTAACAAAGGTATTTACAAGTATTAGGCTTGCTAAGCGTTATCGAAAAATGTTAACTGACTTTGTAAGACCCATTCATATTATAAGATCAAGAAAAACCTCAGTGTTGTCGGATAATCTTAAAATAATACTTTAACGTAATCCGCCAAATAAAAAAAGAGTTAGTCTACGCTTCTTGTTTATACAGTCGTCGTTTTCCTTCCTGATGCAAAGAAAACAGAATATTGCAAATTTACGATATTGAACGTGCAATGATAAAATTTTTTATATGGAAATTTTTCATTTTATATTTGTTATATATTGAAAAGTTGCATTAGATCATTGAGAGCACAACTTATGGTCCTAGTATTATAAATCGATAATAATAAACTTATATCTTATGAGCATGACAGTAAGAGGTAAACAAAAAATAGAACAAAAATAACTATGCAATATTTATTATTACTCAAGAGATAACAGTACATAACATGTTTTAAGATAAAAAGAGTATCAGTTGCTTTAATATTCATATTTTGCTTTCATTTTCGATGGAAATATACAATTATAATCCGGGGTAGATAAACATTTTTATCAAATTATTAAATCTTATCGTAATTTACAACTTTTTTATTTACGAAAATGGGTTGTTTTTCATCTGGAGATCGGTAAACGATTGTCTATTTAATTTAATGATATATTAAAAACTCACGAACACCCGTTTGCTTTCAAGTTGATCTATAAATCGAGAAAGAAGGTGGCCTAAAAAAAAATATTATTCTATATAGCGTGATCTCCACCTTCAACATGTCAAAATAACGAGGTTACATAGACCAAGCGGCCCAATATATTTTTTTACGCAACTTTCCTTCTTGATTTTGTGATCAAATTACGATATTCGTGAGTTTTTAGTACCACATTAAATTAATTAATATAATAATAAAACGCTCCAGTCAATAAAGTCCATGAAGCCGATAACAAAATTCCAGATGGATGTTAATAATATGATAAAAAAGGCGACTGTAACGCGAAATGAGGAAGATGTAGAAAGTATCTGAAACTGTTTCCGAATTAACACCTATAAAATGTTTAACCCTATGTTAGGAGCAGATTTTTTATGTTCAATGGCATAAAATTTGCACACGTCTATAACAAGATGAGAAAGGATAACGCGCATAAGAGTTGCATTAAACTCCATCCATGTAAGGTACAGACAGAAAAAGATTGGGTAACTAACCAGAAGACAATAGTTGCTTTCTAATTGAGAATTGCTATTGAGAAATTTCTCCAAATGGGATTCATTTCTTGAAGCCATTTCTAAATCAATCTTCAAAGATTAGCATTACAAAGAGGCTATATAAATAGGAAGGTCAAGATTCCAGAAAAACGATTGGTAACAAGAAGATATTTTAAGGCAGCTGCAAGTTCCTAAACACAGCGCTGATGGCATAGTTGTGCCCAGTTCATAGAATGGTCCAATGCCATCGATGAGACCAAGCTGAATTTAGAAACTTGCCCCATATTTTATAATTATTTAATTTTTTTAAACCAAGAAATAACTCTCTACAAATAGTAATTTCTCATGAGCAGGGATAGAATTCCGTTTTACATAAGACATATATTTTAATTAGAATATTATTGAAACATCCTAAAAGTCTTAATTACCAATAAATAATTAGACTAAGGTTCCTTTCATCATGTATCACTAAGGTATAGAAAGATTGAATAAATAAATTTACGACTATGCACAGTATATCTCACATCAACCGTCTAAAAAAGGTATTTTCTAAATATTATAATGGTCTTGATTGCAATATGTTGAATAGTGGAAATCATGAGAGATTACTGATTAGTTATTCACTGGTTTTGAAAGACTTGAGGTTATATTTTGGAATCTTCTAATTAATTGATATTTTCACTTTTTGCTATATACACAAGATTGCATAAACGCACCAATAGATTTATAAGTGGTAACATTCAAGATCTCCTAATATAAGACTAACCGCTATTTTTTAATAATTGGTAATTGGTTGACTGTCGTGGATAATGAAGAGAAGAATAGTTGGGGTGTTCAGTCAAAAAGGAAGGCAAAAATAAATTATAATATTTATTTTTTATTTTTTACTTTTTTTATATTTTTTATTTTTTACTAAACTGTAAAAAATAAATATTATAATTTATTTTTGCCTTCCTTTTTGACTGAACACCCCAACTATTCTTCTCTTCACTATTTTTTAAAATTATGACTTTCATGTGATACGATTATTAATACAATTACAAATCATAGAGCTTACCTTACAGAAAATGGTAATCTAACAATAACATAAGCTCATCTTCAAACAGAATTCACATGTCAGCATATTCAATGAGAACAATGTTGATTAAAGACGAAATCAGCTGGATATACAGTACAGAGTAAGGGGCCTAAGATGCTGCCTTGAGGAACACCTGGATAAGTTTGTAAAACATTTTACTTTGAATATTCCAACACAGAGATAGAAATGACGATTGAGGAAGAATGTGAACGGGAAAAGAGGGCAAATTGAAAGAAACGGCCGGAAAAGCCCATTATCAAGAACCCTTAAGCCTATAAAAGTATTTTATCATAACGCATATTGAGTTTCCTTCAGATAAACTATGGCTCTGATGTACATAATGATAATCTTCATGAAGTGTCAAACTTCCTGGTTGTAGGCGGAACAGATTAAATAAAAATAAATTACTTGGGGATGTAATCCCATTATTTTTTTCCGATTTCAACCATTATTCAGACAGTAGAAAAAAATGATAAAATATACTTCCTCATTGAGGACTAAACAATACTTGTGACTAGTGTTGCCCAAAATAGGTCTTCGTCTTGCACTTTAACAGACCAAGATCCCCTAACTGTTGCAAGACCAAGACCAAGCCTGGTAAGAAAAACCGTTTTTTAAAAATAAAAACTAAGACAAAATTGTAACTATATAACCAATATACTTTTGCATTTAACTCTTCTAATTTTTCATTCTTTTATCTTAGTTAGGTTTCTTCTATCTAAAAAATTACAGTAATATCTCTATAGTGATATCTATGGTAATTGCAAGTTGCGAGACTCTTGCGCAAGACCAAGACTCGTCTTGGTCTCGCATTTGGGCAATACTACTTGCGACCATATTTCCAAATTAATTTTGTGATATACTTTAAAAAACTTTTATTGATTAGAGAATTGAGGCATCTGGCGAAAGGTAAGATTTATGGCGAAGCGAACTTTCCTTTTCAAAAATTGTATATGCTAGAACGAAATGAGCTCTGTACGCCCCGAGATTTTCGAAAAACGTTCTGGTTGCTGAAATATAGAAGAAAAGAAATAGATAACAATAAAATCTAGAAATAATTTGAAAGATAAATTTTTAAGGTTGTACCCTTTTTATTATTTGAGTAATAGATGCTTAGGACATGAGTGGGGAAACTGGCCAATTCCGTAACTCCATTTTACAAAATGTCTGGGGTCAAAATCAATATTCATGTTTTAAATTTCGGGGAGAGAATATTAGGGATGGTGGACAAGTTTCTGATGAAATTGATGAAAAGAAATCGTACTTCTGATTTTAAAAGGAATTTCAAAAGAAACATTTAACCAGAAAATTAAAATTCTCATTTGTTTTAGTGATAAACATGTTTTATGGATTTAACGTAATATTGTATAAGATACGCAAATATTGGTTTGATCCTGAATTGATCGCACACCATGTGGTGTGGCGGTAGGCAGAACTGCTAGGGACTTTCCAATCCCATTAAGTAGGTCTTGAGGAAGAATAAGCCGATTCTCTCTTAGCTTAAAATTACTGCAACCTTTATTACGATATTTTTAATGAGCGGAAACATTAACTATAACTAATAGCTAATAATTGATAAATATAATTATTTATCAGTTCCTAAATAACTTGGTAGGTAGGATACGTTTGGTTCAGGAATGCCTGAGATGATGCTCAAAAGGATGGTCTGTAGGGCGTAGACGGTATTTAGCCCTACAGTGGAAATTTCCACTCCTGAATGCATTAACAACGAAGGGAGTTCTAGGGCCTTGCGTTGTCCAGGGTAGGGAGTCCTAGTCTTAAAATAGAACAAAAACTTGCCTGTTTTTCATTTTAATTTTTTTTTTTTTTTTGTTTAGGCACCAAAATATTAAAAATATGTTAAACATTGTTGAAAACAACGAAAGACATTGCTAAGTAGAGAGATAACAAAAATATTAAAAGCTCATATAAAGAAATTCATGAAGATACGATTTTTATATCGTAAATAAATTCATAAATAATAACAAATTATAAAAAAAAAAAAACATATAAATAAGGTCGTACAAATGAAATTTTTATTCTTAAAAAAACATAAAATTAAGAAAAAAAATAAAAATAAATAAATAAAGTATGATTTAAATACTTAGGTAAAAACGAGAAATCATGTCCAATATACCCAATTATCAGTTAAATTATTGTATGCTATCTGTAATTTTACAAACCTATTTATTTTATTAACCAGTTTAAGATAGAACGAATAATATTGTGTATTCATACTGAGCAATTACGCATTAACATTAAAAAATGAAATAAAAATATAGAAATATTTAAGAGTATTTTGCTAGTGAAAATTAAAAAAAATGTTTAAAATAATCATTATAGTTAATTGCGTCACATTATCTTACTAGTAAATAGCATAAGATAAATTAATATATAAAATAAAATTATATATATAATATTACGGCACGTCTTTAAATTATTGCGAGTTATTATTATTAATCTTCTTATTTATATAATTTATTTTAAACCAGTTTCAGAAAAAATAAATAAAATAGCGTTGTACATTTAAAATGTCCATGTAAGTGAGAAAAATTGTTAATATAACGATACAAATATTTTCTAAAAAAATATTTACAAAGATGGATGATTTAAAATATTTTAGAATTTAATATGAAAAAAAAAACCCTCCGAGGCGTCTGAAAAGAAGATGGCTTCGAGATCTCCTTTTGTAAATACATTTTTAGAGTTCTACCAGTGGGTAGTTTCTCAACAAGTGATTTCATGCTATTACATTCTTTTGTTCACATTTACTGAATGTATTTTTACTTTTAATACAGTTGTAAATATCATCAATATAAAAAAAAAAATATGAACAAATTGTTACAAAAAAATGAAAAAAAAAAAAATCTCTAAACGCAACAACGTACCAATTGACAATCTATTTAAAATACAAGTAGATATGCAGGTAATACGACCAATGACATCTATAATCAATAACCTATGCAACATTAAACAATATGTCAAACCAAAGAAAGGTTAACGAATTTCATTGGTAGCCTTGACATTCCGTCTGGCAGGAAATCGAAGTTGACGAACCATTGTTTGGGTACATGATACCGTTAGGCAGAAAAAAAAAGAAGAAAATAATACATTAAGACTAAAAGGAGAACAGAAATATAATATACAGTAAAGATATAATAATTACAATATATAATACAATTTTTAAATTTGATTCTAAGATAGCTTTTAAGTGGAACTTAACAAGGCAAAAGGATATAACGAAATCTATACTCTTAAAATTCTAAATTTATATTTAAAAACACCTTTTTGGCACAACATTAAGAAAAACCTACGCCGATTGCAAAAAACAGCTTATTTTAAAAGAATGAAAAAGTTCAGACCATGATCCAACAACATTCCAAATTAAATTTATTTTTATTTAATTGAGTCACCATTTTTAAGGCTTAGTTTGTTTACTTATTCTATTTCTAGGTAGCGTTCATGATGTTTACAATTATTTATCATTCCTATCACTAGATATCAGATATCTTTTACTTTAATGAGTGTTGAAAAAAAAAATAAGGAAAAGAAAAAAAGATTACTTTTTATTTTTTTATACTTACAAAATATCTCTTTCTCCAGGAAATAGCCGGGAAAATTTCGCGATGATCTAATTTTTTTTCTGTTTTCCAGGAGAAAGATATATTTTTAGATATAAAAAAATTTTTTTTTTAAGGAAATGTCTTTTCTTGAGAATGGACGATTACGTCCTATATGTTGAAAAATTATAATAAATAAATGTTGTTTTTGGAAGTCTGAGGAAATTTTAAAACACCTGTGGCTTATACTTAGTGAATAGATGAAATTTGCTAAGTTGTTAATACAATTATTTTTAAAAAAACTTAAATAGGCAAATAGGCACAGGGAGCTTAAAACGAAAGTTATGAGTTAATTAATAATTATTATAACAATTAAATAACGAAAGATGACAAAGATTAATTTTACTACTATTTTTTTTTTTTTTAACTTTTGCTATCCACCAATGTCTTATTTATATTAAAAAAAAAATGGTTTACATAATTGTTTCTAAGATATCAGTGGAAGAACTGAGAAAATGGGGTGTTGGATTCACATAAATACAAAAATGTGTTACCTTACACAAGTCCGAGGTGGCTTTTTAAGAAATGTTACGTTCCTTTAGGCAGAAATTAACGATACAGATATTGCTTACTGCCGACAACTTTAAATAAGACAAAGGAATGAGGTACGCGTGTAAAGACAGACACAAAATGCAACATCTGCACATATATTTATAAATATGTAACACAAAATTAGAATTTTAATTAACGAATTCATGATAAACTCCAATTATAATTTTATTATCTTAACGGCAAAGTATAATAATATAATATTATAAAATTACATTACTATAATATATTCTGAAAAAAATATAATTATCTGGAGAAATCTCTTTTTAGAATCCTTGATATATCAATCTTTATTTGTTTTAAGGGAAGGACCCTATAAAAATGTAGTCTATCACAAAATAACAAACATTATTAACCTTATAGAAATACAAATTTCTTTTTATACTACATAACAGATATAACACTCTTGAGCATAAATTAAAAATCATATTCGGTAAAGATCAGACAGTAAAAATAGTTTCAATTATCAAATTAATATAAAATCTCGGGGTTGAGCTATGGGGCTCCACCAAGCCTTCAAATTCCTCTCGCATACAGTCCTTGCAATCCAAAATCCTTCGTAAAATCCTCAATGCTCCTTACTTTGTTACAAATAAAATTATCCATAATGACCTTAATGTTCCTTATGTATCAGATTTGGCCCAATCCAGATATCTGTCCTTCCATAATAAACTTCATAACCATACCAACCCTCTTGTCTCTAACCTTGCTTCCTATTCGATTCCTGATAACCCTCCGAGGCGTCTGAAAAGAAGATGGCCACGTGATCTTCTAATATAGACATATTATTTGAGTGCTACCAATGGGTAGTTTCTCAACATGTGTTCCATGTCTTTATACCAATGTGCAAATTTACTAGATGTATTTTTTTTGTATACAGTTGTAAATGTCATTTAAAATAAATAAAAAAATAAAAAAAAAATATAAAATCTAAAATTGTCAACAATATACATAAATAAATACACATAAAACAATAAATACACATTTGTTTTAAAATATTAATATTAAACTATGTTTTAAAATTAAATTAAAAGATTACCCCTATACCCTACTAAGAGAACAGACAAGAAAAATACCCGGCCAGATTACATGCCGATGTACAATATGAAATGTTTGCCATAATATACGGAGGACAATATTCAAGATTACCCTACTAATTCTCTATAACTTGATATAACTGAGATAAAAAAATATAATTGTCTCATATCTTCTGCACTAGTTGGCTTAAATATTTCTAACCCATCAAGATTTTCGATACCCTGGTAAATTCTTAATCTTAAACTACTATAAATTGGACATTTAAATAATATATGATGAAGTGTTTCCTTTTCTTTAGTGTTGCACATTTTTCACTCAAGTTGTGGAGTAATTTTCACAATTTTGTTATTAACAGAAATCTTGATTATATATTTTTCCGAGAGTCGGATCTGCATTAATCGTTTCGTATATTTGAAATTAGCCGGTATCAACAAATAGTGGGTGATCTGATCATTACTAAAAAAAAAAAGGTTTAAATGTTCGCTATAAGATGAGCTATGCAATGTTATCCTGTCTTCCTCCTGCTAATGTTGTTTGTATTAATTTAATATACTGTTAATATTTGTTCTAATTATGGCTGAGTTGGTTTCATAAACTAGATCTTCTTTCCCAATAGTATCTAACAATACTTTTAGCCGAGAACATCAATTATATTTTTTGGATATCTACATTCCTCCATTTCCACAAGTTTAACCAACCAATTCAATGAACACTTCATAATATTAAAACCAATATGAATGTGGAGAAATACCTTTTTAGAATCCTTGATATGTATTTTGTCTCTTACATAAGTTCCAAAGACGTATGATAAAGAATTAATTAAATAAATGACTAATACATACAGCTTTTCCCAGAAAAATGTTGAAAGGTGGTTAAGGGTTGATTTGAACCGTTGAAAACCTTACAATGAACCATAGAATTCTATATTGCATTACAGAATTTCATTTATGCATCACATTTTGTTTCAAAATCGTGGCGGATTAGAAGTTTTGTATGCCCATATCTCGGACATTTATAAAATTTAGATATGTATAAATTATTATGCAATCAAAGCCTAGAAATAAAATTAAAGTATTTTTAAGAATATAAATCCAAATAAATTTTCAATTTCCCCCACTTTTTTTTATTAAGTACGCTACCGAAAAAAAGTTTATTGTAAGTATTTTTGTTATCCTCGTTGATAACAAGTATCGGAAATCAATAACAAAATAAATAAGAGCTGATTTCAAGTAGAGTTACATCATTTACAAAACTTTAGATAATGGTTCCAACGATCATGATTTTACGGTAAAACGTCCAATTTCAAACTAATTGATTGAAGATTATTGAATCATTTTCTCAATAAAGGTTTTTTAAAAGCACTACTTTGAAATTAAATAAATATTTTATTTATAATCATTTGTGTCTTAGAATGTAAATATTTTTTTCATGTATATTATTATCATGATTATGTATATTATTAAATTTACTAATTATTTAATAAACAGCGCTTCAATTTTGGAAAATACTATCAACAGTTCAACCCTGCAAATAAATAAAAAGTACCCTAAATGAATATATTTTTAAAAATATTTTATTAACAATGTACACTGAATATACACCTAATGAATAGTAGTTCATTAATGAATAACAACGCACTATTTCTTTGCCAAAAGTTTATTTTAAGAGCTACAAATCACGTCTTGACCACCATCGGATCACAAACGAATAAAAATAGCGCACGAAAATACATAATGGAGGACAACAGACTTCTTGTTTATGTTCATCGATACAGTAAATCGAAAAATTGTTCAAGAAATCGTTTTAAAAATGTTCTGAGAACTTCTGTCCCTCGGTACATTTCACAATCAAGTCCAAACCCTTCTGGTCTATCTCTTCCACCAAAGACCATCTTCCCGCAAGGAATTAATAATTCAACTTTTTTCATACTAATATTAATATGTTAAAAGTGTTGTGAAAAAAGAATAAAGTTACAAACAATGGTTCGGTTTACGTTTTTATGAAATAGAAAAAAAAAAATATTTTTTCTTTTAGTATTATTAACCTTATAGATCTTTTGCCGTTTTAACCTTCCCTACCTCTGCTTATCTTGGACTCTTTATTTCCAAGTATCCGCATGCAGCTATAAAGCAACTTTGTTGATTCGATCTACCCATCTGGCATTTTGCCTTCCTAGTGATCTCTAGCCTGTTATTAAGGTATTCGTTCCTTTGTAGAGGCTTCCAGATAGATTGCCCCGAGATAAATGCCCCGCCCATCTTAACCTCCTTTCCTCCATATAATGAGATATTGATTAACCAGTTCCTGTAAGCAGCTATTCATTGGTCTTTCTTATTCATGAGTGTATTCTTATCCCAGATCACTCCTCTTATAGTTCGCAGTATTTTTTTCTCAAATAATTCAGTAGTTCTTTCTAGGGTACTGGTTAGGATTTAGATCTCGCAGAAGTATATGAGAATAGGCTTTATAATACGATTGAAACAAAAATTAAGTAGTTGTATAAAACGTATTTAAACAACGCTGTGAATTATTACACGATATATTATTTCCAAAGGGAGTGCGGTAGCTCAATGGTAGGGTACTGAGCTTCCAATGCTGAAGGTCCCATGTTCGAATCCCGTCTCATGACAGAAAAATTATTTATTCTGCTTCATTGGCTGTGGGACGACCCTGAGTAGGTAGACCCTCCTGGGGCACACCCAGCCCTATATAAAGTGGGTACCCTTAATTAAAATAATTAATTAAGTCCTTGCACATAATTAACTCCTTGCACAACCGTAGACCAAGAAACAGTGCTTTCCCCAAATAGTACTGAACCCAAGACCCTTCATGGGTTGTAATGGTACAGATTTGTTTATATTATTTCTAATTAGTTATATATTAAAAAATATCTGGTGCGTTAAACAACGCTCCTAACCACTTGTGGAAAAATTAAATACAAAAATTGCCTTCTAGTGATTTTTATATGATTCATTTTTGGTTACAAAAAATCAGAGAATTAAATAACAATCTTGACCATACAAAAAAAATGTAATAAAAGAAATTGATTTTGCATCATTACTTTCTTTTTTTCCACCTTCTTTTCAGGGAATTGTCTATTAAATATAAATTTATATGGTTTTAAGGAGAAGGCTGTAGGTAAGTTTCATTAAAATCGCGACAAAGAATTTGGGTTATCGATATCTTAAAAGGAGAGGGTTGATGGCAATGGCAAGTTGGGAGAATCGTCCTAGGGTGACATTTAAACGAAATTTCAGGACCATTGGAACCATAATTCCGGAGAAAACCTATAGAGAAAACCTCAATTTTTGAGAATTGCAATGGTTCATTATTGTAAATAATAAACCAATAGTGTTTGGTTTATCAAATATTTACTACTGAAAAAAAAATTATCGCAAAATAAATCATATGATGTAACATAAACAAGCGCCACGCGAAAAGTTAAGCATGACGACCTTCAAATAGTTTGCATTTATTTGATGAGCCATTTATTGGAATAGGACTGTAAATTATTTGGGCTAAACTATAAGCACATTCGTTTTTCTATAATAAATAATATGGCGTGCGTATCAAGAAAAAAAATATATAAGATTAAGAGTTTAGATTTCTAACAAGGCTTAATACTGATACCATATTATATATGATAAAAAAAAACATACAGTGGAAATAACTTATCAATCATAAGGGAGTGTAATTGTATTAAAATCAACGGGTATTGAAACTTTATGTGATTCCTTCCACGCCCAAAAACAACTCCAGAATCTTTTAACAATACATAGTACATTAAGAAACTGCTACACTATAATATTATTGTAACCGCTGAAGACCTATTTGTTTGGTCTAAAGGAACTGCACCGGTACTTGATGCCCGCGTCTAAATCTTCAAACCACAACTTATCCAGTCTTCGATTCGATTAGTTAAAATTATTTGTTTACACTCAGCATTTACCCAAGCGGGTCATCGGACTTAAATTAGATGTACAACTTTTATATCTCTTATGAATTATACTTTACATTTTCTCTTCATAATCTGCAAGCGCTTCAGATATGGCGGAAGGTATATTGTGTTTTGTTCTGGTGCCAGTGTTGAATCTGCGAGTTGTTACAATTTGTTTCAGTGTAAGTGGTGCGTTGCATGCAGTGGTGCCCAGAAGGGGGTTTTATGGCGCAAGTTGCGCCATCAAAATGTTTGATGGGGACACATTATAAAGAGTTTTTGAATTTTTTTTTTTGGGGGGGAAGGGGTTACATTTCAACGGAGTTATGAATTTTCGGAATGAAAAGTTTCACAATAAGGGACAAGAGGAAATCATGGAACAAACCGCATCAAGTGTAATTGTGTATAATCTACGGTTTTTCTAATTATACTTTCTCTTGTTCTGTTTTAAAGAAAAGTGAGCAATAAAATATTTTGGGAGGAGGGGTATAGGTTCTTGCTCTATTGACCTTGGGAAGGGAGGGAAGGATGGGTGAATGCTGCAATTCTCAGTCATGTCAAAATTATTTCCTCTGAACTCGACATTCTGAATGAACTTATCCATGGTTGAATGTCTTTTTTTTTTATTTCTTGCTGTCTTATTGTAGATTGGTTCCACTTGATTTGCCATTTTTTCGTATCACCATCTCCAGTTAGAAGTGATGGTTAGATTGATCATCAGGGGTATTCCCCTCCTCCCCTCAAGGTCGATGGTGCATGAACCTCTTCCATTCCCTCCTCAAGATATTTTATAGCTCTCCTCTTCTTAAAAACATTAGAAATAAAAGTACCGTAAATCACATACAATTACTCTTGCTGAGATTTGTTCCATGTATTCTCTTAATCTCCTTATTTGAAACTTTTCAATTCGAAAATTCATAACTCCGCCGAAATGTGCCTCCCTCAAATTGCGGTGATGCAACCTGTGCCATGAAACACCCTTGTGCCATGAACCCCTGACGGTCCATTTGTTTTCCTAACCGTAAAGTTTACAGCAGAAGCTGACTTGACTTCGACGCCTTTTGAGACATTGGAGTTTTGAAACATCACATTTTTTTCATTATCTTCTATTTACGTTGTGAGAATTTAAGGATCGAAATGTGCATTCAACACTTTTTCAAGAAATTCTTCTTACTTTGATTTTCATTCAACAAAATACATCGCTCCTGAGTGCCGGAAAAAGGATTTATATTACCTTTATTATAAATAGTGTATATATTTTTTTCAGAATTTTAAGCTAAAATTGTTTTAAAATACTTACGGGATCTCACTGAATAATTTGAGTAATAAAATAGTTTGAGGGATTCGCTCCAAAAAAAATCGTTACAAATCTACAACGGACTGAACACATTACCATCCTTTAGCATTGTCGTAGTCGAGCAAAATGTCAAAATCAATTTTATAATTTGACGGAAGGACGAAGAAAACTATCATTTGAACTATACAAGGATAGTTTTGTATAATGGCATTCAACTTAATTGGCTCAGAATAGGAAATAGAATGAGCAATACCTTTGCGTACACAAATAGACAAGAGGACTGTTTTGAGGAGTCTAGGGTATAAATAGTACAACCCTAAGGCTTCAAGCGAAGGAGCCAAAAGGTATATACGATGCATCAAGTTGTCTGACAAGATAGTGTCCCATATGAAACTAAATACTTATAAGGCTGCAACTATGTCAAACAGCTGGGAAAATAAATAATAAGTGAAGCCATATAGCTGCATAAACATATAATTAATACAATGTTATGCTAAAATAAAAATTATCTGGCCATCAAAGTCAAGTCGCTTACTCAAACATTTATCAATAAATAATAGAATTATTTTTTATTTCCCTGGAGTAGAAGTTGATACTTTTATTCTTTTTCTATATACAGTCGCGGTCATCGAAACGGCATCATCCAGTAAAAATTGTATTTTATTAACCAGATTGCTACTGCAAGATCTCCGGATATTTCTCTGAAGAGTATAAATTTATTAAGAACCGGATAAAGAAATTTTGTCCCAATCATAGTAGCTTCCTTGTGTACTTCTGGTAGCGGTAGGAAATGTAAAAAAAAAGTTCCTTTTTGAAATTATACCATGGTTTTAAAAACCTAAGCGAAAATTTCATCCATCAAAGATTCCATTTGATCAAAGATACCATTTGATTTTTCATCCCTCTTGTTGTAGAGGTTTTTTTTTTTTTAATAAAAAGAAGTAAATTAGTTAGAGAATGTGCCTAATTAGGACTAAATGCCATTGAAATCATGAATATTTGTCGCATAATAGAAACCATTCATGAATCCTCCTTCAAATATGAATGGAAAGATATAGAAAAGAGTTAGTGGTCTGGTCATTTAATCGTGTGAGTGATTTTTTTTTTACTGTGAGGACGGATTGTCGCGTGAGTTTTACATCATTCAGAACAAACAAGATTTTTTTTATTCAAGTTATCTCGAAGATTTCACGTGAGACGCTTATCAAGATGAAATCCTAAGTAATAAGCGGCCATTTGTTAAGGATATAATAAGGCAGGAAGTCATAGATTTGTGACGATGCACTTGTTTTTCTCGGATCTACTTGCCTTGATCTTAAATCAGGGTTATGACACTATAAAGATTTAGGAATGGAAGAAATGGATTATTTATTTAATTGTATAACATGTTTTGCACGTGACATGTGACAGACACCATGTCTACGAAAAGTATTTTCCCAAAGAAATCCAGCTTTAGAATTTATTGAACTTCGAAATATGTTTTTTTTTTAGATTGAAAAGTAGTTCTATAGATAAAACATAAAAATAAAAAATCAAGCCACATAGGTTTCTCTCTAGGTAAAGTTTACTGTTCATCATATGACCATAAATAATAACCCAGTGCCTTAATAAAGAACTAGGTACATGGACAGTTGGAACTGCATACAAAAAAGGCAAGAACTGATACGATATAATCAATGGTCACATCTTCTAGATCTACAGAGCCTCACTCAATGAAACAAGCGATTAATCTATAACACTATATTGAGACGGATTTGGACAGTAAGTAAATGGGGAGTATAACTTAACAAAATACAAACACCATTCAAAATTTTTCGAAACTACTTGACACGCCATGAAATATTTAATATTTATTTACATAATGACTTGATTATTTCAGTAGCAAAATATCACTTCCACGATATGAAATCTGTCGATTATCCCGCATGGGGGGAAGGTGATAAACATAAGCAAGAGAGGCTGAGAAAAAAGGATATGCAAGAAACCATTTTATCAAAGAATTTGAAAAAAATGAGACCAATAGGCTTGGGTCATTGTTTGAAAGAAACAAATCTTTTATCCAGCAAGCAGGTATGGTTTAGCAAACACGCTAGAACACAGAATGTGTATGCGGTTAGCTCTTCAAAGGAAATAAAGGATGGTTTCTAGGAGCAGTCCTCCTGTCTTTGCCAGGGTTCGGATAACAAAGATACTGCAGAAATTAATTTTTAATCTATCCTAAAGATAAAAAAGACAAGCAAATTTTCTACCACAGCAAATAACGTCATGAAAGAATGATCCCTATAACCAACTTGCAAAACGTCATCTACTTCCAATCAACCATAGTATTTGAGATCACTTTGGACTCACTCAAACGAATGTAACCACAAATTTTAAAGGAGAAATTACGTCTATACAGCTTGGTATAGAAAACCTCAGAGAAGGACCTATAGATAAGTTGTGTTCTCAGTAGATTTTCAATTAATCATTATATCCGTTACGGGTTCAGAATACACCGATTCCTATGTTATACTGAAGTGTTGCTACCTTATTAGCCAAATAGTACGCGAGGGTGGGAAATTCATGTTTCAATGGATTCAGAATCATTGCGAAATGCATACGGAATACGAACGACTCGCCAAACAAAGGACAACAAAATCAATCAGCACAATACTCCTTTGACATTGAAGAACGCAAAAAGAAAATTACAAGAAACAGTAGCTGATTCATAAGCAAAGGAGTAAGAGGATAAATCAGCTGGAAGACTTTAAAAGATACGGGACACCTTCCAATAAATCTGCGACGTAGCCAGTTCGTGGTTAGCTTCAGGATGCTGACTGGTCACGATTATCTCCGTGAACATCTTCATGTTATTGATGTAGCGGAAGATAAAGAATGATTCACATACTTCGCGCGAATGGAGACCAGGAGGACGAACATCTTTTCACTAGTCCAGTATTAGAAGATATTGGAGGAAACACCAAGGACATTGACGTTCATGACAAAAATGAAATATTGTACTGAACTGTTCGGAAAGGAATGACCGAAATGATTAACATTACCATGGAATCGGGTAAACAAACAAGAAAAAGCTATTATAATGATAAAATAAAAATAAAATATTTAATTTTGATTCATTATTTTCAATATAACGAATCATTGTAATCGTCCAAAAAATAAAAAATTAATCCCCTCTCCTCCTCTCAAAATTTCAGGTTTTACATTTCACGATACGTAGAAGACGAACATCGAACGAATTATTTTTTGTTCGTCCACCGTCCACGGCTCAGTCAGATCCGTCAACTATCCGCTCTTTCCTTCCAAGATGGCGGCCGAAAAACCTGTATTGGCATAGACTGTAGCGCCTAAACGAATGTACCAATTTCAATGAAACGTCAAAGTCTTCTCCTCGATGACTTTTAAATTTATCTGTATAACGTACTTCACCGAAAAGAAGCTAGAAAAAAAGTTACGAGGGGTGATAAAATTAGATTTCCGAATAACTTAAGAAGTATAAACTATTTTGGGGATATTGTGATAAGATGTTTCAAAGGTATTTAAATTTCCTAAAAAATTATAGAAGTTTCATCGAAACCAAAGCACTATTAGTAGAGATATCGCGATTTTAAAATATTTTTACTTTCACTTATGTATATATGTAATATACAGTAAGAGTAAGTATTGTTATCGAGAAAATTTTTGAATCTGAGTTTTCAACGGAAATACATGTTTTGGGAGTCCCTAAATTACCACCAAGGTTAAGTTGTAATTATGTAAAGAGAGTTAAGTGGTTAAGGAACTTACTTCAATAGCTCTATTAAATCTTTCCATGCCAAATCACTAGAGGCTTTGACCATGACGTATCAAATTTGATATAACAACTATAAGGATATGGTCCGGGGTGTAAGTCATAAAGAGACTAAAATAGTGGAAAAACTATTTTATTTTAAGCCAACGTTTCGACCAGACTTTGCAGGTCTTCAGGGCTAGAACGGACAAGATACAAACTGATATAGCAAATAGTGAAAGTTGCATAATATTTAGATACAAATTATAAAGTGTGAATAAACTTATTGAAATTATAAACAGTAATAACAATGATTTAATAAGAACTATAAACTGCATAAATAGAGTAAACTAAGTAACAAGATCCTAAACTGAAGTAAATAAATTGTAAGAATTGTTGTAGTATAATATATAATATAATATATACAATTATGAATGCAATCCTACAGATCTTAAGGAGTGATTGGAAAAAAAGGAAAAATAATATGAAATAATGAACATAAAGGGATGTGAATAAAAAAAAAAAAATAATTAATAATAAAATAATAAAAATAAAGACTTACAGGTGCGTTCAGCAAGAAGTTTCAGTTAAGACTGGGAACATTTAGGTAGAGCACCTTGGGAAAATTTGCACCCTTATATTTTTTCTTTTGGTTTTTGAAAGTCTATATCAACTGTGGCAAAAAAGAAAATTATAGATGCTAATGTCAGGAATCCCTTTTTATTTATTTTCATTAATGTTACATGAAAAGTAATCTTAATTTAGATATTAAATTGTTCGAAAATATAAATCATAGTGTAATAATTTTTTTTTATTATTTTTTCTTGACATTACGAAGCTCTATTATATTATATTAATATTAATAAACAAACTTTTTGCACTCTGGCTTCCGAACTATTTTATATCATAAGTAGAGGTACCGGGAGTAGATATTTTGATAGTCCAACCTATATTATATTAAACTAAAATAAATAAATTTGCAAAAATAGTTTTAAAAGAAGAAACGAAGAAATATCATAAACAGATAGGAATTTAAACCTAGTGCAACTTTTAGCATGGCGTGACTAAGTCTATTTCCGGCTGACCCCTACGCTGAGCAACGTACTAACCATTAAGACGTTGGACTGTTATTATTTTATTTGACGCAGAAAAATAATAATCAGAAAAAAGTTACACTATTATAGTATTATCGTACGTCAACACGCAATAGAGTTACATGGTATTAAATATGCCAATTCAAATTTAGTAAAAAATTAATATAGTTAGCGAAGCGAATGCATCCTTTAGGAGTTATGGGTAAAAAAACAAAACAAAAAAGATCCAACAAATCTGGCTTTTTTGGTGTAAAAAGATTTCCCTTGATGTACGGGTTATCAATTTTACTTTTTACATGTTTAACCATGTAAAACATGTGTAAACATATTTTTTACATGTTCCACAAGTTTTTTTTTATTCATTTATTGATATTTACAACTGTATATATATATATATATATATATATATATATATATACACAAGTAAATCTGCTAATATAATAAAAAAACATGATAAATACTAATCAGGAAGCTACCTATTGGTAATATTCCAAAGATAATATTAATTTAGAAAGTCTCTTGGCCATCTTCTTTTTAGCCGCCTCGGGGGGTAGTCAGGAATTCAATTAGATAAAAGGTTATGAACTACAGGATCGGGGTGAAAAAGAGTTTGGAATTAAAAGAGGAATATCTAATTCGGGCCGAAGTCTCCAACAAGGGGAATGTTGAGGTCTTTACGGATAATTTTATTCGTCATATAATAAGGATCATTGAGGATTTTACGGAGGATTTTGGATTGTAAGGATTGGATATGGGAAGGCTTCAATGTTTTATAAAAACGTTTCCAACATATTTCGCAATAAATTTCCCGTTTCGATCCTCAAGTTACTGGCCTAGTATTCTTTAAATCAGCAGCCATTTTTTCATGTAGGATGATTCAACTGGCGGATGCTAATTTCTTTAATATAAATGTTGTCGAAAGAAGTTAGTAAACTGTTCTACATATCATGGTGGTAAATATTCAGGACGCAGTATTTTTTTATAAATTTTTTTTTTTTTAATTTTTCATTTATTTTATTTTTAGGTTATTTTATGTTATTATCTATTGTATATACTTTTGATTATTATTTTGTTCTATTTATTTTATTTTTTTGTACATATAGTGTGAATGTCATCCTACATCACTATAACCAATGCCCAAGAGACAGATTGTTCTAATACTCAATAAAGAAATAAAAAAAAAATCAAGCACTGAACAGCATATATAAACACTTCAAGAATGGACAAAAGAAAAAATAACAAAATAAATGAAATTATTCTCATAAATAACCTCTAAGTCTATAATAACGTCTGCCAATATAAACCCAATTATGTAAATGCTAGGTAATATGTAAATACATCATAAGAGCATCGTCATCAATTGCGGAAGATACGTGCAACAGTTTCATTGTATATAAGGAAAAAACGTCTGCCAAGTAAGGCCAGTATAGCTTCCTCACCGTTTGCATTGGCTAAAAAATAACTATTTTACAAGGTGAGAATAAAATCTGTGAGTACTTGAACACACTCAGTGCTTAAACCACGCCCAGAAGATGACCCACATGTTTGGGTAGAAACGTTGGCATAAATAAAAAATTAAAATTAAAAAAAAAATACTGCGTTCTGAATATTTTTATCACCCATGTTGTAAGTCTTCAATTTTTTTTCTTCAAAAAATTCAGATTATGACAATGTTTTTCCACGTGCTCTTGGAATAATATAAAAACATCCGGAAATATTCAGAGGACTTCTTCATAGAATGGAAAGTAAATAGACTAAACATAATAGCCTTGGAGCCAGGGCCCAAAAATCGACCTGATCGTAGGCGAAGGTTTGATTGTAAATTACGAAAGTGTATGTTATTCTGAGTAAAAAGAACCTTGTCTGCCGTTCCAGAGCCGCTGCTTTCCAAAATGGCGGCTGATTTAAAGAATATTAGGCCAATAATTTGAGGATCGAAACGGGAAATCCATTGCGAAAAATGTGAGAAAAGTTTCTATTTTTTTAACTTGTATATTGGGTATATACATGTAAAAAAACAAAATTGCTAACGCAGGCCACCAAGGGAAAATTTTTTACAGCCAAAAAAGTCTGATTTTTAATATTTTTTGGGTTTTTCATCTATAACTCCTAAACAATGCATCCAAGCGAAAAATGTGTTCTTTAATAAATTAAAGAATGTTAAATTTTGCGTAAAACGAGTACATAAACTTTAAAATTTGGTTTCGCGATAAGGTATAAAACCACGGTCAACCAACTCTGAGTTTTACTAAATTTGCCAAAAACTGGGACAAATTATTATAATTGGCCCTGCAACTTGGAAATAAGTTCCCTAACAGGAAAAACCCATAGAATCAAAGTTGTAGAGTATCAAATTTCGCGTAGACGCAGTATCAACTAATTTAATGTAGGTCACTTGCTGCGAACAAAATCGGTAATCTCCCGATGGTAATGAAGGTAAATGTGATTTTCAATATTTCAACAGTATGGGGGTCTATTCTACTGAGTTAGTTTTGTTTAAAGTCTGTTACATGCAGTATAAGCCTCTTTTCCACCTCTCAATAGCAAAAGATTTTGGTAAACGATGTGCCGAAAGATACCGATTTTATAAAGGAATAACGAATCCCGATTCGAGATATATAATTGGCCAACAATAAAAATGTCAGTAGCCAGTATACGCAAAATTTGATGCACTACAACTTTGATTCTATGAGTTTTTCCTCTATGAGTTACAGAACCCATTTCCAAGTTACAGGGCCATTTATAGTAATTTGTCTCAGTTTTTGACAAATTTGGTAAAATCAGTGTTGGTTGACCGTGGTTTTATACCTTACCGCGTAACCAAATTTTAAAGTTTATGTACTCGTTTGACGCAAAATTAAACCTTCTTTAATTTATTAAGAACACATTTTTCTTGCATTGTTTAGGAGTTATAGCTGAAAAACCCAAAAAAACATCGAAAAAATCTGATTTTTTTGGCTGTAAAAAGTTTTCCCTTGGTGGCCTGCGTTAGCAATTTTGCTTTTTACTTGTGTAAACCCATATATACAAGTTAAAAAAATAGAAACTTTTCTCACATTTTTCGCAATGGATTTCCCGTTTCGATCCTCAAATTATTTGCCTAATATTCTATAAATCAGCCACCATTTTTGAAAGCAGCGGCTCCGGAACGGTAGGCAAGGTTTTTTTTTACTCAGAATAACATACACTTTCGTAATTTACAATCAAACCTTCGCCTGCGATCAGGTCGATTTTTGGGCCCTGGCTCCAGGGCTATAAGGAATAGAAGAATAATCATTATTTGTGTTAATTTCTTAACACAAATCCCAGCTCAAACATGTTATTTATCTCACAAAATATGGATTACGTTTTAGATCGTTTAGTTGCATAAGATGTATTGAAACCAGTGATCCCCGGGTTATTTAAGTTAAGTGTCAGTGAGTTTAATAGTTGGAATTCCCACATTTGGTCTAAACGTATCACAACTTCTAACTTAGACCTTAAAACGAATTTTTATCAACGCTTCACTTGTGAGTGTTAAAAATCCATCAATTTCCATCTCCAAGTTAGTAAACACAAATCTACCATTGTTAAGTAAAATAATAATTTAAATGGAAACATATAAATAAATACAGCTCTCTAGACAAATAAATTTCTTCAATATTGAAAACGTTTTAAAGAGGGGAAAAATACTGAGCTACTGCGATTACGTCTAAAAACACAGGTGTTCATAAAAAATGGAAGATTAAAAAAATTTATATTCCTAAATATAAAAAAAATTCAATTAAATCCCATAGTAAATCAATGTTCAGACGCACACGAATCGTAATTCTGAAGAATTATAGAAAATTAATTACAATGAATATTTACATTTTGATCTCTTCATCATGATTTTTTTTATTAGAAGATATAAAACCAGAATAACAAAACTATGAACAAATCAACTATAGACAAGTTTTACTTCTTTATGAGTGAACAATTATTGAAATCATTGATTATTGATATGGTGTAAATTAAATATTAAGATCAATGATAGAATTACTTCTTTAATACGATATACACTGACCACTTCAATACAGATACCTTTCAACGGAAATACAAGTTTCGAAGTCCTTAAGTTTAAATAACCAAGACCCGAAAAACGTGAACAACCTAACTAATAAAAGAAGTGTACGATATAACTATAGATAGGTATACGTCTGAGATATCACACTAAGTGTCCCGAAATAGCACTTTTATATCGAAAATACAAAAATTAATTCAGTCTAAAAGACAATATAAAATACCTCGACCAAATTATTGAAAAAATAATCGAATATAACCTGCTCCTGTATACAGCCTTATTATTATTAATTTATTACAAATTTATTATTACAGTCTTATTATTATTAATTTATTACAAATTTTTTAAATCTATTATTTATTTATTTTTTTTTACATCACGGAACATCTTTTTAAAGGTCCTCTTTAAACGAAATGGAATGAAGTAGACGAATTATATAGAAGGTTAAATAAAAAAAGAAATGATCTTCTAAAACGATTCCATTAAGCAATAAGGGAAAAATCCATTGTTAGAAAGGCTCTCTTTTATAGGTTGGCTATTGAAACTGATCCATTTAAATGGACGAAGCAAACAACTAAATTCGCTCTATTACAGACCATGTGTGCAGAAATATCATTCGTCAGTCATCGATATAATCCAGGCAATGAAGTCCGGAAGACTGTAACGGAAAAAGCATAATTTAAAAGAAGTTTCTTTCTTATTTTATATAATAGAATATTCCATAAACAAAACCTTAAGTATCTTAAATATCAAAAAATAAGTAACCATTCATCGATTTAAGGTACACGTAGAACAAATACAGAACATCTCACATCAACTAATAATAACATATCGTTCGAAATATATCAATACGTACTAAGTTATTAATTAATAACAGTTACATAAAATAATTTGCCAATAACCTAATATCGTTATTTATGTGTTAATATTCAAGAGAATGCAAGCAATGTTTTTTTTTTTATTTTCTCCTCATATCGTAATAATGATAATTCTCTATTATGCACTTTTGTTTTTTTCTATTTCGTTTATAATAATCCTCTTATTTCCCGAAGAAATATTATGCACATATTATCGTTTATTGATCTTGTTAATTAATTAGATAGTTCACCCAAAACAACAAATATGTCTTAATGCGCTAATAATCTATTGCTTACAACCTCATGAAAGACAGATAATTACCTTAAATATCAATTCATAATATGTAATCAAGAAAAACATAATAAATAAAAAAAAAAAAATTGGGAAGTCAACAACAGTATTAGCTCAACAATAATATCCTGTATGACACAAATAATTTGGAATGCTTCAAGAACACAATAAGTTAATGAAATAATAACCTTTCCGAATTTTTGCGTATTTTTTTTGTTAATATTAAAACATCTGGAGCGCGCAACACACAACTTTCACTTAGCGCTCAACTTTGAAGAGAAATTATTTTCTGGCCATTTTGGGCTATTATTAAATTTTTGAATTGCATTTTTAACCTAGCTAAAACTTAAAGCTTACAGCCAACAAATAGTCAATACCATTAAAAATAAAAAAAATCCTATTTATTGTATCACCGGTTGATTATGGATTGTACGAATATAAGTTATTAAACTGTTACTTTCCATAGCAAAGTTTACTAAAATGGAATTACGAGATTTGCATTGTCAGTCATAGAAAGGTCAAAAGTTGTCACACTAATTATAAATGGATACTGTTAGGATATCAGAAAGGGAAAATTCATCAAATATATACACCAATTTAATTTTCTAAAAGGTTACGTCATAATTTTTAATTTAAAACATATTACATTTAACGCATTTAAAGTCAAAGTTTTTAAGACTTTTACAACAAATTTGCGTGGTTTTAATAGCGGCAGTTAATGTATTGAAAAAAATATATTTAGTTCATGTAAATTTTAAACAAACCGATAAATGTAAAATAATTCGGTCACACTAATGAATAAGAGAAGTGATAGCAAAATCTCGGACAAAGAAGTTCGGATGCAACAGATATGATAAGGAGAATATAACTGTAGTTATTTAGGATGAATATAACCATTTATGATTATCGTTCAAACAATAAACAACAAGAGTTTTCGTTATTATTAAAGGTTGATTGTAAAATTACAAACGTTGCGATCTCGAATTAGGTAAATGTAACTAATTTCTTAAAAATTTTCTGGCGAGTCTTACACAGGCATTTTAAAAATTAATAATTTTAATTCTTAAAAATACTTTTCACTAGTTGTTAGTTTCAAGTTTAAATAATCTAGGGATAACCAAACCTTTTTCATTTTTATTATATAATTTTGAGAGGATGGTTATGTCTGATGACTCCACATCTCACATCATAGATTATCTAATCCCTTAGGATTCAAGCAATAATAATTAATTGATTAAGATACTATCAAAATTACAAAGGAAAATAAGACTGACAAAATAGGATTTTGTCTAAAATCTTAAGGACAAAAAAAGAAAATAATGAAGCATTAATCATGTCATAAAACGACGTTGTCAGAAAATGAATATTGCGACGTATACTGTTAAATATTGCCGAATATTCAGACTAGAAAGTGAATATATTATAAATTTTTTTGATGAAGCTTGAATAAATTTGAATTGAAATTGCGAATTCATAACATTAATTTCTAATAAAATTTTGAAAACAATTTAAACCCTGAATATTTCAGAAATTGTGATGCCAGTGATAAGAGTTTTATCTGCATTAGCAATTAGGCTGCCAGTTAATCACACTGAAATGCAAGAGAAATATAAAATAAATAGGGTATAAAAAAGTTTTGCTTGATATTTTTTAAATATAGCATTTAATATACATGCATGTATGTATATATATATATATATATATATATATATATATATATATTTAAATTCCACAGTAGCATAATATAGAAAATAAAAACCATCACATGGTGATGCCAATCTGAATAAGGGTAAAACTTAGACGGAATCTTTTTTGGAGTATAAGTCAGGGTAAAAAAAAATAAGGTAATTTCTCCTTCATATTTTACTAATGCTAGGTGTATTTATTTATTTTTTTTCATTTTTATAGTGAGTTAAGCGCAAGAAACTTGATGAATTATATAAATAAAAAAGCAAAAACTGTAAGATTTTTCAGCTTTTTGATTATTTTATATTGATTAATTTATATGATAGAAGGCTTATTGAATTTGAAAGCTTGATATTCATACTACTTATCGTCCCCTACATATCTGCTGACCTACATTAACCCAACCCCATGCTTTAACACGATCTCCCCATCTACGCCTCGGTCTACCTCTGTAGTGTTTTCAAGTCCGTTCATGAGAAACAATTACTTTTAAAGAGATGAAGTCCATTTACAATCACATTTTAAAATTAATATCAAATCCAGACTGCTACTCCATGTGTCCTTATTGTTTTGTTACAATCTATCATCCCACCACTACACTGAGTTAGGGTGGCTCTTCCCCTCCTTAAGAAGACAATATTTCCTAGGCACTTTCCTTTATCAAATCATTACTGATCATCGTCTTTCTTATGCCCACAACCTTCTCCAATTTAAGTCCTCAATCCATTCCCTCACTATAAGATCTCGACCTTCTGACCTATACATCCCTTCTCATAGATCTGCCTCATTCCAAAACTCCTTTATAGTCCGCTCTGTCAACTTTTGGAATTCCCTCCCGATCAAAAATCAAAATTCGATGCCCCTTCCCTATACACATTCAAAAACATCCGATTCCAATTCCTGTCCCAAAAACAGTTAGATACCAGCTAACTACTAATATTATATATGTATTGTGTAGCAATCATATAATCATAATACTTGGTAAGAGATAGTACATGCGTTTCCTACTATTGACATAGGAATTACAATACATACATTTTTTATTTAATTATAATTAACTGTTTATTTATATATATATATATATATATATATATATATATATATATATAATATATATATATATATATATATATATATATATATTCAAGTAGTTTTTTTATTATGAAATGAACTCATTCTATCTCTTTTTCGTTCTTCATTTCTCAAAGTGTATGTTTATGTTGTTCAACCCTTATATTCAGTTTTGTTCATAGTTCAAGTGATTCGCTCATAGTTTTAAGTGTTTTGTTCATAGTTTTAAATGCTCTTTACATAGTTTTATTTGTATTTTATATAGTTTGTGCACCTAAGGTTTTCTTTACTTTTTATTTTATTTTATCAATTTTATTTTTTGTTTCAAACTTTTAGGCCAGTAATTTTCTATTTTTTTGTACAATATTGTTATTCTAAAGGGACTTAGTCCCAGAATAAAGTTTTTTTTTTCTATCTATCACGTTAAAAATATTAAAAAAAAAAACGAAAATAACGCAAAACTACCCGATCGCTCTCAATGATAAACAATGAATACTTAATCATACCTGTTAGATACAAAGAACAACAGCTTGAAGATATAAATTGGTACTAACCTGAAAACAAAGAAAAAAAAAATTATATTTTTTTAAGAATGATTAGATTTATAAAAACATAATAAGCAATAATGCATCATGAACTTATATAAAATGAAGGTTGGGGAAAAGTATTTCTTGTATTATGTGGAGTTAAGCAACTCTTATTATAATATTAAAAATGTATCATCCATATATGTAACAACCTTAATTATATTGCATGTCTAACTTCTAAAGACCCCCTAAAGCAACTAAATAAAATAATAAACGATTTTGATTAAATTCATCATATCAGAGTAAAATTAATTAGTTTTAAATAAAATATGGTTATTATTCTGATTGATGTTCTCTAACAGGGCTTAAATGGCTAATTTTCAACATTAGCTTCCTCTAAAGTAATTTTAATTTTTTTTATTTGAAACGAATGACCATTTCACATTAAGTTCTAATATGAAAAATGGTTAAATATAAAATATGAAAGAATTTGATAATTAACTAAAGAAGAAATAAGAGATCGTAACTAAGAATAGTTGTAATTGAGGAACCAAAGGAAAGATTATAACAGGCTTCCATACATAACATGAGCTTAATATAATATTACGTAAATAGTCATATGCGGTTTTCATAGATGCTATCGATGGTATTATTAAATATTTAATTGCATAGATTACAGCGATATAAATATTAAAATTTATATGCAGTTTTCATACATGCTATTGATGGTATTATTAAATATTTAATTGTATATATTACAGCGATATAAATATTAAAAGTTGTATATATAAGGATACTTATAAAAATAAAAATATCAACAATGAATTCTCAATCAATATAGCGATAGTTATTTTTACTTTCACTTACCCTTTGTCTGAAAATACCTATTTCTGCTAAGAAGAGGGTGGTAAGTGAAAGTTATGTGATTAAATTAATGCTAAAATAATATTTAATAGTTGACCGTTGCATTATAAAGGATGGAAATGATGGTCCGGGGTGGCGGTCATAAAAAGGCAAAACAGTGGTGAAACTATTTTTATTATAAGTCAACGTTTCGACCAGACTTTGCAGGTCTTCTTCAGGGCCAAAACGAACAAGATACAAAAAGATAGAGAATTGTGGAAGTTACATAATATTTAGACAAAAAATTATAAACAATATGAATAAGCTTATTAAAATTATAAACAGTAAGTACATAAAAATATGAACAGAGTAAGCTGAGTAACAAGATCATAAACTGAAGTAAATAGATGCTAACAACTGATGTAGTGTAATATATAATAAACGCAAATGTGGATATACTTCTACAGATCTACAGGAGAGATTGAAAGAAAAGGAAAAAGGATATAATATGAAATAATAGACATAAAGGAACGTGGAGAAAGAAAAGAAAAAAGAAAACCAAAAAAATAAGTAAATAAAATTAGAAGAGTAAAATTAGAGACTTACAGGTGTGTTCAGATAGGTGTTTCACTTAGAAAAGGAGTTTCACACCTGTAAGTCTATTCTTCCAATTTTATTTACTTATTTTTTTGGTTTTCCTTTTGCTTTTATTTCTCCACGTTTCTTTATGTCTACTATTTCATATTATATCCTTTTTCCTTTTCTTTCAATATCTCCTGTAGATCTGTAGAAGTTTATTCACATTTGCATTCATTATATATTACACTACAACAATTGTAAGCATCTATTTACTTCAGTTTAGGATCTTGTTACTTAGCTTGCTCTGTTCATATTTCTATGTACTTACTGTTTATAATTTTAATAAGCTTATTCTCATTGTTTATAATTTTTTGTCTAAATATTATGTAACTTCCACAATTCTCTATATTTTTGTATCTTGTCCGTTCTAGCCCTGAAGAAGATCTGCAAAGTCGGTTCGAAACGTTGGCTTATAATTAAAATAGTTTTACCACTATTTAGCCAATTTATGACCGCCACCCAGGACCATCTCCTTCCTTTAAAATAATATTCCTTTTATTTTTTATTAGAAACATCGGGAATCCTTTTAGTAGAACCATATTATGTTTTTTGGATTTGACTGTACAAGTTGCAAGAGTACCTTTGATATATTATGTTCCTTCAACATTATGGAAAATTACAGTACAACTTTTTATCACGTCCAAGGCCCTTCAATCAACGGTGCATTGCTGCTATAGGCAATTTTGTTATTGATTCACATCAATAAACAATCCCGTGGAACCTTCAATAACACGTTTAAAAACAAATCATCGGTTATTTTTAAAAGCTGTATAATAATATTTTCCTTATAAGAAGCGAGGACTTACAAAATGGATCGTCCATTTCCAAAGTGAACCCTCATCACTATCGACAATTTTTTAACGAAGTGCGAAAAAATATATTTCCTATTCGAATTGTAATATTAAAAATAATATTTAAAAAAAATAAAATAGATTAAGGAAATCTTTGTGAAAAAACACATATTTCCGCAAAGTAGTGATGATTACAAAAATAATTTAAAAACATTGAAATCTAAATAGAGTCCCTTTTGGCAAAAATCAAAATCCAAGCAACATTTTTGAACAAAAAAAAAATATGAGGTTTGCTTAGCAGAAAAAAATTGTTTATGATGCGGGAAAAAATATTTTTAAAAAAATGTATAAGAAAAAATTAACTTTTTATTCACAATTATGGTACAATAAAATTAATTATTTTTTTAATTTTTGTTAAGTTTAAAAAAAAATTATATTTTCGGATTCATTGCGTGTTTTTACATGAGAATCGATCAGAGTTCACATTGTTGAATAAGCGTTGTTATTTCGAAATTGATAAATCATAAATAATTCATAAAACCAACTTAATAATATAATATTAGAATAAATTCATATTTATATTAGCTTATTTGAATGACCTGAACATAGAGAGGTTCATTAATAAAATATAACTAATTCTAATTAATTTAATGTATAATGAAACATGATCATAGGTTTTTCCCAACCGTATTTTCAATCGATATCAATTTTAATTTTTAATGATAAAATGTGATTAAATTATTCTCATATGAAGAAATATTTATAGTTTTTGAAAATAAACAAGAAAATTCTTCACTCTTCTGACCTATTTTTATGAATATTCAATATTAGTTTAGATTTCAATATTGATAGAGGAAGAAAACTTTTATGAAGAGTTAGGGAGTGTAACTTAAAAAAAAAAAGTTTTTTATTTATAGAGATAAAGAAAATAAGATATCGACAACAGAATATAGACTGAGGTGCTAATTTCCTAGAGGGAGTAAAAATATGCTTCTACGCTTCATAAAAAAAAATCTAGTGAATTATACAAGTCTTAAATCTGCATGACATATCTTAAACGGTTTCACTTATTATGCCGAATATAAGAAAAATAATAATTATCTCATAACCAAGGCTGTCCAACGACCGATGAGGAAAGTCAAAAACGTGTGTTATCACTCAGGCAGTGGGACAAATACACAGTTTATATTCTGAACACATTCATAACTTGAACATGAAATTTAAAAAAAAAAAAAAAAAAAAAACTATTTCTCTTAATAATAAGTGTGTTATATAGGTATGCATGGGCTTAGTTTTAATTTTCTTATTTTTAGGTTATTTTATTTTATTTATTGCATATACTTTTTGATTATTATTTATTGTCATTTTGCTTCTATTTATTATTTTTCTGCACATATAGTGTGAATGTTATCCTATCTCACTACGACTAATGTCCAAGCGACAGATTGTTGTAATACTAAATAAATAAATAAATAATCGAAATTTCATTAAAGATTTGTTACCCTAAAAAAAAAAAATGAATAAACTAATAATACATTATTCTAATAGTAAAGTCAACTAATAAAATAATAACATAACACCAAAGAGGATTATAACATTAACTAACAACATACTGGCTCTGGAATTTTTGTTGTTTTTGTTTTATATACAATAATAAATAATATAATTTGCCACATTAAAGGGCAATAAGTAATATATATATATATATATATATATATATATATATATATATATATATATATATATATATATATATATTTAAAAATAAATGAATAAAATAAAATAAATAACAATAGTAATGATAATAAATAACAAAACGATTAAAATAAAATAAAATTATTAATTATAACTAAGGCCAAATATTTTAAAAATATATATTCGTAAAATTTATATTATTTTCACTAATCTAAATCATAGACTATACTTATCTATGATGTTAATACAACGGTATTTTGAGGTAGCGGTAAACCTAATAATCCAGGTTAGTATTATAATTTTGATGGGTTATTTACAAATACTGTATTGAATCTATAGACTCCATAAGATAAATCGACCCCAATAATTTCTTATATCTCTGGACCAATAACCTACTGTTTACTTGATAACTGATTGTCTCAAATATCAACATTTTAATAACGTTGAATAATCAACGTTTACATTTTTCAATATTTTTTTGGTTCAATAATAAAAATTAGAAATACAAAAGAAATTATTTTAAAAAGTATGATCCTTAAACTGTAGAAGAGGCCTTTTCTTTTTTAAGTAACTGTAAACTAAAGCGCAAGCAGTTGAAGGTAATAGGTAATAAAGCCAGTGGAGAATAAGTATTATTAAGTTAATTTTATTAATGGAGTCGGACTTAACTAGGTCTATGTTAATATTAGCTCAAAACATACCTACTCAGTTACGTAGTTCAAAGATCAAAATTAAAATGCTTGATTAATAGTAATATGCTATAAGCTATTGTCAAGACTTGTGAGACTCTTGCTGTAAGACCGAGACCATGATTGAGACTGGTGTGAGTGCTCAAACCAAGACCAAGACCAAGACCAAGACTACCAATACCAATATGTTGATGAAAATCTACCAACTTGCTGGCTTAGTCTCGTCTTGGTCTTGAGCAATACTATTATGATGCAAATATTTTTTTATTCTATTTATTTATTTTTTACGTTTTGATTATTGTATGATGATTACTATTTATTGCACAAACTTTTAATTGGTCCATAATTATAAAAAATATGTATCTTTAGGGGTGTCTTTTGTATGAGAGTAAATACCCACTTTGACAAATACTATTTACTATCCCAACTTCACATTTTTATTGGACTCTATTAACTTTTTTAGTTAGTTTAGACGTAACTCAGAAAATATTCCCGTTTTATTCGTTTATCTTTCAACTCAAAGAAGAATCTGATGCCTATATTAGACAGGTTATGTTCCAGCAGGGTTCCGAAACCGGGCCAGAGAGTTAACATTTCATTTTTTTAATTTTTTTTATTTATTCATGATATTTACAACTATATTAAAAAAATTAAATACATTAAGTAAATTTTATAACAGAAAATAATAACATGAAATGACTTGTTGAGAAACTACCCACTGATAGCACTCTGAAAACAAAATGTATTTACAATAAGAGATCTCGAGGCCATCTTCTTTTCAGACGCCTCGGAGGGTTATCAGGAATAGAAGAGGAAGCAAGGTTAGAGACGAGAGGATTCGGATGGTTCTGAAGTTTATTATGGAAGGATTGGTATCTGGATTGGGCCAAATCGGAAACATAAGGAACATTAAGGTCATTATGGATTATTTTATTGGTGACAAAGTAAGGAGCATTGAGGATTATCCGAAGGATTTTGGATTGTAAGGATTGGATACGAGAGGAATTCGATGGCTTAGTGGAGCCCCAAAGCTCAACTCCGTAAGTCCAAATAGGTCTTATTGTAGTCATGTATATAAGTCTTTTGTAATCAACTGGAAGCTTAGAGCGTTTGTCTAGTAAGTGTTGGAGTAGTCGGAAACGTCGAGCAGTTTCTTGTCGTTTCAGTCTGGTATGAGGATTCCAAGTTAGACGTTTGTCCAAGTGAAGTCCAAGGTATCGGATTTGTTTAACAGGGATAAGTGGGATATTATTAAAGGATACTGTGGGACATGAGGTCATAGGTTTACGTCGAAGGGTAAAGGTGATTTGATGGGATTTATTAGAATTTATTTTAATCCTCCAGTTTTGACACCATTCTTCAAAACATTTCATTGGAAAGCATACATTTGGAGAAAAATAAAACCGATTCAATGACAACCGCTACATTAATTGTGTAATGACTTAGGAAAAAAAAAAAAAAGAATATTTTCCATTTGGATACTAACTGTCGATAAAATTAGAAACCACATCGAGTCATTCAATCCTAATGACTGACCTCCAAATTACATTTAATCTCGTTTGTTTCCTGGCTAATGGGAATTCCAACTGGTTCCAAGGTTGAAATGAATTTTAATTTGTCTAATTTTCTTCTATTTTCTTCCATAACCCATATTTATAAAACTATCTATGAATTAATAATAATAGTAATTAATAAAAGTGATAAATTATATCACTCTTCTGAAGCAGAAATGGATTTTAAAGAGTTCCTAATACTTGTTCTCTTGAAAACTGAAACGTAAAATGTATGTTAAAAGTATGCATTTGTTTTTCTGACGTCGTTTGCTGCCATGCGTTGATTGATGTCGTCAATGTCTGGATTGGGCATTGATTCGATGGAGTCAAAGAACTCTTGTTTCTTCGCATGATGAACTCAGTTTCGCGCAGTTTCAGAACAGAAGATGATCGCTGGGCTTACTTACTTATAGGATTACTTAAAAATCATCTATATAAAATAGGTGTAGCAGAACCCTTTAACTGTAATATCTGCAACAACGGGCTCACCATGGTTGAGAGACACCTTGAAGCATGTTCTGAGTTGTCGAATATAGGATAAATATATAAACAGCGAAGATAGGAACACGGAATTAATCAAAATCAGACATTCACTGGGTACTGGAAGTAAAAAAATAAATCGTTTTTCTATAAGGAAATAACAATGTCAACTTTTAATAATTTTTTTGTAACTAAATTATAATTTGCCTTTTTAACTGGCTCATAAACTTTAGATACTTAATTCTATAAAGGGTTTAATAAAAAAACTTGTAATATTTCAAACATTTAAATTTTTATATTTATCGTTTAAAGATAAGAAAGGAACTAGACACTTTCTCACTAAAGGATACCCTAGAAAGGAGGAAATTAAAATGGATTAAGCATTTATGTCGGATGAATGATGACCGTGATCCACGAAATTTCTTGGAGGCAAGACCCACAGGAAAGAGCCAAGAGGATGATCTAGATTATCATGGATGGATGGGCAGAAAAGAGGTATGCAACTAAAGGACAAGAAGGCTCTAGCAAGGGATCGCGAAACCTCCAGTCTGAAAATCACAAAAGGAGGAAGAGAGAAAAAAAAGAAGAAAGAAGAAAATGTTATACAAGTAAATACAATAGCCTAAGACTCATCGAGTTTCTTCTATTGAAAACAATTCCAAAACAGTCAATAGTTTTATTGAATACTTAATAGTTGACCATTATATCATTAAGAAACGAGATGGTCCCGGGTGGAGGTAATTATTAGGCTAAATAGTGGAAAACTATTTTATTAAAAGCCAACGTTTCGACCCGACTTTGCAGGTCTTCTTCAGGGAGGTGTGTTCAGCAAGCTCAGTTCTAAGTGAAACTCCTAGCTGAACACACCTCCCTGAATAAGACCTGCAAAGTCGGGTCGAAACGTTGGCTTTTAATAAAATAGTTTTGCCAGTATTTAGTCTATTTATGACCGCCATCCCGGACCATCTCCTTGCTGTCAATAGTTTTAGTTGCATGGAGAAAATGTTGGATAAGTAAAGGATTATATAGTCTTATAATTACAATTTGATCATTTTGTTTTTTAACTGGTAATTGTTATAGTAAAATTCAGAATAGAAGGAACAACGTCATCAGCTTCATATATTTTACAAAGAAACATTAATGATTAATTGAGCTGCGAGCCCCAAGAAAATTAGTAGACCTCTTTAACATATGGTGACCCAAAACTTTGAATAAATTCCGAATATTAGATTCCATTTGCTTGCTTCTATTTTTTTTACGCAGATACATATATATACATACACAGATAGTCAGTCATTAAGAAGGAAACTCACGGTTTAACTCAGACTGGGACAATACAATTGTGTTTGAGAATGCTGATACCTGATTAGAAGAAGATGCGGAAACTTTTGATAAAAACAGTGTTGATAAAAACCAATAAAAATCCATCCGAAATGAATCAGATGAAACATATGGTTAGAAGTAGAAACATTTCGCTGATATATTTATAAAAGAGACGTTTGAACACGTAGAGGATATTTAAGTATCAGGAGTCTTCAATAACAGGAAAAAACTAAATTCACAAGGAAACAAATGCTTTTAATCTTTGGAATATTACTTTACGCTTTCCTTTTTACAATGCTTACGAAAGAACATTATTTTCCATATTGTACTTTGCGAGCGTAGTCTTTCACATTAAGAAAAAAAAATAACGCATTAGGATTTTTAAAAATGAAGTATTGCGTAGAATATTTTTCCCAAGAAGGGTGAGTCAACCGGAGAATACAGACGGTTACACAACGATGAGTTGCGTGAACCCCATCCAATAAATAAAAGTGAAATGATAAAATCAGGGGAAATGAGATAGGGCAGTAAAGTTATGAAGGATATGGAAACGAATCATTAAAAGGCTTATCAGCGTTAAACTCGAGGGTCTTAGGGGTCGAGCGAATCATACACGGAGGGATTATGAAAGGTCTGAACTTAAGTTTAAGTGGGTTGTTACAGAGTCGATTAGTTGGAGTGTCACCGAAGTTCTGGGACCACTTAGCATTTATTTTAATTATAATACTTTTCCTTATTTATCCCGGGACAAATACCTTAAAAATAAAATATTTATTTATTTATAAATGTTTTGGGCCCTTCAACCACCTGGATCATTTCCGCCCTGTATTACAATTTGATCAATGTAGCACACATAACAAAATTACAGCTAACTAATACAATTTAAAGTTTAGAATAGTTACCGATGAAAATGATAGTGCAATTGAATTAAAGTTATAAAAATCGAAAGTTAATATTTCAATATAAAATTTAAAAGGAGATAAGTTAACAAAGAGAATTAAAATAAAAGGTTAATGATTTTAAGAACAAAAGCTAAAAAATACATTTAAAAAAAATAAAATTTAATATTAATAGAAGCCAAGTTAAAGAGTACAGTTTAAATATTAAAAAGTACATGAAGAAAATTTGACAAAAACCATTAAAACTAAATATTAAACATTAGGGAAATATAAATTAACAGTCAACATTTAAATAAAAGGTTAATGATTTCAGGAATATAATCTAAAAATACGGTTTAAAAAATAAAATTAATATTAAAAGAAGAAAAGTTAAAAATTACAATTTAAATATTAAATATTACAAGAAAAATTGAAAAACCAGTATAATCAAAAACTAGTTGGCCCGTGCGAAAAAATCGCAGAAAATTTTGTTTAGTGAAGAAATAGTCAAACAATATGGAAATAAGTAGTTCCTATGTATTATGTAAGGAAGGAATTAATATTTTTTCCTTCGTCGATTACAATATTCCATTAAACATAATAGATCAAAATATTAATACGAATTGCTTTGCTAGGACCTATTTTTAAACGCTGACTGGAAAGATAATAAAAGTAATAAACACAAAATAATGCTCCGATTATAAGATATTCTAAATTATTAAAAATAAATAAAATTTAAGAATAACCAAATGTCTTTAGGAAATAATAAAGTTAATATATCAGCCAGAAAAAAAGTATAGTAGACTATTCTACTCATAAATGCAAAATGTTTGAACAGGAAGATATTATTAAATACATCAAAATTAATGGACTGTATCTTTGATTTTTTGTTTTATTTTGTAGGTTATTTACTAATCTTTCTAATTATCACGGGTACAATCAAGAAAAAAATGCATACTTTTTTGAGTTACTCGCAAATAAAGTTACAATATTAAGTTTTTAATAGCATTGGGATCCTTTTGGAATGATTCTTCAAGGCTATTTCTGAAAAGATGTTGATCCCTAAGAAATTGTAATGCATAACATTCGGTTAGGATATGGTTCACTGTGAGAGGTACCCCGCAGAAAATACATTGAGTAGGAGAGTCTTTCCTCATTAAATACTCGTGGGTAAGCCTAGTATGTCCGATCCTTAGCCTAGTATATCCGGGTAAGTACCACATCTTCCCTTCTGGTCAGCAACAAACAGCAATTTTATATAACATATGAAATACAATTAGGTATGCCTGCGTCTAAGATATTTATTTTCATTATTTTTTTTATTTATTTATTTTTTTTCTCACTATGATATTTTATTTTGTTCTTTTGTAGCTTTATATTATTTGAAGTTAGCTTATTTTTTTTATTTTTTTTTTATTTGTAAATATGGTGTGAATGTGCTCTCAGAACTCTATTATAAATGTCCTTTATTGAGACAGATTGTAATATTTATCAATAAACAAAAAAAAAAAAAATGAAATACAATAACCGGTGGTTCGTTGTATAAAAACGAAATTTTAAAATGTGTTTTCAACCTCGTGCGTACTTGGTTCAACAATTTAGGTTCTGCTAAGTCAGTAGAGATCTTTAATAGTGTATTTTATGTTTTTTATTTTATAGTAAAACGGAAAAATATCCGTATACACCGGTTTTCGGCATCCCTAATTCGATTTTCAAGTACCTAGAGAATTAAATATGGCAACCTTCAGAATGTAATGAATATAATGATATTTTGTAGGATTATAGCAATATTGTGTATGTGTGTTTCTTGCCAAAAACGTAAGTTCCGTCCTTACACCAGAGTCGTAGCGTGGTTTTGGCGCCCGAGGAGAAATTTTTCTTTCATAACCCACATTTATAAAACTATGAATTAACAATAATGGTAATTAATAATAGTGATAAATTGGTTTATAGTAATTAATTATTTATAATTTTTCTTTCATAACCCATATTTATAAAACTATTTATGAATTAATAATAATGGTAATTAATAATAGTGATAAATTATATCATTCTTCTGAATGATGATGAATGATGAATGAATTTCAAAGAGTTCCTAATACTTGTTCTCTCCGCCCGTTCCATCCCAAATCGGCTAATACCCTATTATCCCATGTTAAATGATTAAGTAGAGATATATTTTAAATCTCAAGCCAGCTTTCTGTAATTTTCTTAATAGAAAGATGTTTACTTCTGTTTCGTATGATCGTTCACCGCCGAACAGACGTGAACTAATACCATTCGCAGAAATAAACGATACCCAACACTCTTAAAACTATAAACAAAATAAATATTTACGTTAGACTACAGTGTCATATTATGAAAAAAAAATGTGTTATTATTAACCTATTCTAGATAGACAGGATTTTTTTAATTCGCATATTAAAATATAATTGACAATTAGTCTCTTGTATGAATATTCGTTTTAAAAACGTTTTTGTGGTTATATATATTTTCTTAACTTAAACTCTTATTTAAGTTGGGTTTCCTGTTCATTAGTTTTAATATTTATCCCAAATTCGTGCCGCCCCTAAGTGGTGGAGACACGGGGCGACGCCTGTCGAGTTTTATATCTTCAGCGATTTTCGACCTAATATTCCTAAGACTATTCCTTAGACATGATATTCTTCAATAAATGCAGTAGGTGCCAAAAGTTGGGTGGAGTAACGGACAACTGTAGGTTTTACGCTATTAGTTTTGCCTCGAGATCTCCAGAGACATTTCCAGCAGAACATTAGACAAAGTGGAAAAATATTAAGTAACCAGAAGCCTTCAGAGGTTTCTAATGGAAATGGGTGACGGAAGTAATTTGTAATAACTTTGAGCTGGAAAAGGCACTGTCACCACACTCTGAAGTCAAGACACTACAAAAACACGGTATCCTTTAAAATTGGTAGGATTAAAGAAGCTTGTGAAGGATTTAGGAGTAGTTAAGTAGCGTTCAGGAAGAATCCAACGATCGAAGTAAAAAATAATGAAATAATCGATATAATGAATAAAGTAAACAACCTTGACCGTGACCTATGAGGAAAGTTCCATTGATGGAACCCTATCGAACGTCATCGACCCCCAGGTAATCGATAACAGCTGGTGCGAGGTTCGAACGGCAACGCAAAGGTTGAGGAGGAACACGTTGACGAAGCGGAGGCGTGAGCAAGTTTCCGCCAATGGGAATCCATTCCGTGAAGTACATGATTGCTCATATCTCGCACTGATAAGGTTGAAGAATCTGATAACTAGGCCAAACAAAGTACAAGTGAGACAATTGCGTAAGTTTGCGAATAAAGGTGAAATATCCAATTCGCCAATCATTGTGAGCAAAAATAATATACCGCTGCGAAAATGTTATGCCCATCGAAATGTAAACATAGACATGTTTAAGAAAGTTATATCACAAGAGATCATTTTTTGGGTTTAAAATGGCCATTTATTTCCCAACATATTTCACAGCACTTTGTTAAACACGATAGATTTTTAAACACGACGGTTAAACACGATAAAATTTAAACACGATAGAGACTCGTTCTTCATTGTCTTGTAGAATATCTTTTAGTGTTTTTCCTAGATCTATTTTTTTTCTGCGGCTTTCGAATTGGGGACATCCTACCAGAAGGTGTTTCACACTTTTGAGGTGTATTATTGCTTTTTGTAGAATTTAAGACTTTCAATTAAGCAGAAATAATTATTTCTGAACCTTTGGAACAACGTACAGCAATATAGATAGAAAATGCATTGAGCCGACTTTGAAACTAATCGCCTCAAGTATGATAATGTATATTTGAATTCAAGAAGTTAACATTTTCTTTATGAATCTCTAAAAACACCAAAAAGGATGTTTAGGTATAGAGGGAGTAAAATAATTGTTTAATCAGCAAAAGCCATGTTAAAATGACTTTTTACTGTCAAGATACTACCAATGGATTTGGGTGGTACTTCCTACCCTATACCATGAGGCCGTACAATTCCCTTTTCTGTCTTTCAAAATCGATGGATTGTGATGAATGAGTTAGCAAACGAAAGGAAATTTCACGGAGAAGTCACGAATCCCAATTTCAAAACTCAAATGTTTCAAAAGCCAATGGATCGTGACGGTATGAATTTCAAGATTTTGACTCGAACACTAAGAAAAAAGAATGCTTGTATGGATAAGAATACATATGGAACTATACGTTATAAATTCATAAAATGTCCCGTTTTTTAAGATCATTCGTAATTATTGCAAAAGGCGTAATTGCGATAATGTCATTTAATAAACATTTACAATAGCAAGAAAAAAGAAATTGAGCTACAAAGAGATTTTTTTTTCTTAAAAAGAAAATCCTGTAAACTAGAAAACAAAAGATATGCAGAAACAAAAGATACCTGAGAAAATAGACGTGTTTAAGTGCTCACTTAATCTTAACTTTATCAACGTTTTTGCACACCCCACGCGAGGGTACAACGTAAACGAACAGAGATAAGCATGAACGAGTACTACACAAAGTAAACATAAACTTAGAGAAAGTTTATCGTCAACTTAAAATTTTAATCTTAAAGAATAAAAATCGAACTTTGGGGCTCTACTAAACCATCGAATTTCTCTCGTATTCAATGCTTACAATCCAAAATCCTTCGTAAAATCCTCAATGCACCTTATTTTGTCACAAATAAAATCATCCATAACGACCTTAACGTACCTTATGTTTCCTATTTAGCCCAATCCAGATACCTATCCTTCCATAATAAACTTGTGAACTATCCGAACCCTCTTGTTTCCAATCTTGCTTCCTCTTCTATTCCTGATAACAATCCGAGGCCTTTGAAAAGAAGATGGCCTCGGGATCTTCTAATGTAGAATTTTAATTTGAGTTCTACCAATGGGTAGTTTCTCATGTTGTATTTTTGATGTAATAAAGTTGTAAATTTCATTAAAATAAAAAAAGAATAAAAATAAATGTAAAAATATTCTAAAATCCATTGAATTCAAATGAATACAATAATATTTTTGTCATTACAAGAAACCTACTGAATTAATGTGGATCACATATGAATCATAATTTAAAATAATGTATAATTACAATTATGTGTATCAGAAATCAAGTGGTATAGTGACTTTAGCAGTAAAAATAATGACAATCTTAAAAATAAAAGATAAAATCTAAGAAATATTCCTTTATCTACCACATAAGGAATTGCTATCGTGTATTCCATGAAAAATTGAATAATGAAAAAAAAAGATAACGCACTCCAAAGGTTATCAGTTGTAATCAACAAGTATTTTTAGGCAAGTGTCGTAAGCAAGGTACAAGGCTTGGTTTTACTTTTCTTATCGATTAAGGTCGTGTACCTACTTCAACTTAATCGGGAATTATTGATCTTAGTATTTTTTTTTTTATCTATAAACATACAGTCCGTGGTACAGACCCCTTTTTATCGAATTATTAATATCCGCTTGAAATTTCGTAAATAGTTTCATCTCATCATAACCTACAACTATTTTATTTACGAAAACTCTTGGAATTGACTTTTTCAATATGGAGGGGGGAAGAACTTTGTCTATTTAATTAGGTACTAAAAACTCATAAATACCCATTTGCTTTCTACTCGGATCGTAAGATAATTTGATCACAAAGTCGAGAAAAAAAGTGAACTACAAAAATATTGAGCCGTTTGGCGTGACCTACACCTCTAAATTTTGAAAATAACGAGCTTGTATAGGACAAATGGTCCAATATTTTTGTAGGCCACATTTTTCATCGATTTTGTGATCAATTTAGCTTACGATACAAGAAGAAAGCAAATGAGTGTTTATGAGTTTTTAGCACCTAATTAAATAGACAAAGTTTGCCGCCCTCCAGATTGAAAACGGCCCAATTCCAAGAGTTTTCGTAAATAAAATAGTTTTAGGTAACGGTGAGGTGAAACTATTTACGAAGTTTCAGGCGGATGATAATAATTCGATAAAAAGGGGTCGGGTTTGTCACGGAGTAATATGACTGGTTACAGTAAAATTCAATAATTTTTATTTTATCATATTATAGGAACAGCTATATTTGTGTTTTTCTTATTTAGAATTAATGTTCTGAGTGTATACTTTTTAAAACATAGCTTAGTCACTTAATGTACTCGTCGCATGCGAAAAAAAGTGCAAACGCTTACTTGTCTAGATATGAAGTTCCGGGATGAAGTATTTTCCGCTATAAATTACAATAAAACTTTGAATAATTATATGGTACGAACACATGTCCTAGATAAGTATTTTAAAGACTTTTCATATAGGATTTAAAAAAAAAATGTTTTTCGAGTTGTAATTTGACAAAAGTTGGAAACAGTGCATCCACCAGTATGAAAGGTAGATTTATAGCAATGCGGGACATTTTATTACGGAAAAAAATAAGATATAAATATACACTGAATCGAATTCAAATACTATTTAAAAATGAAACTCATTCCTTTATATAGGTTTTTTTTTTTTTTTTGTTCAAAACCATTTAAAGTCAATCATCGATTTTATCAAACGAATGATACATAGGTATAAAAAAGCTTTTTAATATTTTTTTTTTTTGGATATTCTGTTGTAGTAATTTAGGAACTCATGATCGATTTTTAAAATTGAAACGCATTTTTTAGCTCACAGAAATATATATATTTTTTTTTTTAAACAAGATTCGAAATTTAAATACGGTAATCATAACAGGTTTGAATGCGAATTACGTAAATGTATGCAATTTTAAGTAAGTAAAATAACTCTTGTATTCGATTCTAAAGTTGCTGATTTCAAAAATATCAAGTCAGACAGATGAGGTTCAAAATGAGGATAATGCAGCTAAAAAAGTGGTATAAGTATTCATAAATGCTACCACGGAACAACAGAGAACTTTTTTTAGGTAAAAAAATAAATTAAGAAGTTCTCTGGTTTTCACCTATAACTCCTGAAGTATGCATCTAAGCGATACTGTTAGATTACGCGTGGTTCACAATCACATTGGTCACACTTGTTCATGAAGTGCCGAATACATCCGAATTTATCCGAAAGAGAATGGAGGAGCCCGATCTCTTGAGTCAGTTATTAACAACTTTCCCGCCATTAAAGTACGGGTTTAAGTCCGCATGAGCCGAACTTTATCTTTTGAGTGTACAAACTTTTTCATGGTAAATATGTTTATAATTAAAACATATTATGTGTACATATGTAGCGTATGTGTTGTCAATTAAATAATATTCCCCAGTGTTCAATATTAATATTCTTATTAAATGTTTAGATTACTCTAGTTACAACACTACTACAAAATATTGCCCCTTATATCGAAGAAATCAAAATAGTTACATAAACTAAATAGACGACTGCGCAATTCTAAAAAAAGACTTTATTCGGCGATCTATGTAACTATTTTGTTACATTGTCTATTATCTTTTATAGCCAATTTCAGATTATTTATTATCCAAATGATTAAAAAAAAATCGTTTATATGCAGATAATATTTATTTATATGAAAGATAATATACCATAGTAAATAATTATTTACAGCTACTAAAAGTAAGCACTTGTCAACAAAAATTGTATTCCTAAAAGCCTTTTTTTTTTTTAATAGGTGTTGAATGACGTCGTTAACATCATTTTATCCTCCGGAATAATTACCGCTATAATAAAAATTGAAAATTAAATAAATAATTCGTTAATAAGTTGTGAAATAGTTGGGTTTTTCAAAAATGCGTCAAGGGAAATGTGTAGTTAAGACAAATAGTAACGTCACAACATTCGGCACTATTCAGTAGTTTTCGGCGATCTATAAACAAATGTGACTAGTGTTGCCCAAAATCGGTGTCTTGGTCTCGCAAAGTGCAAAGCCGCCTAACTGTTGCAAGACCAAGACCAGGACTGGTAAAAAAAATCGACTTTTTGAATAAAAATTGTTACCAATATTTGACAATCTTAGTTGCCATATGTAAATAATTGGTATAACCAATATACTTTCGCATTTAACTCCTCTAACTTTTCATTCGGGCTTAGTTAGGTTTCTCCTATCTAAAAATCTACAGTGATATCTCTACAGTAATAAGCCAATAAGTAACTGCAAGACTCTTGCGCAAGACCAAGACTGAGTTTGCAAAATCAAGACTTGTCTCGGTCTCGCATTTGGGTAACACTAAGTGTGACCGAAGTGATTTTGAACCACGCGTAATCAGTGCAGAGGTCATGTGAACTAGTACCTTTGAGCGATTTACTAAATTTCAAAATTTGAAAATAGGTATAAGATAATGAAAAAAAAACTTTTGCGATTGTTTGGAAACCCCTAGTGTAAAACATCACATACTGACATACAGCAGGAAAGGACATTAATAACAGTCATGGCCTATTGTAGAAATTTTTTATTATTGAAATCTACAAATGTATTAAATGATAAATACAAGTAAATATGAAACAAGTAACATGACATGTACAACATGAAGAGAAACTACCCATTACTCCAATTATATTTCTATATTAGAAGGTCCTGAGGCCATCTTCTTTTCAGACGCCTCGGAAGGTAACCAGGAATATAAGAGGAAGCAAGGTTGGAAAGAAGAGGGTTTGGATATGGTACATTGGAAACATATGGTACATTAAGGTCGTTATGGATGATTTTATTTGTGACAAGTAGGGAGCATTGAGGATTTTACGAAGGATTTTGAATTGAAGGGATTGGATACGAGAGGAATTTGATGTTTTAGTAGAGCCCCAAAGCGCGATCCTGTAAGTCCAAGTAGGTCTTATTATAGTAACATATGAGTCTTTTGTAAATAGTTGGAATTTGTAGAAATTTAAATATATATATATATATATATATATATATATATATATATTTCTCCCTCTCCTCCCCCATAGATTAGATTTGCGACTCAAAATGTATGCGATTGAATGAAGTACCATGATACTTTACCCAATTAACAAAAAATCGATAGGTTTATCGCGCAACAAGATCCTTAATTGCAATCAAATAAATTTAATACAATGCTTAATCCGAACTTATTAGATCAATTGGTGCAATATTTTTTGTTTGTTCGGAATGCTTTTAATTTCGGAATAATTAAGCAGATAGTACCATCACAAATATCACACTATCCATTAGATTAACTAGGTTTCAAGATAAAGGCTTATCATAGAATATAAGGGCAGATTCTTTTTATTGAATCAGATTCCAACTTTCTCTGATTGAAAGCTAAAAACTATTCATTTCGACAGTGAGCCCAAAAGAACTTGTGTGCGAAGCTCCGGATGATACCGGAAAGGTTTTGAGTTTTTCAGATTTTTGTGACCTCTTACAGTGAGTATTAATGTCGTAATAGTTTTTCATTATTTAAGTTTCTTTTAGGTTAAAACAAATATCCCATCTACATATCATATATGATCTATGATGCACAGTAATAATTTATAATCAAGTTAAACCAGATATAATAAACCAAAATAAAAAAAAATATATATTAAAAAACAGAAAAATGAATTCTATCGTTGCTGTTAGTTAAAGAATAGTTTTCTTTATTAACTTGTAAGCAATTGAAATGTTTTTTTTTTTTGTTTTTTATATTAAGTCATTATTTCACTAATTATGTTATAATGGAGACTAAATAATAATAATAAAAATAAATAACTAAAAATAAGGAAAAAATAATTTAAGAAATAAATACCTCAAAAATTGTATGTATTAAGGAAAATTTTCTTTATAAAACGACCATTTAAAGAATAACTTAATACTGCCTTTGATGAAGTCGTTTGAAGTTAGGTCGCTTGAAAAAAAAAGATTTTTTTTTACGAACGAGTCCGTTAAAAAATTAATTTAACTGCTGAATAAAAAAAGCCTGTACCACTACAACCCATGAAGGGTCTTGGATTCGGTACTTTGTGACCGATATCACGCTCAACCGCCAGGTTTTCCCTAATTATTTCTATTAATTATTCAATTAAGGGCACCTACTTTAGTAGTGTTGCCCAAATGCGAGACCAATACGAATCTTGGCCTTGCAAACTCAGTCTTGGTTTTGCGCAAGACCCTTGTAACAGTCTTGCAGTTACTTATCAGCTTATTACTAGAGAGATATTACTGTATTTTTTTTAGATATTACAAACCTAACTAAGTCTAAATGAAAAATTAGAAGAGTTGAATGTAAAAGTATATTGGTTACACCAATTCTTTACATATAGTAGCTAAAATTGTCAAGTGTTAGTAACTATTTTGCCTCAATTTCTATTCAAAAAATCCATTTTTTTTTACCAGTCTTGGTCTTGGTCTTGCAAGAGATAGGCGGTGATGGTCTTGGTCTAGCAAAGTACAAGACCAAGACCGATTTTGGGCAACACTACACTTTAGAAAGGCAGGGTCTGCCCCAGGCGGGTGTCCCTATCCCAGGCCGATGAAACAGAATAAATAATTTATCTACCATTAGCCGGATTCGAACCAGTAACTCTGAGCATTTGAAGTCAGCGCTTTACCATCGATCTAACCCACTCTCCGAAATCAGAAATAAAGCTAATAAATTAAATTTATTTTAAATGAGTAAATCGGAAATGAGTTCGACCACTTGGAAACATGCGTAACTTCCCCAGAAGCAATCACATCCTGTATGAGTAATTGTTCCTCTAATTTTATTTGGTATTTCCTATAAAATAATTTACAAAGAATCCATTTTTTTTTTCTTGATTTGTAATCTAGTTGAGTAGCTCAGGCCTTGTGATACGTAATATCCGTTCGGTAGGAATCACAAATCAAACAGCAAACCGTCTTCTCTTTTATTTTAAGTAACAAAAATATTGAGTACTTGATGGTTCACTGTTGTATATTATTAATGGAGGATATGGTCCGGAGTGACGGGCATAAAAAGACTAAAATAGAGAAAAACTATTTCATTTCAAGCAAACGCTTCGATCCGACTTAGCAGAGCTTCTTCAAGGCTAGAACGAACAAGATACCAAAGGATCTAGAAATTCCATATTTTTCCAAATCCTTTGGTTGATTGGTTGGTTGTATAGTAAAGGCGTAAAACCTGTTGGTCATAACGCTGTTAATTAAAATTATATATTATTATATCTTTTGGTTATGCATATTAAGAATTGGATACAATAAAAAAAATGTAAAATGCACGTTAAGGTTAAAAGTTGTTTATTGTTATTAAAGTTTAGTTATTTAAAGTTCGCGCGTTAGGTAAAAAAGAAAAAGGGAAAAGGAAAAAAAAAATGTAAAAGAAAAAAAGAGGTGGGGAGAGTTGCGTGAGAGGTTCAGATATTTTTTAAGATTCCTACTTCGCAGAGAAAACATATGATTTTTTCATCATTTCCCAAAGCAGCCGGTGTATTTAATGGTATTCCCCTTCTGTTTAATTCTCTAAAGTAAAAGGCACAACTCTCGAAGATATGGACCACTGTCATTCTCTCTCCACACTTCCGACAAATGGGCTGGTTTTCTTTAGTAATTAAGTGAAGGTGCGTAAGCCTGGTATGATCTATTCTTAGTCGACTACTTCCTCTCTGCGTTTAATGCGATTGGAACTCCTCCATGGCTTCAATTTATTTTTTATCGCCTTTAATTTGTTTGGAGAGCTATTTTCCCATAATGTCTGCCAATCCTGATGTATAGCCTCTTTCAGGGGTCGCGCCAGTTCGTACGAAGTCAAGAAGGCTTTACCACGTCCTGGAAGAGTAAGAGCTTCTTTTGCTGCTCTGTCAGCCATTTCATTACCACCAATGCCTAGATGACCAGGAGACCATAAAAAATGTACTAATGTCTTAGAGCCATCGCGATGGTAATGATCTCAGCGGTATATATGGAACAAAGTGGATGTAGTTTATAGGTAGCATCAGGAGTGACGAAGATGAATGCTGTTCATGTGTCCGATTTAGAACCGTCGGTGAATATTAGTAAGTGTTCTGGCAGAGAGCTAATTGTTTTATGGAATAGTTCTTTATATTATGCAGGTATCAAATAGATATCTTTTGGTATCTGGTTCGTTCTAGCCCTGAAGAAGAACTGCAAAGTCGGGTCGAAGCGTTTGATTGAAATAAAAAACTTTTTTTCTCTATTTTAGTCTTTTTATGACCGCCACCACGGACCATATCCTTATAGTTGTTATAACTAATACAACAAATTTGATACATCCCGATCAAAGCCTCTGGTGATTTGACATGGAAATATTTAATAGAGCTATTGAAGTAAGTTCCTTAACCACTGCGCAACCGAACTCCTTAATTTACTAATCATGGGTTAATCCTATCATCAACTACAATATAATTGTAAGTATTTAATCAAAAGAGTGTTCACTAGTCCTCTTTACATAATTACAACTTAACCTTGGTGGTAATTTTCTTAATCAGACCGCTATTCCATTATCCAATCAACTTCTCAAAGCGACATGGTTCAATTAACACCGTTTCTTGTACAACTGCTCCAGGAAAAAAAAGATTCCCTACGTGCATTGATATCGAAACTGTCCCCTTTTAATTTCTTCTAAGATAATTATCAATAAAATATAAAGTATTCCATTTAACATGATGAGTACAAGGCATAAGAAGTGTTACGCGATCCAAAACGTAACAATATTTTCTTATACCAAAGAAAATGTATATGAAGATTAATTAAACTCATTCTAAAAACAGCATGCATTTTTGCAATTTTCAGGTAAGGAATAATAGAACCGCATTACAAATAAACATTTATTCATGATTCTATTGTAGCATTGATTGATCAGGTGGTCAAATCAATGATGGATAGTTCGATCATTAACACAGCAGAAAAAATTCATTGTTCCATCAACAATGGCGAAATACCACAACATGGTCGCTCACTGACAGGAAGAAAAACCTTCAACAACTGATACGCATTAAAAACCAAAACCAACAGTTCTACATGAAGTTCCATTAAGTAACAAGTCCTCTTTAAATTGCAAATAATTCAAAAGCACTTACAGGAATCGAAGAATTTAGACAGACAGCAAAGAAATAGAAGATTTTATTAATTTGTTAAATTTAATTAATTGGGGATTTAACATCCTCAAATAATTCAACTAGCAAAACCTACGATTTCTTGGACCTCTTATCTTACAGTATCCTTCAATAATATTCCACCTTTCCCTGTTGAACCAACTCGCTACCAATCCACTTGGACAAAAAACAGAAACGACAAGAAACTGCTCGTTTCCGGCTGCTCCAACACACTAGACAAACGTTCTTAATTTTTAACTAATTACGAAAGGTTCATTTACATGAGTTTAATAAGACCTATATGGATATACGGAGTTGAGCTTTGGGGCTCCACCAAACCATCGAATTCCTATCGTATCTTATCCTTAGTATCCAAAAACCTTGTGAAATCCTCAATACTCCATATTTTGTAAAAAATAAGATCATTCATAAAGACCTTAATGTTCCATATGTCGCTGATTTGGCCCGATCCAGATATCTATCGTGATAAACTCCAGACCCATCCGAATCCACTTTTTTCCAGCCTTTCTTCCTCCTCAGTTCCTCACAATCCTCCTACGACTCTGAAAAAAAGATATCCTCGGGATTTTATAAATTAAAAGTACTTAAGTATTATCTCGATAAATTTGTCCATGTCATTATATTTGATTGTTCACATCAAAAATAATAAATAAAAATTTTAAAATACTTTAACTAGAGGAATGACGGGTTATCCTTTAGTACACCATTCTAACTACAGTGGAAAGGTTGGGATGACATATTTTAAAACAAACCAAGACAGTCAACAAACCTGAGACGAAAGATTCTTTATTACTATTATTTATGAACGAATTTATCACCAATCAAATCCCCACCATTTTATTTGTTATCCATATTTTGAGATAGTTACTATCTCCATTCCTCCAGCCATATGCGGCAAATATGACTTGTTTTTTCCCCTTTTCTGTCCGATGCCAAACAAACAACACCTCGGCATCCTTTCCTACTCGTGAGTTCCATTCCAGTCTTTTTGTTTCTGGAGAATATCATCAACCATGGTCACGATCCATCTAATTACACTGTTGTTTATTGCTTTCCTACGAATCCTTGCGGATATGCTGCAGAAGTCAATTTCAGAGTCGTAAAGTTTTTTTTTCTTCTTATTTTCAGAGCTTGATGATCCAATGTCATCGGGCATGTTCCGATGGATGCAATTGTATATTCTACCTATAATGAAAACATCACTAAAGAACACTCAGTTTAGTACGGCGATGACATTTCATGTGAAGGCGTTCTATTGCACAAATCTCCTTTGCCAATAATTTCAATTAAATGAGATGAATATTTAAAATAACAAATCTTGTTCGATGTCTATCTGGTTATGTTTTTATTATCACACATAAAACATAAAGTCCCAGTAGTCATTTTAAGATGGTTTAATTCCAATGGCAGTTTTATCTGCGATGACCTATTAAAACAAATGAGCCGTCTGAAAATTAAGACTATTTTTATATTTTATTATTAAGATGGCAACCATTCGGTTTTTTTGGTTTATTTTTATGTAACAATCTTAAACTTCTTGTCTGACGAATAACGTACATCATCTACCATATTTGTGGTAAGTCTACATTTATGACAATAAACTCTTGTTAAAATTAATTTAGTACAGTGTTTGCTATTGTAATATGAATACGGAAGAAAATATCATTCATTATAATTTCGGACGGCATATTTTACTTTATTCATATCAAAAAAGCATGGGTAATACCAAATATATTAAGATATAGATTTGTCAAGCACAGAATAGTTACAAAGTTGGGTAACATTAAAATAAAAATAAAGAACTACCTAAATAAACATATAAAAAATAAAGAAATTATAGGTAAATAATGAAATTATAGTATGTGTGTTTACATATTTATACACAAGCTCATAAAACCCTCTGCATGAGCGGTGAGGGTGCACAGAATGTGGAACATATCCTACAAACGTGCATGGCCTACTCCTATCAAAGTAAGGTGATCTGGCCCTCTCCGACTGAACTGGAAAGAAAACTATATGTACCTGAGAAGGACTACCGAATTCTTCATTTTATTTCCTGACCTAATCACATAAGGAAGAACGCAGAAGAAGAAACAAACTGCAATCAAAGGTGTTGATGATGAACAGGTTTTACGCCTTTGGTATACAACAACCAAGCAATCAATCTGAAATGTCAAATTCCGTTCAAGAAATTTCGGTACACGGTCAGGTCGTCCACCAGAAATTGAAAAGAGGCTATTTTAAGGCCACCGTTGATTAAAATACAGTCCAATCAGCGTGAGATCGCTAGGGTCAGGAATGGAAAACTGGAAAAGTTTTGTTTTCCAGCAAGATAACGACAGGCTCCACATCGCATTGTTCACTCCCAAAAAAATATTAAGCTTTTTATAGAACCTTCTGGCATATTATACCTACTAACTACACAGAGCCCCAAGCGACTACCACCATTGGTCTCTGCAGAACTCCTGGAATCGAAACCAATTCCAAGGAAGTAAGTAAACTGCAGTCAGACTCTCCAGGAGGGGATTTTTATAAATAAATCCCCTAAATATAGTAAACAAGCATAATATATACAAAAAAGTATATATATATATATATATATATATATATATATATATATATATATATATATATATATATATATCTTTTCACACCGCCTTTTTCTTGATTACAACCTTGTATATGTGTGGGTATATAAGAATAGTTGTTATTTTTATTTATTTGAGACTTGGTGCTCATTTATTAGAGGGATTTATTTTGTATTTATTGTTTTCTTTTCTATTCTTATTATTTTTCTTTACCTCTTCAACTAAGCAGGGATTTTATTGTGTGATTTCTTATCTGTTTTGTATATAGTTCTACTATTCTGTAAATAGGTTCATTAGTGTGATTTTGTACATATATTTTGCTTACTTAAGATTTTTTATCTCTCTATTTATTTAATGTTTTCTGTCCAGATGTTATTCTTCTTTTTTTCACTAACGTTCTGTTATTCTTAAGGGAGTTTGTCCCATAATAAAGTTTTTTTTTCTGTCTATCTGTATTTACATACAACATCTCTGTAAATACAACATTGTTTTAATAATGACAAACTGTATTTTCATATGAAGTCATTTTTGTCTAGTTTACAGTGATGCAATTGTGAATTATTTAAATTAAATATTTCTTAAGTTATCGCATCCATTCATTTTTTTTTTTAAAGTAAACGTGGCCTATAACACTCCTAATGGCCAGATACATAATTATTTGTATATGATCCAGTAATTACTATATTGGATTGCAACCTACCGCAATCTATTGTTGAGATGTGGTATTACAAAAGATATTTATACTTTCACCTTTGTTTATTCCTAACCTTTGCTTATAAGAAATAAAAAAAAAAAAAGATTGTAAATATTTCTTAATATCAATATAAGCTATCTGAAATCTTAATACAATGCAAGGGTACGTCTGATCTTATCGGAACTAAGTTTGGAACGGTTTCGCAATCTTATGATAAAAGGATAAAGCAAGAAATTTAAAAGTAATTTATTGAATTTAGTACAATTAAATTAATCAGTAACGAAGTCATCCAAGGTGAGAAATAGATTTCTTTGTACTGAAAGTTTTCCAAACCATGGCAAGCACGAATGTGTAAAATGCTTCCATGTGGTTTTGTCCGATCCGATTTTCTGGCAGCTTTTGGAAACTAATCTAAGGAAGCTTGAGGAGCCACATTAGCGCTAGTGCTCTTTGAAAACTCAAAAAATATTGCCGTTTCTACGTTTTTTTAAGATGATTTTAATTTCTTTTGTTTTTTATTAAAGGGGGATAAAACGTCAGGAAATAATCGACACAAATCCTGTGCATCTCTTGCTTAATTTCCTTTCGGCCACAAGACTGTAAATACCCAAATTAATAGGTTTCTATGTACACTTATTTATTTATTTCTACTTATTTATTATTATTATTATATCATTATTACTTATTATATATATATATAAAGTTAATAAGTAACATGTAAGGAAAAATTAATAAATAAAAAATACTGTTTATGAAACTAATACCTATTATATGGTTAGCCGGTTTCTAACTGTTGTGAGTATAGCAATTGCAATAGAAGGATTTTAAATGTGGATAAGGAAGGAGCACGCAGATTTTTAAAGGAAGAGTATCCCAGAAAGAGGCAGAGCGGACAAAGAAGGAGATTTTAGAAAAAGGCAAATCTTTGAAAAGGAGTATAACGGTCAGAAGGTCGGGATCTTGTGGTTCTTAGATTTTTAGATCTTGAATTATTTCTCCTAGGTCATCAAAAAAAGGAATTAAAGCTTTGCTTTATTATAGTAATTTTTGTTCCAAACAAGGGTACTTTTACGGAAAAGGATATAAAATCACATCATTTTTTTTTTTTACAAAATTTGAGATGAGTCTCAAGTTTCTTCCTGATAAATCTCAATTTAATTATTATGGGCTTGAAGCTTATTATAAATATTTCCACCAGTATGAAATATTGTTTACTTGTGATTTTTTAATTAGTAATTAGACAATAATATTTAAATAAATGAAAATTGGATAGCCTGATAATATTGTTTGAATTTTCAAAGAGCGCTAGCGCTAATGAGGCGCTTTCCTCAAGCTTCCTTATATTAGCATCCAAAAACTGCCAGCAATCTAGTCGGCCACAAACACAGAGAAGAATTTTACACATTCGTGTTGGTTTGGAAAACTTGCACTACAACGCAAACTTGCAACCCACTCCTGGAGTTTGGCCCGTTCTTTCTGACTCATACACATTGGAAAAAAAAATAGAACTGCCCAATACCAGAAAATTGGCAAAATCGAATAGAGAATAATGCTTGTGGCCTAAAGCCTCCTTAAAAGACATTCTGGCTGCACTAGCGATAAGATGGCTTGTTCTTTTTTTTCTATTTGCGGAATAACCTAAATACTTATCTCCAACCAAAAAAAAAAATATCACTTTAATGAACTTTTAAAGGTTTTTAAACCTGAATTACCATGTACGCCACAAATGAAATTATTCAATTCAATAGATACTTATACTAACATTATAAACACTAGTTGCACTCGAACCCACTATTTTCTAACCCTGATTCTCATTCGACTTCCGAATATCCTATGAGGTTTTTTGAGAGAAGATGGATTTGAGGCGATTAGGCTTTAAACAGTTTCATTGCAAGTTAACGTCATGTTTTGCTAATCATAAACACATTTACTAATATTGTTTTGCAATACAGATGTAAATTTTAGGTTTCAATATTTTCAATAAACCTGGACTATTTCAACCGAATACGCAAAAAAATTGTTATCAATGGAGATGGATTTTTGGAGACGTAGCTGTAGAATATCAAAACTACAACATATTCCAAATAATTTTATTAGGGATAAAGTAAACAAACTCCTGGACCTCAAACATCCTGTAATCCATTGAGAAGAAAAAGCTGAGTTGGTTTGGGCATGTAATGAGAATGACGGACGACCGATGGCCTAAAAGAATACTTCATCATGTACCATTGTTAAGAAAGAAGAGGGGTCGCCCAGAAAAGAGATGGTTGGAAGGTTTTCATGAGGCTACAGCAGCAAGGGGACTCAGGGAGGAAGATAGTTATGATAAAAAGAAATGGCGACAGGGATTAGGTTACGACATATGACCTTAGAGTGTTGTAAACAAAGTCGTTTGTACATAAATATATACATATATATAATGAACCATTGTTGTAAAAGTCCGAAAAATTTAAAAACTTAACCTTCCCCCAAAATTAGAGGTTTTACGATTCAGAATACGTAGAAATCGAAAATGGAAAACAAAAATTTTGTTCATACGCCGTCCGCTCATTTTCACCGAGACTACAGGACCGATTTCTTTCAAATTTGAAATCGAAGTCAGAGGTCACCCGACTATGATCCTCCTACCTCGATATTGCCACCCGTCTTTTCCTTTCAGGATGGCGACTGAAAAACCTGTGTTGGTATAGACTGTAGCGCCTAAACGAATGTACCGATTTCAATTAAAATTGGCTAAACCACCCCCCTCGATGCCCTTTAAATATACGTAAAGAGAATACTTCATAAAAAATTACTTCCGTATCAAGATGGCGACAGAAAAACCTGTTGTATATACTCTAGGGATTGAACGGATGTGCCGATTTCAATGAAACTTGGCTAGTCTTCTATTGGCTAAAGAAGGTAGGAAAAAGTAACGAAGTGTGATTAAATTTTCGAAGAACTCTAAAAGTATACAAAATTTCCTAAAATATAAAAAAAATCGTTGAAATCAGACAATTTGATGCCAAGATGTGTTTTTTTTTAAGCTTAAAGCACGAAAACTTTTCTCTTCTGTATAAGTCAATTTATTCATCTGTCGAACGTTTCGGACTCTATGTCCATCTTCAGAGACATTTCTTTTCATAATCGATGTTGTTCTAACATTCCACTTAGATTGATCCTAAATTCTTTCATTCTTCGAATATGGACTTGGAGTCCATATTAAAAAATTTCATCTTATATTATTTAATGTTTAATACTTTACTATTCGTAGAAGAGTTCTACATTACTTTATTTTTCATGATTTATACCTGAAATAACACAAAACTCTTCCTTGAGTAAATTATTAAATAATATAAGAAGAAATTTTTTCAATATCGACTTGGAAGAACATGTGCGAATGACAGAGGAATTTAGGGGCAATCTAAGTGGTGTTAGAACAACATCAATTATGAAAAGAAATGTCTCTGAAGATGAACAAAGAGTTCGAAAAGTTGGACAGATAAATAAATTGACTTATACGGAAGAGAAACGTTTTCATGCTAAATATCTAAAATAACATAAAAGTTGTCAATTATTAAAAATTAAATTTTTTAAAAATATTTTCCATTTGTTTTACTGCAAAGCTCATTTTCTTTGTTTTGGTTTTCAAGATCCTAAAAGTGTTTAAGCAACTGAAGCAATGTTTCTTAGAAGATTATTAAAGATGAAATAAAAACTTATTTTGGGCAACATTAGGAATCGTCTTTTATTAATTTTTAGCTTATGCTACAATGAAAGTAATGCTATTATTGATGTATGATAGTTTGAAAATAATAAACCATTGTGTACATAAACCATTTGCAGCATTTTATATATATAACTCAATCAAAGGAATACAATCAAGCCATAAGTTTTCACAAAGAGAAAAAATAGATTATGGACTCCATTGTTGTTTAGCTCGGATTTCCTCGGGACTACGTGTAGATCGTCCTTCGTTTTGTAGAGATACTTTTATTTCTGTCTGTAGTTCTGTTATTAGAGGGGTACTTAGAGTATCCTTATTTAAAGGCCACATCGCGAAGATGAGCATGCAGTCTTCCATAGGCAGTGTAGGTAGATGCGTTGATTAAATAAATCTCAAGTCTTAAGCTGTCAACGAGATTAATATAACAAATTGTTTTGAATTATTTTAAGGAAATATTCACGTGATATATATCTAACAATGTGGTATATAATATGGCCTTTACTCTAGATCTTGCCCGATCGTAGTGTAAAGCCAAACTGAAACTCTCTACAGTATCTTCTAGAATTCTTCAAGTCTTTTCCAGGTAAATACCTTAATAATTAATTTCTTCAGGTATGGATAGTTCGGTATTATTATAGCACCGTAAGAAGTATTCTAATGAAGTCCTTCAAATATATCACGGGTTTAATGAAAAAAAAAAATCACATGAAATGAACTTTTAAAAACGTTTCCATAAATTTTGACCTTAATTATCGATGCATAGTAAGTGCACTAAAATGAAACCAACCATTGTAATTACAACAATAACCACTTCGCTGATTTCACAAATTAAAAATTCCTCAAAGTTCTCAGTGATTTTAGTTTATGAAATGTCACTTAATGACAAAAAAATAATTCTACTTTCTACTTGTTTTTCATCTCTTCATACTAATACATTCCCTTTCTTTTCAATCTGTTTATTTTATTCTGTATTTTTATCTACATATATTACTACCAATTTTTATTTACCATGTTATAGTTTCTGGTTACATGGATATTTGAGTGTTCTTAATAATTCATTCTGTTCATAGTTCAATGTTATATTTCAAACATTTTTTTTAAAATTATTTATTCTCCTTAAAATTTTCTATATAAATATCTTGTATCTCCTAAAATTTTTTTATAGCATTCGTATATTGCTAATTCTATCCCTGATGAAGATCTGCATGGTTGGGCCGAAACGTTGGCTCAAATAGCTTACATTATTTTAATTTTTTTTCCAATGACTTAAAGCCTATCCAGATCATCTCTTTTCAAAAAAAAATATATATATATATTTTTTGTTATTTTAATACGGTCACCAGGTTACTAAATATAAACATATATTGTCAAAACATGGCAGAAGTCTAAGGATTTAGTACTTAGCCCTAATTATGTGTACAACTAGGGTAATGAAATATTTCATTAGCTGATTTTTTTTTTTTTTAAAAAGATTATTGTATTCAACCAAGGTCGGTTATCTATAAAAAAAAAACGGATTTATTTCGACCAATCACAGAAATAAGATTTGCTAAACGGATTCAGTTCGGATAGATAACAAACCATTTGACAGATTTAATTAAAAAAAAAAATAGATCCACGAGACCATCATAAATAACGAGATACGAAAGAGTTGTTTTTAATTTACATGATAAAGGTGGGGGAAAATAAAAATTAACGATTAACTAATACTTAGCTTATCTGTATTTAAGATTCGTAAAGCTTTATCTATGATACACATCCCATCCAGTTATTAGTCTGCAGACGATGTGCCTTTCGACGAAGAGTCTGATCTACCAGCGCCTGGAATCCATCATCAGCAACTTGGTAAGAGGTGTTATAATTCTGAAGTGTTCATGAAATATTCGGAACAGTGGATTTTAAATAGGATCCAAGTCTTTGGAAGCGGATCTCCAGTTAATCTGCGGTTGTAGAAACACAGGTGACCATCCTTCAAGGTACGGTTATCTTGTCTGATGGATTCTTCCGTCAAAACTTATGGGATGTAAGTCCAACCTTTGCGAAGGAAACATGAGAAAATAAAATAAGTTGAACTGCAGGTCGCGCGCTGCGAGGTATAAAGAGATCGGATTATTACCTTGAATTGTTAAACGACGGTTGGTTTCTTGTAAAGAAACATCCAGCAGGAGCGGTTCTCTACAACAGTAGCCCGTTCAGCCAAACTCCGTCTCGGAAACCATAAACTTAACGTAAGTCTCTCGTTTTAAAATTCATTATAGAAATTACTATAGGATAACAGTGATATATACATATATAAAAAAAAAAAAATCTTTAAAAAAAATTAGTTAAAAAAAAAAGTTTGTGACAAATCGACGGTTAAACAGTAAGGACATCAAAATATAATTTTAACGCGATACCTTCAAAACACCATTTATAAAACTATTATTAAAATATTCAACTTCAAATAATTAAAAATAAAATTAATTCTTAACAATATTTTTTTTTTATTTATTTATTTGGATATATAATATTCTGTCTCGTGGAGAATAATTATAGTGATAAATGAACACGATCACACCATATATACAGAAAATAAAAAATTAACAAAAGTAAAATAATAATTAAAAAAAACTATGTACAATAAAAAAAAATAAAATAACCTAAAGATAAGTAAAGTTAACAGTAATTAAATATAAATAAATATTACCAATCCGTAAAAAAAGCTCTAATAAATCGTTTAAAGTGTACAGATCGAAATATAATTTTATATTAAGAATTGAACAAATTTTAATAAATTGTATTTAATACAAAATTCGGCTTATAATATAAACTATATTTAATTTTAGATAACATGCGAATGATGGGCAAATTTATAAATTAAATCAATAACCATTCAAACAGTTTAAATTATAATATAACAATATGTATTAAATCTGTGTTCTGGAGGTAAACTATTTCCATTTTTTAATTTAATAATTTAGTAACAAAGAAACAAATTTTAATACCTCAAAGTTATAGAACGTTGGCTCCCCTGAACAAATACTAACAACAACTGAACAAAAATGGACATGGTTTCCTTTACCGTCCAGGGTACAGAAATATAAAAATATATATTTTCTAATTATTTATATATATTTTTTAAATCTTAGACTTATCATAAAATTGTAGTAATGTTAATAAATTTATTCACTTATATGAAATAATATAATAATAATTTTATGATCAAATTAAACGCTAAATCGAGAATGTTGTGGAAAATCTTAAATCTTTGGAATATATGAATATTAATAATTATTTCATTTTGTTATAAATAAGTCAAATTTTTGAAAACTTAAATAAACTGTAAAAATAATAAAATTGGCTATTTACAAAAAAAAAAAAAAAAAACAACAACATAAAATAAGATTTTAAAACTGATACTACAGTTCATTTTAAAATATTGTAAATAAAACTGGTTAATTCTTTTACAGTATTAAAATGTTACGGATATAAAAACAAATTATCGATTTGTTAGAATTAAAATAAATATTATGTTAGAAATATTTTTCTAATTGAACAATAATAAATTCGTAAACAGCTAATTAAAAAAATAAATAATTAATTTATTAATATTTATAAATTTGTACAGCCCTGAGAGCCTTGAAGATTAAAAAAAATTATACTAATGCGTTTCAAATAAAATATTTAATAGGAAATTAATGAAAAATTTTTATTAATAACTATGTTTTAATGTGACCGTTAATTGACGTGACCTTAGGATATTTAATGCTTCACGATACTCCACCAACTGTACAAAAGGAACGTTGATTTGCAGGTTATAAACTTATTCTGGTTATAATAAAAAGGTTATATAGTCCGGGAGCCCGTGGCAAAAAAAAGTGTCAGATTTCATACTAAGGTTTGTCTTTATAAATTTCTTCCCTATGAATTTTTCGTAAAATTAAAAGATAAAGATTTAGCGAGTCAAATAATGATAAACATGAGAGACAAAAATATTTTTTTTTGGAAATTAGTGATTTACGAGGACGGATATCACGGAAACTATAAAATATAGTGAAAGAACTAATATAATTTATACTGCGAATTTTGTCAGATTTAATTTCGCTTCAGCATTATTATCAATAGAACGCATATTTTTACTGATATAAGCGAAAAAGTTAACTTAAAATATTCGACTTGAAATCCACGGGTTTGAAGTAACCGACTATTATTAACTTAAGACAGCAAATACTATAAATTGAAAGGGTTGGTAGTTTTCTATATAGGGTCTATCTTTACCTGCCCGCCATTTTGTATTCCAGCGGCTTTATGCTAGCATACGTTCATTTTCCTCATCAGGTCTGTTATCCCAGGAGCCAGGGCCCAAAAATCGACCCGATCGCAGGCGAAGGTTTGATAATAAATTACGAAAATTTATGTTATTCTGAGTAAAAAGAACCTTGTCTGCCGTTCCAGAGCCGCTGCTTTACAAAATGGCGGCTGATTTAAAGAATATTAGGCCAATAATTTGAGGATCTGAGCAAAATTTGATACTCTACAACTTGGATTCTGTGGGTTTTTCCTCTAAGGGACTTCATTACCAAGTTACAGGGGCATTTATAGTAATTTGTCTCATTTTTGAATAATTTGGTAAAAATCAGCGTTGGTTGGCCTTGGTTTTATACCGTAACCAAATCATAAAATTTGTGTACTCGTTTGAAGCAAAATTTAACGTTCTTCAATTTATTAAAGAATACATTTTCTTCCTTTGATGCGTCGTTTAGGAGTTATAAAAAGTTGTGGCCCGCGATAGCAATTTTGGTTTTTACATGTCTAAACCCATATATCTGTACAAGTTAAAAAATAAGAACTTTTCTCACGTTTTTCGCAATAGATTTCCTGTTTCGATCCTCAAATTATCAGCCTCATATTCTTTAAATAAGCCGCCATTTTTTATAGCAGCCGCTCTGAAACGGCAGACAAGGTTATTTTTACTCAGGATAACATACACTTTCGTAATTTACAATCAAACCTTCGCCTGCGATCAGGTCGATTTTTGGGGCCAGGCACCCATCAGCTGGATTTTTGGGCTATGTAGATATGGTCAATTTATAAGGACAAATCTTAGTATGAAATATAATACCTTTTTTGCCAAGGCTTCCCTGGCTATTATGGGTATGATGGAAGTTTAAAAATATTCAATCAATAATGGCAGTTACATTTGTTTATTTTAACACTCAAAACAAAATTAAATCTCTCTCTCTCTCTCTCACTTTCTTTCTATATATATATATATATATTCTTTATATATATGTATGTACATATATGTATATATATATATATATATATATATATATATATATATATATATATATATATATATATATATATCAATTAATCTATTTATTTATTATTAACGAATAAAGTTATTAAGCAGGATTACATTAGGATTACAACTGTTCGCCAAAAATTGAGTATAATTTAATTTTTAAACTGACACCAGTTTCAATGCCTGAATACAAAAATGTCCAGTATTCACAACGAGGAAGCTGAACAAATCAACTTATTCAAAAAAATAAAATAAAATGCTAACACATTCTAATGGAGTCCAGTCAAGCCCGTCGTCCTTCGATACCAAGCAGTTATAAACATAGCAGAATATGCATTTAACTTAATTATTATACCAGAGTTAAATAACAGTGAAATTCCCCGGCTAAAATTTAATTTATTTGATGTAAAAAAATATTATCTAATATTAATTCCAAACTTCCCAGCTGTTTATTTTCTTAGTAGTTTGGTCAGAAATTAAAAATCATAAATATTGATTTCTGTTTTTAATTCAGACTTTGTTGATATAATATTGAAATTATTAGAAGTTTGTAGTTGTGTATTAATTTTAATTTACTATTTATCCAATGTTTCATGGAGTGATTCATAATTTTTAAATTTTGGCATGATTATGGGAACATTAAAGTCTCGAAAATACATATATATGTAATATGTTGTGCATATATATAAGCTATGTTTTTGAAATATTCCACATATTTACAATAGCAAATAATACTGTCATGTATGTTGCTGCAGTATACATCAAATTCAAGTTGCTACGAACCATGATTTCCATGGGTACAATGACTTAACCGATTCATTTGAGGCCAAATGAGTATTGTTCTTCTCATCGAGTCGAGTTCAAGGACAATGATAAATGTGTCTAGATACATAAATAATGGCAGCTCAGGGTCAAGCGGTAGGTCAGTTCAACTCTTGGTTTATATTAGAAGCTTTCAATGTATATATATATATGCACATGTACATTTATGCACAGAGCTTCATTATAGATTTAGTTATATTTCTCAACATACATAGCGAAATATAAATCAAATAATAAAATAATTTTCAATAGAAATAGTAAAAGTAATTATAAACCATAATTTGATTCATTACTGGGCCATTACTTACTTTTTTAAGGATTTTCTTTGACAAATATATTTTATTTAATTAATTTATTTTTTAAAACAGAATAATCTTAAGTATACACTGTGGAGGATTAATTCCAGTAAAAAGACTTGAATATGAAAGTAAAATTAATCTTTGAATCAAAGTGGTCTGCATGGATAAAGGATCATTAACTTTCCATTTCTTTTTTGTCTCTCGATAAAGCATAGGTCAATTGACAGTTGACAGAATTGAGTCATCAATTGTAAAGCGTTCAATTGCTGTATTCCATCGGTTATGTACATGTAGCAAACATTTATTAATCGGTTCATACAAGAAACATGCTGACCAAACCGAATGTATCTAAAACCGTTACGGACCAAAGGGTGATGAAAAATTATACAAGGGCTGTTAAAAATAAAAAACAGTGACTTTATTCGCAGTTAAAATAACGTCTTCGTTATTTTAAACGTTATATAAAAAAAAAAAAAAAAATTTGTACAAGGTGCGCATAAACTATGAATATATATATTCCGGCGTGGAAAGAGCGGATTTATTAATAGTATAAATTAAAAATTTTGGATAACTCCATAATTATAAAAATATATAATAACTGACTAATTGATCTAGTCATTAGCAATAATTCAACGATGAGATCATCTTTCGAGGCTTGGAAATGCGTTTTGTATTGCATAATTTGTCGCACATTGCGATTTTTTTTTATAAAAAAAAATTATAGCTCACCGTAAATTGGATCAATTATGTTATATATCTGTTTTTAAATTACAACATAATTGGTAATTCTTCGAACATTTTTCTTTTATTTTATAAACGCTCAGATCAGGAGTATGTAGCATGGAGTAATGTCTCCAATCAAGACAAAAGAGCTCGAATTATGTCAAAAAAATAGTTTTTAGTATTTTTTTTTTTTTTTTTTGTTCTTCTCTTCTTCCAACATTTTAACTTAAATGATATTTGTAAGTATATGATTTCATGTATGGCCAGACAGACATTTCTTCTCTAACTATAATTTGTCCTAAAGGGACAACAGTCCCAGGATAATAAAAAAATATTTTCATTTCATTTCAAAATACAGAAGAAAAGTTATATCTCACCACCCAGCTTTTTCTGACATCTGTTATCAGTATTATCAGGATATGAGATAAATTTAGTCTGTTTACATAGGTCTTGTCTGATTAGGTTTAACATGTTATGCAAGTTTAGCATATTTTGCGAGCAATTTTCCGGAAGTGCAGAATAATTTTCCGGATTTTCCTAATAAGATAATGTGATTATTATATAAAAATATATTGATATAAATGATTCTATATTAAGTAATGTCAAAAAAAAAAAAAAAAACAGTTTGTCCGACTGAGATCGAAAATTAATAATACAAAGCTTACTTTTAGTTAGTGTTGCTCATAATCGGTCTGCACTTTGCAAGACCAAGACCAAGACCGCCTATTTTTTGCAGGACAAAGACCAAGACTGGTAAAAAAAAAATATCGATTTTTTTAATAAAAATTAAGGCAAAATTGCTAATAATACTTGACAATTTTAGTTACTATATGTAAAGAATTGGTATAACCAAAATACTTTGGCATTTAAATCTTCTAATTTTTCATTCGGGCTTAGTTAGGTTTCTGCTATCTAAAAAAAAAAAAGTAATATCTCTATAGTATAAGCAAATAGTTAACTGCGAGACTCGTGCGCAAGACCAAGACTGAGTACGCAATACCAAGACTCGCCTTGGTCTCGCATTTGGGCAACACTAATTTTAGTAGACATATGAAAACCTTTAAATTTATATATCATAGAAAAACACTAAAGACAAAAACTTGTTGAGTTAACACCAATGGACTTTTTATTTTATTTTATTCGATAATGGGCAGAATTGAGGCGTAGGATTTTGAACGTAAAATTAGACAGCAAGTTTTTAGATATACAAACATTTAAGATATCAGATATAATTTAAAATGCACTTATTCCCTTAAGCAGTTTCAAATCTCATCTATACTTTTAAATCTCATAAAAACTGTAACATTAATGAACTTCGCATAATTTTTCTCAAAAATGAATTGTTTGCCAAAAAAAAAAAAAAAAAAAAAGGCTAAATAAAGATATCTTAGCATAATAAAAATATGAGAAATTCATGAATAATTCAAGATCAATGATAAAGTCGAAATAATAAGTGATATAACCAGTAGCGGATTCATTATTTTTTTTTCTGAGGCCTTTTTAAGAATTTGTAAAATAATGATTACTCTTGAAAAAATAGAAACTATATGAAATGATGTTTAATAGGTCCTTAAAAGCTTGTTCGAAATTTAAAAAAAAAAAATATATTTATAGATATTTTTTTCTTGACACGTCATTTAGTAGCCGTAGAAGCGTTATAATTATAAAAGATAAGTTCAAGTATTTACCTCAGCTCATAGAAACAAATATGGACTAATGATAAATAAAAAAATCTTTAGCCCAAACGCAATCCGTGAAAATTTCATATTATTCAGATTATTAGCAGACTTGCAGAACCTAATTCATTCCTTGATTTGTAAAACATGACGCGCGAGTGAAAATTTTCGATTTTTAGGGTAATTTTTTCTCCTCACTATATACGTCCTTCTTGGGTAGCGACTGAAAAAAAAAGAAAAAAAAAAGGAGATTAATAATATGAAATATAAATTATAATTCCATCGCTTACGCTATGCAGGTCCGATTTATAGTTTCTGAGATATTTCAATTCCTATCTTCAATAAAACTCGTTATCATTTGGTTTTAACGATTTGGCTCTCTAATACGGCGTCGCGTTAAGATGAGATTTCGAATTATAGCCTATTATAGAGAGGATGAAATGCTGAACAAATTCCTGGCTTAGAGTGCTGCAGGTCAGATTTTTAGTTAGATGTTTTAATCCATATGAAAAAACTTTTCAATTAGTCGACTTTACCCGAGCGTTAACACTTCAGACGGATCAATCTAATTCACTCTCTACAAAAAAAGTGCGAAACGTTGCCGAAAGAAGTTTTCAATTGAACAAAAAATGGAATTATATGAAAAATATGTGTCATACCTGTAACTTAAATTACGTTCATTGACGCAATATATTTTTTTGTATTACTTCGTTATGTGCAAAAAAAATAATGATCTCGTTCTATACAGATAGCAAAGGTAGAGAATGATGAAGTGATTGATTGAATGACCAAAAAACTATTCCATATTACTGAATAGTTGCCCCATTCAAGGCTGAGGTTACTCTAGCATGTGGTTTTGGGTAGTGGGAAAGGCCCACACTGAAGAAGGTGTGACACTCCATTGAGTAGACCTGACCCACGCGAACGGAATCCGTGACGTCAAGAGTCCAACGGTGAAAGGTGGGGGCTCGCCCGGAGTGCGATGTTTCCTGAACGGTCTGTAGCGGAGTGGGACACTCTATATAACCGGCTAGTAGGTCCCGCGTCCTACAGATTATCATTCTCACCTTCAAGCGAGTAACCTGACTTGAGTGATAAGGCTATTTACTTCAGTGTTTTCACTATTATTTTTTATTTGACACACTATCTTCTTTGTCGTCCGCACTACCTTACAAGAAATCAGCAATCATGAAGGAATACGGGATGTGGAACGAAAAGGAATTGCCGAGAATATTCACCAGCAAGCCTTTACCTGTGAGTTATTTTTATTTAAATTTTAAAACTCGAAAAAATAACCGTTAAGTATCAAACTCGATCTACAACAATATATATATATATATATATATATTTTTTTCCTCTTCAGATCTTAATTCGTACTTGTCATGAATTTGACAATAATCAGATGGATTCTTATAGTGAATTTTTAAATTGGCAAAGACCGCCATTTTCGTTTTCGTTAAAGTTCCTATTATAACTTAACTGATACCTGCAAAAAAAAAAAAAAAAAAAAAAATGAACGATGCACCTTACGAGGAGTTTACAATCATACTTTGCATTTATTTTTATTAAATTATATAATATAATGTATTTGTTGTAACACTATGTATTTTAAACGAAATATTAAGAATTTCTACAGACGCATAGGGATTTAAATTGAATTATGGCTACTGTAATTGCGAATGGTCGTATGTGAAAATGGAGTTTTTTTTTACAGACCTCTTCTTTTTATTTCTTCATGACTTATTAGTATAATTTCATATTTTATTTCCTTAATTAGCAGACTACTTAGTTGTAGACTACAAAATGTCGCCTTTGGCGCAAAGTGAATTAAACGTGTAAAACTGTTACGATCTTTTGCACAGACAGTAGCGATATATATATAAAATAAAAAATGTTTAAGTATTAACCTCTGAAAAGATATTATATTGTGAAACATTTTCAACGTTGCTTAATAATACGATAGTCAGCACATTTTATTTTAATAACAACGAAACGATTTATTATTGGTTCCTTTATTTATTTTTTTTAACGCCCTTTACTCAATTTAAAATATTCAGTGTTGACAACAATGCAATCTCGAATAATGATATAAAAAAAAATATTATTTTTTTTTATTTTATCAATTTACTAAAAATATTTACACGAACGAACAAGAAAGACTTGTTTAAACGCAAAGACCGCCATTTTTGTATTCGGTTCCTGTTATAATTTAACTGATAAATGCAAAAAAAAAAAAAAAAAAAATTGAACGATGCAGCATACATACGAGGAGTTTATAATCATGCTTTGAATTTATTTTATTAAATAATATAATATATTTGTTGTAACACTGTGTATGAATATGATATTATTATAACTATTTATTGACTAATTTAAAACGAGATATTAAGCATTTCAACAGATGCGTATAAGTGCATCTTGGAAAGTTCCTATAGTCCATGCCCCTTTAAGTCTAGAACGTTCTACAGGTTACCGGGAGAGAGGTGGAAATGTGGCCTACCTTAATATATAAATGGAGGGAATACAAACATTTAACCTTCATTTAAAAAAAAAAAAAAAATCAAAGTCGCTTTTAATTATTTTTGTTCAATTAAAATATCTAAGTAGAAATAAAAAAAACGAAAAAAAAACTTCCATGTATTCGTTATGGTAACTGTTAAGATGTAACTAATACTTAAAACAACAGTAAATGATGCACCTTAAAAGAAATACGGGAAATAACTTATAATCTTTTTAATTTATTTCAATAAATTTATTTAATATTAAATTTTGTATACTTCCGTCCTTTATTCAACAGCAATGTTAAGTTAAAGACATAATGCAGCAATGCGAAACAATTGTTTATTTTTTTTTTAATTTATAACTTATTATTATTATTTTTATTTTATTATATATATATACAATTTATTACTTCATTTTATAATTTGACATTCATTTGCTTACCATAAGATAACTATATATTATTATTATTATTATGAATCATCTAGAAATTTTTAATAATTTAAAATTATAATGTTAGTATAACTTATTATAAACAATACCTGGTTTAAAAATATATATTATTTTTAAAATATAGAATAGATACCTATTCGACTTTGTAATTTATTTTGTATATTTAAATTGCATTTTTTATATTTTTTGTTAAAAAAAAACTAATCATCTTTGTCTAAAGAAAAGTTATAAAAATTTTAATTTATATTTTACTTCTTGAAAAATATACAAAAAAATTTATATAAAAGTATCTCAGTTTTTATTTTAAAATACTGCCTAGTATGTAATAAACTATTAATTTTTTTTATAACAATCTTAAAACATATCGAATATTTCCTCTTAAATTATTCTTTACGTTAACGCTACGTTGTGAATAAATATATTTTCGATTAACATTTCAATACAAATGGCATGTTTGCCACGTTGCAAAGAATTTTTTTTCAAAATGGTGTCGCTTCAAATAACCAACAAGTTTGTAGTTTCGGCCATTTTATTTCATCAGAAATTCCGTCATGACTTGTCCAATTCTTAAAAATACTTTTTTTTGTTGGTATAAATTATTAATTTTTTATCGAATTAAAAAAAACAATAAGTAAGAGTAACATAATCAACTATTTAAGCTATTAAAATAATGTTCAGATTTCACTCCTTACTCTTTTTTTATATCTTAATTAACCAATACATATATATTTTTTTGTAATGTATATTTGTTTCGTAAACACTCGTTTTAAATATAACATTATATATAAAAGAGTCTAGGCATCAAGGATATGCTATTCCTGCTGTCCATTGAGTAGATGTGGGAGGTGTATATGTAGCCTTTGGCAGGGGTCGTAATGCTCTAGTCCAAACACAGATGGCAGCACTATTAACTCTAGTATAAATATTTAAATTAAATAATATTAAACAAAACATTAATATTTGAACTTGAGACAATATGAAAATAAGATAAAACTACAACTACTAAACCATTTTAAAGAATAACACTTAAAATAAAAGGGAATAATTATTAAAAAATTATTATCTTTTTTTTTATGATATCTGAACCTTGCAACATACGGAAATCCATACACAATGATTTATTTTCATACAATCATCTATCAACAACTATTATATAAATTACTTATCTAGTATTTTTATAATATTTCACAATCGAATTTTACAAAATATTTCAAGTTATAGCAGTAAAATTTTTTTTATAAAAAATAATTTCTCAAAAAGAAAATCAAGGTCATTTAAAATTTCATAAAACTTTAAGAATGTTTACCGTTTAAGACGCAATTGTTATATTATTTATTTTTTATATATATTAGATTATCAGTGTTCTGTGTAAACTAGTCTGGATGAAACAGGTTAAAGATCAAGGATAAAAATCACGAGCTAAATCACAGATCAAAAAGATGAAATCAAAATAACGAATCAGATCTTAAAATTGAAATATATATATCATTAGAATCAAATTTTACACAGAAAACGTTATTTACGATTGATAATATGTAATAAAAATAATATTTAATAAGCCGTTTATTATTTTAAAGCAGTAATTATTATTCTAATTATAAATAATATAATAAGAATATACAAGATCATTAAATTATATCAAATATATTTAATGTAACTTAGAAATCATAGTAAATATTTTTTCACAAATATAACTATATACAAATTTCGGAAATATTTCTTGCATTACAAAACAAAACAAAATTATCTTATTCCCCTTTTGACCTTAGATTCGAACGGGACATCATACACTGAAATATCACTAATCGAGGGCAGAGTGATGGAGATTCCCACCATTAGCTGATACTAAAAAAAAAAAAAAAAAAAACTATAAAAAAAAATCATGAAGTGAAATGAGGATGTGTTCTGAGAAAATTTATTAAGCGAAATAATTAAGCTATTAATTACGATGACTCGCAAACCGATTCAAAATAAATGAAAGCGAAGAAAATTCCTAAAACAAACTGTTAAAAAAAAATTCAATTTCCATTATGTTCATTCTTATTTAAAAATAAATCAAAATATTGTCAATAATTCCCCCCTCTATTAGTACGTGGTACAGACCCATTTTAATAAAATTATTAATATCTGAATAAAACTTCGTGAATAACTTCATGTTATCGTAACCAACAATTTTTCTATTTACGGAAATTCTTGGAAATGGGACGTTTTCATTTTGGAGATCGGCAAACTTTGTCTAATTAATGAGGTACGAAAAACTCATGAATGCCCATTTGCTTCTCACTTGAATCGAGAAATAATTTCATCACAAAACTGAGAAAAAGTGTGGCCTACAAACACACTGGGACGGTTGGAGTGACCTCCACCCTTCAAATGTCATAATAACGAAATTATATGAACTAAACGGCCCAATATTTTTGAAGGCCACCATTTTTTTCCGAGTGATCATGTTACCTTGCGATTCAAGTGGAAAGCAAACGGGTAGGGTATTCATGAGATTTTAATAAATCGTTAAATTAATAAATTCAATGAAAAAACGCCCCGTTTCTGGAAAATTCGTAGATAAAATAGTTGGAGGTTGCTATGAGACGAGGCCATTCACGAAATTTGCATGGACGTTAATAATTTGATAAAAAGTGGACAATACTGTTCTACTAAAACTAAGTCTTAAATGGAATTATCACAAATAAATTAGAAAAATGTCCATACAAATATATATATATATATTTTTTAAAAAGTTCACTCATATTTCTCCTGCAAAAATAAAGTTCTTAATTAAAAAAAAAAATAAAAGGGAGATGTTTATATTTAGGTGAATATTCATTTGTTGAATTTTTCTTTATTATTTATTAAGACCCTCCTACAAAAACTTCAGAACTTCCAATCAAAATTATTGCGACTCGTAACAAAAGCACCACGGTACGTTGCTACAAAACTCTACATACTGACTTCCACCTTCCAAAAGTTGACCAACCAATAACGACCCTTTACTATCATTTATATCTTATATTTCGAGCAGATTTGCTGATTTTTGACAAAGTTGACAGGCTCAAATACATTTGTTATAGCCAAGAAAATAATTGATTTAGATCCCAAACATACTTTAACAGCTTAAAACTAAAATTATAAACATAAATAAAGTGGAACGAAGTCTTCTATATTCACAAATTATCAACATTTAATCAATAATCCGTATTCATTAATAAAAACGCAATACTGGATTATCAAATTATAAAGATATAGAAACAAAAAAAAATGAGTGCAGTGTCTTTAGCAAAGGCAACCATGAATAAAGATCATGATCCCAAACATTCTTATCGGAAATTATCAGGGTTTTCGTGAGCATATATTTGTCCCGGATAGGGCAGCTAGATCAGTCTGTTAACAAATTAGTTAGGATTTGTTGATCGGGAATTTTCTTACCATATCCAAGGTTAGTCTGTAAAATCGGAAAGTACAAAAAAAAAAAAAAAAAATCTGTCTTATTATTTCCACAAATGAACCGTGTCCACAGTTTACTATAAACAATTTTTTTTTCTATTTTTCAACAGGGAGAAGGGGAGGAATCTATACTTATAGGCGTGAAATCAAGGGATCCTCCAAGTATAATTTCTTCAGCGACTTCGTCGAATGCATCAGTAGCGACCACAGGGAGCACATCGGTCCTTCTTGGAGTCAAGGTGAAGAAGTACCTCAAGAGTTCCAATAAACAGGACAAGCTGACCCAGAAAGAACTCAACATCTTGCTAGCGTCCCAACCAGACATGGAATCAGGCAAGAAAATAGAAATGGAAGACCCTTCAGTGGAGAAGATCCCGCAAACGTCCAGTCGAGGATCTTTGGTGAAGCAGGTAATTTTGGTTTTTATTTCAATCAATTTTATAATTCACTCATAACAAGTATTGTGATGAGTTTGGTAGTAATATAATCTCTAACGCATTAACTAAAACTGTTGTCTTCTTTCAAGTAAACGAATATTTTTAAACATTTAAATATTGTGATATAAATGTATTAAATTGCTACTCAACCATTATATAAACCGTACGAATAAGCCATGCATTAAAAAAACAAATACGAAGGACTCCCGATTAGTTACAGATTGAAGATAATCCTTTAATATAATGTTTTGTCATCATTCCTATATAGTTACGCAATTCAAACAGAGATGTTGATTCAAATATTTTTTAGAATTTTATTATAATATTTAAAAATAAATTGTAACGTACTACAGATGATTTTCTTTTTAAATAACAAATAAAACAGCAGTAATATAGTTGGTTTTAAATTACAATATAAACAAATATCCATTGAAATATTCTTTTAAGATTTTAAAATTTATTTATTATATAATAAATTTATTCATTTAAACGTAAAAAAGTTTTCATTCTAATAACCTCATTAATCATATCAATTATATTTACTAAAATGGGGACATATGTATAATAATATAGAATGTGATTTCAACTAACTTGTTAACCAAATTATAATCTTTGAAATTATTTCCATCCAAAAAGTTGCAAAATCATGAAATCTGTTCGCACAAAATGGTTTATCTCAAAGAATAACTAACTGGAAAGGTCCAGGTTTCAGTAACGCATTAAGACACGCGGATGCGCACTTACCAAAGGCAAGATGGTTCTGCTGCGATCCGATACGCATTACAGCCTCATATTTCCCAGTCAAGCTCTCTTGTATGATGAAGACGAATGGGTAGAATGGAGGTGTGCCCCACAACAGGTTTGGCGTGTTTTAATAATGGGCATTCAAATCGCTCTAAACAAAAATAATTTTCAAAACCATGACTGCCACAAAGTTAATGCGTTAGTGAATACAAACTGCCTTATCTCAAAGGTTTTGGTATATTTACTAAGGCAAGTTTCTTCTTCAGGTCCTTGCGGCTCTGGCGGTATCCTTAGGTTCAATGGTCGTCGGCTTTTCTTCCGCCTTTACATCCCCAGCTTTGGAATCGATGAACGATGAAGGCAGTCGACTTCACATAACAGCATCAGAGGTAAGTTGATTCCATGACAAAAGCTCAGACTAATTATTACACATGAAAAAAAAAATAGAATATATTTATGGTTCTATCTTATTTCAGGCATCTTGGATTGGAAGCCTCATGCCCTTGTCAGCTCTGTTTGGTGGGATCATAGGAGGTCCCCTTATTGAAAACGTGGGAAGGAGAAACACCATCATAATGACTGCCATTCCTTTTTGTGTCTGTAAGTACCGGAATATTTACTAGTTAATTTGCCTCTCAAAACTGAAGTAAAGACAAATAAATACTAGAAACTAGTCATACTTATGTATACTCTTTAATTTGCAGCGTTTTTGTTGATTTACTTCGCCCAACACGTTTCTCTCATCATGGCGGGTAGATCCCTGACTGGATTAGGTGTGGGGATTGCTTCTCTTGCCCTTCCAGTATACCTTGGTGAAACTGTAGAAGCCAGGGTACGAGGAACACTAGGACTTTTACCAACAACACTAGGAAATATGGGTATGTATAGAAATCTATATTGAAAAAAAAAAAATGTATATATATATATTTAGCATCAGTTTAAAAAATTAAACGATTTTTTCAGGAATTTTGGTGTCATTCACTGCTGGAACTTATCTAGATTGGACAAATCTGGCTCTTCTTGGCGCATGTCTGCCAATTCCCTTCTTTATTTGCACAATACTTATACCTGAGACACCAACTTGGTTCATCAACAGAGGTAAATACCAATTTAAAATAAACACGAAATAATTTAAATTATTGGATTGATTATTCAAAATTCTTATAAAAACATTAAAATCCTTATAATGGAACCATTTTCTTTGTTAGGAAACGAAAAGAAAGCAGAAGCTTCTCTGCAGTGGCTAAGGGGAAAAAAAGCAAATGTTCATGAAGAAATGGCGAACATCCTTAAAGCACACAAAGAAGCCTACCATGAACAAAATGACAATGTTCTCAAGGAGTTGTTTAGCAAAAAATACTATTTGCCATTTGTTATTTCAATCGGCTTGATGTTCTTCCAACAGTTCAGCGGAATCAATGCAGTCATCTTCTACACAGTTACAATCTTTAAGGTAAAAAACTTGATATATTATTTTTTTACGATACTTTATAAATCTTGTAAACATAGATAGATCATTTCGAATATAATTACTGTTAGCTTTTGATTTAAATATTACAATAACTGACTGACACAGTGAATCATGAACAGGAAACAAGACCACTAATAGTTTTTGGTTTTTGATTTCAGGATGCTGGTAGCACAATTGATTCAAACCTATGCTCAATAATTGTTGGTGCAGTCAACCTCGCCTCGACATTGGTCGCAACAGTGCTGATAGATAAACTTGGAAGGAAAATATTGCTCTACATATCTAATTCTTTGATGACTGTCACGCTGCTTATTTTGGGAGGTTTCTTCTACGGCAAAGCTAATGGTTATGATATGGAACAATATGGTTGGGTACCCCTCCCAGCATTTGTCATCTTTATATTTGGTTTCGCAATTGGAGCAGGACCGATTCCATGGCTCATGATGGGAGAAATATTACCATGTAATTAAAACATTTATTAAAATTGATTTCATTGCTTTAAAACGTTTAGTAAACAGAAATATATAGAATTTTAAATATAAGCATTTTATGAAAACTTTGTTTATAATAAATGTTTTTATTTTTATTTTCAGCAAAAGTAAGAGGTACTGCCGCATCCATAGTCACAGCTTTCAATTGGACATGCACATTCATCGTAACAAAAACATTCATTGACATGAGCAAGGCTTTTGGCACACACTCGGCATTCCTGATGTTCGCAATAATCTGCGCAATCGGACTGATTTTTACATACAAAATGGTTCCAGAGACGCAGGGGAGGACACTTGAAGACATAGAGAACAATTTAATGGCGAGGAGGCGGTCGAGCAGGCTGTCTATCAAATCATTGAAGAAGATAAACTCCCTAGCATATTTGAAACCGTTTCCATCAATGTTGTAAACTAATAGGATATTTCAACTAGACTGAAAAGCCATAAACAAAAATAATAGGAAAAGCCAATCTGACTGTGATGTTTACCTATAGGCCCAAAGCAATATTTTGTGATAAAAAGAGTGCACATTTTGTCTTATTGTGAAATCAAAAGCATTCCATCCATATTAAAATAATTGAATATTCCAATGTAAATTTGTTGATGCTTGATGTGTGTGCCTTTGTGTACTTAATGGTGCACTTGTAGATTGTTAAGTGAGATACCAAAGATCTGATATTCCTATTAATATCTTATTTTTCTATTTGGTATGATAGAATGTTTTTGAGACAGGAGTTTTTACTTCTGAATATTGCACCAATATAGCTATATGCATAATTTAATTGTAAATATTTTTATTTTCCTAATAGTGTATTTTTTTATTTATTTGAGAAGACTGTATATATAGTTTTTATAGTACAAATAGAAGATTATTTTACAAAAAAAATATTTATTGAATAAATGTAAGTGCCATGGTTCAAACCTTGGATTGTTGTCTTAATGTATATAAAAAATTTGATATAATTATTTTTGTAAAGGATTTATATTTCCTATTAAGGAAAAATATGAAAAATAAAATTTTTATCTTACTTTATTTTCTTGTTTACTTAATAACCACATATTTTTCTGCTCTAGATCTAGGAATACATATGTAACTTTATAATAATACGATCAAAGCACTATTATGGATATTAAAAAGATTCAATCAAACCAAATAGAACATAAGAATTAAAAATTGAAAAAAGGAGATATTGAATCTCTATCATATCTCACAAGACAATTTAATTAAAATTAAAGTTTTAAGAATAATATTATCAAATTAAAGTAATTAATTCTAACTTTGAAAGCTGATAAAAATGATCATAACATTTTATTTTAGGCAAAGAAAATTTCTAATTTTCTGTAATATGCTAGTGAAAGACAGCTCACTGTACTTTCATTATTGTTTCCAGAATTAATGGATTAAAAGTCTTATCACCAAGATTAATAAAATCTTAAGGAAATTTAAAAACGATAATAAAACTATGGGCATAATGTAGTAACAATTGATAGAATATTTAAAAAGCAAAATAAAACTATAAAAACTGTCCTGATTAATTAATTAACATAAAAAATTATCAATGATTTACTTTGTGATGATACACGGATTAACTTTTAATTATAAAAAAAAATATAACTCAATATTATTCAACATTGGTCCTCTACATCTGTGAAGTAAATACATTATAAACATGCATACATAAGAGGCACACATCATTACAATACCAAATTTATAACTGTCTTGACACATATCAAAGAAATAATTCATAATGATGATGTATACATTTTTTTATATAAGTAAAGTAGTGAAACTGTGTATTTTGAAAACTTTGTTACCTAATAGTACAGCTATATTTTTATATTTATTGGTAATATACAATTAAAAATTTAATTCTTTATTTGTTATCTCCATAACATTGACAAAACACCTTCTAATAAAAAGCAAAACCATTATATCAAGAAATACATGTAATAATGCAATAAGACTCAATATCGGACACTAAGGCAAAAACACGGATAGATTGAATCAACAAAGACGCTGTAGAGCTGCATGCAGATAACGGGAAAGAAACAGCCTAAGATAGGCAGATATGGAGAAGGATGGATAAGGTGGTCGAAGATCTACAAGGTCTGTAAAGCCAATAGAAAAAGAAAAGCTAAACACTAAGATTGTATCTTTAAATAAATGACAACCAATTAACTCAAAAAACTATATAACTAAAAGTTAAACAAAATATTGGGCTTTTCCTTGCTTTTGTACTTTATCGTTTAGTTCTATTTCTTACTTACCCACACATAAAATGTATAGTAAGGGAGAGTATTGCGATAGTGAAAAAATCTGAATCAGAGTGTTCATTAGAAATACATATTTTAAGGTCATCTTGAATATGCGGACAGCATAGCTCAAAAACTAAGATGTTAAGACACTGAGATTACTTATTTAAGTAAGTTATATACCTGGTATTTTCAGCAAGTTTTCACTAATATTAACTAACCAGAAGAGCCACTTCATATAATCGATTTTACACATTTTTACAGAATTTTCAAAAAACGATTTTGACTAAACTCCTTACTAAAGACATAAAATTAAATTGACTTAAATATCATTTAGATCATATCCTCATTGAATTAATCTGAAAGTGCTTAAATGCCAAATTTTTTTCAAATTTCCTCAACCAAAGTACTTTCAATCATATTTATAAGAAAAAATTAAAGGCCTCGCATTGTTAGCAGTAGTATAAACTAGATAAATATGAATTATGAAAGGATTTAATGATAACTAAAAGGAGAGAAATATTTCCACAGATTTAAATAAAAAATCTGATGCGCGCAACACACAACTTTCACTTACCGCACAACTTTGAATAGAAATTACTTTCTGGTCGTGTTGGGCTATTATAAAATCTTTTAATTGCATTTTTAACCGAGCTAAAGCTAAAATCTTACAGCTAACAAATCATAAATACTATTAAAATAACAAAAGTCCTATTTATTATATCACCGGTTGAATATGGGTTTTACAATCTGTTGATTATGGATTGTATGACTCTGAGTTATTAAACAGTTATTTTCTTTTGCGAAATTTGCTAAAATTGAATTACGAGATTTACATTGTCTGTCTTAGACACGTCAAAAGTTGTCACACTAATGGAAGTAGATACTGTTGGAATATCACAAAGAGAAAATTCATCAAATTATTCACTAATTTAATTTTCTGAAAGATTACATGATGATTTTTCGGAATAAACGGACGACTGATACCTAATTATTTAAATATAATATCTTAAGCGTAGTATTCTTAATTACGCCAACGTTTTGACCCACCTTACAGGTTTCCATCAGGATGTGGCATGTGGCACTACACACACATGTGGCAGTTGATAGACTCCAGTCTTCCAGTCTCTTCAGAAAACTGGCTCCTGCAGTGCCACATGCCATGCCCTGATGAAGACCTGCAAGATGGGTCGAAACGTAGGAGTAATTAAAAATACTACTTTTTAAAAATTTAGTATTTATTTGACCCCACCCCCAGACCAATTCCTTTTCATATAAAATAAATGTTTATAATAATATACAACATATTTCTTATGTTGCAGTTGGGTCATTTCATGTTAATTCAACACGGTTGTACTATTTGTAGACATTGAGAAACATGAAATTTTACTATGATAAGTCTACTTGTTGGCTAGAGGTCTTTTTACAATGTCATTTTACAGTATTTTAAATATAATTTTCGTATTATATATTAAAATGTATAGGGTAATCATTTTTTTTTTTTTTAAATCCAATTTAAAATTTCTACTTTCTCTGAAAGTACATATTTCAAAATTTTATAGATAGTGTTGTAGTATATCATAGGACAAAGTATAAATATGGGATGACAAAGGCTTAATTGCTAAAAAAATAGAAACTAATGTTCGATTTCCAAAAATTTAACTCTTTATTAATTATTGATGTTATTTTTATTGTATAGAGTTAGTGGATCTGCTATTAATCATACTCATGGCAAAGAACCTTGTGATGGGATAGGGAGCTCAGTAAAGAGACAAGCACTCGTGCCAGTTTGCCTATGTAAACCAAATTCAAACTGCTTTTTAACTTTTTGAATGGATAATAGAAAACATTGCCTATGTAGAGGTTGAATATTCAACACAAAAAGAGTATGTAAAATTTGATAATTTGTTGAACATTCGCTTTGACTAAGCATTGTCTTTTTAAAGAACACAACAATAACATTCATTAACTCATAAAACTACACCAAAAATATTTGTAAAAATGTTTTCTATAGATTCAAATACTTGTGAAAAGGAAGTGTCAAAAATATCCCAATATTTTCAATCTCCCAATGGCTACTCTGTTATTTAAATAATCAACAAAAGAACTAGTTATAAGTTTAAACATTTCAATTATAAATTAAAGGGATAAAATAATGATAAGAACGAACCTAGTGACTTCAAAACAATATAGACGATATCTCAATCATCTGGATATGCAAACAAAATTAAATAAATGAAAATTGATAGAACGAAACTTTAAACTTGCCAATCTTCTGGACTCCTGATCATCACATAACATATAGGACAAGCAATTTATTGATTATTAATGACACTCAAAATTGAATGAACTTAAGAAGTATAACTTTCGTGTTCGGTTCACATTAAAACAAGAAATTATATTATATCATGCACATAAGTCGATCTTGATAATTATAAAATTGATTATCATAAATGTAAGGGTTATATGAATAATACAAAATTAGATAGCAATTAATTTTCCATGGAAGTGATCAATAAAAACAAATCCTAGTTAATTCTTAAAACTACACTTTCATAAAAATTAATTGGTGCCACGGATTTCATATACACCGTATAATATATGACAAATACAATACATTTTTAAGGTTTCATTAAATAATACAAATTAAATCTTATAATAAATTAGACAATCATCAGAAGATATAATTAGCTTTATGTAGAATTTCCAAAGCTATCTGAAACTGATTGCAACAATAAACTGATCATGATAATTGTGATATAGGTGTGTTAACACTAAACATACCATAACGGGTCAAATGACCCATTTTGAAATTTTCCATTGAAAATGCACGTATAATTTTATTGCGTTTGCACATTTGACTTCATGACTTTTTCTAAGTAATTAATGTACAGTTATAAAAATTTTTTTGTTTTGTTTATTCTGAGTAATCCTTGTTGTATACCGATATCTACCACAACAGGTCATTTGACCCGAAGAGAATTTTTTTGTTTTATGAGATTATCTAGTCATATTTGTAGTCAGTAAGTTGCACATTCTTCCAAAGACTGTTGCGTAAAGTAGTTCAACGAAAATAGCTCAGAATAATTTCAAGAAAATATCAAATTTTAGATTGAAAATAGCTTTTTAGAGTAAGAAAAAGTGGCAAAAATTGAAAATCTTGGTAAGTACCTAGCTTATATTTTATTTTGATAGCTATAGTAATACAGATCATTTTTTACCCAGAAAAATGTCGAAGCAAACAAGACAGTACAAGTTCTTAGAAGATATAAATAATATTGGCGAAGAGTTTTCAGAAATTAGTGAAGATGAATTTTCTGAAAATGAAGATATATCGGTTGCAAATAAAAATGAGTTTGATTCTACAGATACTGACGATGAAGAGGAAAATATTGTGAATGTATGTAGTGGCCGAAAAAGAATAAGATTACTCACAAGTTCGGAAGAAAGTGAAGTAGAAATAAATGAAGAAAATGTTGCGAATGATGGATCTGTTTGGCAACAAATGCAAGTAGGTGGCACACCTGGAAGAGCACCACTGCGATGAACTATGAATTAAAAGTTTTTATTTTTTGCTTTTGTAATAAAAATGCTCAACATACTATTTTGTTTAATCATAATAAATTTAATTTATATTTTTATATCCTTCTTAACATCCATATTTCATACATTCAAGCATGAAACATAAAGTTGGGTCATTTGACCCACTATGGTAGAAATAGGTATATATCAAGTCTTGGTATGATTAGTGTTAAGAAATACAGTAGAATAGAAGTAATAAATAAGGTTGAGATCGGAGAAAATATAATTACGAGAGAAAATATGATTGCTTCATAGGAAGTTCAGTAAAATGTTAGGATAAGAAGTTATTGAACCTAACTTAAATTTCAGATAAAATAAGATTGACTTGGTCTAAACTACTCTTCAATTGTAGCTTTTGATATATAATTTGAAATCTTAAAAATATGACATGGTATAAAATGAAATCAGCGCGTTCAATGTCTAATTTGAAAACTAATACTCAGATAAATACAACTTACCCATTACTTGAACGCGACAGATAGCACAAGTATCACATTCGACATCCCAGCTCCACATAGCAACAGCATTCCATTTCTTGAGAGTAAACATCTTTTGGTTTTCTTCAACTCGATCCATGAATATTACTTCACAAATCTCCGAAAACACCTAAACCGAAAAAGTGACAGAATTCAAAAATTGAAGAAACCGCACTTCACCCTTCTGGTACTTGGGAAGGTTATCACTTAAATCGATCTAATTGATACCTACATCTCGATATTCGATATTTTTAAAAAGAAACAAATATTAATAATTATAGTATAAATTAATAATTTGTTCCACGTTATCTTTTAAAACTACTATGGAAATAAAAATTCAATTTGAAAAATTTATAGATCATTTTATGTTCCTCTATATTACCCCATAAAGAAAAATAAAGTACAAAGTACTTTATCAAACTCCATTTGATACATTAAAATATAATCATTAAAAATAATATAATAATAAAATTACACACAACTTTTCAATTGATAATAATTGTATTACAATTTATAAGTTTTTAAACTTAACCAAAAATTTTTTAAACTTAAAAAAAGAATATTGATTCTTAAAAAACATGCAAAAAAAATCTAAAAAGATGCCGAACATCTATTCAAAAAGTGGCTTACTACTGTTTAAATATATTATTAAATTGATTTCCTGAAATATTGAATTGTTACTATTTATTGAGGGGGGGGGGAAAGGAGAGTGCGATATCATCGTATTCTTGAAACTGTAAGGCACTTTAACTAATTTCAGGAAAATATAAGCTTAAGCTAAAATAATTAAAATTATACAAATAATAATAAAAGTTCAAGGGCTGTCTAATATTATGGAAAGTTAATAACAGTGATCTAATTACTTCAAATCTGTGGTAGCAAGATAAAATTTTATGAGATGTATATTTTTCTCAGTTTTCCTCAGAAAAAAGGGAAAGTAGTTGTAAATATGCTGTCAAATAAATTGTTTTAAACTGAAACCTGACCCTGGGCCCACACTACAGGCAAATCGAGGCAAATTCCCGCATTTTGCCTCAGTTTTATGGGAATTTGCCCGAGTTTGCTAGCGCCACTGTCGTAGAGAACAAAGGAAAGGGCGAGAGTGGGAGGAGGTGGTGGGGATATTTTGACCTGCTGGTGGAAGGTAATGGGCTGTTTACCCCGGTTTGTTGCATATCCATCCGAAATGGAAAACTTAGGCAAAATCCAAGAAATTTTTGCATTATGGCCGTTACGCTGCGCTAGTGATGCATTGAATAGCCACTGTGATTGGCTGAGACAGAAACTTCCGTTTCCCGCTTTTTTTTTGCAATATCCGAAATAAAAAAAAATTAGTGCGCACAACACACAACTTTCACTTACCTTCTACTTTGAATAGAAATTACTTTCTGGAAATGTTGAGCAATTATAAAATTTTTGAAGTGCACTTTTAACGGGTCTATAGCTTAAAGTTTACTGCTAACAAATCATTAACATCACTAAAATAACAGAAACCCTATTAATTATATCAACGGTAGATAATAAAAACCTCTCTACCCCATCTTTTTTCGTAAACCATATAACTCCGGTCTCTGAGCAATATACATATGTCTAGAGAGATTTTCAAGTATATCTCTATATTCAACCTATAAATTATTATGGATTCTACGCCTATTAGTTATTAAACTGTTACTTTCCATTGTAAAGTTTACTAGAAAGAAATTACGAGATTTTCATAGCCTGTCATAGATAGCTCAAAAGTTGTTACACTAATTTAACAAAGGGAAAATTCATCAAATTACTCACTAATTTAATTTTTTTAAATGTTATACGACGATCAACGGACGTTGATACCTAATTATTTAAATATAATATCAGATTTAGAATTATTAAACTACAGTAAATGTATTTAAGGTTATAAACATAGGCTTTATACATCCATTTAATATTTTTATATTTCACTTCTTTCACATTAGTACTATGAAATAGTTTTTTAACAATAGCATTGCGTTGATTAGGTGAATTTTAAATACTTTTTCAAACTTAAAAACAATTTAAATTTAGTTAGTAAATTTCATTTATTTAATTTCCTTGAAAAAATGTGATTTCCGTTAAATAATATTAGTTTACACAAATTATTATTTATAATAATCTCTCTCCATTACATTCTATATTTCATATTGTTTTTTTCTAAAATTATCCGTTTTCCAATGATATAACTTCTGACAAGTATTGCCGGTAATTCATTTTCATCCTCAATACACATTTTCCCTTTTTTCTCCATTTTTCAATTATCAAATTCTTTCAAAAGTTATATTTAGCATTTTTTTCGTAATTCTTAATAATGAGAGATGGTTAATTATTAAAAATTAATCAAATTAAAGGTACTTTAGAGGATGAAATGTTGAACATTTAGGCATTTAAGCTATGTAAAGTGACATTAATGGGGATAAGACCTCAATGATATTAAAGACCACTTAATTATACAATAATACACGAGTTTAATCAAAATTTTCTGTGCAACCAGCTTTCTGTCTTTCAGTAATAACAAACAAATCATTATAAACTACAAAAATTAAATGAAGATATTATTTGCCATTAAATGAATTATGGAAGTTTGTTAGCGGAAGGGTTCATATAAATAAAATTAAATAAGATATAATGAAATATAACATATATTTTTGAACATTTTTACATAATATATTTTAAATAACAAAACTTTTAATCCATTACTTGTTTTTCCCATTTGTCATTACTTATATATATTTATTTGATTTATTATATTTCCATATATTTGCTATTTGTACTTATCATCTTTTTGAGTGTCAGGTATATATATCATAACCTTTCGTACTTATTCATTACCTTTTATTATCATAAACTAAGTTTTTGTTAATTCATCTAATTACATTTTATTATTCATATCTAATTATTCCATTTTATGTTTCTTCTTCATTTAATACTACTCTTCATTGTTTATTTCCGTTTTATAGTTGAATTGAAATACTTTATAAAACCAATTATGTCAAGTTCCACTTTTGGTAATATTATTTCAGCCAACAATTTGCCCTAACATCGCTGCCATACTCCTATCTACCTTAATAAATAAGTATAATCACTGAACTTTTCATTTTTTAGATAGATTCTGCATTTACACAAAAAAACCATTAAGCAAAAAGTTTTTTTATGTTTTTGAGAACTCGGAGTTGAAATTTTTAATGATCCCAATACTTCGCATTACATTAAAATAAAATAATATCCATTTTCACATATTATTTAGTCAATATAAAAAAAAAGTTCAAAATATATTTATTTTTTAACCTATGCTTATTCTACTTTAGAGAGTTGAAAACAAGTATTCATTATTTTTTTAAAATGATCAGTTTATCAGTTTCTTTTTTAGTGCCCATATTTGTATCGGTCTGTCAACTAATTTTACATTTCACAGACATTAGTGTTAATCTACATCTGTTTTTTTTTTCTTTCTATATCTTCAGTTCAAATAAAACCGAACAACTCACAAAATTACTAACCTAGACTCTAATAAAGCTGCATTAATAACATTTTAAGCACATATTGAAACACCATAATACAATACTATATTTGTAATTAAATGACTGTATCATGGTTAGAGACTAACATCATACAGTGCCAATTTTGATGCCTACTTCAATACATAATCAACCATCCTAAGCCTAAAAAAGTTATATTTGTATAAAACATTGTCTGATTAAAATAACAATTAAGTCTAAGTGTGGAAATTTTAACCACATAGTGAGACTGCCTTTGTTTTGTTATTCGCATTTTTAATTTTAGAAATTTGACATATACCTATCATTTATTGGTTATTTATACACAAGTTGTAATATATATGTTTGAAGGGAAATGATGGAAGATGTTATTTATAATACATACAACCCATATATTTGCAAAATATAATAAATCATATACATAAACTAAATTTAATAATTATAATGTTGCTAGAAAATTAATCTTTATGTCCTAACTTTGTTATTATTATACAAAATAGAAATTCTATTAATGAACAAATAAATATTTTTAGGTTCAAATATACAATACAAAATATAAATGAATTAATACAACATACAAATTAATGAATACAAGATATGTTTTTGTTTATACAACATCATGAATAAAGGAATTTAACATTACAAATAAAGCATTTTTAAATGCATCAGAAAAAGCTGAATAATAACTAATGAGTATTCTAATAATTTACTGGATTATTCTCCATCTTCTTCAAACACCTTTAAAAAGGCTTTATTAATAATATGTCTTTTTGGAGGTACAACCTTACTAGTATTTACAGAAAAAGTGTCTGTTTTATATTTTTTAAATGGCCCAGCATGTTGCTGGAAAATCACTCTTTATGGTGCATTAAAAATACCACGGGCACAGGCTGCCATCTTGTTTAAACTAGTGCTGGTTTCAATATTACAAATATTTTTATTCCACAAAGTCCGCACACATCTTCCCCAAGCCTCGTTCCATTTCACATATGCACAAACTTTGTTCTGGTTGAGGTAATTGGTCCAACCCTTCTCCTAACATGGACCCATAATTCTGTGCAATTGTTTTGGGTTTATTTGTATTTCCGCACTGTTTTTCTATTATTTGGACGAGTTTATTGAACGGGGCCATAATTTCCTCTTCGCCTTTGTTTGATTTTTTTTTTTTGTCTTAGGCTGCAATACATACCGTTGTTCAATAAAGATGAATCATCGAGTACTTCAGCCTGTCCTTCATGTTCACACTCAACAGTAGGGGAACGCTGGAAAAAAAAAAAAAAATTACCAATCTTAGGCCTGGTATCATCCAACTAAAAAATCAGATTTTTTAATTTCGTTATAATTTTTTCCCTTCTATTTTTTGCGATGCTTATAACACATTTAGTTGAGATTTTCATTTTTAGAGGAGGGTCTATGTCTGGCACACTTTAAGACTCAATTTTACAGAGAACAAATAAAAGCTATGTAACATTTACATTAATAATGAAAGTCGAGGAAAAAACAAAACTAATCCTTAATTGAAATAGGAAACAATGGAATCAAATTCATAACAGAAGAAAATAAATAATTTGTTACGGGTAAACAGATAATGTGGAGGGTTAAGGAAACAAGACAGAATGGCTAAGGCATCATAGGGCATTTTCTCTTTATAGTCATTACCCTATGTACATTGTTTTGCTATATGAAAAAGTATAAAAAAAATAACTTAATCATAGACTAGGAGGGATATCGAAAACTAACAATGAACTTCCAATTAACTAAATATAAATAACCAGTTAAATGCTAAATAATTAACACCCCTTGTCCATTGTTTCCTTTGCGATGATGTACTTAAGTTGGACGTTAGAAAAGAAAATAGAACTAAATTAACTTACTACAGACTTAATTGATTGTTTGAATTGAAAAATAATAAAGTAACACTTGCAAATTTAGTAAAAGAGGAATTAACCATTCACTAAATTGTAAAAAATGTCTATACAGTAAATCAAAGAACCTCATAAATAAATGGAGAAAAAAATTTTTAAATGCATTCCTTGAATCAAACAATTGAAAAAACAATTGGCAGCTCATTGCAAAGTAATTAAGTGAAAATTCATTATTTCTTAAGTAATCAAGAACTTTGAATATCTTTTTCTTTATAAAATCAGAAAATTGTGTGCTTCTTGTAAGTATAATTGATGTATAAAAGGGCTTGTTTCATTTCCATGCCCATACAGTGTTTTTGTATAGGTAAATGAAGTCAAAATTAAAAAAAAAAAAAATCTTGAAAGTTAACCTATATCAAATATGCACATAGTGCATGAATTGAATGCAGTAAACGGAGGATATATCAAGAATTTTCACTGGTTAGAGAATTAATAATTGACTATGTTTAACGGAAGGAAATTAACAATCCTAGCAATTGTGTGTGAAAAATTACATAAAATCGCGTTAATTAGCTTTACAGAAATATATTTTGAAAAACAAGGTAAAATGTATTTATAGAGAAATGTCATAGCAAAGAAATAAACAATTCATATTAATAAGGAAAACTAAGATCAATTTTATGCTTACCTTGTATGATTCTCATGAATTTTCGATATCTGTCATCTTCTTTGTTTTCTCCACTTATTTTCTTCTACTTGCTTTTTTTTTATAGAAGAAATAACCAAAAGTAGCAATCAACCCCACGGCAATTCTAGAAGGACCATGTTGTTTGCTTGGACTGACTCCGTCCTACTGAGCACATTTTCCATGGTTAACGAGCTTCGATTAGTTCCTTATTTTGCCGCAAGTTTGCCAGAAATTTTGCCAAACCGAGTTTGCCTGTAGTGTGGGCCCAGCATGATAATCGACTTCATTTTTTTTATATTGTTTACAAAATAAATCTAGTGAAGGTTATTCTTTTACTCTACTGACAGGCCAACAACAATGGCATACTAGTTAGGTGATTTGTGCTGTATTTAATTTTTGGGAATTAAAACTTCGCTGGGAATTTATTTTTTGATTTATCAAAAAATAAAACACAATGGCAGATGTTTATATGATAAGGTAAATTTATTCTCATAAAAGTTACATATTTGTTTTGTTTTAAAGTGAGCATATTTATTTCAAGTTGGAATATTTGTAATGTTCGATAACACCTTAAATTATGTTTGATCTCTTGATTTCCGCTTTTATGTTTATTTAATTTTTACAAAGAAATATCCAGCATCTGTTTCATGCTTTCATTAATAGAAGGGTTTACTAAATACAGTCTATGTATATCTTTTTATTAATTCAATGGAGACTACTAATTAGCTCTTTGCCCGAAAGTATTAGACTGTTATTTTATTTTTATTGTAATGGCATTCTTATGATTAACTTAAGAATGTATTATTAACCCTTTTATAGCGGTGGACTCATATATGAGACGGAAGCCTGTCGAGCTTGTTCTCATTTAACGACGTGGTACTCAATTATAAATTCTACTCTTAAACTATCTCACGGTCTTCCCACGAGCCAGTAATTTTTCTGTGACTGGAGATAATGACGCCTGTATAACAATGCATAAATGGTCAGTAAAGGTGATAAAAATTATTCCGTCCTCAAGTAAGCTGCACCCTTCCCACTCATTTCCCTAAAAGGTTAAAGTTATATATTGTGAAAATCAATTGAAAACCCTATTTCTCTAAAATGTGACATAAACACATCACTAAATTATTATTTGGTTGAATCTTTCTATTGCTTAGCTGTTATTTGGAATTAAATATTTATCTGTTGAAAACATGCAGTTAAGTATTTTAATTTTCTGAAGACGTACTTTTCTTTTTATTAAAACTAATAGTGAATATAAATCTTGATTAATATAAATGTATTATGAAAAAAGTCATTTGTTTTTCAATGTTATAACTTGGGGATGTTGCTGGACCTACACCGACAAAAGCAGTGGGAAATGGTAAAGTGCTTCAGGACATATTGCTAGAGCTGCTACTTATAGATATTTAAAGAGATAACTATGCGATATAAACCTGTCTATATAGATCGACGTAACACCTTCCTAAGTCTTTTCGACCCAAAGTTATGGTATATTTAAAATGAAATTGTTTCTTGTAGATTTTATTATCAATTACTAAGTATAATGAAATCCGAAAATGTTACATGCTTTTAAGTTTTGAATAGATAGAGAGATAGCTATATTAGATATAGCTCTCTCCCATATAAAATTGGCAAAATTAATATAATCTAAAAAATTGTGTCAACAATGCTCTCCTGAAAAATAGTGATTAGTTAGATTTATCCTTTTTATACAGCACCAATTATATCTTCTTTTGGTGCATTATTTATTTTTTGTAAATATATGATTTGATGATGTTGATGAGCATATGTTTATAATACATGTTTTTTGTGTTGTGTAGATCAAATGAAGAAGATCCTAGCGGAAACAAATATTCCAGGATGGAGGATGATAACCTTCAAGACAAGGAGCGATTTGTAAGTAGAGAAAACCACTGTGAAATAGAACGTCGCCGAAGAAATAAAATGACTGCTTACATAACAGAACTGTCAGACATGGTTCCTACTTGCAGTGCCCTTGCAAGGAAACCAGATAAGTTAACAATTCTTCGAATGGCAGTGGCCCATATGAAAGCTCTTAGAGGTACAGGCAATACTAGCACTGATGGAACTTATAAACCTTCTTTTCTTACTGACCAAGAATTAAAACACCTAATTTTAGAAGCTGCTGATGGTTTTTTATTTGTAGTGACTTGTGATACTGGTCGCGTCATATATGTCTCTGACTCTGTTACCCCTGTTCTTAATCAATCCCAGAGTGATTGGTATGGGTCTAGTATTTTTGAACACCTTCACCCAGAGGATCTTGGTAAAGTTAGAGAACAGTTATCGACACAAGAACCTCAGAATTCTGGTCGGATCTTGGACCTAAAAACAGGAACAGTTAAGAAAGAAGGTCATCAGTCATCATTGCGTTTATGCATGGGATCTAGGAGAGGTTTCATTTGTCGATTGAAAATAGGCAATGTTGGACCTGATAGCTTAGCTGCAGGACATCTCAATCGCTTAAAGCAAAGAAATTCACTTGGCCCATCGAGAGATGGCAATAATTATGCTGTTGTTCATTGTACAGGCTATATTAAAAATTGGCCTCCAACTAGTCAATTTGAGGCTCATCCTTTGTCAGCAGTTCAAATGGAAAGAGGCATGGAAGATGATGGTTCTCATTGCTGTCTTGTTGCTATCGGTAGGCTGCAAGTAACCTCTACTCCAAATACTAGTGATTTAAGTGGCTCTAACAGTAATGCTGAATTCATTTCACGACATGCAGTTGAGGGTAAGTTCACATTTGTCGATCAAAGAGTAATTGCCATCCTAGGTTATACACCTCCTGAACTGCTTGGTAAGTCTTGTTTTGATTTTATACATAATGAAGATCAAACACATATGAAAGAATCCTTTGAACAGGTGGTTAAACTGAAAGGACAGGTGATGTCTGTTATGTTTCGTTTCCAAATGAAGAATAGAGAATGGATTTGGCTTCGTACTTCAGCATTTGCTTTTCTTAATCCATATACCGATGAAGTTGAATACATAGTTTGTACTAATACACCTGCCAAGTCACAAAGTACAGCTGAACCAGAAACTGCTGAAACAATGAATTATCAGCAGGTAGTTGATCACAATAGTATGCAAAGGTATTCTCACATACCACAACACATGCACACAACGGATGCACGAGCTGGGCAGGTGTATAGCTACGAAGCAGCTCACTCTCCTATCAGTTATGTATCTCCTGGTCAACAAGCTATTCCTAGAATGACTAAATCAGTTAGTCCCTCTGCAGTTCAGTCTGCTTGGACTCTGTGCCAGCCAGGAACGGAAGCTTATCAATACAGTGAAATAAGTCCCTCACGTTCACCATCAGGGTCTACATATACTCAGTTAGGTGGAAGAGCAGCGCCACAAACACCTTATCACAGTGCACAGAACAATGCTTCTTTATGGGGAACTTGGCAAGGACAATCGCAGATGGATGATCAGAGTTCCAATTCTGGTAGTCATAACATTGTTAACAATAACCAACCCAGCCAACCTCATGAACTGTCGGATATGATGATGCATATCCTTGACCAAGGCGGAGCTACCACATTTGGTGATCTGAATATGTTTAACGAATAACAGTTCGACTGTCACTTATTGTTGTATAAATATATTTTAGATAGATTTAATAAAGATTTAAATAATTTTGGAATATTTGCAGTTGTAGAGAACTTTTTTTATTCTCAATCACACAGTTATTTTTTAATCTTGACTATCAAAAAAGTGCATTATAAGTTGCATTTTTGTTGTAACTTTAACATTCATTATTTATAAGGCAAATATTCTGATTAAAGTTTTTCATAAGTGATATCCATTTTTGCTGAACTGTTTATGTTTTATTAAGTTTCTATTTGTCTCAGTACTTTAATGTTTAAAAGTTATTTAAATTAATTTTAATCTTGAAAAGTACAAATCACTAATTTATATAAAAAATGTTGAAGACAGGTTAACTGAGCTGTGCAATTTTATCTTTTTCATTCACTTATTTGTATGTATGTTTTATTATGTAAATATATAAGGCAGCATCATTGTTGTTAATGGTAATTATCACAACAATAGAACTGTATTTGAACAAAGACTCCTTATAGATAATTGATCATATTGTATTATAAAGTTTATAATCAATGGAATTCTATTTTTGCGGTAAGGGCCTGAGTTTTCTTGTTCCTTCTGTAAAGATTATGTGTCTAATTACCTCTTCTTTGTATTGTTTTGAGATATGGTTGGTTAACATTTTTCCTATTTGGCTTGTACTTAAAGTTATCTCAAGCTAGTGAATCAGCTTAAATGTTTTCTTTCATGTATTTTTATGAATCCACTTTAACAACCAAAACTTCTACTTGTATGTCTTATATATATATATATATATATATATATATATATATATATATATATATATATATATATATATATATATATATATTATATATATATATATATATATATATATATATATATATATATATATAATATATATATATATATATATATATATATATATATATATATATATATATATATATATATATATATATATAGGCTTATATCTTGTGATCATTTATCTTTTCTTTAGAGATCTCAGAATCTTGTGCTAAATGAGCATTTATTTATAATTAATTTTCTGCTACATTTATACTTGTCATTTTTATAACATTCAATTTTACCTGTTATTAAAATTTGCTGATTAAAATTCCTTTTTGAAGAATTGAATTACAAATATTAGTTTGGGCTGTTCCCTGTATAGCTTAAAGCGTCACAACTCCACCCTTATGATTTCTTATCAATCAATGGATTATAGGGTATTTATTTGTGAGTAATGAGAAATTATTCCATAAAATATATTCTTACAGTATGGTGTGCTTTTTACCAACATGATGGTTATATAACCATATTAACATGATCTAGAGGATTCGTAGGTCATTTAAAAATATTTTCCCCTAATTGTAAGTGCTAAAATAAGTTGGGTCTGATTTATTGGTTAGGTTATTCAATATAGTTTAATTTTATCAAACAATGAATCTCATTTTATTCATAAATGTCACTGCTAATGTGGTACATGATATTTTTGTTGTGAGTAAAGTTATATTCTCATATTTTCCTATTTTTGTTTGTAAAACATCGAATCTCATTTTATTTATAAATCTATAGTTAGTGTGACATACTTACTTTTTTATTAATTTAATATGATATAACTTTCAGCTGTTTAATATCAGTTATATCTTATTTATTTTATTTTAATCATTTAAAGATGGTTGATTCCATTTCAACTTTTACGTTAAACATTCCTGAATTATCGGTCCATTATATGTTAATTATTATTCACTTCTTTGTTTGAGTTGTAAATGTTTTTGTTGTTGATTATGTTGACGTTTTTCTTCTTAGACGTCAGAAAAATTATAATTTATTGTGATCATTTTATGTTTTTTATTACTATAAATTGTTATCTTGACGAATGGCCATTTTGAGTTTTAATGATTTTTATGAAGCAGTAATAAATCATGATGTCTCCAGCAACTTCTGTAAATGTTTTTTAGACTGACCATTATATTGGTGAACAGTTATGTATACAAATACGTAAGAAGTATAGTCAGAAATGTTTTTGTGTAATTTTGGCAAATACATACATAATTCAAATGAATAATACAATATTTAAAACTTTCCTGTATTTTGTTTGTTTAAAAAATATATATATTTTTTAAATACATGCTGCTATGTTTCTTTGATTTCATTATTATTTTGTTGATATTTATATTGTTTATTTGATCTATGCCTAATGTTAATAATTTTAAATGTAGTTATTTAAATACAAGTATATTATCATACACCAAAAAGAACAAAACATATGGAGTTTATTCTATTGATAAAGATGAAAATTATATATATGAAATATTTATATATCATTGTTATTTTACTAAAAAATAAAAATAAGAAAAAAAATGAAATTATATTAAATTTATCTTACCTTTTGTAAATGTGTATGTTGGTTTTCATTTTCTCTTAATCACTCTATGGCTGCTTAACCAAATGTGTTTAATCAGGTTGTGCAACTTTTTGAAAGTTATGTTCAGAGTTATTACTTTTTTTTTTAGAGAATTATATTGGAAATATTTATGTATCATTTTTATTTTAAAAAAAAATTAATTTATACTTCTTTTTTTTAATTTTTGATGTAAATGCTTGAATTTATCACTACCATCCTAACCATTAAATGTAGTAATTAAATTACACTTGCAACATAGGTATAGAACTTGAACATTTTTTATCTATTTATTTTGGGAATAGGTTTATTTAAAATCTTTGTTTAACAATTTATGATAATTAGCCAATTTTTAAATATGTATGTTTTATCTGGGTAGGTAACTTAAAAACAGTTTAATTTTTGTGGGCAACATTGGAACAATTTCAAAGTAGGATAAAATTAGATTTGCTTATTAAAATGTTGGGCAATTATTTTTTTTATATTAATAAATACAGAAAACTCAGAAACATAACACCTTGGGGATAAAATTATTGTAAAAGTAAAATAAGTTTTTTGATATATGCAAAAATTAAGGGAGGGAAAGACATGGAAATTGTTTTTCTATGAAACTAGAAGACAGTTATTTATGAAACATACAAGTTTTTTGTTTAGTTATAAATAAAGTGGTTCTGTTATGTCCTAAGAAATAATGTTTCCTAATTTTACAATAGGAGTGGGGTAGCTCATTTGTAGGGCACTGAAATTCCAATGCTAGAGGTCCCAAGTTTGAATCCCAGCTCATGACAGAAAATTATTTATTCTGTTACATCAGCCATAGGCCGACCCTGGGGTAGGGATACCTTCCTAGGGCACACCTAACCTCTACAAAGTGGCTACTCTTAATTAAAATAATTAATTAAGGGGGAAAACGTGACGGTTGAGCGTGATCCTGGTCCAATCTTCCGCCTGCACAACTGTTGGCTTTGAAACTATATTTTCTCCCTAAATAGCACTGAATCCAAGACCTTTTAAGGGTTGTAGTGGTACAGGTTTTTTTTTTTTTTGTTTTTGTTTTACAATAAGCAGTTCATTATGACGGGGTACAAGACCACCAGAAGTTGATTTTTTTTGTTTTTATTTATCTTAATAGCTACAGTTTGACTGCAAATTATTTGGCAGACCGATGTTTCCAATTTTTTTCTTTAACTCCACAATATTACAAGTGTTTACTACAATATACACAAATCAGAGATATCTTTCAATACATGTTTATATTTTATTAGTAATATCAGAGTTTCAGAGACAAATATTATGTATTTAAACGTAGTACCCCATGAGTTGGCCTTAGGCTATCAACATTCATGGTCGAGTAATAGACAATAATTCAACGGTAGTGACCTTTTTAAAGTTAACTGTGCTTAGTGTCTGTTATTTTAGCAAAGAGGTGCAAGGAAAGTTAGTATTAAAGAAACTATTTTTAATATTTAATTAATAACTGTGAACTTTATGAACATATTTTTCTTGAATCAGTTCTCTGTTATTTAAAAAGTGTAATTAAATGTACACGTATGGTTCTGTTTTGTAAAAACTGGGAGCAAGATCTCAGAGATTCAATTAGAAGCTTCACCTAGATTTAACATCCTTACCTCATTGTACTAAAAGAGAGAGATCACGGCATTTCTTATCCTGGTACTGATAAATTTCCTTCTATGAAGCAATGGGACAATAATAATAGACCTATTAATTTAAAACATTTAATAATGATTTCAGTGCTTTGAAAGTTAAAATGTTTATATATCATCTTTTTGATCCGTTAACCATCTCACTGTGTTGGTATACTTTTTTTTTATTATTATTTATAACAATGAAATACTTATTTACATTATAATAATAGCCTAGGTACATTGAATGTACATTATTGGTATTTATATGTTTATAAACATTTAAAATATGCATAAATAATAAATATAAAACTTAAACTAGGCTAAGTTTTTCTTTAAATTAATGTAAATCACACTTTTTCTCTATAAAATTGCAAGTAACTGTAATTTATTGCACGTTTATTTAGTCAGTGACATTAACCAAAAGACTGGCTTTCATCTTTACAGTACACTACAGTTTTATTCTACAAAATGAAAATAAATTCTAATAAAAAAATCTCTTTGGCTATATTTCATAATCATAGAATATTCTCTAAGGTTTTACTTAAAACAAAAAATACTACTTTAAGTAGGGTACTTACACTAGTCAAATAAGGATTTTAGGTGCTTCTTAACAAGTGATCTATTGACATCTAAATAGATGCAGCTGTTTTTTAAAATGATTTATTTTTTGTATGTTCATTCATTTTCTGAGGTGAATTTTAGAATAAAATATATTAATATCAGAATTCATTCTATACCCTCCCTTTTACATAAAATAATCCTAAGACATAAATAGCGATAACATCTTCAATAAAATAAACTCCTATTAGTATTATAAATTATCTAGACTTGCCACCTACAAGAAATAATTAAAGAATAAAAGAGGACCTGTTTTTTAAATTCCAATTTTTATTTATCTTTCAGTCATATCAACTTTTATATTCATATTTATATGTTAATCATCACATTATTTTTCTGTAATTTATATTAATTATTATAAAGAAAATACCATATATTAATTATTTTTAATTTTGGAAACATTAATTTAACAATATTAGATATTTCAATTGCCAAGTTTTGGATCAGATAGTCTCGGCCTGAAAATTAATAGATTCCATTCAATAGACTAAATATTTCCTCATTAATGATTTCAATTTTGATATTCTGACTAAGAGTTTGAAATCTCATGAACCGATAATTTTTATAAAAATAGTGCTTAAGTCATGGAATCATTATTTAGTTCAGACTTTGTCCCCTGACCTTTGACAAACTGATCGATTTATCGAAACAATATCTTTAATAACATCATTGAAATATCTAAAATTGGACAACTTTATCCTATTTTTCATGTGTTGCTGACTAAGATTCAGTGTTCCTATTTTTAGTGAATAGAGGTACATTTTTCAAAGAAAGTTGCAAAAATCAGCTATTATTATGATTCTTAATGTTTACCTTTTATGGTGGGCTAGCTACCCAATATGTAGCTCAAATTCATATCGTTTAAAAATTTTGGGACATGCAAAAATAATTTAGAAAGATTAGTTCTGACAATTTTACTGAAAAATTAGTATCACCAAAAAATATGTTTCATTGTAGATTTAAGAAGAAATGTCTAATTTCAAGGATTATTCATAGACATGTATTAATGAAAATCAGAATGACATTGTATACAATAGCTATTAATAAATTATAGATTTATGAGGAAAATGCCATATATTGGTGGAAAAACTATCTAATCAAAACATATTGTGTTACCCAATTAACTCCCGATAATGAAATCAATGCAGGTGAAATCCTGACCGTTTCAAAAAGCAATGTCAGTCAGTTTAACAACTTCAAGTTATTACATCGATATTAAAATGTTTGATTTTCCATTTTTTTTTTTTAAACTGAAATCTGAGCGAAACAAAACTTCTCAAGTATATCATTTTCCCATTTTCTTTTGCACGTCATGAATGAAATTAGCCAGAAATAAAATGAATGAGTGATGTTTAATAAAAATAATGACATTTTAACAAACAGCTGCACAATATTCTATCAGTACTAATGTTATACTATTTAATAGCTATGACAATGAGACTACTCTAACATTTCTATTTAATAAATTTACTACTGCTAAAAATAAATTTGTCCAGTAAAAAACAACTAAAATAGTTGAAAATGTGTGTGTATGAAAATTTAAAGATAAAACATAAAGTAATAGAAAGAAAAAAAAAAACAGAGAAAAAAACAATTCCAGTGTATTGCAAAAATATTAAATTTCTCTTGTTAAAAATATATGTGCAGAATTAAATATGTATAAATACTTCCCCATTAAAATATATATAACTGTTTTCACAAGTATTTTTATCCTTAAAACTTTTATAAAAACAAATTTCAACACAATGACTTAATTATGTAGCTATTCATTTTTAAAAAATATTAATACTAAATAATGTGAACATTTTACATGAAAAATTCATTGGAATTTATATTGTTTGCATTTTGTAAAGTATGATTGTATTCATCAAATTTTGTTTTGAGGTTTAGATTATAACTGATCGTTTTATGTTTATATGATAATTTATTCGTCTTTTTAAGCATTTATTTAATTGAGTCCGTAAATACATTACTTCCATAAAATACCAACTATATGCAAGAAGTTGGCAAATGCTGCCTATACATCACCAAAACTAGTAGAAAAAAAAATGAATTCATAATAATAAATCATAAAGAAATTTTCACTTTTTATGATCTGTAATAACTCAATTTTTATGTATGACCTTTTACACTAACATTATGTGTTATATTAAATTGCAGTAGAAAATAATTTAATTTTGATAATTATATTGAATTGCAGTAGATATGTAATGATTATTTAAGTGAAGATGTTCAAATTCAATCTATGAGATGAAGTACAATATTTAATATTTAAGGGGAGGCGAAAAAATATAGATACGATAATGATCGAATGATTGCGGAATGAAAAGGCATTGGTATACTAAGAAAAATGTCTACCAACAATAAAATTCCAGCAACAGTAATTAAGCTGATCATCTAGATCAGGGGTCTCCAAACTATTGCCCACGGGACAGATCTGTCCCAAGAAAGTTTCTGTGATTACGCAGTAAAATTTTAAAAACTATATAAAATTTAGTAAATAAATCATACACAAATTTACTACAACATTTATTATATGAGACTCCTCTCATAAAAATCTCATTTGAGTGTCATTTATGGAACAACATATATATTTTTTAATTGCAAGCTTTGGCTTCCAGGAGTTACAAGGTGGTCTTAATACGGCTCATGGCTCAAAAAGTTTGGAGACCCGTTATCTAGATAGTGGATAAAAATAAATTGTTTAGAATTTTTAATATCATCCATTAAAATTTATATCCTTATTTAAGTATTATAACAATAGTAAGATGCACAGAAATGGCTTTCATTTAGTTAGTTACTAAATAATTCTATTCTATTGAATTTATTTTCAACATTGTATGATAATTGATAAATAATCAATATCAACTTTCTTAAATCTCTTATCTACAAAATGTTCACAATATTTAGAAATTACATTTACAAATTAGAATTAAAAAAAAAAATAATTTATTAAATTAATAAAATAAAACAATTTTAAAATATCAAGAACAATATCCCTCAGCTCTCATTAAAACAAAGACTAATTAATTAAACAATTAGTTCCTTCATTATACAACCTATCCATATCCGAAGCCAATCAATATTGTTCCACTTACAGTCTTATGAGTATTTATGAGTAACATAAAATCAACATTAAAAATGATTTCAAAATGTCTCATGTATAACAGCACTTTCAACAATCAAATATACATACACAAGTTCCCTCCCGTATTATATAAATTATGTAACCGCTAACTTTCATGTACTGTACATAATCGCTATTTACAAGATTTAGCAATGACTAGATGCCTCAGCGAGCCGTAACCTGTCAATTTGTTCTTGAGTTTCTCTAACTCTAGCTTCGACTTGGAGTCTCTCTTTTCGTAGTTGCGCCACCTTCTCTTTTAGTGATGTGTTCTCATCTATAGAATTAGAACATGATGCTTTACCATGATACATCAAAGGTTTCAGTAAAAAGAATAAATGAGAAAATTAATAATGATAATTTACATTGTTACCGTTACTTTATTATTGTCTACTTCACCTTGTTACTTTTTATTCTCCATTATTTCATTAGTCTCTAACTTTGTTATCGTTATCTTATATATGCTAATTTTGCTTCTCCTATTTTATATTCCTAACTTTGTTACCATTATTTTATACTTTCTTTATTTATATACCATTGCCATTCCACGTACTTATTAATGTAAAGTTGACTCTACATATATGTTAGTAGACTATTACCTTTCAAATAATAATATATTACTTTTACCGTCTACTAGTTTCTTGTATTTATGTTATTTTGTCTTTTCTTGCTTAGCCCTAATGAAGGTCTGAAATTTGGGCTGAAACTTTGAAAAAAATAAATATAATTTATTTATTTTCACTCTGTTTTGTACAATCTCTTCAATAAAACAACAATAATACCCTGCATTCAAATATTTGAAACTATTTTGAAATAAAAAATAATATCAAAATAACCTTAAGGTAACAAAATAAACATAAAACTGGGCTAATGTCGTAACTAATTAAGCTATCTCAACTCAATTCCCTTTAAAAATAAAAAATTAAACAATTTCACTACTCACTGAGGTAAACATTTTTAATATTCAATGAGGACCAATAACCCATTAAAACTAATTCTTTATTGCATTATAGTATAACTTTGGGGAGCGGAGTAGCTCAGTGGTAGGGCACTGAGCTTCCAATGCAAAGGTCCAGAGTTCGAACACCGGCTCATGGCAAAAAATTTATTTATCTGTTTCATTGGCCGTGGGGCGACCTTGGGTCAGGAGTCCCTCCTGGGGCACACCCAGCCTCTATAAAGTGGGTACCCTTAATTAAATAATTAATTAAGGGGGAAAACCTGGCGGTTGAGCGTGATCTCGGTCAAATCACCTCTTTGTACAACCGTTGACCTAGAAACAGTGCTTTCCCTAAATAGTACTGAACCCCAGACCCTTTATGGGTTTTAGTGGTACAGGTTTTTTTTTTAGTATAACTTTATATTGAAAGAAGAAATAGACAATTTTGTGTCAAAAAGTGCTAATTTTTAAAAATATTTGGATTGTACCATATAAATACACTCATTATGAAAACACCTCAGGTGAGGTTCAGTTTGTGAAAAGGAATAATTCTGAAAAAATAAATAACTTTCTTTTTTACTAAAAAATGTATAGTTGTTGAGTTGAACATAGTTTCGTTTGTTCAATGATTTAGCTATTTGTTTGACTAAATTAGTTCAGGTCACAGGCGGATCTATGGGGAGGGGAGGGAACTTTCGAGCTGAAGCCCTCAACAAAATGGTAAAATATTACCAAGTCTTATGAAAAGAATATAAAAAAATTATCTCTAAAAGTATTATTATATGTGTAATTATATTTAATAGGACTTCAAGAATCACTTAAACATCATTTCATATAGGTAGTTAGTTTTTTCTTTTTTCTTTCAAAGTAATTATCATTATATTAAAAAAAAAAAAAAAATTACTAGTAGTTTAGGTAATACGTTATAGTTTTATTCAATTTGACTTTCTTTTTTATAAAATAGTTAAGTAAGTTGTAAATAGTTTTGCTTTTATTATTTCACAGAGAAATAGTTCTGATATTCTTATGAAATCGTGTCCACATTGAGTTTATAAGTTAAAAATTAAATTATGATGCACTATAGGAATTGTGACACAGATGAGACATACCTGTAACTTCTTTCCTTTAACAAAACTCTAACTTTACAGCTTAATAATATGAATAAAAACTAATAGAAAATAAATTCCCCTCTTTCTGATTGTTTATGTGAAATTTTAGACCTCTTATATTTTTAGCAATAAATGTAAAGATTATCTGAGCTATTTACTTCTGCTATTTTTGTATATAATTGATTGATGGAGTATGAGAATGAAACATCTATAATTTTTCATTTTAGTTAAAAAGTAACATTTTTTTTAATTTATTGTCCAATCCTTCCTTGCCTTTTGGGCTATATGTGGTTTTTACCAGGCCAGGGTAGAGGGCATGAGATTAATGGCAGAGTTAAAAAGTCCCGCCTCCTCCTCTCCCTCCGGCATCAGAAGAAATGTAATAAAGTAACATAAAAACCTAAGACATTTTATTCTAAATTTGCTTTATTTAAAAAATAAATGATAATAAAATGTTAAAGTCAGGAGTGCCCATCTCTCCTCCCCCCCCCCAGGTTGATAGTGCACGTACCTCTCCCTCTCTTGACCTAAGACTTACACTTACTCTCCTCTTTTTAAAATAGTGAAAGCAAAAACAGAAATAAAAAAATTGTAGATAATATACAATTACACTTGCTGCGGTATCTTTAATGTTTTCTCCTTGTCCCACGGTTTGAAACTTTTTTTTCCGAAAATTCATAACCCTATATAAAATAAGGCAGTGTTTTGTTATTTCTTCACCACATTTATTTCAATATACATCTAAAATTAATAGAATTTATCAAACAGATGGCTTGAAAATGGCTTACTAGTCAAAACGTAGCCGTAGTAGATTGAAATAAATGTGGTGAAGAAATAATAAAACATAGACTTATTTTATATCATTATAAATACTTCACCTAAAACAAGTAAGTATATATGGATTCTAAACCCTTTCAAAATTTGACACCAAAAATTCAAAAATCTGTCAAAATGTGCCCCCTCAAAAATTTGATGGCTCCTTGAAACTTCTGGGCAACCCTGAATTTTTTCTTACTCAGAAAAGAAACAGTATCAAATTCTAGAAAAGTTTTTACTTTTTTTTTAGTCTGTGTAAAAGGAAAATCTTTATACAAATATATGCTATTAAATTAATTTAATTGATAAACTAGTTTTTATACCTCTCAAAGCTTCTGTTGGTAAATCAGGAACTTCGTAATGTTTTTCTGAAGATTTCCTTAAAGATTTTTGAAGTTTATCGAACGTTGAACTGCATACATACACCTTTCTTTTGACTGGCTCGCTCTGTGGACAATATTTGGCGTTAGCATCCACCTGATTGCCGAGGTCGAATGACTTGAATGAATTTAAAGGTGTCTTCACGGTCTCTTCATTCCCATTGTGAATTTCAGCTATCGTTCGTCTTCCATGCCAACTGGAACTGAAATCCTTGGCCTTATTGTTTCTATTTATATGGCCTATTTTGTTCGAGGTATTATAACTTAGAGATGGGGATTCGTTGTCTCTCATAATATCAATACCTTTCGAACCCCTGGATCCTCTGTTATAATTGATCATAGAATTTTGATTAATTGGAATAGCATTTTCATTGCTATATAAACTGTACCTATAGTTATCTTTATATAAATTGTCATTGGGATCTGACAATGCATTGATTGGTATTGGAATAGGATTATTAACATAGTCATTTTCTTGAGTTATATTGTTTGTCTCTGATCCATTAAATATTGATAAAGCACAGCCATTAAATGAATTAATTTTATTAGATTCCTTCTTCTTTAATTTAAGAGAATCATTGATCTTATCAGCTTTCTTCAATCCGGAATTATTTCTAATAATAATTTTCTCTAATGTTTTGGATATTGTTTTGAAAATACCCTCTTCATTCTCTATCTTGGGAACTGAGTTGTTATTGATGGTTTCTTGTAACAAGTCAATTTGCGAATTTATTTCAGCTTTGTTGGGAATCCTGTGAAAAGGATAACCATGAGGAGGCCTTGGCGCTGGAAAAATAGCAGATCGAGTACTTAGAGTGGGGGAAAGATAATCTGGTTGTGATCTACCTTGAAAATCTTCAAAAATATGTTCAGCTTCTTGAATTAGTTTTCGGTATCTCATATCTCCTTCTCTGTCTAGCTCATTTTCTTCTTTCCCAAAAGATTTTGTAGGAACAACTGGAGGGTTGACCGGACAGACAGTAAGGGAATTAGACCTCTTTTTTATTGTGGCAGTTTCATGAGTATCGATTCGTTTTTCATCAACGGGTGATCTTCTCTCAACAATGTTACTGTTTGAACTAATTAATTTAGAAACATGTGGGTTCTTCAAATACTTCCCATTATATTCCGTCCCGTTCCTCCTTAATGAAACTGGAGTTCCATCAGCACTTCGTGTCCCACTTCTTTGGTTCTGTATCAGTCGCTCCATTAAAACTCTATTGAGATTCAAATGCCTCCCTGGTTCTAACATTTTCTTTTCGATTTGAGTTATTTGAGGTGGTTTAAATGTTCTCATTGGGATAGGAGGAGGATCTTTTGGGAGAGATTCAACAGACTTTCTGCTGTCTTTGGAAGACTGACGTTTTCTTCTGTAACGCTTAGGAGTAACTTCAGAATTCAGATCTTCACTTCTTCTCGAACTGCTCCTTCTCATCTTCCGATTACAAAGGCTAGAGCCCCTGGAAGAATGAGTACTACTTTCTCCCCTTTGACGTCTTAATCTGGAACATTGTCTCTTGCACATTTCAGGCGTATGGTTTGCACTACTGACAAAAGTGCAATGCCCTCTGTTTATGAACTTGCCTGGAACAATAATTACAGTGATTATTAGGGCATGGTTATGAAATGGGCATGATTAAATGAAAATCCATAATAAATTACCACACCAGGTACATGCTAACATATGTCAATAGTTTAACAAATAAAGCTTCCCAAATAAAAGAACAAGCTGCTTGAAACTTGATATTTTTAATTTATTTGTATTAATATTTTTATTTTTCCCAATTTTATGGTAAGCAAACAGCAAGGCATTAAAAAAGTAAATAAAAACCTGCACACCATAAACATCAATTGAATAATTGAAAGATTTATGTAAATAACAACTATTACTTAAAATAGCAATTGAGGGTTATAAAAAAGAGAGCTTTAAAATACAAATCTACATCAATTACAACAGATAAGTATATAAACAACATATTTGGCCTACAATCCTGTTTTCTGAATAAGGAAATGGAAATGAAGGAAATGTCAAAGAGAAAGAATAAGAAAGGTTTTCGGAAAAAAAAGTACACATCAAATAAGATATATTTTAGTACAACAATCATCCAATGCCATGCTGATCGAATACCTGGTTGTTCAGAATCAGAGTTTGTTAACTCTGCAATTGAGCCTGTGTCAATAAAATCAAGATCATCCTGTCGCTCGCTTGCTTGGCGACTTGAATTATCTGCACAAAATTATAATCGAGCTTCTTGATAACAAACAAATTATGTAATTTAAATTAGAAATGTGTAATTTATTTACTATACCATTATAATCAGGTTGGTCTTCACAATCAGTTGGGTCACTATCGCTAAGGATATCTGTTTCTTTTTCATAGACGTAACTTTCATCATATTTTCCGAGCATTTCATTGAGGGTGACGTCATCATCAGAGAAATCACTTGTATTTCCATGGTGGTTATCATCTGAACCTGAGCTCCGTGCTGATGTAGATGAAGAAGACGTTGTTGGCCTTATATGGTGGCATGGTCGATTAGGCTGAGGGGAACATGTTGTTACTGTATGCATCACTCTTCTCCCATTTATAAGCCTGAATTAAAATACATTTTTTTTAAAATTTAGTAAAGCTTAATATTACAATGGTTTAAGTCATTTCAGCATATTATTAGCACTTAAAAAAAATAACCTACTTTAATTAAAAAAATATTCTAGTAATGATTCACATCATTTAGCAATAGTCAGAATCCATTTACCAATAAATATGTAAGAATAAAAATCTAATTAAGTTCTTGAATTGAAGAATTAATTATGTTAAAGTTAGCTAACAAAAATTTGATATTACATGATCGAAACCACCCCTATCCTTTAAGTTCTCAATTTTCTTGAAGTACCTTCACATCTAACATATTTACCAAACTTTCCTCCAACTGACTACAATTTGTTCAGAGCATATGAGTAATTAAACAAAAATTTCAAAATGAAGATAAGAAAAAATTTTCATTTCTCAAGTTTGTTGATTCATAGCAAAACAAATTCCTCCATTTAAGAGAAAATACCATTTACTTTAAAAATTATTTTTCTCATACCCTAAGAATTGACCCATATATGTTTAGCCTAGCCCAAAGAAAGAAAAAATCTGGTATGATGCGTCACATCACACAACTTTCACATACCACCCTGCTTTGAGTAGAAATAGGCGAAAATAAAAATTATAGACAGTAAAATATATTAATTAAAAACAATTAATTACCATACATTTTTCCATGTGTCTAATCAATTATATTTATTCAATTTTCGCCCCTGTCCATTTCCTGGTATGATTATATTTTTAATATTCATTTAATTATAAATGTCACAATTTTTTTAGTCTGATGAGAGTGCCAGTGATAAATGAGGAGGCTAAATTTATTTATATTACATTTTGTGTATTTTTAATTGTTTAGATTTAGATATATATACAAATTTTAATTTTCATACTGGCATAATCTACTGTAATACTGTAATCAACTATTAATTAATACCATTTATGAAAATTTTACAGGTTTATATATATATAGTATTATCGGAGCCACATCGTTTCTCATCTAAGATATTGCACATTATGCACATGTTTGGGGATGCACTGTTCCTGATGGAACGGAAGGATGACTGTTCCAGCAGGCAATGGTTAGGAACGTTTGGAAAACATAATAACCTATCCGCCAATATGATCGGATGTTTACGTCTGTTGTCGGTCCTACCTTCGTGTTATATTTTATAAATATATAGTTTATATTTTACCATTTTTTATTGTTAGTTATAATAAGTATTGGTTGATTATTAAAAAAAAAAAAAAATTTGAAGGTATTTTAGAGAAAGAAATTTTTATAATTCACCTATTTAAGCCCTGTCAGACTCCTTGAATGAGGATAAAACCTACCTTAAATTAAAAACTACTGAATAATACATTGACCTAATGAGTTTATTCAAAACTGTCTAGGTCTGGTAAATATTGATCAATATATGAAAGAAAACATCAAACATTTAAATAACTGAGCAGGACAGCTAAAAACACTAGTAAAATATATATTATTTATCATTTTTCAATTAATGATTTATACTTAATAATATAATATAATACAGTTAATGATTGAACTTGAAATAAAAATGTATTGAAAGATGTATCAATCATTCATTTAATAAAAACATTTATTTTTGTTTTTATGAAAAAAACATTTATATATAGTATGCAACTTACGGGCTTGCGATATATGTTCCAGAATTCCTTAATAAATTTAAATTTTTAACTTCTTCAGGAATCGTGGGTGGAGGCCTTTCTTTACAACCAGTCGATGAAAGTGTTGAACTGCTTCCAACTGTCGAAGACGTTTCTCCTTGAGAATTATAGGCTTTGCTTTTTTCGGCACCTAACCAAGGATTGGTGCGAATCCTATTTCTCTGTCGAGGGGAAGCAGATAGGAATGGCGAACTGCATTGAAGGGTTGGACCCGTTGTATGGGTTGATGAAGAACCCTCAGAATCTCTTGAAGAAATCTCAGTAAAGAAATTTTGATGCTGACTGTCATCGTAAGATTCAGTTCTTCTATGGAATGTTGGTACTTCACAAGTAATCACTTTCCTTTGTAACTGAAAGAAGAGCAGAAAAGAATCACCAGTGGGGCATAGATTTAATATTCATCAGTCATAAGCTTCCATTTTATATGGATATAAGTTAAGTTTTACATTTTAAAAATAACATTTAGTTGATTCTACTAAATTCGATTTAAGCTATATGATAAAACAAATTTATCGAGACTGATCAACTTAACCCAGGAGAGGTGTGGATGTGATTTCCCTCAAGGCATTAAAAATTTTGTTATAGTTAGCCATTAAATAAAGCTTTTTATAGCTGTTTCTGTCTAATGCAGCTTAGGTTCTTACTAAGAGAATAATCGTGTAAAACAGATTCCTTTATATTTTCTTTAATAATAGATTTATTAGCAAGTCATTATTCCAAATAGAATGAAGACGATTTCAAGGGAACCATTGTTCCATTTTTAACTGACAAATGGTGATTCATGCTCTTACAGGCTATTTTCAAAACTATTCTGAACCTGTAATTAATAAGACTGTTTCTTCATCAAACCCCTGCCTACCACTGTTACAGTGTTAGTGTCAACCAATAAAAGGAAATTACTATGACATCAGCAACTTTATTTTTATTGAAACCTAATTGATATTTTTTGACCCGCCACTTTTAAATTAAATGGCCTTTAGAGTGGTGTATTTAAAAGCAAAAGAGCCAACGCTGCTGAATGCTAAAAAAAGAAAAAATGCACAAAAATTGCTAGGAAAGAAAAACTCTGAATAAAGTATCTTTACATATTGGTGGTAAAAGATAGTACCTGAAGAAAAGACTATGAAAGAGCAATATGTATGTATAATAGAGTGTGTATTCCAACTACACAGATATGTTTTCGGAAATATGACGAAGTGATGAAATAATATTTGTGAACAATTAAAAAGCTCAAGTTGGAGAAGCTAATAGTAAAAATTATAGGATGATAGAAAATGAAGAAAGAATTATTAAAATTCAATAATATATTTTTTTATTTATTTATTTTTTCTAATCACCCAAAACGTTTATTTAATGAATTACATATATAAGTATAACAATACTAATATATACAAATAACAAAGTCCTCCCACTGCCCGAGGGCATTTTAAGGATAAATTAAAATTCAATAATAAGTAAATATATAATGATAAATACATCACAATTAGTTCCAATGAAATTAGAATGATACTAATCAATAATCAAATAATAAATTTTACCTTTGGTGTAATAATCCTTGGTTGTGGGGTTGTTTTAGCAACCCTATCAGCAATATCCTCTTCTGTCGATGATCCTGGAAGGCCATCTTCTCTTCTTCTTTTGGTTTCTTCTCTCCTTCTCCGACCTGGGGTACTTCTACCCTCTGGTCCCACTCCTCCACTAACCGTTGTATTCCCCGTGGCCTAATGAGAGATAAAAGCAATAAATAAGTATTAATTTAATATTGCAAAATTTAAATTACAAACAAAAAAATAGTATAGAAATATTTTTATATCTTAAAATCTTTTAATATCAGTAAGTAGAAGCTAATCATGTAAACTTTGATTTCAGATTCTGTTATTTTATCGGCTATTGTAATCTTGCAACAGCTGATTATGGTTCAATATGTATTTATCTTTTAGATATTTTTTCAATTTAACAAAGAAAATGTATAATTATGATATTTTGTAATATAAGAAGAATATTTTTTAATTATGAAGACTTATGAATTATAACATGATACACAAACCTTTCCTGACCCAATCATCTGCTTCATGATATTTAATAATGGAATGAAGTTTTTTTGTTTTAGCTCAATGAACATGACCTATAAAGGCATATTGTGTTATCTGATTTAAGTGAAAATAAATAGCTTTTGTTTGATTAGCATTGTTGTAATTCATATAATTTGGAAAGATCAAATAAATAGTAACGCAATAAAATTTTTTCAAGAAATGAATGCATTAGTTGAACTCGTAACACAAGAAAGTACCTGAACGTAATGTTTTCCTGTCCTAAGGTTGATGTAATACTCTGGAGGAACTGAAGCTCCTGGTGAAGTTCCGTCAGTCGAATAACCAGTTGAATAGGCTGATTCAGGAGAAGAAAGGTGGACACCGTTCACTTCAGTTTTACCAACACTATATGTTGAGTTATCTTTTGGTACTGAGTGCTTAACTTCATTACTCTTTTCATCCTTGAAAAAGTTATAAATAATATTTTTTAAATTGTATATTATAATTATTTATCTATAAAATCTAAATATGACTTTTGGCATATATTTTAAGTTCTTCTTAATGCAAGTACAATAAATTATTATGAACAGCTAAAACAATTTTAAATATTTTAAAAATTTACTATATGGTATTTGTCTATCACTGAATTATTCACAGATCCTTGAGACTGATATTTCTTGTAATTAAAAAATCAGAGTATTGCTTACATTTGTAAAATATTTAAATATAAATAAAAATTAAAAAATAGATTCATTTGTACTCCCTTTGTGAGCGATGTCTCGGAATCCTTTATATCCATTGGCTGTACTAGTTCAAAATGTTTTAACTTTGATTAAAAGCTTTTTTTAAAACAATAAGTGCAGGTAAGCAGTGCAGGCAACTTCACTGCCACTTTACAAATGACAATACTGCATTAGCTAGTAGATTTATAATTCACAATAGCATTTTTTTTTATATTGCAACAATGATCACATTCTGCTTATAATTATAATTTACTTAATCAAACCATATCCAAAAAGCCCTAAAGCATTTATTTAGATAAATAAGTGTTATTCTTGTTGTGCATTGATATAATGAAGGTGTTTCTGATAAGAAGCAAACAGTTGTCCTTAAATGGTAAACCACAAAAGGAGACTTTGTCAAACAACTTTTATGTGTGCCATACTGATTTGCAGGCATACTACTAGTACCATAAAGACATGTGTTATTTGCTCAATTCTTCATACACCTTTACTCAAAGTGACATATGTAGAACTATATAAGTGACAACAAACTATAATCACACGAAGCTTTGCAATTTCACATTTATATATATGGGAACAACACACAGAAAGAAAAATTAAAAAGTCAAAGAAAACAACAAATGAGTTTTATTAATCTAAAATATCATTCAATAATTTGAAAAATATCTGTTTATCAAAATAAATATAGAATGAACACCAAAATTATTTGTAAAGATATTTAGTTTTTCATAATTCCACTGTTAATTTCCTAAATTGGATATTTTATTTTTCAACAGATTTTTTAAATGATCAAATATCAATTGAAATTTATGGATGCCTGTTATTTTATTATTATTTTTAAAATGTTATTTTATCAATGCTAATATTATTATTATGTTGGGAAGTAATATGTTTCAACATGAACCATATGAATGTTTAGTAAAAATTACTCTGTTGTCATAGACTTATATAAGTTAAATATATAATTTTTATTCACTTCTTTCTATTTATTTTTTAGTAGATAACATTCTTTTTTTTCATACCGCTACTATCTTTTTAATTGTTTAAAAGTTTTCTTTCTCTTTCTTATTATCGTAATATTGTTATTTTGTCTTTGCTTAGCCCTGATGAAGGCCTTAAACTTCGGCTGAAACTATAACACAAAGAAAAGAAATACTTTTTTTATACTGACTGCAACACTCAACCAACTTCACCTATAAAAATGTACCGTCAACCATTTCTCTACCAATATATTAAAAAAAAAAAAATTACAGTAAAATTTTTTATTTACTTGCACAGAGTAAAAATATCAAAATTTAGCAAACTTTCAAACATCATTTAGTAGTTTAAATTAAATTATAAATTCATTTTAAATAATAATCCACTCACATAAAAATTTAATTGTATAATTTTAAAATTCAGTAATATTCACAAAAATTATTATAGTTATGAGATTGCATATGTTCATACATTGTGGAGACTTCTTTAGAAATTTATTTCAAAAAGGCAAGACGGAAGTATTATCGTAAGAAAATTTTATCAAACAATATTTTCTTTGCATTTTCCACATTATTAACTTTTAGATTTACAATTTTTATTTTAAAGTTGCTACGTATTTAAACTAATATAATGTAAACTATTTTAATCCAATGAATTTCAATAACTAGACAGAATATATTGACAATGAAAGCATATTTTAATTAGTTATTATTAATTCATATTTTTAGTAAAACAAATTATCTGTTAAAAATAAATAAATATTGATGAATAGAAAACTCATTTGATATTCTAATGACCATTACTCACTGATAAAGCCAATTGTGGTGCCTCAAGTCCTTTGGATTTGTTTTTAGAACGTGATTGTTTCTTGCGGGCTCGCACAATGTGCGCTTCCATCCAGGAGCGGATTCTGGTCCCGAACATCCCTTCTTATCCCCCTGACCCCATGCAAACTCACAATGCCTGCAGGTCAGCTCCCATTCTATGATCACAATATTTTTTTTCTTCTCTTCAGTTTTTGATGCTATTCTATGCAGCTTCCATCAGGCTTTGATATCCATCTGAAAAAAAAAATGAAAAGTAATTACTAAAATACATATTATAAAATGCATATATTCTATTAGTTTAGAATTTATAGAATTTTAATTATTTTTTCTCACTTATTAGTCATAAAGTGTTTATTTTGTATATATTAAAAGCGACCTTGGTCTTCATACTTTCGCAGATGACTTAATTTTATTCACAAACAACTGCATAAACCTCCAATTCAACATAAATATCCAACAGAAGGAATTAAAAACTATCAATATGATTATCAATAATGCAAAAATAAAGATTATGAGAATAGGAAGGAAAGGCGAACATAGGGACTGAGTGGTAAGACTGAACCATACAAGGTTAGATTAAGTAAGGAATTTTAAGTACCTTGGTGCACACCTGAAAAATATGGTTGGATAGATGGTGAAATAAATGAAATGATAAAAGCTGCCAGCTGATGTTTCTCTTAATAAAAGCTTCATAGGGAAAAAAGAAGTGTCAAAGAATGTAATTTACAAAAACACTTTCTTACCGATTCTCACCTATTCAAGTGAATCTTGGACTCTCACCACAAAACACAAGAACCAAGTTCAAGATATGGAGATGTGGTACTAAGGTAGAATGGAGGGAAAGATGAGGAGAGACCGAGTCCAAAATAAGTCAATGAGTTCAAACCTGGAAGATAGGCCACCTGAGGATATGATCGAGGAACACCAGCTGAGAAGATTCGGCCACGTTGTTAGAATGGAAGAGAAAAGTTTGGCGAAAGTGGTGTATGGAACAAAAGTGGAAGGGCGAGGCCAAGAGGAAGACCGAGGAAGACATGGGAAGGCGCAATCCGGGATGCCTTTGACAGAAGAGGACAGGAATGGGGAAGGAGAAGACGGATGGTCTAAGATAGAGATTCTTGGATCAAGCTCTACTGAAGGGATCCTCACACTGATGTGCGGTAGAAGAGGGGGAGATTAAATAAATAAATATTAAGAAACAAAATAGGATTTTTTTTTAAAACAATATTTTATAGTTCAAAGAATTCAAGACCTTAGAGATGTCAAGCAATTAATAAAAAACTCAGTAGTTTTAAAACTTACTGGTTAATAGGACTAAATTGGATTGGACTACATATCATTATAGGATTACTCACAGGCCACTGCAAGCTTAAAAGTTATCTAAATATTTGTGGAGTGATGGCTGATAAAACATGCCATTTACTCATATAAGCACAGAGCAAAAGGTCATATTTAAAAATTTTACATTTTTATTCTATTTGCAATGAAGATGATATTTTGTAGTTTGAAACTGCTATAAGTAGTCTGCTAAATAGGAAAATAGCAAAGGAAAACAAAGTATGAAATCATATTGAAATAATCGGTTTTATGCTTTTCTGTAAAAAAAACTCAATTTTCACTATGACCTTTTACACTAACACTAGTGATATGTAAAATAATGTGTATTATATTGCTTTAAAGTTGTATATATACTGTATGTTTTTCATATTTAAATATAACTTATATCACATAAATTAAATTTAAAAATAGTATACTCTATTCTGTGAAAATGAACTTTTTAAAGAATTATAATGTTCACAATACCCAAACAAAAAATATTTACTATCAGTAGAAGAATAGTTATACTCTATGTGAAGTTTGTTTTTCAGTTGATTCAATTATTGAAGACAAAATGTGAGAATATTTTCATTGAAGTTTGAAAAGTGTTGTCATAGTTGAGAAGTTACTTCTTATGATATTTGTATAATGTTAATGTGAAATAGTTTATACAATTGACCTAAAATAGACCGAAAAACAATTACCTTGTTGAGAAAATATTTATTTATAGTAGATACTGGGAATTGTTGAAAGTATCTATTTAAATAAAGAATGAGGGTTTAGAATTAAGATCCACCTAAAAACGTTCATGCTTATATAGAGCACTTATCTGATAAAGTATTTATGGAAATTATTTTAATTATATTTTATGTAACATGGATTAAAGTTATGCTAGATAATTCAGGACTTAGCGAAGTCCGCATATTTAAGCATAAAGCATATCATTAGCATATAAAAAGAACCTCATTGGAATAAAGGAAATGCCCTTAGGCTAACCAGTTATTCTGTGGAATCGTTTTTATAGAGACCCATTCGTCAATGAGATCCCTCAAGACATACTGTGACCAAGAAGAAAAAGAGACTGGCTGGCACTAACTGATGGTTCCTCTTCCATTACTGCTTCTGCCAATACCTGTCTTCTCCAGTCGACTTCTACCTCGTTGGAGTTCGTGCAACGGACGGCATTCGGTAACGAATGGAAAGAAAAAAAGAAAAGAAAAACAATAAAGACTAGTATAAATTAATAAAAAAATTATAGCGATTTTTAAATCGATACATAATCACAATACAGGCTGACATAAATATTTTTTTTTGAAAATCAATGGCCATCTTCCAACATAATAACCAAAAACATACAGCTATATTATTATGAAAGTAATTATATTTCTCGTTTAAAAAAACAAAACAATCAACATGGTTTGCGTTGATTGTTATTCTTATTTAAAATTTTATTGAAACAGTTCAAGTGATATTATTCTACTCTATTTTATAAATGATATATGCAGAGTGAAGGCAGAAACAGAACAAGTTTTAAATTTATGGCTGTCAAGTGTTAAAGAAAAGAATAAAATAAAATAAAAGAGCTTAACACTTCGGAAATAAGAATGGGCATTTTTGTTTGGGATATAAGGAGTGAATAGAAGTGTTGAATGGATTGTGATCGATTTTGCAAAAGTGTGGGACCCTATATTAAAAGGCCCGGTCTCGAGAAGGCATTTCCATATAGAAGCTTCTTCAAGCGCCGGCAAAGGACAGGGGTGTGAAAAATACAACGCTAAAGCATTGGAAAAACGATTGTCAAAGCTCAAATGGGGCTGAAGAAAACTGGCGAGACTTTTCTTTTATACCTCGCATTACAGATATGTTCAAAATAAATATCACATTTCGAACAAATAACTTTCTACAGCAAAAGGGGCAATTTGTGAAAGTATAACAATATCACAAATTATTTTGAAGTTATTCAAAGTTTTTTTTATAAAAACAGAAGAAGAATACGACGTACAGTAAGCCATACGGGGCTGAAATCATGAACTGGCCCAAAATAAAAAAAAAATAAAAACACACAGGCAAATGCATTTAGATGAACTACATTGCATTGCTAACAAACATCAAAATTATATTAAACAAGATTTTACAAGAAAAGGCAATCTTCAATACGTGAGACAAATCAAAACAAACTTTGAACGTTGGAGTTAGCATAAGTAAATTAAATTAATTTTTCATAAATCCAAGGTGAGATTTTAGGATTCGTCGGCTTCACATAAAAAACTCAATATAACAGATATTCTTTCAGTCAGAGCGATATGAACAATTTCTTTTTATATCGTAATTTTGGAAAAATATATTAATGATAAATATTATCAATACTAATAACAAGTGCAAACAGAGCTTTCTTTTCTCTTTTAAAGGTATTGAAATCCTGAAAAATCTCAAATCAAGGGTGTACAATACTATGATAAAGTCAGTACTGCTATCTGGCTGCGAGACCTGAACACTAACCAGCACTATAGAAAAAATATATATTGAAGGCAAGGACAATGGGGTTATGAATGTTTGGAATGAAAAGTTTCAGACTAAAGGACAAGAGAAAACATGGGACAGACCGCAGCAACTGTTATTGTGTTTGATCTACGATTTTTCTAATTCTACCTTCGCTTGCTCTGTTTTTGAGAAAAGGTCAGCAATTTGTCTTGGAGGAGGGGCGGGGATGGATTCTTGAGCCATCGACCTCGGAGAGCATGGGCACCCCTGATTGAAGAATTTGAGAGAAAAATCCTTCGCACGATAATCGGAGTGATCTGGAATGAAAGTAACTAACGCGTAGTGAAAAAAAAAAACAATAAGAAACTGCATACCGAGACTCGTCAATCAATATCTCATTATATGAAGGCAATGAGGTTAAGATGGGTTGGGCATGTAGCCCGGAGTAATCCATCATAAAGCCTCTAGAAAATAATTAATGTCTCAATAGTTTACAAGAGACCACATGGAAGGGCTAAAACCAGATGGATAGATCAAATCGACAAAGATGACATAGAGTTGTCCGCAGATAACTAAAAAGAAATAACCCAAGATACGCAGATATGAAAACGGTTGATAAGATGGGACAATAGAATTACAAAATCTGTAATGCAGCAGAAAAAACATATTGTTTTTTATACATGTGATGACGGTCTTATGAAATGAAAGTTATAATTTAATGTAAATAAAATATGAAATATTGACGTTTAACGGACATTAAATGATTTTTTTATCGTCATCGTCTTTTGCCGCTCATGTAATCTGGACCTGACAATTTTAGCCTCGTACATCATTCTGGGGAGACAATTGGTTTCCGTTCATCAAACTTGTCCAAACCACCGAAGTCAGTTTTCTGTTAAAAAGATTCTGCTGGATTTACACAGAGGTTTGATGATAAGTGTATTATGGGTGCGGTCTCTTTTTATTTAATCCCCTTTATTTTACTGCGTTATCTCATTCGTAGAAGGTCAATATTGGTAAAAAAATAGAATGAATTTTAATTTTGTCTCATTACATCATGTTCAAAAAGTTTCTCTTCAATGAGCATCCTCAAATGAACAGCTCCACTAAGTGTTATAACGACACCGCGTTCACTCTACGCAACTCTATTCAAAATCATACAAATTTTTTATAGCTTAACTGTTTTTGTATAATACTAATACTTTAGTGAACATTTCAACATTCTCGAGTTATTTTTGGTACATTTTTGACCACTAATGGCCTTTAGCTCATTTCAGTACGATATACTTTCTGTAAACCTTTGAAACTTTCTATAAAGAATGTTCTCGACTTCGACAAAAGACTTTATACGCTCATACTAAAGTTGCTAACCTCCAGATTGAGAGGGCGCTATTGTGCTCGTCCATAACGTGGAGGAGGGTTAAACAATGCGGTTGGAGCCACCTAGCGACCCAGCTCCCCATTGCTTTTTAAAGCACGATCATCAATCGTCGTACTCACCTGTCGTCATTAGAGTCACTCATGTCTCCCGAACTGAGGGTCCTTAGCCAACAGATTAACAAAGCTCTTGTTCCCTCGGGGAAAAAAAAATCCTTTTAATATTTTTTTTTCAAGCAATTGTCTGTTCGAAACTGTCGTACTTTCCTCTTAAATCTCTTTGTTTTGTGACCGAAAAGATTTATGCATTAGCAAAACTTTTTTTATGGCTTTACAATTTGTTTCGTGGATAACCGTAATTATACTATTTTTGGATGACATTGTCCATAGATCAAGTACCACCTTAGTTCAAACCATAAGGAACATTAATTTAATTTTACTCTCACTCGTCCAACAGTACAGTGCCATTATGCACGAAATGTCACTCCCTATTTTAGTAATTTTTTTTTTTAGATATTGCAGTTGAGAAATGACTACATTAATTTTTACGCAGTTAGTTGAGCATTTCAAATTACTAAACATTTAATGCTGACAATAAAATTAACTGACTAACTGTATATAAGTTTTGTTAAAATCTATATAGACATCCAGTATAGAACTGTGGAGTTTCGAGAGCCTCAAACATCCAACGAACAGAGAGGGTCCTTTCTGTCGGATGTTTGCGTTGACAAGTGGACGCATCATTCCAAGCCAGGGCTCAGTGCATCGTTAAACAAGTTATAATAGCAACTAAATTGCTACTAACTTCCTTTTTATAAATAAAGCATATTTGAACCAATTGTAAACATAGGTATATATCCTATTTCCAATCGTACTTCCCAACGGCTTAGTATTTCTCATTTTTCAAGTCCTTAAAACAAAAAAAAAAAATCTATAAATCTAACTCTACGTTCCTCTATTCAATTTTTAAATAATACGTTTCAACATATTGATCTTTATATCCTCTCCTATAAAACCAGTCCCTCCAGCAAATACTTTGTCATTTGTGTTAGCTTAAATTCCTAGCGTATCTATATAAGTAAATACTGGTCCTATAAATCCCTTAAAACAAGCCTATTCTGATGTCTACTTTATACCCGACCTAACGCAACGATGTATGAAATTTTTTTTCCTGTTATTATAATTGCTACTAGTAGTTACTAAACAATTACTGTTTTGTAGTTGTTATGTCGAACTAATATGCTTAGTCTGCATATTAAGACTACATAGTAAGACATCTCAAAATTTTCTAAGTATACAAAAATAATATCGCAATAACTTCCTTTAAGAGTGGCTAACAATACAAATACTCTGATATAAATACTAAGATGTAGGAACTCATACACAACCTAGGATGGAAAGAATGTATGCTGAATCGATTCTGACGCTGCTTTAGTGAACGAGGAAAACATCTTAATCACAATCCATATTACATGGCATTTTTGTTTATCACAAATAAATAATAATTAATACTGACAAACAAATTTAAACTAGATATCATCTGGCCTCGCAAATGTGTAGATACACAGTTTCATAATGCAGAACTACATCAATCCCCTCAAGCGATACTTATCCCCAAAGGCAAGGAAACTTGGCTCCCCGGTAGCCATCTGCCGAATCGCCTCCACTTGGAGGAAGCCACCCAAGACATATCGGCAGCTTAGCCCGGAATTTATAGCATCTGAGGCCCCCCCCAACCTATTGGACAAATGGGCGGTGAGTCTGATAGTTAAGACAACGGGGATACGCAGCTGATGCATAGCTCCGCCATCAGCTCCCCTTCCCCTCCTAACCGTGTTAGTGACGTCATCTGATGAAATGGTCGATGGGTTGTTTATCCATCTCAGGAGGACCAGGCGGTGGTCTGGGATATTGGGCCATTGAATGCGATTAAATTGCTGTCATAATGTTTATGATTGCTATCGAAAAACAAGGGGGAACTCCTGCGGACCATATGGACTCGGTAACGGTTCGTCCAGTCAGGTTAGGTCTAGTCCAAACGTTCTTGAAATATTTTAAGTAGCATTGAGTATAAAATATTCGTTGTAACAATAGACTAGAGATGGAACAGAATAGAGCAGTTAAGAAAGCATTATCCAGGATCAATTTTATACTAATAGATAGATATATTTGTATTTCTTTCAACTGACTACAAAAGTACTTCCTAACAAAGTAATGAACCAAAGACCCTTCAGAGATCGTAGTGGTATATGTTTTTTCTTTCTTTCTGAATATTATATTCCTGAATATTAGATAGGTGTTGAACATTATCATATATACCATATATCGATTTCAGTCTTCAAACTCCAATCAAGAAAAAAATTGGTACGGTACGCGCATCACTCAACTTTCATTTACTACCCTCTTAGCAGAAATTAAGTATTTTCAGACAAAGGGGCAGCGAAAGTAAAAATTATAAAGTCCATGTCGATTTATTTATATCGTTTTAATAAGTTATTGTGGCTACTTTTATTTTTATAAGTACCCTTATATATATATATATAAATTTTAATATTCATATCGCTGTAATCTATACAATTAAATATTAAATAATACCAACAATAGCATCTATGAAAACCGCAAATGCATATTTACATAATATTGTCGGAGTCCTTATTATATTAAGCTCATGTTGCGTAAGGAAGCGTGTTCTAATCTTTCAGGCGAGCTGGGGTGCGCTCGTATTCCTTTGGTTCCTCAATTACAACTATTCTCCGTTACGATATCTTATTTCACCTGTAGTTAATTATCAAATTCTTTCATATTTTATTATCTTTTATATTAGAGATTAATGTGAAAAGGTCAATTGTTTAAAAAAAAAATTAAAGGTACTTTAGAGGAAGCTCGGTAATAATCTGTCCGAAAAATTTGAGGTTCGTTCGGGTTTAAAACAGGGGGATTCCCTTTCGCCTGTCCTGTTCAATTTGGCATTAGAACATGCCATTAGGGAGGTAATGCGTACCGAGAAAGGGTTGGATCTGGGTGGGACAACATCCGTGCTGGGCTATGCGGATGATCTGGTACTGTTAAGCGAAGACCTTGAAACTATAAAACTAAATACGACAACGTTAATGAAATCGGTAAAGAACTAGGACTCGAAATAAACGTGGATAAAACAAAATATATGGTTAGCTGCAAAAATGGCGATACTACTGGTGATGTCGATATAGATGGTAATATGTTTGAACAGGTAGATAAGTTTAGGTATCTAGGTTCTACGATAACTAGAAAAAACGAAATTGAAGAAGAAATTAAGGTAAGACTGAAGGCGGGAAATGCTTGTTATTTTTCTGTGACAAAACTACTTAGTTCGCGCCTCTTGTCCCGAAACTTAAAAATTAGAATCTATAAAACAATTATCTTACCTACAGTTCTTTATGGGTGCGAAACTTGGCCGCTTACATTAAGGGATGAGCAGCGTCTTAAGGTTTTTGAAAATAAAGTATTGCGTAGAATATTCGGACCGAAGAAGGATGAGTTAACTGGAGAGTTCAGACGATTACACAACGCCGAATTGCGTGACCTGTATCCGAGTAATATAATTGAGATAATTTCATCGCGGCGAATCAAATGGGCTTGTAAAGTTGTTGGACCTAGTAACGAGAGAATTCCTAAAAGGCTAATATTTGCTGTGCCGAATGGTAAGCGTCCGAGGGGTAGACCGAAGCGAAGGTGGGAAAATTGCATTAAATCCGATCTGAAGGGACTGGGTTTGGAAGGCGAACGATGGAGGGAGGTGTGCAATAAGCGATTGGTGGTGTCGGCATCGAACCTTCGGGTTCGCTAAGCCCTTTTATTATTATTATTATTATTAGAGGAAGCTAATATTGAAAATTTAAGCGATTTAAGCCTTGTCAGGGAACATCGATCAGAATAAAAACTACATTTTATTTAAAACTGTTTAATTTTATACTGATATGATGAATTTAATCAAAACCGTTAGAGCTGTTTTCGAGAAAATCGTAAAAATTGTTTAGCCCATTATATAAAGTGCCACTTCCGGTTGACAGATTCTGACGAAAAAGTTGCTGTAACATCCCTAGCGTATAAAAACCTTAAATATGCAATTTCACTTTCGTAGGACTTTTCATTTTTGAGCTAGACTGTTAACACACGAACACAGACCATTTCGCGGGGCTTGGTTATTTGGACTCAGGGGACTTCAAAACATTTGTGTTTTGAACTCGGATTCGAAAATTTTCACGATTGCAATACTTTCTCTTACTATATATTTCATATACAAAACAAAGGAACAGGAATGAACAAAATTAAGTATAAATAGTTTTCTTACTTAATTTTTACAATAAATAATTGTTCATATTGTTCCAAAAATATACAAAAATAAATAGGGAAATGAAAAAAAAAATTAAATAAAAGCTTTTCAACTACTTATTGTAGTCGTGTTTGCTGATTCCATGCGTACTTCTAAATGACAGAATATAAAATCATCACTTTTTTTTTTACAGAACTTGGGGTGAATCTCAATTTATTTCTTAATAAACCTTCAAAATAATTAAGATAGAATAATTAAGATAATTAGGGTTAGTTAAAAGGAGAAGTTTTTATAAAAGTATGGTATCCGTAGTATAGTTGGATTAAAAATATTGCGAATAATTCATAATTTTAAAAATAGAACTTAGTTTAGTTCAGCAGTTCAAAAGTCTTATTTAAGTGCCTTTAACAATGACAAATTCTATTTTAATTTAAAGTAAATCTTGTCTAATATACAATGAAGCAATCGTTAATTACTTAAATTAAATATTTCTTTAGTTATCGCTTCATATTAAAAAAAAAAATGACTTACTTTAAAAAACACAACTTAACTTTCCAACTATTTTCCCGACAAACGGACCAATAGTTAATATAAACTTGTTTGTAGCTCTTGAAGTCTGCTGTCACTCCTATAAATATTTTCCTCTTCTTACTTCATATATATATATATATATATATATATATATATATATATATATATATATATATATATATATATATATATATATATATATATATATATATATGAGCGTGATCTCGGCCCAATCATCTCCTCCAAACAATATAATTTTGTTTCAGGATAATAACTGTGTAAAAAAAAGCGAGCCTCTTGTCATTTATATGTTTTTGAAGCGTTACTCAATTTTCTTACTTTTTCACTTCCTAAGCGATGTATTAAAAAAAAAGGATATACATACATACATATATAAATCTTTATCATAAATTTAGTTTTTATTTCGGTTTAATATCTCCTAAATTATCAAAGTGAGAAGATAATATTCAAAGAAAGTTAAAGCTTTAAAATTGTTTTAAATGTAGTTTTGAACTCGCCAAATGGAATGACATAATTAATCAAAATTGGGTGATTTTAAATTGACCCTAAAAACTCGTAAAATGATGTTTACATACATTTATTATTTTATTCTCCTTCAAACCATAACAAAATTCATCAAGGAAAAAAAAATAAAGTATATATATATACAGACAACGTGAAGACCTTACGCCAAGTCGGGTAAAATGTTTTTATCAAGGTTGGGTAGCTACAAATAGCCAGACTAAACATCAATAAAATTCTTTTTCGTTCAATCAATAAAAGGTTCAGATCTACGTAAACGTTGAGTTTACTATTGGCCAGTTTAATAATCGTACCATACATCGATTGATATTAATATTAGCTTTATGTCTAAAAATGTATTACAACTTTTTAAAATTTTATTTTAAATAACCGTAAACATTTTTATTCAGTAGCTGACAAAGTTATATGAGCGTGTCTTATTGATGTTTGCTCAAACATAGAAAAAGAATCCTCAAGCCGATATCGGACGTATACGACAATGGGATCGCTGATTCGATGGGCATATTAAGGCGATTCCTGATTGCTGATTGTATAGGCCCTAAGTTCTCTTCAGCCTACAATTCTCTAACGAGTTTGGATTTTCTGAAAGGATCTTCAACGAGGATTTCATCCTTGGAATAATAATGGACCTGGATCAACAAGTGAACACAAATATTGTTTCTGATCCAACAGGATAATGCGGTTTTAAAGACAGAAATATGAAATGTTATAGCAATGATTCATATGTATGTTCAGTCCAGTCTTGTTAATCCGATAAAATATGAGGCCGGAAAGCTGTCGTATGTCGTAAACTCTGTTCCTACATGATAATCCCATCAAATTTTATCTATCCACCAAAAACCTTGGAATAACTTTTGATCAAACGCTGAAAAAAAACATGTATCCAATATCTCCCGCTGTACTATTTCCACCTTAAAACGTCTAAATTACTCCCGTCACCTATTTCCTCAAGAAGCTCGTTAGGCTCCTAGTCACTTCCTTAATTTTTCCCCACTTTGACTATTGCTGTACGGTATATGGAGACGTCTCTCAGGATCTCGAGGCGAAATTGAAAAGTTTGATAAATTGCTTTGTATGATTCATCTTCGGAATCCCAAGGGATGCCTCTGTTTCTTATTTTTATGCAGATTTGAAGTGGCTTTATCATTCCTACCGTCGTAAGTATTTTCTAGAACCCTTCCTCTTTCGGACGTTCGGTCGAAGGACGGTGGGATTCGCTGAATTGAAAGAGAAAGGATGCCAGGAAACACTTACGACGGCAGGATGGATAAAGCCACTTCAACTGAACGGAACATACGAAAAACGGGAAATAGAGGCGTCCTTTGGAATTCCGAAGATGAATCGTACAAAGCAATTCATCAAACGTTTTAATTTCGCCTCGAGATCCCCAGGGACGCCCCCATATACCGTACAGCAATAGTCAAAATGGGGAAAAATTAAGGAAGTTACTATGAGCCTGCGGGTTTCAAGAGGAAATAAGTGACGGAAGGAATTTAGGCATTTCAAGGTAGAAATGGTACGGCGGGAGATGTTGGATATATGATTTTTCCAGGAATTTATAATGCTAACAACTGATTTTTAATGAATACAAGAGATTCTATCCAACAAAATTAGATGAATAACACATAATTGGGCTGAGAAAAAAAATCTAGGCTTTCTTTAGACCACACGATCTTCAATAAAACTCGTTATAATTTGGTTTTCGACACTATTTTTTCCTCTTTCACCTCTCTAATACAGCATCACGTTAAGATATAATTGTAAATAATAGCTCATTACAAAGAGGATGAAATGATGAATATTTCCCTTGCTAACAATATCCAGGTCCGATATTTAGTTTTTGAGATATTTTAATCTATATGCAAAACACTTCAATAAGTTGACTTCAGCCGACTTTACCCCAGTGTTACATATCTGACGGCTCAATCTAATCCCATCTGCACAAAAAAAGTACAAAACAGCCTATTTTCACTTAAAAACATTTTTCTTGTGGAATATTTTTTATTGTTCCACCGGATACCATATATATATGATATTTGAATGTGGGGAAATGAATGTTCTTTTTTCTTCATTCATCGCTATCTCTTCTTATTATGTACTAATAATTCTCATTATTCGTACCATTAATCGGTCTATATTATTTATTCCATATTAATTTGCTATCTTTCACTTTTACGCTTCAAAATTATTGTTATAATACCCGCACAGACCTTTCTCTATGTTTGTTTTTTTTACAGATTAACTGGTCCCAGTCTTCGTAAAACATAATAGGAGAAAGGCTAAAACAAAGCGGGAAATTAGTACAGAAGAGGGGCTTTGGAAGAAGCTCTGTGGGTTGGGATATTGTGGCAGGGGAAGCTTTTGTCAAGGAGCTTATGAGAGGCTGACTGGATTTTAATAGCAGGGTCTCCCTCAAGAATAAAAACAGGTGGGCAATCTTTCTTTGAGCGGGAGATAGATCTCTTTGTATGCTACGCCCTCTGGCTCTCTCCAACGAGATCTGTTAAGTTTGTCCTTTCTTGTAGAGATTGGTGTAGTGCCCACTTCTGGGGGCTATTTCAACCCTTCCTTTGAAAGGAACACACTTTCTGGAAGGTATGAGTAGAATAAGCTCAACACTGTTATGAAAAAAAACAACAACATCGTTAGTCAAATTGCTTTTAGCTACCTAATTCACTCATGTATAATTTTTTTTTACTATAGAAATTTACATCTCATCTCTCAACAGAAAACAAATTATTAATCTACAAGACCATACTGAAGCCTATCTGGACCTACGGACTTGAACTGTGGGGGACAACTAAATCATTGAATATCAAACGAATCCAATCCTTCCAGTCCAAAGTCCTTCGAACAATAGTCAATGCTCCATATTATGTCACGAACAAGACCCTACACCATGACCTTAACATCCCATATGTCCATGACATCATCCCATCCAGATTCTCCAACTTTCACCAGAACCTCATTCATCATCCTAATCCTTTGGCGCAATCCCTATCCAGCTCCGAGCATCCATACCATCCCCCTCGAAGGTTGAAACGGCAGTGGCCTCGAGATCTTTTGTAAATATGCCTTTGGAGTCCTTGCAATGGCCAGCTTCTCCACTCATGTCCTGAGTGTCTGTGGCTCTAGTGCCCTCTTTCAGTCTCCACTGGCTTCTAATACTAGTGATGCGGCTGGAAAAGTGGTGCTGGGATCTTCCGGAGTCTTGCTTTGCCTTCCACATGTGGGTAAAAAGGCCTGGCTCGGAGATTCTTGGGCGAATGTATATATTGTATATAGGTATGATTGTGTTTAGAAGTTTTTATTTTATTTTATTGGTTTATTTTATTTTTTTTTATTTAACTTCTTCATCGGTATTATTTATTTACTTCTTATATTTATATTTATTTCTTTATTATTTGTATATATTGTATAAACGAGAACTTTTAGCCCTAACGCTTATAGCTCTCCAGCAGTGGCTGATTGTATTATTATTCAATAAACAGATTAAAAAAAAAAGAAAAAAGAAATTTACAACTGTATTAAATGACAAATACAACAAGCAAATATGAACAAGCAACATGAAGAGAAACTACCCATTGGTAGCACTCCAATTATATTTATATATTAGAAGGCCCCGAGGCCATTTTCTTTTCAGACGCCTCGGAGGGTTATCAGAAATAGAAGAGAAAACAAGAGGGTTCGGAAGGTTCAAAAATTTATTATGGAAGGATATGTATCTGGATTGAGCTAAACCGGAAACATATGGTACATTAAGGTCATTATGGATGGTTTTATTTGTGACAAAGTAGGGAGCATTAAAGATTTTACGGAGGATTTTGGATTGAAGGGATTGGATACGAGAGGAATTTGATGGTTTAGTAGAGCTCCAAAGCTCGATCCCGTAAGTCCAAATAGGCCTTATTGTAGTAATATATATGAGTCTTTTGTAAATAGTTGCAAGTTTAGAGCGTTTGTCTAGTAAGTGCTGCAGTAGTCGGAAACGTCGGGCGGTTTCTAGTAGTTTCAGTCTGGTATGGGGGTTCCAAGTGAGTCCTTTGTCCAGGTGGTTAGGGTGGAGTCCTAGGTATCGGATTTGTTCAACAGAGATAAATGGGGTATTGTTAATGGATACTGTAGGACAGGAAGTCATAGATTTACAACGAAGAGTAAAGGTAATTTGATGGGATTATTGGAATTTATTTTAATCCTCCAGTTTTGACACCCCTTTTCGAGACTTATGGGATGCAATTGATGGATCGTTATTAACTGATATCGGCTGAAGGTGGAGATGTCAAAAATAAAAAAAATTATTATGAGTAGACGCATGCAATTCGCATAACAGAAAAGGACAGGTACATGACAGGTATATAAAAAGAATCTCTATATGTTGAAATATGTAATGTTTTAAATATGATTGTAAATTGTAAAATTTTTTTAGACTTGAAAATGGTTCAACGAGCCGAAAAGTCGTAATTAGATGTGATGTCATTAAGTTGACAAATTAAAAAAAATAGTGTAAAATTGGCTGATAATAAATAAACTTGAAAATTTTTCTCTTTGTTATATTCATTTTTATTCAGCACTATTTGAGACCTTTGTCAATTGGTCTTTAGAAGTTTATCATACTTCTTAACGAATTATTTATTTTTTTTAATAAAATTATAGATTCGTTGAAAAATAAAGCTATTGAAATCGCTATGAGGTTTTAGACGACACTTCAGACAAAACATATCTGTATTATTCTCCGAGATGGATCATTCCGAACAGTTAGGTTTCAAAGTAAGATAGGTGGATTGAAATGACACACATCATTAGTTGCCGAACCATTGAGAGCCGAGATCAAAGGATAACATGAGAGGCGGATTCAAAGCTGCCTGCCATCCATCCCTTTAGCGAGCAGCCATTCCATCAATAATCCAAAGTGGGGAAAGACTCTGATAAACATGGACTATTTGGTTCTCTATCTGGAGGAACATCCATATGTTTCTAGTTTCCAAAAAAAAAAAAAAAAATCTGGTGTGTTCTCTCACACGACTTTCCTACCTATTTGAGAAAAGTTTTTATATCATTACATAAGTTCATGAAGAAACAAAAAAAAAAAAATTGAACTAGATTTATTTTCCTGAAAATTGATCAAAGAAAAGATCCGAGTACGAATAATTTGATAAATTAAAGCAATGTAAACCGGCTTAAGGTAGATCAGTGTAAATATTTCAATACTCACGAATATTGCTGGTCAAAATCTTTTTGCCATAGATTAGTATTGTCAAACAATAATTTTTATTAAAAGTAGAGGAAATAGTGAAGCTTGTGTGATGCCGGCAACAGATTTTCTTACATTCAATTAGTCATCTTTTTTATCTTATTCACCCCTTTCTGACACCAGAATATGAACCCGTAATCTTACATTGGAAATTGAATAGCTTTAACTTCGTATTAGTTGTCCAAAATGAACGATTTTTAAATAGTTTTGTAGGGAATTCCATTACCTTTTAAAAAACATGCTAAACGGCGCTCATTCGTTAGGAAAGTTTCATCAAACTCGTTAGAGCCGTTTTTGCGCTACAGTCTATAGAAAAACGGGTTTTTCATTTATTGCGCGCAAACTATTGCGCATGGAGCAACGAATTTCTGTCACAGGCATCAGTAGCCAAAACCCAACAAAATAAAAAAAGAAGCAACAAAATCGATTCAGTAGTTCTCGAGAAAATCTTGACACAGACAGACAGACCAATGGCTAAAAATGTGTTTTTCGGACTCTGGTGGCTGTGAAACGTATAGATTCGTCGAAAACCGCATATCGTAAATTTCACCAGATTGTAATACTTTCCTTACCTAGTATATGTAGGAAAGTAAAAACTAGAATCCTTACATGAACAAAGTTAGTCAACACTTATGCTTACTGATAATTTTCTTTCATATGTCAGATATAGAATAGAATAGAACTTTATTCTAGAATTAAGGTCTTTGAGAATAAGGAAAATATACAAATAAAAAAAATGTATCGTAAAATAGGGTAACTTTGGGACTGGGTGGGTAGCATTCAGTTTGTGGTTAGTATTGCCCAAATGTGAGACCGAGACGAGTCTTGGTCTTGCGCAAGAGTCTCGCAACAGTCTTGCAGTTACTTATTAGCTTATTACTGAGATATTACTTTAATTTTTGAGATAGGAGAAACCTAACTAAGCCCGAATGAAAATTAGAGGAGTTAAACGCAAAAGTATATTGGTTATACCAATTATTAACATATAGTAACGAAAATTGTCGAGTATTAGTAACTATTTTGCCTTAATTTTTATTTTAAAAAATTGATTTTTTTTACCAGTACCTGGTATTGGTCTTGCAACAGTTAGTTAGGCGGCCTTGGTATTGTTCTTGCGGATGTTAATAATTCGATAAAAAGGGTCTGTACCACGGACTATGAAACATAAAAATCTTCTCGACAACACAAATAATTGTCTTGAAAATAAAAATAAAGATAGGAAATAACAAACACAGAAAGAAAACAACAAACTATAAATTTATTTAAGAATAAAAACTTAAATATTAATAATATTATACGCTTTAAATAACAAAGTATTCTAAAATTTGAAATTGGGTAGCGTCTTTTTCGGATGTAAGAAGGTAATGGAAGCATAAGGATTTGAATGTAGAAAGGGAAGAAGTATGAGGATATTAGATGTTAAGGAATTTCAGAAAACATTGGAGTGGGCAAGAAAGGAACATTCGAAGGTATACTAGAGAGGGATGTAGAGATTTGAAATACAAGATTTTGTTTTCTGAGAGTGGAATAAGAGTTTGAATTATAGGATGTAGGAAGGGTGTAAGGTGTTATTTATTTATTTTTCCTTGACCCCATATGATGTGGTATTGAGTACAGAGTTGTAGTACGAGGCTTAAACATGACCTCTGGTACTACGCAGGATGCATTTTAAGAGAGGGATTGAGAATTGGGAGTACTGTGTATGTTATTCATAGTTATGATGTGTTAGTGTAGTGATGGGGGTCACTAGTGTTCTGTAGGAAGGAGGTGGCGGGGGAGAGAGGAATAAGGAGTCGATAGTTTGGTATAAGAAAGATACGAGGAAATATTGTCGACGGGAAGAAGAAAAGAGCCACTTTAACTCGCCGTGGAGGTGAAATACATGAAACTTCGATGTACCAATGACAAATCTTAAAGAGCGGCTAATATTTATATTCTATAATAGAACAGAATTAAACTACCAAAGATATTTCCATTGTATTAAATTATACACAATATTAATAGCATGACTTGGCTAGTGGCAAGTGGTAAAAACAAACTGGACAACAAAATACTCAATGTTTTTAACCTGCAGACAGAAACTGTGAGAAGCATCAAGGCCTAAGCTTTGTTTATTTCCAATGGAGGGAGAGAAAAGTGGACCACTAAGCTTTAAAAACATTAACACTGTTTCTAAAACTCATTTGCAATCATGAATTTTCATTTGTTTTCCATTTGGATCGCGGCACTGCCTTCCTATTGGGTAAATATTTAAAAACCCCACCCCTCCTCAACCCCTCCCCACAATCCGATCTCATTAGTCGTTACCTCAATCCGGAAATCGCTGACACCAGCCCCCCTGCCTTTGCGATTGCAGTGGCCAAAATTTTAAGTCATTGATCCTTTATTTACAACTGTAACAAGTTGTGTATATATTATAAATCTTACATATATAACATGTTCATGGTATAGAAGAGAGAGAACGAAAAGAATACAATATTAATGAAGTAAAAAAAAAAAATGTATATATATACAACAAATATTTTTCTGATATCATTATAGTAATGTTTCGGAATTATATTAAATATTGTTTTCTGCTCAATTGCCTGATAAAATAGAGGTATAGAGGTAGTTACAGAAGTATACTAAATAAATATTTTTTTATTTTTGAGAAGTTCATATATTATTTCAATTTCATTATTATTGTTTCTTTACTACTATTTATATTTTTCTTGTATTTATATATTTTATGAATGGATATATTTAGCACTAACACTTATTGCCTCGGATGCGGCTGATTGTATTATTATTCAATAAAAAAAAAAAAATAGGCAATAGATATGAAGTAAGAAGCACTGCTTGGAATAAATAAGAATACTGCTTGGTTATTTCTCTCTAAAATATATGAGTTGGCAAATCGCATAATATTTAATAATATCTGTTTTATTAAAATCATTATGCATGTGATGGCTGTTTTTTACCAATCTTTTTAATATTTTTTTTATTAAACATTCTAATTTAATTCCCTTTAATATTCTTTTTGAGATTTTATTGTAATATCTACTGATTCCATTTCTTCCTTTTTCTGTTCTGGTTCTACATTTTAAGGATTTTTGAATTATTTTGGGAAAACGGTGATTTTCATTTCCTTTTTAAAATACTGAAAATATCGTAAAACTAAAACTTAATTATTATTTTATTATGTTGTTGACGCTATTTAGTATGGCTTGAAGTAAAATAATTAATGAGTTTAACGTTTAATAGATTAAAGAAGGATAACGAATAAGTATATTAGGACTAAATTGTGGTAGCATGTTATGAATTAAATTATTCCTTTTATTAATAAATATAATCTTAAACTATAGTAAAATTTAACCAAATATAAGAATTACTGTATAATAAACAATAATAAATAAGTAAAATGTACAATATTAAATTTGCTCTCAAGTAACACAGTATATAGAAGGAAATCCGTTGGTGTAAAAAGTGTATGGAAGCTAAAAAAAAGGGTTAACAGTACATCTTAGAAAGAAAAAAAATAAAATAAAATAAGAAATTTAACCTAATATTTAAATGAATATTTTTCATGACAAACAACCTTCTTTAGATTATTCATATTTTTTTGTGAGATTTTTAAAATAATTATTTACTATATATGATTATTTATTAATCAAAACCCTTTTTTTATCTCACAGACTTTTAATATACATTTAAAATATTTTTACAATATTTAAAAATTATTATTTTTTAACGTTTCGGCTAGTGGAGCCATTTTCAAAAATTATTTTTCTTTTAAAAAACAAAACATAAATATATAAACGTATATAGAATAATACTCTATGGTACTATTGTTTTATAAAATATAAAATGTTATGTTTTCTTTTTCTTCTGAAAGAAGAGAAATTTTGAGGAATTTCGAAAGAAAACATTTTATATTTAATAAAACAATTACTACCACAGAGCAGTATTCTATAAACATATATATTTTAAGAAATGTTTAGAAATAAAGTTTTTATACAACTAATGTTTATATAAACATATTTATATAATTAATATTAACAAAAAAATGATTTTTTAAAATGGCTCTTGGAGCCGAAACGTTAAAATATTATTTTTAAATATTGTAAAAATGTTTTAAATATATAAGAAAAGAATGTGACATTGAAAAGCGTTTTGATTAATAAATAATCATATATAGATTAAAAATAATAAATATTTTTCATAAATTGTCTCACTATATGATGATTGGTTCAATTGGTTACATGTTTGAAGCTACTGTAAAAGCATGAGTGCAAATGAATATTATGTTAATAAAACAATTTAGTTGAACATGGCTGAACACGTTAATTTAATTAAATATAAGCATTTCAAAGAAATGTTTTCAACCGAAAACTTTTATTTTAAAGACAAGAACATCCACGTGTACGGTATAAGAAGGAAAATTGTCGTGACCCAGATCATACAACCTGGAAATTTCGCAGCGCCATACCTGGTTATTACCTGGTCCTCATCCAGTCTTTATGATAATTGTGAATATCAGGACCTTTTAAAATGGCTGCGTATTAAGGAAATATTAGATGCCTTGGAAACAGCATTCCCCTTTGGTTTTTCAGATAATCTTACCAAGTCATCAACTTGTGGATCCTGTAATATCATTGTTGTGCGAATTAAATTAGTGTAGAAGTAATTAAATAAAATCCGTTTATAAAATTAAATTAGTGAATTTTTCTTTTGTGATACCCCAACAGTATCCACTTACAATTAGTTTGACAACTTTTGACCTGCCTATCGCAGGCAATGCAAATCTCGTTACTCTATTTTAGTAAACTTTGCAGTGGAAAATAACAGTTTAATAACTAATAGTCGCATAATTCATAATCAACCGTTGATATAATAAATATGGTATTTGTTATTATAATGGTATTAATAATTTGTTAGCCGTAAGCTTTAAACTGTAGCTCGGTTAAAATGCACTTAAAATTTTTTATAATAGCCTGACATTACCAGAAAATAATTTGTATTCAAACTAGAGGAGTAAGTGAAAGTTGGGTGTTGCGCTCACTGATTGTTTCGCGTTATCATCTATAAAACGTTACCAGTCTTAATTATTCTTTGCAATTCAATGATCTGTTAAAATAGAACAATCCCAATATATTGTTACCATACAATTAGGATATATTATAATAATGTATTATAATATGTATTATAATATGTATTATAATAATGTATGTCTGTGTAACGTGAATCGCAATGTCTGCTTCAAGCCGAGACTCTGCGAAGCCATAATCCATGGATCCAGAGACATTTGTGACACTCCTTGAACCCGAATAGTTTTGTAGGAAGGACGGTAGCAGACACCATAAAGTCATTGGTTGTGGAGCTATGGATGATTCCCTCCAGGATATATGTGCTCCCAAGAGCAATATATGTAAATAATATAAGATCAGCTTATGCGTCCAAAGCTCTATAAGGTCTATTGCACCAACAGACAAAAAAAAAAAAATCAAGTAATGGAATAGTCCATCTTGTTGATTCTTATGCTATCTACTAATACAGATATAAAGATGTGTTGACTGAAGGACTTAAATATTTCGTTTCAGGCTCCTATAAAAGATTCATGAGTCTCAGATTGAAGAATTGAAATTTAAGATAGGCATTACGGCGAGAAATGGAAATTGAAGAAGAGATTTCTATGCCATCCAATCTGCACCGGTACTCTTATAGCTGTCAATATTTGCATTGCGTGATCAAAGGAATCGTCTCCGTAAAATTCTCGGTTGCCTTCGGGAAGGTATTTTCTTTAGAATGACATCAACTTTGTATTAATTTAATTATCTGCTAAGTGGGACCCCATAACAAAGATGGGTAAATGAAAACAGGAATACTAAGACCCGAGTATTTTACTCAAATACTGCCCATGCCAATACCTAAATAAATAAATTATATTGATAAATTATATGAGAATTGTTAATTAATATATGCTTTAAAATGTTTCACTCACTACTGGTAGAAAATTTCGCATTTCTTTTTTTTTTTAAATATCAACATCACGATCACATTATACGTTTGAATTTATTTAAAATTTTCGTTTAAAGTTTTATAAAATATTTCTTAAAACATGATTATTTAAAAAAAAATCCATTTTTAGATCCGACAACTAAGTTTTTAGAATTTCTTCCATATGAGGATCTATTTGTATGTTTCTAGAGGCGCAGTTTCTGAAAATAATATCCATTTTCAAATTACGCTATTACGTTGCGATTTCCTCAAGTTTTCAGGATTTCTTTGATATAAAGATCTATTTATATGATTCTAGAGACGCAGTTTTTGAAAAAAATATTAATTTTCAAATTACGCTACTACGTTGCGATATCCTCAACTTTTCAGGATTTCTTCTATATGAGGACCTATTTATATGTTTCTAGAGACGCAGTTTTTGAAAATAATACCCATTTTCAAATTACGCTACTACGTTGCGATTTCCTCTAGTTTTCAGGATTTCTTCGATATAAAGATCTATTTATATGTTTCTAGAGACGCAGTTTCTGAAAATAATATTAATTTTCAAAGTACGCTACTACGTTGCGATTTTCTCAAGTTTTCAGGATTTCTTCGATATAAAGATCTATTTATATGTTTCTAGAGACGCAGTTTCTGAAAATAATATTATTTTTCAAATTACGCTAATACGTTGCGAGTTCCTCAAGTTTTCAGGATTTCTTCGATATAAAGATCTATTTATATGTTTCTAGATACGTAGTTTCTGAAAATAATATCCATTTTTAAATTACGCTAATACGTTGCGATTTTCTCAGATTTTCAGAATTTCTTCGATATGAGGAGCTCTTTATATGTTTCTAGATACGGAGTTTCTGAAAATAATATCCATTTTCAAATTACGCTATTACGTTGCGATTTCCTCAAGTTTTCAGGATTTCTTTGATATAAAGATCTATTTATATGATTCTAGAGACGCAGTTTTTGAAAAAAATATTAATTTTCAAATTACGCTACTACGTTGCGATTTCCACAAGTTTTCAGGATTTTTTTGATATAAGGATCTATTTATATGTTTCTAAAAATAATATCCATTTTTTAGTAACGGTACTACGTTGTGATTTTCAGGAATTACACAAATACTCTAGTAACATACAAATAGATCCTTATATCAAAGAAATCTTAGAAACTTAAAGAGATCGCAAAGTAGTGGCTTAATTTTCATACAGAGATTATTTTTAGAAACAATGTCTGTAGATACATATAAATAGGTCCTTATATCAAAGAAATCTTAAAAACATAAAGATATCGCAACGTAGTGGCTTAATTCTGAAATAGAGATTACGTTCAGAAAGATTATGTTGTCGATACGCATTATGTTTGTCGATTCTTCATCAAATTTAATGATTGAGCCATCATTTTGATGATTTTTTTTTCCTATAGGCACAAAAAATAAGCACGTCTTCCCAGAACTGTCAGTAAAAATAGTTATGAAGAAAAAAAAAAACTTTATTTGTGCACAATTCAAAACGTATATTTTTGCTATATTATACTCTCTTTATTAGAGAATATTTCGATGGATTGCTAAAGTATATTTATTGATTTCCTAACATTTTTCAATCCTGACTATTTAGTAGTTAATGTTTTAGTTTTAGATTTAGGTATGACTGTAGAGTAAAAAGAAAATCACTGGCCAAAGCACAGTACTTTAACTTAAGTATATTTTAATATATAAATTTTTTTAAATATTAATTAATTAAATAATTAATCGTTCAACAAAATTCATTTGTACAATAAAATGAATATAACTGAGAAGGGGACATTACAGTTAAGTAAAGCTAATACAAACCTGCGTCCACTATAAGCTTAACTATGATGAATACATTTGTTTAATATTCTTAATCTATATAATATTTATATGAATGCATCGTTATCATGCAACTTTGTTGAATGATGAATGCTGTGAATTTGAGTGTAGTTCCAAATAGGGCTGAAAAGTTTACATCACTCAGAAATATATTAATTTTCTACTCGAGTTCCACGGCATTACGGTAGAATTATATTCTATAGAATTGTTTCTATTTGAACTACAGTATACAATTTTCATTTCTTTATTTTAAAAAATAATGAATTATTCATATCATATTTTCAATTACTAGTTAGAGTGCTCACTTCTATCTAGTGCTTTATCACTATTACACTCAATTCACTCTACATCTCTGTATTAAAACACATTTTCAGAACTTCTGTATAATGTTTCTTTTGTTTAAAGTAGTTATAATAGCAATAAGAATATTTATGGTATATGCCTTGAAAGAAATTTAGCCAAAAAATTTTGATACCTCAATTCGGTTAAGGAATCATCCCCATAAACACTACAATTTTTTTTTTTCCAGCACGCTTTCATTTTTTAAAATGATGTAGCAAAATATACCGTCAATGAATGATTTTTTTTCATCATATTAATAGTGAAATAAGAAATAAAATACTAATCTTATATTAACAAGATTTTACAAAAATGGTTGTTGACATATTGCAAAAAGGATAAACAATCGCCTTTAGTGATTAATTCTTCAGATGAGACCTTGAATAGTAGTGACGTAGAAATAAACTGAAAACCGATAGGACTTAATTTCCGACGTAATATATATTTGTAGTGGATGAACGATATTTTTTTATTATAAAGAGAAAGATAGTTGTTGTGATCTGTCAAAAATAAAAATGGCAAAAATAAATAATAATATTTATGTTAACGTTGCCTTCCATCAGGGCTGAGAAAAGAACCAGATAACAATCGGTATGAGAAACATAAACAATGTAGGTAACAAAAAAACTGAAAGTAAGTAAATAAGTAAAACTTAAAGTATGAAGTAGATAAGTGAATATTAAAGTAAAATGAAGTAGGTAGAATAATGACAATAACAAGAACTTCGGATCGAAAAGTCGGCAAATGTTAAAATAAATACTATTTATTTTTGCCATTTTTATTTTGACTGATCACCCCAACTATCCTCTTCATTATTTACTACAGTCGACCATCAACCCACAATTTTTTTATTATACATGGTCAAAACCATACGATCCATAATATGATAAAGTAAAAATATAAACTTTGTTAGCAGAACAAGTCGGTATGAACAATAGATATTATTATTTAATTATTGTATTTTTTTCGGTTATTTATATTTTTACAGTGTATTTTTTTTCTTTTTCTTTTAATGTATTTATTTTTACTTACATGTTTTCTTATTATTTTATTTTCTTCTTAGCTTGTATTTTAATTTGTATATAAAAGATGAATGTAAGCATAGAGTCATAATACTAAATACCCTTGATTGTGGCACATTATATTGTTATTATTGAAATAAATTTATCATATTTGAAAAAAAAAAAAACCGATTTCTTATGTTTTAAAAACTCAAATTTGAACGAGAATTGGTACTGAATAAAAGTTTTACCTTTTAAAGAATAATAATTTTGTAAAAAAAAAAAAAAAAATACAAGAAAAGTACAACAATTTTAAGACTGAATATTTCAATTATTCAGACTGGATATTTTTTTATTATACACGGTTAAAACTGTAAGTTTTATAATATGATAAAAGTAAAAATACAAACCTAGTGATCAGAACAAGTCGGTATGAAGAATATATATTCTTATTTATTTATTGTATTTTTTTTTCTTATTAATTTTTTTTACAGTGATTTTTTTTCGTTTCCCATTAATGTATGTATTTTTACTTACCTACATGTTTTATTATTATTTTATTTTCTTCTTATCTTGTATATTAATTTGTATATAAAAATGAATGTAAGCATAGAACCAAAATACAGAATGCCCTTGATTGTGGCATATTGTATTGTTATTATTCAAATAAATCTATCACATTTGAAAAAAAAAACAAAACGATTTCTTATGTTTTAAAAACTCAAATTTGAACGAGAATTGATACTGAATAAAAGTTTTATCCTTTATATGTTAATAATTTTGTAAAAAAAAATAATAACAAAAAAAAAGTACAGTTTTAAGGCTCAAATATTTCAAAACACATCTGCTGTCATAACCCCCTCCCCTTTCATTTACTCAATCCTTCCACTATTTGTTCTTTTTAGACTATGCCTTTAAGAAAAATATGATGTTATGAAATGCGTTGACTGCTAACACATTTCATAACATCATATTTTTCTGACAGAAATTCTTCATTCTATTAAATATTGAAATATATTCTCTCCAATAATGATTCAGTCAACATGACCATCTCGCTTACTACTTTCCTTGAATTATTCCTGTAAATTATTCAATATTCGTTATACAAGAAAATCTGACAATACGTTCATATTATAAATTGCTTTACCACAGGAGCCATTAAGTTATTATGCCGAAATTATTAATTAATAACGCCCTTCAACATACAGACCGTGGTACAGAACTCTTTTTATCAAATTATTAACATCCGTCTAAAACTTCGCAAATTGCTCCTTCTTCTCGTAACTCACAACTTATTAATTTAAGAACATTCTCAAAAATAGGGCGTTTTCAATCTGGCTATCGGTAAAATTTGTCTAATTAATGAGATACTAAAAAATCATGAGCACAAATTCGTAAGATAATGTGATCACAAAATCGAGAAAAAAGGTGGCCTATAAAAATATTAGACTGTTTGACATGATCTCCAACCTTATAATCCGTGGTACTGACCTCTCAGTTTAAGAAATTATTAAAATCCGCCTGAAACTTCGTAAATAGCTTCATCTCATCGTAACCTACAAATATTTTATTTTCGAAAACTTACGGAATTGGGTCGTTTTTAATTTGGAGATCGGCAAACTTTTTCTACTTAATTAGGTACTGAAAACTCGTAAATACGCATTAGCTTTCCAATTCGATCGTAAGATAATTTGATCACAAAATCGAGGAAAATGGTGTCCTACAAAAATATTAGGACATTTCGCCTATATAACCTGATTATTTTATTATTTTCGAGCTCCAGGTCACGCCAAACGGCTCAATATTTCTGAAGGCCACCTTTTCTCTCGATTATGTGCTCAAATCATCTTAAGATTATCACAAAATCGATAAAAAAGGTGGCTTTAAAAAATATTGAACCATTTAGCGTGACCCCAAATTGTCAAAATAACGAGGTTAAGTGTGCCAAACGACCCAATATTTTTGTAGGTCAACTTTTTTATCGATTTAGCGATCAAATTATTTAACGATCCAAGCAGAAAGCAAATGGGTATTTACGAGTTTTTAGTACCAAATTAAATAGACAAAGTTTGCCGAACTGCAGATTAAAAACGCCCCAATTCCAAGAGTTTTCATTAATAAAATAATTGTAGTTAACGATGAGGCGAAGATATTTACGGATTCTCATGCGCATGTTAATAATTTGATAAAAAAGGGTCTGTAACTCGAACTATTAGCATGTCAAAATAATAAGGTTATATAGGCCAAGTGGCTCAATATTTTTGTTGGCCACATTTTATCTCAATTTTGTGATCAAATTATCTTATGATTTTTCAGTACCTCATTAAATATATAAAGTTTACCGATCTTCAGATTGAAAACGCTTTATTTCTGAGAATTTTCGTAAATAAAAAATGTTGTAGGTTACGATAAGAAGAAATCGTTTACGAAATTTTAGCCGGATGTTAATAATTTGTTAAAAAGTGGTCTGCACCACATACTAATAATGTTATAGTATCAGACTGCGTTAAATGTTTCAGAACTGCAGTTAAAACTGTTTGTTTCCACAATTGATTGAAAAACGCTTTTGAATTTACACATGTGCCTGAACTCGTACGATAAAGTTAGAAACTCATTTCAGCCAGGACAAGTTGGCTAGTCGATTTTACATATCATTAAGGATTCATAACGCAACATAATCACAAAGGGGGGAGAGGAGTAGAGCACGCCACAAAAAATATGCCAGGAAACAACAGAAGGTATATATTAGAGACGAGAAGATTAAAGCAATCCTCAGTTTCATTGATATTTCAATTTCAAATCAGACAAGGGTAAGGGGAAGAAGAGATTGAAGGGGAGGGGAGTATCAAAATCTGATTTGTATTCATCCCGACAAGTCGGCACGATGGAACAATCACAAACAGTTCATTTGATTTGGTGACTGCCGATGGTTCCTGTGTTTGCACTGCAGAGCGGGCGAAGGAACGGTTTCAGAACTTTGTGAAAACTTAGGATAAGTTCACGTGTATGAACTTACACGAGGCATATTCAGGACAAAGTTTTTGTAATTTGAAATTATTGTGTATATATAGAGGTCTTGGGAGAAATATGTTATAATTTTATCAACAACCCTAAGGTCACAATAATATATATGTGTATATATATATATATATATATATATATATATATATATATATATATATATATATATATATATATATATATATATACAAGAAATAATTAAATTTAAGTTCTATGTCCTTTAAATTAAGTTACGATTTTTTTTGTTTTATAAAAAGCGATAAAAATATATTTTGTGGGTTGATGGTTGACTGTTGTGAATAATTGAAGAGAAGGATGGTTGAGGTGATCAATAAAAATAAAAAATAGCAAAAATAAATAAGAATATTTATTTTTACATTTGCCGATGATTCGGTCCGAAGTTTAGGCCTTCATCAGGGCTAAAAAAAGAAACATTGAATAACAAAGAATTAAAATTAGAAGGTATGGAAATTGAAAGGTATGGAATAAAAAATGTAAGTAGAAAAACTTAAAGTAAAATAAAGTAGATAGAATAATAACATTATGAGAGAACTAAGAAATAAATAATAATAACAGCAACAAAGCACGGACTAATGAAATAAACATAATCAAAATAAGATAACATAAGAAATAAAAAATGGTAATCTTAGAATAAAATCTAAAACGTATACGTAGTTAGTACTTTTGAAAGATTTTACAATATCTCAATTTTCTATTTATATATACTATTTCCTTATATAACTTCACATTTCTTTTCTCTGTTTTACATTTTATTCTAATATTACCATTTTTCATTTCTTATGTTACCTTATTTCGATTATGTTTATTTCATTGGTCCGTGCTATTATTATTATTTATTTCTTAGTTCTCTGTTAGTGTTATTATTCTACCTACATTATAATACTTTAATGTTCACTGTATCTATTTCTCTTTACTTTAAGTTTTTTTACCTACATTTTTTAGTCTTTATTATTCAATGTTTATATTTTCTCATACCTATTCTTATCTGGTTCTTTTCTTAGTGCTGATGAAGACCTGAACTTCGGACCGAAACGTCGGTAAATGTAAAAATAAATATTATTATTAATTTTTATTGAAGGAAATTAGTCGACTGTTCAACATATCATGCGTGATAAATATTCAGGACGCAGTCTTATAATTTTTTTTTTATTTGTGCCGACGTTTCAACTGAATTTAAAATTTTCACCCCTGATGATGACCCACATGTTTGGATTGAATAAATAAAAAAAAAAATTATAAGATTGCGTCCTGAATATTTACCACCCATGATTATTTATTTTTGCTATTTTTTACTTTGACTGATCACTCCAACCACCCTTCTCTTCAAAATAATATTTTATTTACGAATGCAGCTATTGTTTCAAAGTAAACTAAATAAAATTTAATTCAAACAGAAGTAGAATTTTTTTTTGTTAAAACAATTTAAAAGGAATTTTATGATGTAAAACTACGTTCTGTTTTCATTAAATCGTGGATTATCCACGATTTTCTATTATCCTTTGACTGGATTACAGATATCCAAAAACTAGAAAAACTTCCTTGTTTAATGAGTTTTAAGTCCAAATTAATTAAGTAGAGACTCACCTCCAGCTATTTAATATTTTCTAACCCAAAAGTACCTGATTTTTCAATAAAAGTTCTTTTGTTTTTTTTTTTTAATTTTATTTATGATATTATAACTGTATTACAAATAAAAATACATTCAGTAAATATGAACACAAGAATATAAAAACATGAAACCACTTGTTGAAAAACTACCCACTGGCATGACTCTAAAAATGTGTTTACAAAAGGAGACCTGGAGGCCATCTTCTTTTCAGAACCTTGGAGGGTTTTCAGGCATCGAAGAGGAAGCAAAGTTAGAAACGAGGAGGTTTGGATGGTTCTGAAGTTTATTATGGAAGGATAGGTATCTGGATTGGGCCAGGTCAGAAACATAAGGAACATTATGTCATGGATGATTTTTATTTGTGACAAAGTAAGGAGCAGAGAGGATTTTACGAAGAATTTTGGATTGTAAAGATTGGATACGATAGGAATTCGATGGCTTAGTGGAGCCCCAGAGCTCAAGTAAAAGATAAAATAGATTTTCAGAAAGCTTTAAGTTCATCGATTTTTTCTATGATCTGAAATGTAATAAATAAATTACAAAAATATTTTTTATTTAAAAAAAAAATGTATAACTCTGTTTTTTTTTTTAAAGTCTAAAGTGATGATTAACCGGTGTTTTTATACAGGTATCTTTTATTTGAATGGATCCTCAATGTACTAAGCAATCAAATAAATATTCATAATCCAATTGTTTACGTCTTCAGGGAAATAATTCAACCAAGTGTAGGGTTGATATTTCTTGATCTATTTACCATTTCTGTACGCATATGTAATTATGTTTAAATAATACCCGAGAAAACGTTAAATAATTTATATATTAATAACATTAGAGTGCTACCAATGGGTAGTTTCTCAACATGTGTTTCATGTATTTATATCCATGTGCGAATTTACCAGATGTATTTTTTGTATACAGTTGTAAATATCATATAAATAAATAAAAAAATAAAATATTAATAACATTGTACTACATTAATAAAGAATTAATTTACTCTACAATTTATAACATTTTAAGAACCGATTCGGACATTCCTTTTACCTTGACAAATATATATTATATTACTTTTACATATTAAACTTTTTAGTGCATTCTCTCACAATAAGACTCACAATTGACTAGGTTAGATAATAGTTGGAGCTGTAAAGAGAAAGTTGTAAAATACGTTTGTTTATGTGAATTGAATTCGAATGGAGGTCTGGTTAACGCCATCGCTTTTATAGCAGTGAAAAGCTTTTCCCCATTCAATGCAGACAGTATAAGGAGATTTCTATCGAGCGTTGCAGTGTAGAAAGACTGCAAAGTACAATCTCATGCTTTACTTGTACTATTAAATAATGGTTAGCAATAATGTACAACGTGAACTAATGTTTCATTACTGTTTCAATGTATAAATATGTATACGTTAAATGTATCGTTTATTTCCAAAGTTAACTGTAATAGATTTTTATGGAAGTTCAGCTAAGTATCGATTCTCATGACATTATTTTTTTATGAAAAACGAACCTTATGATTACAAAAAAATCGTGAGAAAATAAGTTTATTTCCGAAACCGGCTTTTTTTTTTTTTTTTAAGGAATGTATGCTGGAATATTGCTCTTCAAATCCGTATGAATGGCTTTTTTATTTAATGCGTGTATAATGAATGAATAAACAAAATCGCCTTACAGATTTTTATTTTTTATCCCCATTTGTAGTTTGTTTAGGAAGGATATTTTAAGGATGTTTAGGAATTGATGTCACTTCGTGTAGTTTATGCAGCCCTAAATTCCTGCAAAATTTCCTGTAGATAGCTAAAATCATGTTGAAGCCTTTGTTCAGATTTCGTGAAATTTTTTTAAATTTTTTGATTGCTATGAAAATTCGTATTTGTAGGTTTTCCGAGATGCTAAATATATATCTCAACTTGGTTTCTTCTTAAAAAAAAATATATATTCGAATCCACTTTGCTCCTTGGGTCGGTACAAATTGATCAATTTAAACATTTCAATGATACTACAGAAATATAACAAATACAAATTTGATATATTTAACCGGAAATAATTGTATAAAAAGGTGGGAGAGAAAGAAAAAGAAAATATGTAGTAAAAATATTTTATTAGGCACAACTGTTACCGATTTCGATGATTTTTTTTTTTTACGTTTTGAAGGGAATTTAGTAAGCTTCCAAATACTTACAGGTATACTGAACAAAAAATTACGTACTTTTCGAGTTATTCATTAGTAACATGCCAATTCGTTGAGACGGCACTATCATATAGTTTGAAACCTCCAATTTTTATATTCACTTTTATTTAAGCGCAGGTATAAAATTAGGAATCAAAATTATGATTCGAGCACTCTACGTGATGTTCCTTTTCTAAACCTCATTCTTCCAAATCCATCACTCCTAAGAGCCGGAAAATATATATTTGAGAAATAACATATCACAGATTTTCGGAAATATATTACACAAATAAAGAATTCCTTAATTTAATTTTTAAAAATGTTTCGTTATTACAATTGGAATAGAAAATATAGTTTCTTAGCGTTTCGTTGAAAAATTATAATTAATGATTAAGGTCTATATTGGGAAATAAACAACTAAATATGAAATAATAAAAAATGAATGAAAGACATCTTTATTTATATTATCAGGTTATAATAGGAAAATGCCAATCACACACACAGAGGCTTATGTCTCTAAAATACTCCTACAAAAATAATCCGTCAACGAGAAACAAATAAATTATCACATATAACATCCAAACACATACTCCATAACATAATATATACACATGCATTTGATTGTGTGTTTGGATGTTATGAAATGATGTTTTTTTGTGTCCTGATAGGGCCACAATTATCAAAACGTCGATGGTTTATTTTACTGTTTACCTGTATATTAGAGACATATGACTGTATGTTTGGATTTTCCCGTAACATCAAACATTTATTTCCTGTCTCTAGGGTAGTTTTCATTGATTTTATATTAATTTATTTAACTATGAATGCTTATATATTTTATTTTATTTTTTTATATTCTCTCTTTTGGCACTGCTTTTTCTATTCTCATCTTTTCTACTACTCTTGTATGTTTTTTTGCTAAGCCATGATGAAAGAATTACACTGAAACGTTAGTATACTTTAAAACAGTGGGTATCTATATTTATTAACTCAATAATGACTTAACTCTTCAACTTCTTCAAGTAATATAAGTTTTGTAATTAAAATATCACAAGGAAATATTTCCATGCAACATTGTTATTTCCCAATTGAATGTATAAATTCCATTTAATCCATGAAGCGCAAACCACAAATTCACTAGCTGAAAAAATATTTAAAATTAAATAGAAAATACTGGAATATATTTTGAGAACAACACACAATAAAAGAAACATCAAATCATTTATATAATTACATAGCTAAAATTATTATTTCTGAGTGGATTTTTTTTGTTCATTATTAGTAAACGACAAAGAAAATAAAAAAATCATTTTTTCTTTTATTTTTGAGATATGGCATCAAAGTAGTCCAAGAATGATTTTCGGAACTCGACCCTTTTTCGGTTATTTATAAAGAATAGGGAAAAATATTCCTGAGCGGATTCCGAAAAGTTTTTTTTTTTCTTTTTTTAGGTTTATCTATTGGAAATAATCAATCGTTGTTTAGTAATTATTATTATTATTATTTTTTTATGGAACAATTAAAAATTTCGACAGTTATGGTAAGGTAGAAATGGTAGAGATCGAAAGTTCAGGGAACTTTAAAAGGATCATGGTTTATTTTTTGATGCTGCCCGATATAGACACAGGTTAAAGGTTCAACAGGCAGGAGTCCGTAAATCCACAGGTCAACCAAGGAAACTTCAGGGACTTCTTTAGAGCGAAAAATATCAAGATTTAAAAATAAAAATAATAAAATTATATGCGATAGCGATGAAAATGAACCCAAAAGTTCGATGGAAGCATAACCAAAAATCCCTGGATACATAAATATTGTTTTCCCCGTCTAAGGTTTTTTTTTTTTTTTTTTTCCCTAGAGTATATATATATATATATATATATATATATATATATATATATATATATATATATATATATATATATAAATATTCTATTATGCACAATATAAATTATACTTATAATTATAAATCTATTATTTCATATTGTGCACAATATAAAATTATTTATAATTATTAGATACCAAGGTTCGAAACAACAAAACAAAAAAACTGAATTTCATAAGAATTTAAATAATGTTTGTAGATATGAACAGAAAAAAAAAAATTGTCAGTTCATATATGAGAAGGAAAAAAAAAATTGCGGGACTTTTTAAAAATAATAGTAAAAGTTAATTTAAACTTGAGAATGTCACTGCTCTCTCAGACGGAAATGAGAAAACTCTAAACCAGAAACGGGTCTATCAGAAAAAATGAGACAGATGGTTTGTAGAAGCATCGGAGCTTTTCATATTTTCGAAGGGCTGTGAATTTTTATGAAAAAAACTGCTTATTTATCAAGAGTTCTGACAGCTTCTTCCTCTCTTTTTCAAATATTTCATAAAATGTTGATTCGGAATAAAAACATTTTATCCTGAGATATTAAAATTATTTTAGGCAAACGTGATACTTAGCAGAGGCTAATCATACCTAAAAATAATAATTTTATTTTGAATTTAGATCATTAAAGTTTCAGTTAGTCACAATACATTAACATTAAGTATTTAAATTAATTCTAACGAGCACATCCGTTTACGCACACGCAAACGCATGTGTTGTAGATATGGCAATATTTCAGAAACGGTCGTTCGATTTGGCTCAAAGTTGGATAAAAGGTAGTCATTTGTGAAAAAATAATGTAGGGTGAATTTAATTGAATTCTATCCATTGCTTTCTCTTATATATGCGCAGACGTGTTTTCCTTGATACGTCTATATCTCTAAAATTTCAAGTTCAATTTGGCTGAAATTTTGAGGGAATTCAGGGATTGGTAAACCTAAAATGAAATAGCCATCAATTTTACCAAATTCTATCTAGTACTCCAAAAAAAAAAACAAAAAAAACATCAGGTAATATGTTATTTGATATGCCTATAGTTTGAAAACGGCGCATTCGATTTGACCGAAACTTGGAGGAATAACGGCTGTGAAATGTGGAAGGAACTGATCATATGGAGTCGGAGTTAGGTTATTACAATATTTTTCTGGGGTTATAAAATTTTAGGTTTTATTAAAAAAATTAATTTATACTGTATTGCTTGGTCAATTCCAAACGTTACCGCCAAGTCTTCTCAACTATAATTATAATTCTACTAGAAAAAATAACAAAAAGAAGAAAATAAAAAAAAAATAATTACATATATAGAAAGAAAGAGCAAAACCTCCAGAAAAAATATCAAAAGCACGTAAATAAAAAAAAATTGACTTATGTTAAAACCCAAACAGCTAAAGCTTACAAAATATATACATATATTAAAAGTATATTAATGACAGAAGACAAGCAACGGGATCACAATATTGCATTATCCCAGCATAAGAGACATAAAATAAGAATAAATCGATAAATACAATTAGGAAGGGGCATTAAATTAATTTTATGAAAAAAAACAATTGCGAAAAAGGAAAAAAAAATATTTAAAGAAAATAAATTATATATATATGTTATACAATACGCATATTGTAAAATATAAAAAACACTAAGATTAAACACAAATATATATATATATTTGTTGTTGCTTCCTCACTACCGAAGGTAGGGAAGGATTGTATTCGTGCGAGAGATTAAAAAAAGTTTGTGCTCAGAATCGAAAATTTCCAATCGCGTTTTACGTTTCAGACATCAAGGATCAAATTTGGTTCGTTGTCTGTCTGTCTGTCTGTCTGCAGTAAAATCGATGTAACGGGCATATCACCTACAACCGTTCATCCAATTTTCAGGAATTGTGCGGGTTGGTGTCTAGATGGTCCCATACGAATTTTGTTAAATTCTAACTATCACTTCCGTTTTCGCACGCGCAAACGCATTTTTGTAGATATGCCAATATTTCAGAAATGACTCGTTCGATTTAGTTCAAAATTAGAGAAAAGGTATGTAGTTGTGAAAAAAAAAAAAATGTAGGGTCAATTTTGCATCTGTTTCTCTAAAACAGCAAGTTCGATTTGGCTCAAATTTGGAGAGAATTTTAGGGATTGGCAAACGTAAAATGAAATAGACATCAATTTTATCGAATTCTATATACTACTCAAACAAATACTTCCGCTTTCAGATCAGGTAATGTGTTATTTGATATGCCTATAGTTTGAAAACGGCGCCTTCGATTTGACCGAAACTTGGAGGAATTTTTAAATAGGGATTGATACTTATGTCGATTACCGAGGAAATCGATTAAGAATACAATTGGAAAACAATTTTATGATAATTTATATTTTTTTAAAACCATATAATTTCCATATTTCATTATTTATTTATTTATTATGGTTAAGATCTTTTGGTTACCCTATTTGGAGAATTTAATTTATCTTTTTTTTATTTAAGAGCTGATATTTATTTTTCTTGACTATTTTTTATTTGTTGAATATATATTTGATAACCTAATTATTTTAGATATTCAATCAATGGGTCTTTTGGACAGGAATGATAATTATTCTTTGTACCTGCTGTTATTCTTGAGAAACATTGTTCCAGAATAAAGTTATTTTTTTATATAATACTTAAGCACTCTTGCTTAATCTCCATTGGGTCTAGCCCCGGTGATGCGGTTGAGAGAGAAGTGCAGGGATCTCCTGGAGTCATACTTTTCTCTCCACAGTTGGAGGGACAAGTCTGGTTGGGAGATCTCTCGCCAGATTGTAAATATTGTATATAGGTATGTATGTGTTCTTTTTATTTATTTGTTTTTGGGTTGTTTTGTTCTTATTTATTGTATATATATATATATATATATATATATATTATTTTTCTGTATAATTTATTTTATTTATTGAACATAGAGTGTGAATGTGATCTCTGAGCACTATTATAAATGTCCTTGAGACAGATTGTAATATTTTTCAATAAATAAGTTTTAAAAAAAAATATAATACTTAATTTTTAAAATTTTCATCACGTGAAAATAACTAAAAATAGAATTAATAAGTGTATATTTGCTGTTACATAAATAATTTTTAACATAATGTAAAATGCTTAAGTAGAACGGGAAAAGTATAAAAAGAGTGAGCTCCATTAGTTTAAGAACCCATAACTACTTTAGTGTTATTCGTTATTATGTTATGACATTATTAAATAATAATGTGTTATACAGAATGGCATAGTCAATAAGCCACCAGTCGAAGTCGAGAGAAACTTTCCTATCTAAACCGCTGCTTCAACTTCAGGCGAGTTAGGTATACCATAACGCATAACAAACTAATTAGCAAACCAAATAACATCTAACAAATAATAGCCAATGAATTATTATTTTTATATTAAAACATAATTAAATAATTACTTAATTGGTTTCAACTTCTTTATTATTTTTAAGCCATATACAATAATAAAATAAATTAGGAATTTTTGTCGAAATTTTTTATTTGTTATTAACTAAAAATTAATTGGGTATGTAAACAATAAATGATTAATAAAAGGCAATAACTTAATTAGTTATTTCATAAAGTATTAAATGACAATCTAGTATCCTGATAATATTTTTTTAGAAGTGAATCAATTATTACTAGTATACCTCAGTGAGTATTACTAGTATACTGATATAGATTAGATAACTATCAATCTATACTAGTATAGATTAGATAACTATCAATCTCCATTATGAATTGGACATATAAGCAGCATCGATGGAAAGTGTTTATTAGTATATCTTACGTAATATTATCAAGATACTCGATTTAACAAACAGAATTTTAAGTAACAATTTTTCAATAAAAAGATAGGTTGTCCCATTGGAAAATATCCCTCCAGTTTAATAGTTGAGCAGTCAGACACAACTATTCACGAACTTATGATAATCCATTACTGTACTTGCTCAAGACCTATTTGTTTCGTGAATCAGAGCCTTAGGGAGTGGGGTTGCTCAATGTTAGGACATTGAGCTTCCAATGTCCAAGCTCCCAGGTTCGAATCTCGGCTCATGGCAGAAAAATTATTTATTCTGTTCCATTGGCCATGGGGCGACTATACGGTAACGAACCCCTCCTAGCGCACAACCAGCCTCTACAAAGATTTTTTATTTATTTAGAGCCTTGGTTTGTAATTCACTCACTAGAGTATAAAAGCCATACTTTTTTTATTTATTGAAAATAACAAAATTTTTTTCTATATTATCCGAGGCGCTCAAAGGACCTCAGAACCAGTTTTTTAAGAGAATTTACTTTGACTATGGCATTCCAAAAATCTGTATTGCCGAGAGGTAAGGGAAGATGGTAATCAAATAACATAAAATGTATTATTATTATCAACATAAAATAAACCGAACGAAACCACAGTTTAATTTCTTTAAAAATCTATATAGGTATGACTGAGTTTTTAATTTACTTATCTTTAGGTTATTTTATTTTGTATTGTATATATTACTTTAATTTTATGTTTTCTGGGTATATCGCATGAATTTGTCCATACCTCACTATACATGTAATTCTTTCTTATTTTTTCCATTAAAATTATAAATATAGTTGAAAAGATTTTACTTTATTTTAAAGTAATTTACATACTATTATTTAAGTTGTTGTATATATTGTTTGAATCTTTATTGAGTTACGTTTTTGGCCAGATGTGTATTTTTTTTCTTTTGTAACTGTACATTATTGTTATTCTAAGGGGACATTGCCCCAGAATAAAGTTTATTTTCTATTTCTATTTTTATTTCTAATATTGCCCCCGTGAGAGACTATTAAATAAATAAAATTAAAAATCTACATATCGTGCCTTATTGCCAATTTATATCATTATATAATTCTAATCATTCTTATTGCCAATTCGTAACCATAATATATTCAATTTTGTACGGCTTAGTAAGCCGAACAATAATTTGAACCTGTAATTTTTAATACTTTCATTGTTCATTATATTGTGCTTCCTTTTCTATTTCATAATATAATAATAAGTATATTGTATTCAAGAGGAAATGTCTAAAAAAAAGTTTGCCGATCTCTAGATCAAAAAAGCTCCAATTCTGAGAATTTTCGTAAATAAAATATTTTTAGGTTACGATGAGATGAAACTATTTTCAAAATTTCAGCAAGATGTTAATAATTTGATAAAAAGGGGTCTGTACCACGTACTATTAATTTTAGTGATAATTCTAGTGGAAAAATATATTATTTACAGTTTTATATTTATATACACTGAAATCAACTGCTCTGGAATCAACTTACTCACAGTATGTAGAGACATTATAAATTTTTCAACCTGACATATCACTAAAATGACTTCACTTAAAAATATTGAAATTGGAGTCACATATACATTCACTGTCAACTGAAAGGCTCGTATATAGTGTAGACGTGAAATTATTTTTACTACCCCCTTTCCTTTGCCCGATTGTCATGTTTCAGTAGTATTGTTTTTTAAGTGTTTTAAGGCAGCTTTGTCCGAAAATGGTTATTCATTCCGTTTCCAAGGTTCGCCAAGTTGAATTAAGGTCTAGTATTATGTTTGTTGGTTACCCTAATGAACTGAGCTGAGGTAATAACAGGTCGAACGGGCTGACAGAAGCTATACGGCAGAACATGGAAGGGCTCATCTAAATTGAAGGGGACGTGGGGAGGAGGGGACGGCATAGGTAAACAGCATTAGCGCAATTAGCACGCACAGTGTTGCCAACTGCGCTGGATCCGAGGAGATTTCGTCTATGGGCAGTAAAGGCTTTTATATCAGGAATAAATAACAAATAAATATAATTTAGAAAAAACTTCAACCAAGTACAATATATTTATAAAAAATAAATATTAACACACGGTCCTAGTTAATTTTTGAGAAGTGAAACCGAATTACACATCTTTAAATTTGCTAAATTATTAGTAACAAATTTATTTGTTTACCTCCGATTGTAGTATCAAAATCAATATTTTTAAAATAATGAATCAACAAATTATTTATTTGTTGCACATATTAAATCTCTAATTATTTCAACTGTGATTAAAAAACATAAAACGTAAACAGAGAATTTCTTACAAATTAAGAAGAGAATTAAACTTAAAGGCTTCTTTTTTTTTTTTAACAGCAAAAAGTTCGATTGGGGTTTCCTTTGTAAACGAAATGAAATGAAAATATTTTTTATCATTTTGGGAATGTACTCCCTTTAGAATAAATTATAAATACAGAGTAAATTCTAGTGTGGCCATAAATTAAAATAAATATTTTTAAAATAACAGGAAAATAAAAATACAGAAAAAAAGAGGGAGTGAGAGAGAGAAAAAACATACATATATAATAAATAAACATACGATGATATTACGAGACTAAAAGGTTTGTAGATAAAGAATGGATGATTCGAGAGGAAAAAGTCATATACATTTTTTCAAATAATTAAGTAAGGTGCAAAAAATTAATTTTTATATACATAAAACGGTTAAAAGATCTTTTGGTGAATTTATTTGTAAGAATGCCAGAGAAAAAAGAATTTCATTAAATTCTTCGAAAAAAGCCAGGTTATTATAGCCTGAATATCATAAATGAAATTTTATTTTGAATGTTTTTTATGTATTTGGTTAGAAAGAGAGAGGAGAGAATGCGAGGAGTGGGAACATGTATAGGGGGGAGAGAAGGAAGAGAAAGGGTACAGAATGATTATAAATGAATGAAAGAAATAGTAAAAATAAAAAAAAAAGGAGAAAAAAATTATATATATATATATATATATATATATATATATATATATATATATATATATATATATATATATATATATATATATATATGTATAAAATATTGTATACTATGCTCATACATATTGTTAATCCTATATAATTGTATAATAATTTTAAATAATGTTTGTAGTGATTAATAAGTATGCTGTGTTGTCAGCAACCCAATGTAATTGGGCAGCACCATTTTAATTTATGATAATAAAGTGATTCTCTCTCTAAAACTTACAATTGTAATTTAAAAAAAAATTATCAAAATTAATCTCAATTAAAATATAAAATGGTTTTATTTATTAGCATCAACCGAATTCCAAAATTCAACCATTTTCTCTGAATAATATTATTCTGCTTAAAATTTTAATTTAAAGTTTTACAGTTTGTTTGAATTATAGTGTATAATTCCATTTTATGTGGGAGAGAACTTATTTACTTGAAAAAATTAAGACAATTTCTCTATTATTTTATACAATAAAAGAAATTAAAACACTTATATAAATGTGTTGGAAACAATTATAACTGGAAAAAGTAATTTAAAATTGTGTAGTAAAAGACGGAGCGAGAAAACGCAGCCTTATTACATAAAAGAAAATGAACAAAAGAAACTGTTATCCTTTGTTTGTATAACTTCTTTCACTTACACTTGTTTAGTAAAATATTACAGGTCACTTATAATTTACTGAAGTAATAACTAAGTAACGTTGGAATAATTAGCAGTGCTATTAGCTTTTACAAGAAATAATAATGAGATAATATAGGTTTAAAAATTGTAAGTTAGGACTTCATCTTATTAATAATAATAAAACCACATATTTGATCACTACATCACTATATTTGATCACTATATACAACACGCTTTCAATAAATAACATGAATATGATTTTAAGAAGATTCAAGTTCCACAAAAAAAGAAAAGAAGCAAAAGAAAATTTAACTTAAACTTAAACTTTGGTATATATTACAGATAACAAAAATTATACTGTGAATTTCAAAGCAGATTCAGGACAGATAGGACAGAATTATGCCGAAATAATAAACAAAATTAATTCATAGGTGTATGGAAATGCAAAAATAATGAGTTTTATACTTCTTTAGTTATATTTTTAGAATAATTTGTGTTGAATTTTAAATATAAAAATGATACGTTGAGTTATAAAATTGAATGTCAAAAATAAAAACTATTGTTTTTTAAAAAATGGTGAATTAATAATTGATTCCATTTATTTTTATCGTAATATTAATTAACTAGTTTAGCAATGCATAAAGATGGTTTTAATAATGTAAATTTTAATTTTTGAATTGTTGACAATTTAATGAGGTTTTAAAATAAACATAACTCTATAGAGGAACGTTTTATTGTTTGACTGGTTGAATGGAGTTGGCAAGGTCGATTCAGTCCATACTGATTTTTAATTAATAAAATAGGTATGTAAAATAGAGTATTAAATGAAAATAATTAATTAGCAAATATAATTAGGCTGTGTTGATTGTTTTATTTGTTAAAGGTTTCCTCCCATGATAATGGAAACGTTGATGTAAAAAAACAAATTAAGGTAGGACTATAGCGACTAAATATGTGGTTTTATTATTAATAATGAGATATTTCGACCTCCGACACAATGAAAATAAACCACAAAACATATTCATAATCTCAATTTGTACTATTTATACGAACTTTTGTTATTAGTATTACATAATAAAAGGAAAAATCCAAAATATAAAGCCGTGAGTTTTTAACAAACAGGTGAGATTTATTTCTAACCTACAAATGTTTCGCCAATTCAGGAAGGAAGAAAAAACATTTAAAAAAAAAGTTGCTATTGATAACTCACCAAGCTATCCAAACTGAAAGAAACAGAAAGTTCTATGAACACAACAGAGGAAATGTTTATGGATCAGTATTGCCGTCAATTAATATCAAACAATATTATTATGATGAGTAATCACTTTAATTTAATCAAAGCAATCAGATTACGGGTTCAGAATTACCAGATTGAGTTTAACAGTGCTAGGATAATCACCTACTCGAAACTTCGTAGAATATCTGATGGTGCTCTGTTTGCTAATATGTGATAGAAGCTATACGGGATTAAACAGTGCCTTTCATTCCATTTTCAGAGAAACAATATATTTAACAAGATGATTAAGGTCTTGTATGTGAATATCTGAACATGGAAGGATCATATTGCAACATACCCTTCCGAAAACCTAGACTCCACAAACAGTTACAAATGAAAAAATACATATCTGGCCAAAAACTAACTTAATAAAGATTCAAACAATATATAAAACAACTTAAATAATAGTATGTAAAATACTAAAAAATAAAATAAAATCTTCTCAACTATATTTATAATTTTACTGGAAAAAATATCAAAAAGAAAGGAAAAAAAAAGAATTATATGTATAGAAAGAAAAGGCAAAACCTCCAGAAAAGAAAAAAATATCAAAAGTACGTAAATAAAAAATATTGGCGTTTTATGTTAAAACATAAGCAGGTAGAACATACAAAATATATACATATATTAAAGGTATATTAATGACAGAAGATGAGCAACGGGATCACGATATTGCACTATTCCGGCATAAGAGATATAAAATAAGAATAAATAGATAAATAGAATTAGGAAGGGGCATTAAATTAATTTTATGAGAAAACAATTGCGAAAAAAAAACTGATTTAAAGAAAATAAATTATTTATATATGTTATACAATATGCAATGCTATTGTAAACTATGAAAAAATACAGAGATTAAGATAGGAAAAGAAATATATGTATACAAATTGAGGAATGTAAGAAATGAAATACGTCTAAAATATACACAATCTTGAAGAGAAAAAAAAAGAAAAATGGATAAAAACATATTTACTTAAACCCATATGGGCATAATCATCACAAATATACGGTATCGTTAAAAAGACCCACCTAAAAAAATTTCAAAATCATTGCGCCTCATAACACGCACCTTGGTACGTGACTAACAAAACGCTACACACTGAATTCCACCTTCCAACAGTTGACTAACATATAACGAATCTTCACCAACGATTTTATACTAACTTTAACGGATATCATAACAAATTAATAAGAGAAATGGATACAGCTGATATACTCCAGAACATGTGGAGAAGACTAAAAAGGGAGTTGGATGAGAGATCTCTTTTTTTAGACAACCCAAGTAATTTAAACAATTCAAGGAAGAGGGGCTGCTGAATACTTTCCTTCCCAATGCCTGACACATCATTTATATCTTGTATTTCCAAAACATTTGCGAATTGTTAACAAAAAATTGACTGGTACAATTACATTTTTTATAGCAAAAAAATTATCAGTCTTCCGTTTTAATTTAATACCAACCGGTCAAAAGTAACTCCCAAACATTGTACTTTAATTTTATAAAATTTTGTTGAAAAACTGAGGGAAAAAAATCATTTTTAATTTTTTGTTGAGATAACTTGGCTACTTCTTTATGATACCTCATTACGGTTAGGCCTATCCGAAATGAACAAAGCCTGATGGATATTGCTTTGTAAAAGAACTTCTTGTTAGAATGCGAATTCCAGATTAAATTGGGCAGAATCTCCCACAGATTCAGAATTTCTTTCCGATCCAAGAAGGCCGCGATATTGTTTAAAACTTCCAGCCGATTGGTAGGATCCCGGAGAAAAATCCTGGAAAAGAAAGTTTCCTTCCTAATGGTCGACCGCTGTATCCCCGAATTACTTTTCCTCCTAAGTCCGTTAACTGTTCTTATCCAGTTGTACAACCCAACCTTCTTTTTTTTTGGCTCTGTTTTTACCTCTCTTGAAATTTCTAGAATAAATAAAAAGGATCTAATTTACTAGGAACGCACATTAAATATTTAAATTCGTGAATGCCATATTTTCCTTCGTAATAATACTAATATAATATAAGTAAGTTCGTCATTCATTAAAAGGACAAGGGCAATAAGAGAAGAAGAAGAGTAAATATTATTCTTGGACATTTAGTCCCCTATTTAATGAACAATAAAGGCGTCATTTGAATGGTGTCATAAAATTGCAGTCAAGAAATAATTAAATTACAAAGTTATTTACTCATAAAATTAAAATAAATTATAAGCAAAATAGATAAATAAATAATATTATGTTTACGTATATGGACTGAGAAGAATTGCAGATAACTGTGAAACAGCAGTAAAATGTGGCTGATAACAATAAAATACGAGAATTTAATTTTGTTATGTTAAAAAAAAGAAGAATAAAAGCATGAACAATGAAAGGACAAAAAAAAAAATCATTTCTGTATATTTATATATAAGTTTATTTACTGTCATACGGATTAATGAGTATGCTGTGTATATAGCAACCCAATATAATTGGGCAGCAATATTTTATATTATATGAAAATAAAGTGTTTCTCTCTCTCTATTAGGAATATTGATTGCTGAGGATATGGAAAATTTGGTATTTAAATGAAGTTGAACCTAAGGTTTTGCTTAGTTTCATAAGTTTTGCTTAGGTATTTCATAAAAACATAGCAAGCATTATGAAGGATTTTTTAAATGAAGCAGTTATATGAAAAGGAATACTCAGGTTTGTGGATTGAGAAGGAATACTCAGATTTGTGGATTGCGATTTCGTGTTGAAAGAATCAACCGAAGAACAAGAAGTAAACAAATCAAGAAGGTTTTTTGGTTCAAAAAAGGCACTACATATATAAAATATTGCCGCATTTTTCACTTCATGTCGGAGTTAAATCAAAGAAACAGAGAAATGATTTGGGTCGGTTTATAATAAAAAAAAATACGACATACGATTATTTAAAAAAAAAAATAGTTTTAAGATTTTGAACAGACAGTCATAAACATGTCAATTAGACATAATATTTGATGTAGGAGGGAAGAATGTGTTGAGTAAGGTAAGTTACGGTAAGATAATTATCAAGTAACCTAACAGATTTAAACAGAATGCAAACAAGGCAGAATAATGAAGAATAATTTCAGGATAATTAAAAAAAATAAATTAAATTAAACAAAAATAAGAATATTTAAACAATTGACAAATATCGTAAAAAATACATAAGTGCTTATAATGATGAACATGAGGAACGTTGACCATTCAAGTTTTTAAAAAATAAAATAAAGGATTAATTTTTAGAATATCAATTATTTAGAAATTATTATGTTAAATTTAACATTCCTTTAGAAAAATAAATTTTGTCTATTAAAGAGTTGAAAAAAATATTTATGGAATTTTAAAATATTAAGAGAAATATGAACTTCTTTTCATAATTAGCCACTTTTTAAAAAATTACTTTACTTATAGTGATTCCATATGTTGTGGACTTTCTATTGGGCTGTTCATAATTGTTTTCTTATCTTCGGAAAAAGAGTAAAAAATATGATAAAATCCTTAAAACTTTTATACACTTCTTACTCGACTCTTAGAAGGAATATAGGAAGGTGGGCAAAATATTTTCGAATGTAGAATCGTCAAGAAAAGTTTGCTTAAAATCGGTGATCCGATGACTGTGAACTCCCCTTTTAGTTCCGCATCAATACGTAACTCGGACCGGCAATTAACTTTGTGCGACATATGCACCCAAACCATATCAAACTGCAAAAAATAGTATGGGAGGTTTTTGAATCCATTACCAACCAATATATTATGAAAGATTTTTTCTTCTACCAAAGGAGCAAAGTGGGTTAAATTATTTTTTAAGGGAAAACAAAGTTGAGCCTCCACCTATCCATCCGAAAATCAGCGTGAATTATCACGAACCACACGAAATACAGGAAACTGTACCAATCTAATCCACGTAAAAGAATCAGTACTAGAGATAAATGCAAAATAACAAATTTTTCTTTATTTATTCCTGATAGAGATGTTAAATATAAATGTTTATTATATGTTTTTTTAAGGACAATAATTTAGCTTTCCAATGCTTGCAGTAAAATTGAATTTCTAGGAAATCCTAAAGAGTTATAAATGCATTTGTTAACGGCATGAAAATAAATCCTCAATTAAAATCAAGTCCAAAAATTTATATTTTTTATTTAAATACAAATTACCATTATTTATCATTAATATTAGTATTTTAGAGTTTTAAAGGACGCAAGAAACGAATCAAAATTAAATTTTCATGACCTGTCCTACAGTTTCCTTTAATAACACTCCGCTTATCTGTGTTGAGCAAATCCACTACCTAGGACTCCACTTGGACGAACGTCTCCTTTGGAATCCTCATACAAGATTGAAACGACAACAAACGTTTCCGACTACTTCAGCACTTACTAGATAAACTCTCTAAGCTTCCAATTAATTACAAAAGACTCATATACATGACTATAATAAGGCCTATTTGGACTTACGGAGTTGAGCTACGGGGCTCCACTAACCCATCAAATTCATCTCGTATCCAATCCTTACAATAAAAAATCCTTCGTAAAATCCTCGAAGCTCCTTACTTTATATACCTATCCTTCCATAATATACTTCATAACCATCCAAATCCTCTCGTTTCTAACCTTGCTTCCTCTTCGATTCCTGATAACCTTCGATAGATGGCCTCGTGATCTCCTTATGTAGACATATTATTAGAGTACTATCCATGGTTAGTTTTTCAACATGCGTTTTCATGTGGTTACCCTCTGTACACATTTACTTCATGTATTAGTGCTAATACAGTATATCATAAATAAATAAAAAAATTAAAAAAAAATAAAATAAAAAATTTACTTGACCTATTTAGAAGCGTCTTTTAGTTTATATCGTTTATTATAAATATAAATTTGTTTAATACAATCAGAAAAATGTTTTTCTAATTTTAATTTCATGACAATAAATATATGGAAAAATTATAACCTAGAAATACATATATAGGAAAGGTAGAAAACAATAATATAAAAAAATATTTAAATTTTGAAAATTATTTTTTATCTCGGCTTCTAGGCGTTCATTGCCAATACCCCTTGGACCATGATCTAAATATTGTTTTTTGATCTACTACAATCAAAATAAAGTTTCATTGAAATAGCTGATTCCACACCAGTTGCCTCCCATTATAGGGGTATGGAGGCCTAAATTTTATTTATTTATTTTAATATAAAATAATTATAGAAATGTTCGCCTTTAACTGATGGCTCAAAGAAAAATATACGTGTTACTCCCGTGATGAGAAAAAAGAAGATAAAAAAAAAAAAACGGAGTGCGGACTTGGTAAATGAACGAAATTGAAAGGCTCTGACTTAACTAGAAGCACCTCTCCCAGATAGATTCTTTCCAATTAAAGGTAACAAGTTATTTAATTAAATCCTCTAACTGGACATCCAATGGTTTGCCACTGTGGCTCGTGAGCTGAGATTGCAAATTCTGATTGGTATACTGATTTATTTAATAAAAAAATAAAAATAATTTAATGAAAATTTTTATCAGTACTAATAAATAAAATAACAACAAAATTCGAGCCAAATATTCAAGAGATCGATTTTTCGAATTTTTGAAAATTGTATAAGAGAAGTTCACGGACACGGGCCCACTGATTTCAATGAAACGTTTTTTTTGGTGATACTAGGTCGAAAAATATTAGATCAAAGTCCAAGGTTTTTTTTTTACACCAATGTTCCAGATTGTTGATAATGCGCCCCAGGAATCGAGAAAAAAATCGCTACAAATTATTACACAATGGTTTATTATTTCCAAACAATTATACATCTAAAGTAACATTACCTTCCTAATTACAAAGATAAATAAATAAAAGGTGATTCCAATTATTGGACTAAAATTTTTTTTTTAACCATTAGTAATATGCTAAAAAAACTAGCATTACTTCAGTAACGCATTCAAAATAAAAACAAAGGATATATCCTTTGAAGTTGAACATACAAAGAAACAAAACTAGAGACAATATTTTGCTCCTAGTTCTCCGATTTTAAGAATTTTTTTTTTTAGTAAATTCCGTAAACTTTTTGAGCTATTCGGAATTTGATTTTACAATACCTCCTAACTTTTTCCCCAGCGTCTTTTCGTTGAAGTATGTCATATAGATAAATTTAAAGGGCGTAAAGAAGAAGACTCTAGCCAAGTTTCATTGAAATCGGTACATTTCGGTACAGTCTATAGCAACGCAGGTTTTTCGGCCGCCATTTTGAAAGTAAAAGGCGGATAGTAATGTCGAAGAAGGAGGATCATCCTCGGGTGAGCTCTGATTTTATATCCCAATTTGAAAAAAAAAATCGGTCCAGTAGTTTCGTAGAAAATGTGCGGACGGCGGACCGACAAAAAAATTTGTATTCGTTTTTCGAATTCTACGTATCCTGAAATGTGAAACCTCAAATTTTGAGAGGGGGTTAAGTTTTTGAATTTTTTAGTCGATCACAATGGTTCATTATTGAAAATAATAAACCAAAAATGTCTATCTTGCTCGGCATGGTTTTATATGTTGTAATATATCAACGATTTGTTTAGTTTTTTTGTCTGTAAAATAAAAAAAATATATTTCTGATCCTATTAAAAAGATTCGAATGTATAATAAGTAACAAAAAACAAAATACAATTCGAGTAAAGTAGGCCAAATACATTTTTGTTATGAAAATACGATACTGATTTTTTTTTTCTTGTCATCCTTGCGGCAGTTTTAGTATGTGTATGGCCGAACTTATTTTTAAGTTATTTTATTTTATTTATTGTATACTCTTTTTGATTATTATTTTGCTTCTGTTTATTTATTTTTTTTTTTTTTACATGTAGTGTGAATGTGATCTTACTTCCCTATAACCGATGTCCAAGTGACAGAATGTTATATTATTCAATAAATAATCAAATAAAAACAGATTAGTTTAAGGGTTCATTTAAACTCTTAAATACGAGTTTATTTAAATAACAATATATAAATATCAATATAATATAAATATAAATGTAACTATTCATATCCGTTTCTAGCAAAATAAAAAATAAACAAAACTCTTAAATACAGATTTGTTCTGAAAAAAACAAAACATTGATTTAATGGAAGAATTTTGTTTTCTTGCCGTCACAACATTTCATTATAATGTGACTTCCTGGGAAATTTATTGATAATTATAATTATAGATGGCTAATTTAGTATATACTTTTAAGAATATACTTACATTTTACTTAATGCTTGTTTCCCTCGCTTAAGACATTTTTATTTCCACCTCTTCTTTAAAGATATTTAGACAAGATGTTTTGACATCATCAAAGCATGTGTGTTGATTAAAATCAGATGCCCTGATTGGACCAGACAAGGTTCAATTTCCTTAAAGAACAGCTTTCTGATTGGACAGGGCGTTGTGTCGGTCCCGAGGATGGATGGGACCCCATCTTCAAGGCCCGCCGACCAGCGCCCTAGCGTGACCCCTCCGTAATAAGGGTAATCCCTGTTTATCGCTTCCATCGGTTCCATCTAACGACTGCTATTCTCCTTCAAAAAAACGACAGGGTTCTTTTCTTATTTATTTCGGTTATATGTTCCAGATGCCAATATATATAGGTCATTTTTTTGGGCACACATCCTGTCCAAAGTATGTTTATGATCTCAAATGAAAGCATGCCGAATGACAAACAGTTGGGAAAAAAAGAAAGAAAAGATTTTGTCAATTTGAAATAGTGGATTTAATATGGGTGACTAAGTATGCCATGAAAACATATCATGGCATTTCTGCTTTTATAATCTAGACAGGAAATTCACTGACTGCCAATTTTCACATTTTACTGACAATTCGGAAGTAGAGGAGTGATTAAACCTTCAACTGTTGATTTTTTGGGATCCATGAACTGGATGAAGAAAGGAGGCATCTGTAGAGTATGGCGGAGTCTATTATTTCGGACTCATTAGGAATCTTACACCACAATCTCATTTATTCCAGGGTGCTTTGTTGTGGACCCAACGGATAAAAGTAAGAGAGAAGAAAATGAGATGAAAGTAACAATGAATGAATAAATTATAACATTCGGTTCGTTGGATGCTGATCCAGTAATACTTTATCCTATTTATTCACTTTTATTAAACCGTATCGATTATGACTGATCAGTCTGCTGGGTGATTTAGCAACTCAACACAGCAGTCGTACAATTTTATTGTGTTTTTTTCTTATTTTCAATCCATCCTTTCTGCCGTATCAATGTCTGTGGAGCCCGATAGTAGAATCCGATCAAGCATCCTTTTCCAAGGTATCTCTTGGGCCAGCGACGGTGCGATAGGATGATAGTGGTCAGTATCGTAAAGCTTTCCGATAGTCGTTTGTTCATCGAAAAGACTATCGATGGAATTGCTGACATCAGTAGTCTTTACTTAAATGAGTAGATAGAAAGAAATTCTCTATACACATAAATTTGCTTTCCCATTGCCGAAAAAATAAAAAAGCTTTATGTTCATGCCGGAGGTTAAAAATGTCGGAAATATCACCTTATGCCGTAGATCCGATTTTTATGAGATTTTCAGAAATCGTGCGGAACAGTAGAACGGGTATCGATTTCATCCACTATTTCCTATTTGCGGATTTGCAAACGTATTATGTATACGGTTTTTATATAAAAATCCTGCATATTATTTCATAATGGATTATTATTTCCAAACATCTGAAGTAACATTACCTTCCTAATTACAAAGGAAAATAAATAATAGGTGATTCCAATTATTGTACTAAACTTTTTTTTTAATCATTAGTAATATGCTAAAAAATCTATCATTAATAACCAAAACAAAGGATATAACCTTTGCAGTAGAACATACAAAAATAAAGTAGAGAAAAAATACAATAAAAAACCATATCTTTGCTCCTAATTGTCCGATTTTAACGATTTTTTCTTGTTTTCTAGGAAATTTCGTAAACTTTTAAAAAACCAATACAATCCCTCGTTTTTTTTTCCAGCTTCTTTTCGTTGAATTATGTTATATAGATACATTTAAAGGGCGTCGAGAAAATGACTTTAGCGAAGTTTCATTGAAATCCGTACATTCGTTTAGACGCTACAGTCTATAGCAACGCAGGTTTTTCGGCCGCCATTTTGAAAGTGAAAGGCGGATAGTAATGTCGATGAAGGAGGATCATCCTCGGGTAAGCTCTGATTTTATATCCAAATTTGAAAGAAGTCGGTCTAATAGTTTTGGAGAAAATGCGCGGACGGCGGACGGACAAAAAAATTTGTATTCGTTTTTCGAATTCTACATATCCTGAAACGTGAAACCTCAAATTTTGAGAGGGGGTTAAGTTTTTGAATTTTTTAGTCGATCACAATGGTTCATTATTGAAAATAATAAACCAACATAGCAAGTTCGATTTGGTTCAATGAATATATATTACTGAAAAGATGATCAATCATCAGGAGAGAGCATTAGGGCAAACGCACCAGTTATGGGCAGGGGGTCCAGTGATGGACAGGTTTGACTTTAAATGTAAATAATAAGCTTCCTTGTTGATTTAAAGGTTCCAGTTTTTTCTACATTGAAGAAAAATATCTTATATTATACAAATGTATGAACAAAGTTCTCAAAAGAAAATTTAAAAAGCCTATATTTGTTGTTTCTATAGTGTTCTTGAGATCAGTATGTTTCATACTTCTCTGCTTTGCTAAGAGTAAGTAGTAAAGGATGTAGAATTTTTCTGAGGTATGTCTATTACTGGTGCCCTGTCCATTATTAGAACAATTGAATTTCGGGGTGTCCATCACTAGTCCAAAAAGGTTTCTTGTTAAATGAAGATTATACCTGCATATTCAAATATTTTTCAGTTTTAAAGTGTTACATAGAAAAAGGAGACCTTAGAGATTCTAAATGTCTTACTGACAAGTTTATAACTATAATAATTAGAGCGACATAAACCAAAAAATGTTTGTCCAAGACTTAATTATTACATATTTTTCTTTAGTTCATGATTTCCAAAATGAAATAAAAATTTGAGGGCGATGTGCTAATGACAAGAGGGCATCAATAGAAGATAAAAGACGAAAAAGGAGGGGATTCCGGGAGAAATAAACGATAATTGTCTCAGAAATATCTGCTAACGAGAATGCCTCATCCTTTCGTTAGCCGGGGGACTTCTTTAATGACTACGGTTCAGCGGCTCCAACTCTATTGATTACAAGGAAACTTAAGCAAAAAAGAAAAGAAAAAAAGAAATTTGAAATCAATTTATATCTTTTCATAAAATCCAAATTCGTGTGGAATATAAATCATAGTAAAACACCAATGACCCTTGAGGGTAGAGGCACGAACGAGAGAGAAAAACAAAATAATATTAAAAATAATTTAACGTGTATCTTATTGTTTGATTATATGTTTTGATTATATATGCCATATTTTATATAAAATCAGAACTAAGGATCATTTTATTAAACCATCATAAAAAATTGATTTACTATAATATGAAAAAGTTAGAAAAAAAATTATGAAGGTAGTCATGAAGGAAAACACCATAAATTCGTTTTTCTTTGATATTTAGTATAAAGTGATATTTAGTCGAAAAATACCTTACACGCGTATTTAACGGTTTTAAGGAATTCTGTGAAGGAATAACGGATAAGCAATGGTAGATTTTTGTATTATATGGCTTTTTTAGATTTTTTTTCATGAATTTGAGAATTTACAAAAATTAGAAAAAAAACATGTCTAGTAATGAAATAATACTTTCACGAAAATACGGAATTTTTTTAAATTATTTTTTAAAATTAATTTATTGAGTAATACCATAATCTGTCACATGGGCACTAGGATGGAGTTTAAAAAAAAAAAAAACTTTTACTTTTTGTTTCATGAAATGGTATTTAAAAAAAAAGTTAAATAATTTGAAAACTCTTAGATTAAATTATATATAGTAATTTTGAGATATAGTCACATTCCCTAACACGTAATCACTACCGTTAGGTTTCAATCATTTATTGGGAAAGTTCGTGAATTCAAGGCTGAACTCATTGACGGAATCGTTTCTCCTGTTTAGAGATGGATCCGATGACACTGATGAGCTCAGCGCTGAGTTTAAAAGCGAGCCAGTTTCTTCAGTAATTTACTTGGCATTGCAAGAAATTGAACCTGATAAAGCTAGAAGGAGGAAATTAGTTTAGTCATCAAGGCAAATATCTAACGTTTCCTTAATTATGGAGAACGTTTGAGAGAATTCCCGGTAGACTAGACTTTGAGTTATCAAGCCCGCAGAAATCCGACGATCCCCCCTCCATTTGGCGTCATCAGAGCAGGCGGTGTTTGCTGAGGATGAACGAGGGGGGAAAGAACATAAAACTTTCAAAAAGTTCAACCATTGTGCTAAGTTACCTCCAACAGATTTACCAAAATGGCTTTATATCTAGATCCCGGTGTTCCTCAAACCTTAATAACTAAGGAATCGTAAAAAAATACTTGAATGTTAAGGGATATTAAATTATTACGTTTAATATTTTATTATATTTTTGAATAGTATACTGTGTTATTAAAAATTACATTTAGATTCTTCAGCGAAAATAAATCCATCGCTGTTTATAACCAATTTATACAAGAATAAAATACAAAAATTCTTAACTTACAGAAATATATTAAAAACTTATTTTTATTGAAAGTAATAAATTCGGCAACCCTTAGTGATATTAGGTATTAAAATTTTAATTTTGTTAATTTTACATAAATTAAGCAAAATAAACCCTAACTATTTTTTTTAAATTAATAAAAATACCTAATTATATATCGTTATTATTATAAAAAAAAAGTCAAAATATTGGTTCTTATTCCTTTCATCCAGCAGGTTAAAAATTTAAATTCATAAATAAAGTTTATCGATAATATTGTTGATGAAGACATTGATTTTCAGACGAAAAATGTTACTGAATCTTTTATGCTGAGAAAGAATATATGACTGAGATTAAAAGAAAGAATGAAAAAAATTAAAGTATACAAAATAATTTTTACCAATCACATGATAGATGTAACAGTATAACTGATGTCGGAAACAAGATAAACTATTTTTTTTTTTACTTTAAAATTAAACTCTAATAATTATGGTATTTTTGAAGCCAATTTATGATGAACATAATACAACACATAAAATCCTCCTGTGTTTAGTGTAAGGAAGAGAAAAAAACAAAAATGAAACCTCAAATCATTCAACCAAAATTAAACAACTGTTTGACAAACAAAATTGCAAGAAACAAATTAAACAAAATTGCAACAAATCAAAAAAGATACCAAACCGTGGACGACCTCTTTCAGAGAGAACAAGAAAGAAGAAACAATTTTAACTCGGCTTCGAATTGAACATGCAGCCTTTATCCATGGCTACTTAATGAGATGCCTGGAACCACCATTTTGTAAAACATGCAACACATCACTTACACTGAAACACATTCTAACAACTTGCAGACTATACTCTGACACCAGAACAAAACATAATATACCTTCCAACATATCTGAAGCACTTTCAGATGACGAAGAAAAGATACGAAAAGTGTTTGAATTTATAAAAGACATTAAATTTGTACACCTAATTTGATTACACCTAAAGCCGCTAATGACCCGATCGGGTAGATGCGGAATGTAACAATAAATAAATAAATAAAAATAAAACAACTGTTATATAGTTTGTTTGATAAAACATTTTTTTTTTATTTATCCAATCACCAAAACAGCTTCAAAAATAAGTCCTACACAATTTAACAAACTTCTCTGGGCCATTCACACTGCCCGCGTTAAAATGCCCGCCACTCAATGGATCCAAGAGAACCTTTGTAGAGATAGGGGATCTCATCAAGTTAAGTGCTACAGGAGGTGAAAAGTACGTGTTTGGCATAGAATAACATGTCGGACCGCCAAGGGTGAGGCAATATTGGAAATTCGTTGGGCCTCTGGCTCCGCAGCCAATGGCGCGACTAACGACCGCTGCTGATGCACGATACTCGGACCGAGGCACAGATATTAATTGCCCATTAGTGTAGGCCTACTGCATTTAGTACCCTTCTTCTGCCTACATATCATCGCCACTAATGGAGGAGTTCCCATTCCTAAATATATCCCGTTAGGTTGTTTATTAGCCTTGGATCACAGATGGTCACTGTATGTTTAAAATCATATATCATAAAATATATGTTATGCAATTTTCTTAAGAATCGTCACCATATCATCTTGAAACCTTGCAAGGGATACAGGAAATTTAATAATCCGTGGTACAGACCCATTTTTATCATATTATTAATATCCGCCCAAAACTCCGTGAATTGCTTCATCCTATCGTATCTTACAACTTTTTTACTAACGAAAATACTCTGAATAGGGCCGTTTTTAATCTGAAGACCGGCAAATGTTGTCTATTTAATCAGACACTAAAAACTCATGAATACACATATGCTTGTTGAATACCAATTTGCTTTTTACTTAATTCGTAAGATATGTTCACTAGTAAAAAAGGTGGGCTACAACAATGATGGGTCGTTTGGCCTATACGATCTCGTAATTTTGACATTTTAGGAGTGAAGGCCACGCCGAATGGACTAATATTTTCGAAGACCACCTTTTTTTTTCAAATTTGTGATTATAATATTCTACTATTCAAGTGGGAAGAAAATTGGTATTCATGAGCTTTTAGTACCTAATTAAACAGACTAAGTTTGCCGACCTCCAGATTGAAAACGCCTCAATCCCAAGAGTTTTCGTAAATAAAATAGTTGATATGTCAATTAAAATAAATAAAAGTTAACATGGCCTACAAATACAAATTATCTTCCAAAAATCTAAACTAGAAATAAATACAGTTAAATAGCAAGTAAAAATTGGAGATCATATTACAGAATATTCAAAACAATTCATTTATCTTGAACAGGAAAAAAATCAGTAAAGAATTGGATGAAATACTAAAAATAGAATGGCACAAATACTGGTCCTTAAAGAAAAGGATCATTTCACTACCGACCTGAAAGCAAACGTGTTTTAGTCTTTTAAACACACGATCTTATATCGTGCTTAAACTTAGACGCTGAGGAAGAACGAACAAGAGAAATTAGATACAATGCAAAGGGAACATGGGAATACGGAAAGAATCAAAAGGATAGAAAAGACGAAGATCCCATTAACCTTGCCCATGTAAAAGCAAAATATTTAAGGGAGGAAGAAAACTAAAATGGAGGACAGAGAATTTTGGTTCGAAATTGTAAGAAAAAAATCTATGAAAATTGTTTCATCGAAATTTGAAAAGAATTATTATTTTTTACTTTAGTAAAAGATTTTGAAGTTTAATTTTAAGAAGGGTGTATTATAATTTTATTTCCTCTGTTTGTGCTATAATACATTCACCCACCTGTGTAAAAATACAGGTAAGTGTATTTTAAGTTTTGTGTTGTATGTTTTACGTTGTATTATATTACATTACCTCATTTGCATTTTTTAATATTTTTATTCAATAATTATATTTTTAGAGCTGAACTCCATTGAACCTCCTCCGAGAGAGTTTTTCATTTAAATGGAGTCAATTAAACTTTACTGTTATTATTATTAGGGCTAAATAAGAGAAAGCTATTGTGACATTTACATCCGTAATGCTAAGTAAAATACTAATTCACTGAAATGGTTGACCTTCCGCTTACATGCCAAAGTGGGAGTGTCAAGTTTCACCCGACCAAGGTGGAAATTGAACCCACAACATTAAGATCCTTTGCAAGATTCTGGGATCCAGCCCCCAACACGTCCGGCAGTCACACTCTCACTACTAAAGTAACAACCAAATATAAGCTAATCTTGGTCGATCGAAATTACTAGTACAGTTCTTTGATGATAAATAGGGTATATTCAAGGTGAAATATTTCTCAATATAAATAGAAAATATTGTTCGTACTCAAGAAACAAGTGATTGATACGTAATAATAAGGCTAATAAGAAATAAGCTCCAAGAGAGAAAAAAAAAATCCTTCACACTAAGATTTTGAAGTAAGGTAATTTTCTACATCAAAGGTCTCTTCGCACACCAGTGAGATCCAAGCTATCCTAATTACACTCATTAGGCTTTCAGGGGCTAAAGACTTTTATGCCCGGTTTCACATAAGGTTTTTTTAGACACGTTCTCTACCTTGCTATTAAGTTTGTTAATTATTTGTTTTTATCTATATTTGATATGTTGTAGCGAATGTTGTCTTGATAATACACACCATATATACATTTTATACTTATGGTTATTTTTTATTATTATTCCACACTTATTAAGAATGAGTTTACAGGCGATTTCGGACGGTTACACAACGCTGAATTACATGAACTGTATCCGGTTAATATAATTGAGATGATTACATAGCGGCGATTCAAATGGGCTTGTAAAATTGTTGGGTTTAATAACGAAAGAATTCCTAAAAAAAATAATATTTGCTGTGCTGGGTGGTAAATGTCCGAGGGGCAGGCCGAATCGAAGGTGGGATCTGAAGGAACTGGGTTTGGGCGGCTACCGATGGAGAGAAGTGTGTAATAAGCGAATGGTGGTGTCGGCATCGAAGCTTTGGGTTCGCTAAGCCTCCTATTACTATAATTATTATTCCATACTTATTACAAAACATTTTAGTGAAAAACCAGAGCGTTCTTAGTTCAAAAGATATTAATTTTCTAAGTCTTGATATCATGCTAACTGATAAAAACAATGTGTTTGACTGCGAAGGCTGAAATGACGTCATGATGTCTAATCAATTATTTTACTTTTCATCCAATACACACTTTACCAGTGTAGGTATTTTGTGCCCGTGTTGATTTGTGTTCTTTTCGACAAGATGGGAGGGATATTGTGTCGAGACAATGTGCTAAAAATCATGGATTAAAACACCCGATAAATATTTCCCGATAAAGACTTAAAAGGTGTTATTTTTATTTTTCTGTAATTATATGTCTTAAGCTAATATCTCAACTAATTTTGACTGTTGTCCCTAATAGACACTTATTCTACTGAACCTTAAAAAAAATGTATATCTATATATATGTACCTGTGGATTCGTCACTATTTTCTGAACTAATCTCGTTTAGATAAAAAAGAAATTAAAATATTCCTATTTCAACAAGATAATAAAGTTTTAAAAACTAGCATCTAGCATATGCTTCAGGATTTTGTTTGTCATCCTTGCGCTGGGGCCATGATAATTGTTGTATCGTTCCAATTTTACTATATGAACCGCCGAAGCGAGTACAGTACTTGCTGTCACGACCTATGGCCTATGGCTGGGTAATAGACCAGAAGAATATCAAGACAAGATCGAAAATCCAATAAATGGATTAAAGCTAGGACCGACCTCTCTTATATTGTAGAAAAGTGCATTATAGAGAAGTGGGTCTGAATAGGATATGTCATCAGGGGAAATGAAATAACATGTAACATGAAGATTATGGATTGGTATCTAAGGAAGCACGTAAGGAAGAGACTACGCCCATCGACAGTCTGGGGCAAGGAGATGAAGAAATCCTGCGGAGGAGCAGCCTGGAAGAGAATAGCATAGGAGAGGTTAGAATGGAAAAGGATGGGAGAGGTTCATTACTTAGTGTGGTTGCAAGACAGCTAGAAAAAATCGAACTTAAAACCTTAACCTAAATGTTGATTTTGTACATATGTGAATATTAGATATAAATCAAAATGTTTCCTGACATGTTGGATACTTCTAATGATCACAGCATTAATGTATTTAAGATAGATGTATCGCTTATTAATAGTAGGAGTTCCATCTATAAACTAAACGTAGGTACAGTTCCTGGAAATAGGGTACTTCATCAGCGAGTCGAAAAGGCTATCGACCAAGTCCATTTTTATGTAGTAAAAAAAAAAAAATGAAAAAGGGAGAGTTTGGTAGGGTAAAGAAAATAGGCAGAGTAAAGGCAGGGGCGAAGGGGGGGGGGTTGAATAGGGGCCATCGGGAGGTTGGGGAGCCCCACTGGTAATATCGGGGTCCTTGGTCTTGTACCCGCACCTTCTTTCATCTCTCCCGTATCCTCATCATCGGGGAAAAATCCTTTCTGTATGTTCATACCTTGCTGGCCAATTCGATCTGCCGGATTCTTGTTCAAAGGGCTCATTGCTACCTGCTTCATCGAAACACCCTATATTTCTTCCTTGAAATCTTCAACCATAGATATACAATACCTAGTCATCTATGGTTCATGTTTAAGATCCTAGACATAAAAAACAACTATGATTTTTTTGGTTTATTAAACTTTAAGCATGGTTAATACATTTTTTGTTTGTTTAATACATAATTTGGAACGGGAGAAGGGCTTCAGGGGGCCAATAATGGATATTGGTGAGGTTCTGCTGGATGCTGGTGAGTCAAATCCGTCCAAAAGTACTCGTGAACTTGCCAGGGAGTGTATTTTGTCGAAAGATTCTGTTGGTCGCTATCTACTCAACATGGGGAAGGTGAAAAAGGCCTGTAGACTGGTCACTGACGATCTTACTCCTCAGCAATCAGCTAAGAGATTAGACATTTGTGAAAATTTATTGAAAAATCCTTGTCTGAAAAACGCCTACCTTATCCACCAACAGATTAATGCTTATTTTAATCCATGGCCAATATCCTTCAGATTTGAAAAAATGGAAAAAAATTATTAATGGGCTATCCCTTCAGTATTAATTGTATTTAATAACAATGAAATAATACAAATATTTGGTTGAAAAACTGTATTTTTTTAATACACCCTATTAAATAATTTAGTAAAAATGAGAGAGAAACAAAATGAAAGTTAGTGGATTAAGAAATAAGAGGAAGTATTTTTCTGTTATGAACTTTACTAATGATTATATATATATTATAAATATATTATACATTGTTAATAAAACAATAATTGTATATCTTTATTGAACTGATTTACTGTGTGTTAGAAAAAAAGGAGTACATTTATTTAAAAAAGAACTAACAATTATTTTGTCGCATACACGTTAACTAATAAATAAAAAGTAATTACTTTAAATAGTTTCCTGACTAAATAATATTAGAAATAAAACATGTATTAAAATTATTTTTAATTTACTTATTTTTTATAACTGTGTTGTGTTTTTTCCTATGTTTTAATTTCCTTATGTTTAAGTTATTTTATTTCATTTTTTGTATATACTGTTTGATTATTATTTATTGGTATATTGCTTCTATTTATTTTATATTTTTTTGTATATATAGGGTGAATGTTAGGCTACCTCACGATAACTAATGTCGAAATGCCAGATTATTGTAATACTCAACAAATAAATTAAAAAAAAAAACAGTTATATGAGAATTTTTGTTACATTTTTTTTAATGTGAAAGCTTTAACTGTTTTTGAAAAAAAAATAGTTAATGATAATTTTAAAATATAAGTATTCTTAGAGGTGAAATATAGGTATCCTATATAATTTTATGTTTTAAAATTATAGCATTTAAATTAATAGGTGATCTTGAATATTATTTTAGTTGGTAATAATAGTATAGTAAATACGGGTTCGAAATAATTAAATATGAATAGTTACTTCCAAAATGTTTTTTTTTTTTTCATTCATGATAGCGTCCCGCCTTCAACACTTTAAATTGCACTATATAATTTTTTTTTTTTTGCATTTTTATAAGGAATTGATGTATATAATTCAACATTATTCATTAAATAAAAATTCATTGCTGAGCTTTGTCTATGAAATATAATAAACGTCAGACTACGAGTAGCTTCGTGAATGTTAGTGTTGTCCAAATGCGAGACCAAGACGAGTCTTGATCTTGCAAACTCAAGCTTGGTCTAAGTCTTGGTCTTGCGCGAGAGTCTCACAACAGTCTTGAAATTACTTATTAGCTTATTATAATAGAGATATTACCGTAATTCTTAGGATAGGAGAAATCTAACTAAGCCCGAATGAAAAATTGGAAGAGTTAAATGCAAACGTATATTGGTTCTATCTACCTTTTAAACATAGTAAATAAAATTGTCAAGTATTAGTAACTACTATGCCTTAATTTTTATTTTAAAAAATATATTTTTTTTACCAGACTTGGTCTTGGTCTTGCAACAGTTAGCTGGTCTTGGTCTCGGTCTTGCAATGTGCCAGACCAAGACCGATTTTGGGCCACACTGGTGAATACACAAATGGTATTAAATAAAATGAGAGAAAGTAATATTACGGTTCCCATGCACTGACTAATAAATCAATATTATAGACAAATTTAAAAAATTATAATTACATGTAAGGATATGTGGAACATCTAACCCATCTCTTCCTCCATCCTTACAAATAAAATAAAATAAAGTTAAAAAAAATTATAATACATTATTATGCAACAATGGATTGAATACGACGCATGGAATGAATAGATAAATTTAATAGAACGGATACAGTCGGATTGTCGGAATCCATTTGAATAAGAAATGTACATGTACCGCTGACGAAATTTCCAACGAATTCGGAAGATCTCTGGCTGATACATAAGAATAGAAATTCGCAGAATCCTTCATTAGAATAGGAATAATAAATTCGTCACTGCCAGTAGGATGTCATGTACCACTGGCAAAATACAGCGGAAGAGGAGGGGAGTTAAATTTCGGGTTGAAGCGTTTCCTCCCTCCAAAATAACAAAATATAAACATATATTTGTTTTTTTACATATTTGTCACTGCGGGCAATCTGAGCTAAACAACTAAAAAAAAATATATATATATATTAAATAATAGCGCATATGCGCTATCGGTTGCAACTGTATAACTGTAACTGTATAATTAAAACTGTAAATGGGTATGTTCATAAATATAAATTAAAGCCTATATCCGCTACTAACATATTCTATACACGAACACTCGTACAAAAGAGTATTGATAAACTCGTTTGGACCAGACAAATACAAATACAGATATTGTTTTCAATACAATTTCTTAAATAGATAACATACACAACAACCTTTTGATAATACAATCAGATTTGTATTGACACAAACAGTAGGACAAAAAAATGTCAAAATCCACTAATTTTATTCGATCCACAAAATTTTATCATTTTAAACTTTGTTTATCCTCATACCAGACTGAAACGACAAGAAACCGTTCGGCGTTTCCGACTACTTCAGTACTCATTAAACAAACGCTCTAACCTTTCAATTGATTACAAAAGACTCATATACATGACCATAATAAGACTTACGGAGTTGAGCTTTGGGGCTCCACTAAACCACCGAATTCATCTCTAATCCAATCTTTACAATCCAAAATCCTTCGTAAAATTCTGAATGCTCCTTACTTTGTAACAAATAAAATAATCCATAATGACCTGAATGTTTCATATGTTTCCGATTGGTCCAATCCAGATACCTACCCTTCCATAATAAACTTCAGAACCAACCTAATCCTCTAGTTTCTAACCGTGCTTCCTCCTCAATCCCTGATAAACCTCCTAGGCGTCTGAAAAAAAGATAACCTCACGATCTCCTAATTCAGAAACTTTATTAGAGTGCTACCAATGGGTAGATTCTCTACAAGCCTTGTAATGTCATAAATTTATGTATATCACATTCGCTGAATATATTTTAAATGTACAGTTATAAATTTCAGAAATAATAATAAAAAAAAATTCTTTGTTTATATTTTTAATTTTTAATCTACTGCCTTCTAAAGCTCTAAATTCAGCTCCGATTTCATTCTAATATTTATAACTGAAAATAAGTTATAATGTTACTGAAATAAATTAAAACAATAGGGTAGCTACTGCTGTTTCATTTCACTTTATCTATAGTTAACCATTTTCAATGGTTTAATATTGACATAAAAAAATAGTAAAAAAAGAGATTTTGATCTTAATATTGATATGAGTTGTACGACGAATAAATGCATTGAGCTAAAAAATTAAATAATTTCTCAGGCTAAAATTAATTTAATTAAATGCCATTTGAATGAATATAAATTTAAATATGCTAAATTTCAAGCATGAGGACTGTTAGAAATAATTATTTAAAAAATTACTTAACTGAATCAAGCTAATTTATTAAAAAATGACATTTTATGGTTTTATTGAGTATAAATACAGTCTGCCACACTGAAGGGCATTGGTCCTAGTGCTATAGTATTCTTTCACACAATATGTAGATAAGAAGATAAAATAAATATAAATAACCAAACTAGAAAAAAACAGTAAGGTTTGGAATCGACCAAACAATACAGTATCAATTAATTTTTTGAATAAAACCTAAAATTTTATAACCCCATAACAATATTGTAATAACCTAACTCCCACTCCATATGATCAGTTCCTTCGACATATTGCAGCCATAATATTGTTAACAATTATTTATATTAATTTTAATTATTAAATGCAATCCAATGAAAGTGATACTAAGTAATTTCTATACTGTTCTCCACATTTTCTCCAAGTTTGGGTCAAATCAAATGCGCCGTTTTCAAATTATACCTATATCAAATAACACATTTCCTGATCTGAAAGCGGATGTTTTTTTTTTTTGTTTTTTTTGGAGTAATAGATAGAATTTGATAAAATTGATCCCTATTTCATTTTACGTTCACCAATTCCTAAATTCCCTCAAAATTTGAGCCGAATGGAACTTAGATATTAGGTTTTAGAGATATAGATGTTTTTAGAGATATAGATGTATCAAGGAAAACACGTTTGCGAATATATAAGAGAAAGGAACAGATAGAATTCAATAAAGGTGACCCTACATTATTTTTTCACAAATACCTACCTTTTATCCAATTTTGAGCCAAATCAAACGAGCCATTTCTGAAATATTGGCATATCTACAAAAATGCGTTTGCGCGTGCGTTAGCGGAAGTGATGGTTAGAATTTAATAAAATTGATATAGGACCATCTGGGCATCAACCCGCACAGTTTCTGAAAATTGGATGAACGGTAGTAGGTGATATGTCCGTTACATCGATTTGACTTCAGACAGAGACACCGAACCAAATTTGATCCTTGATGTCTGAAACTTAAAATGCGATTGGAAATTTTAGATTCTGAGCACAAACTCTTTTTAACCTCCCGCACGAATACAATCCTTCCCTACCTTCGGTAGTGAGGAAGCAACAACAAATATATATATATATATATTTGTGTTTAATCTTAGTGTTTTTTATATTTTACAATATAATTGCGTATTGCATAACATATATAAATAATTTATTTTCTTTAAATTTTTTTTTTCCTTTTTCGCAATTGTTTTCTCATAAAATTAATTTAATGCCCCTTCCTAATTGTATTTATCTATTTATTCTTATTTTATGTCTCTTATGCTGGGATAATGCAATATTGTGATCCCGTTGCTTGTCTTCTGTCATTAATATACTTTTAATATATGTATATATTTTGTATGCTTTAGCTGTTTGGGTTTTAACATAAGTCAATTTTTTTTTTATTTACGTGCTTTTGATATTTTTTCTGGAGGTTTTGCTTTTTCTTTCTATATATGTAATTATTTTTTATTTATTTTCTTCTTTTTGTTATTTTTTCTAGTAGAATTATAATTATAGTTGAGAAGATTTCATTTTATATTTTAGTAATTTACATACTATTAGTTAAGTTTTTTTATATATTGTTTGAATCTTTATGAAGTTACTTTTTGCCCAGATATGTATTTTTTCTTTTGTATTAGTTCATTATTGTTATTTTAAGGGGACATCGTCCCAGAATAAAGTTTATTTTCTATTTCTATTTCTAAAAAAAAAAAAAATAAAAAGATGAAGTAATATACAAGATAGATAAAATAATAAAAAAACAAACAAACATTAAAGCCGAATGATAATAAAATAAATAAAACGCATTCACACCTATGTACAATAATACCTAATACAATTAATCTGGGATATGTGATGAAATTTATGACGAAATAAGCACATTAAAATAATTTCAAACTATATAAAACAGTACAATTAAATGAATAATAATAAAATGAAAAATCACGGGCACGATTCAAACCTCAGTGAATTAGAATCTGAACTTCGAAACAAGGAATTCATCACTCTTAAACTGTTTCAATTACAAACTCCTTAATACAAAAGATAACAGATGGCCCATACAAATCATCTTAATTCCTCAGAGCTTAAAAAGTGCCCATTAGCTCGCTATGAAGCATTTAGCATTCATTAAGGTCTTTTTTTTTTCTTTCAGCATTCTTTGAAAACAGTAGGATAGCATGTCGTGCAAGATCTTTTAAATTCCATTAAGTTCCAATTTATTTATTTATTTTATATTTATCTTGGACAATACAAAGACAAGCTTTTACCTCGAGAGAGCTTTTAACTCCTTAATTAATAATAAAATATTTAAACAATAAATAAAATTCATGAGAAAGTCTGAACACAGTTATTTTATTTTAATTATTGTATATACTCTGTATTGTATATACTGTATATATATTCTGTATATATATACTCTGTATTGTATATACTCTGTATTGTATATACTCTGATCTCTGCAAGCGATTGATTCGATCAACCCTGATGAAGGCCTGAACTTCAACCTGAAGCGTCGGCAAATGTTAAAATAAATATTATTATTTATTTTTGCCATTTTTATCATGACTTATCATTCCAACCATCCTTCTCTTCATTATTCACTACAGTCAACCATCAATCCACCATTATTGTACATACTGTTTCATTATTATTTAGTTGTTACTTTGCTTTTGTTTACTTTATATATTTTTTGTACATATAGTGTGAATGTGATCTTAGCTACCTATAACCACTGTCCCCAGAATGTTATATCACTCAATAACAAAAAAAAAAAAAAAAAAAAAAGGTAATGTTATATTTGAATGATGTTTCATGTTACCACTTATTACCTGTTATTTACCTAGGTTTTTTAAAATCAAATTATCAATTATTGTTCAGCGCCATTAATTTAATTTAATATTGATTTGAATTTTTACATATGGGGGGGGGGATCGTTCTCCTCGTCCTCCCCATCCTTCTGAAGCCTGTTCCTATGACATGGTGTTATAAGTTCAGGTATATTATAAAATAATCTTCCTCTAGATTCTTTAGAAAATTTGGTGACGTTTGGTCTCCTCAAATTACCTGTGTTTTCATCCTAATTAATTACAATAACTTATTGTGAACCATTTTTTTTTTACTTTGAATTTAAAAATGTTAAGGATGTTAAATCAATCATTAAATTACAATTTTTATTTCTAAAAAAAATAGTATTTATAAAAAAAACATTGAATACTTAAGAATAAACACTTAACATTAAAAAATAATAATGACTACTTACAAACCCGGAGGATCTGAACAATGCGCTGGATAGTCTAATTATGTATAATTATCAATTGGTAATTGAAAATAATTTGATAAAAGAATTGAGAAAAAAAGTGGCCTACAAAACCATGGGGCTGCTTGGTGTGGTTCAAGACCTAGTTGTTTTGTGTAGAAAAGTCTTGGTTTGAAGTTATCTTACTAAGAGTATAGAAGTCATCCTAAGATATTTTTGAACTGAAATTTCTTTTGGCGCGTTTTGCTCTTTATTTTGTGGAGGGTGAATTAGATTGAGCCGTCAGATCTCTGATGTATAACGCTCGGGAAAAATCGACTAATCATGGATTTTTGCATATGGATTAAAATATCTCAGAAACTAAAAATCGGACCTGCATACTGTAAGCGAGAATATTGTTCAGCATTTTATCCACTCTGTAATGGACTATTATTCAAAATTTTATCTTGATGCGACGCTGTATTAGAGACTGGAAAATGGAAAAAATAGTGTCGAAAATGATGACGAGTCTTATAGAAGATATGGATTAAAATATCTGAGAAATTAAAAATCGGATCTTCATGTTGTTAGTGAGGAATATGTTCATCATTTCATCCTCTTTATAATGAACTATTATTTATAATTTATATTTCATATTATTAATCTTACCTTGTTTATTTTGCCACTTCTATCGTGCGGTCTAAAGCATACACCTGTAAGTGGCCTACAAAAATATTGGGCTGTTTGGTGTGACCTACACCCCCATCGTGCCAAAACTCAAGTGGAAAGCAAATGGGTATAGTCTGTGGGCCAGACCCCCTTACCGTGCACCCCCCCACATCCCTATAAATTGCATATCGTTGTGTTCCTTGTAACAATTTATTAAAAAAAAGCCAATGTTCTCACAAAAAAAAGTGAACGCACTGCCCCAAAATGACGTCCAAAGATGGCAGATTGACGACTTTGACTTTAGTTAGTTTTTTGGTCACTGAGAATCAGCATTAAGCTTAATTTCCTCATAGTTGGTCTTTTATTAAAGCTGAATAGTTATAGAATAATAAAACATGAAGAAATATTAAAAAATAATTGGCTAAGGCTATGAAAAACACCAGTAAAGTCAATTTTTTTAACAAAAAAATTTTCAAGTTACAAATCAAACGTCGTTTGTAATTAAACGGCCTACAATAACGCACAACGTGCTGAAATAAACCACCTGGAGAATATATTTCTCTTTCTGAAACGCTAATTATTTTTTTACAAATGTTTAAGTAGTTCCGTAAAAAATGCACTTATGCGGCAGAAAAGCGGTACTGGCGTGGGTGCCTACAGGCTTCTACCACACCATTCAGTGCCCATAAATGGCTTAGTTATAGTGATATAATAACATTTTTGGTACATTATATTGGTTTTATTAACGAACAAATATTAATGCAATAATTTAATAGTAAAAAAAAATTTAAATTTAAAAAAAATTTATTATTATTTTTTTAAATTTTAACCTCCTTTATTCTATACGTAGGTCGTTTAAGAATACCTCAATTGTAAAAATGGTATAATTATGATAATAAAACTTAATTAAAAAATATTTTGCTAAATATCTTGATTTTTTTTTATTTAACGTTTGCAATTTAACACTGTGTTTTGAATATTTACTGATTCTTAGAAGTAATTAAAATTTTTATATACTTCCCAGGAAATGAGTCATATTCATACCTTTTTTATAAACTAAAATAATATATACCTAATCTGAACTATATATAATGAATAGCTACCGGGTTGTTTAGTAAAACTCATATATCACTAATTAAAAAATTAATTTTTATTTCCTTTATTTTGTGCAGAAGTTGGACTATATCATAAATAAATAGGAAATTTTAATATTGAATGAATTATTCTCTATGCACAAAGAAATATATAAAGGGTGACCCTATAAGTTCTTCTATAAACCAAAACTGATTGTTTGGATTTGATCTCAAAATGAGGAAAAACGTGAACTTAAACGAGAAAATTGGAAAAATACATTAAACGAACGAGAAAGGAAGTGCCAAAACCTCGTAATAGATAAAAAGGACCTGTATCCATTATATAGCTAAATGAATGTATAGTAGATAGATGAACAGAATATTTCAAGATGCTGCTAAAACGGGATCAATTGCAGTTTGGATGATATTAAGTGGACGATGTAGGTTTATTATGGTGAAAACCACTTTATTTTCGATTGCTGAAGGTGCACATCGGGACTATATTAACTTTGAAGCAGGATATAGAGAGGTATATAGAGAAAGTTATAGCTCATAGCTTTCCTTCTGTTTAGTGGATTTTCAAAAGATTTTTTAAGGGATCTAAAAGGAAAACGAGTTTTTCTGAAAGACAGTTAGATATTAGCATAATCCAAAGTGTGAGGCACTGAGCAGATAGAGAGCTATTTTTCTTTTTATGTGGACTTCTCTATAACCTGCCTTAAAGTGAAGACAGTCCCAATTTTCAACTTCTCTTCCAATGTGCAACTTGAGTTTCTCAATCCATATCACTCTGGCAATCGACAATATTTCTTATTCCAGCTTCTGCGATTCTTGTGTATAATTTGTTTGGTACACTAAACAGGAATGGGTCTTGATGGGTATTACATTTCCTAGTACCTCCTTTCTTGTAAAGGTAAAAACCACAGTCCTTTCATATTATTTTCTAATATGCTTGTTGCCTATGTACGCGCAAAACTGTCAAAGCAGTTCGGTTTCGCCCTTTCCATCTTTCTTTGTGCAGAGAGAATAATACATTCAATATTAAAATTTCCTATTTTTTTATGATATGGTACAAATTCCGAAAAATTCAAGAATAACGAGAAGAATAACGAGCTACAACTAATATAAGATACCTTAAAAAATCTTTTGAAAACCCAGTAAACAGAAGGAAAGCTATGAGCTATAACTTTCTCGATGTACATCTCTATATTCATCTTCAAAGTTAATATAGTCTCGATGTGCACCTTCAGCAATCGAAAATAAAGTGGTTTTCACCATAATAAACCTACATCGTCAACTTAATATCATCTATACTGCAATTGATCCCGTTTTAGCAGCATCTTGAAATATTCTGTTCATCTATCTACTATACATTCATTTAGCTATATAATGGATATAACTGGTCCTTTTTATCTATTCCGAGGTTTTGGCACTACCTTTCTCGTTCGCTTAATGTATTTTTCCAATTTTCTCGTTTAAGTTCACGTTTTTCCTCATTTTGAGATCAAATCCAAACAATCAGTTTTGGTTTATAGAAGAACTTATAGGGTCACCCTTTATGTCTTTCTTTGTGCATAGAGAATAATTCATTCAATATTAAAATTTCCTATTTATTTATGATATAGTCCAACTTCTGAACAAAATAGAGGAAATAAAAATTAATTTTTTAATTAGTGATATATGAGTTTTACTAAACAACCCGGTAGCTATTCATTATATATAGTTCAGATTAGGTATATATTATTTTAGTTTATAAAAAAGGTATGAATATGACTCATTTATGTTTGACTCATTTATCATGAATATGACTCAGGAAATTTTAATATTGAATGACTTATTCTCTATGCACAAAGAAATATATAAAGGGTGACCCTATAAGTTCTTCTATAAACCAAAACTGATTGTTTGGATTTGATCTCAAAATGAGGAAAAACGTGAACTTAAACGAGAAAATTGGAAAAATACATTAAAAAGGTATGGGAAGTATATAAAAATTTTAATTACTTCTAAGAATCAGTAAATATTCAAAACACAGTGTTAAATTGCAAACGTTAAATAAAAAAAAATCAAGATATTTAGCAAAATATTTTTTAATTAAGTTTTATTATTATAATTATACCATTTTTACAATTGAGGTATTCTTAAACGACCTACGTATAGAATAAAGGAGGTTAAAATTTAAAAAAATAATAATAAATTTTTTTTTTTAATTAAATTTTTTTTTTTTTACTATTAAATTATTGCATTAATATTTGTTCGTTAATAAAACCAATATAATGTACCAAAAATGTTATTATATCACTATAACTAAGCCATTTATGGGCACTGAATGGTGTGGTAGAGGCCTGTAGGCACCCACGCCATTACCGCTTTTCTGCCGCATAAGTGCATTTTTTACGGAACTACTCAAACATTTGTAAAAAATAATTAGCGTTTCAGAAAGAGAAATATATTCTCCAGATGGTTTATTTCAGCACGTTTTGCGTTATTGTAGGCCGTTTAATTACAAACGACGTTTGATTTGTAACTTGAAATTTTTTTTTTTTTTGTAAACCAACTATGAGGAAATTAAGCTTAATGCTGATTCTCAGTGACCAAAAAACTAACTAAAGTCAAAGTCGTCAATCCGCCATCTTCGGACGCCATTTTGGGGCAGTGCGTTCACTTTTTTTTGTGGGAACATTGGCTTTTTTTTAATAAATTGTTACAAGGAACACAACGATATGCAATTTATAGGGATGTGGGGGGGAGGGGGTGCACGGTAAGGGGGTCTGGCCCACCGTGTAGTATTGATGACTTTTTATTCCTCATTAAATTAATTATTATCATGAGAAAACGACCCATGTCTGAACATTCTCTTAACTGAAAGAGTTGAAAGTTTCGATAAGACGAAGCCATTTACGAAGTTTCAGGTGGATGTTAATAATTTGATAAAAAGGGGACGGTACCGCAGGCTATAACACCTAATTTCTATCTCTTGTTTTTACTCGTTTCAATGAACAGAATCGTTGTTCAAAAAGTTGTTTAAGCTTAATGTTTGATGGTTGCTTCTAAAATTGGAAGGATCCAAAAGGGGAAAAAAAATCTGGTGCGCTCATCACACGACTTTCACTTACCACTCTCGTCTTAGTAGAAATAAGTATTTTTAGACAAAGGGGAATTGAAAGTAAAAATTATTGACGCTATATTCATTTACAATTCATTGTGTGTGTTTTCATTTGTTTAAATATCCTTATATATATATATATATATAAATATTTATTTTTATATCGTTGTATTCTATACAATTAAATATTTAATAATACCAACGATAGCATTTATGAAAACCGTATATGCATATGTACATAATATTGTCGGAGTTCGTATTATATTAAGCTCATGTTACTTATGGAAGCCTGCTGTCGGGTGAGCTCGGGCAAGCTCACATTCCTTTGTTTCCTCAATTACAACTATTCTCCGATACGAACTCTTATTTCTCCTTTAGTTGATTATCAAATTCTTTCATATTTTATATTTATCCATTTTTCATATTAGAAATTAATGTGAAATGGTCAATTATTTCTAATAAAAAAAGTTGAAGGTACTTTAGAGGAAGCTAATATTGAAAATTAGCCATTTAAGCCCTGTTAGAGAACATAAATCAGAATAATAACCACATTTTGTTTAAAATTGCTGAATTATACACTGATATGATGAATGTAATAAAAATCTTTACAGAGGTTTTCGAGATAATTTTAAAAGATATAACGTACCACTTCCGGTAAGCCAATTTTGACGAAAAAATTGCTGTGGCATCACTAGCATATAAAAACCTTAAATATGAAATTTCACTTCCGTACGACTTTTCGTTTTTGAGTTAGGCTGTTAACGCACACAAAGGCCATTTTGCGGGATTTTGTTATTTGGACTCAGGGGACCTCAAAACGTGTATATCCGTTAAAAATGTTCACACTTTATTATATTTATATATTTATCCTTACTATATATTACATATATACCTAAGTGAAAGTAATAATATCTGCAGATTATGACTTTGATTTATGTTCCTTTTATTCTTTATGTAATCTGTAATAATGTGATGTATCATCCCTTGAAATATTTTGAAATCTGGAACGAATTCTTTGTTTTGGCAGTCATTCTTTGATTCGTTCAAACGTTTGATTCTCAGGTAGGTCGAAGCTGCTCTTGATGAACCGCAGCCCATTGGAAAGCTGTCCGTTCTGCCAGATGTGATCTAAGAGTAGAGGATGGACCCGATACCATTAAGGCCACCAGAGAACAGAGCGTCCATTGTCATTCAGACATGACACCCCCCTGCCCGGTCAATGTAAATGAAACAGAGGCATTATTGGAGGGGGGGAGATCGCGTTAGGGTGCAGGTGGAGGGCGTTGTCATGGCGACAAGGGGGGATAAAATTGTTTTCCCGACGTCTCTGCATTAATTATTTTCGGTGGCACCTTTTTTTTTTTTTTTTTTTTCATTTCCCCTTATTTACTTAAAAATTAATTTCCCCGCAGTTGAGATTCTTAAAGGAAATGGATTAAAATAGGAAATTTAACCGCCTAAATTAAACGGTATAATATTTAGTTACCCCAAGAGCTTTGTGGACTTTTGAGGCTGAGGGAAAAAAAACAAGCAAAAAAAGCTTCTTTTTTTCTCTCGGCCTAATTATATATTCTGACATTTTCCATTTTCTCAACCTGACGTCTGTTTCTTCTGTGACAGCCGTATACCATTGTTTTTCCTTGAATGATGGCAGATCCGGTGGAATCTTTTTTGCTGATATTCCTACATCATTATAATAATAGTTATTGTTTTAAAACTCTTTTATTTGTAAATTGCACAGCCTTCACACCTTATGTATATTAAACAATACCGTAATAATTATAAAATCATCTTTCCGATTGACAACAAAATTGATGATGTGTGAAGATGGTTGACGGTAGATCCTAATTTCAGAAGTCATTTGGGAATGCGGTCAACTACTATTCTATATCAACTACTACAAAATACTATATTATTCCATTGTCCAACGTGTCCAGTCTCCGTAATCCTTCTTACAGTGCCAGACGGAATGCCCTGAAGAAGATCCACAACGTAGGTCGAAACGTTGGATGGTTGAATATAGTGAATAATTGTGGTCTACTACGATAACTACTTTATTCTTTGTCTATCTCACTTCTTTTTAAGATTCTAATTTTTTAGTAACTATGACCCCATTCATTCTACATCTAATACTTATATTTTAACTTACTTTACTTTTTTTTTGCTTTGTAGGGAATTTAGTAATCTTTTATATAATCATAGACCTAAAGGGAAAAGTGTGTACTTTTTTTGTGTCATTAGCAAATAAAGTTTCTTATCGGGGTGATTGGACTATTTTTACAGCCCGAAGGAGAAGGAAACTTTCCAAATTGGTCGCTCAATCTTGGGATTTGATGAAGGATTAATGGCTTACCGACAAAAAAACACCTTTGATAAACAATATAAACTTCTCCTCTCTCGATCATAGGGAATTTAAGTCGACAAACTGAGGTGTGTATTCCGTGGCAGTACTACAACTAACGTAAGGTTGTGTGGATGGGAACCCTTTGCCTTGCATTATCTCGAAAATAGTACGTTTTTGCGCTTAAGAACGCAGGGCTCGATAATTCTGAGGGAACTATTCGGGTCTTGTTGTACGCATCAAAATCTTCAAAGTCCAATTTCTTCCGTATCGATCTGCATTCTTACCACCGTTTCAGTATTGAAGCCTAGCAATATATTTGTATCCACTTTATTGTATCCAATACGATTCGCAAACTCCCCGTGAAATTCTGAATTCAGCGGTACCCCTTACATGGTATTTGAGCATGACAGGAGCTTGTATTGGTACAGAACCTATTTCGAGCCTTACTGTAATTATATATGTGAGGATATATGAAACACTGATGTCACTTACACGCCGAATGCATTAGAGCGAGAGGTAGCTTCTAATGTGAGAGTTCACCCTGGGGTGTACGCATTAAATACGACAATATGTATATATATACGTGTATGTTTCATTTCTGTTTAAAATATATTTTGATGAAATTATATTTCACTAACTAAAATTTCTGGAATATATTAGTATAAATATTTGGCATTAATTGTCATTAAAAAATCACGAATTTCCAAGGCTCTTGCTCAATTGTTATACACAACACAAGAAGGTTTTATTCATTACAGTCGAAGTGTTCCCGTTGAGTCCCTAATATTTTTTATATATTCATCTTTTTTTTTTTTTTTTTACACAAATTCCTATAACAGGAAATTTTCCGGACGGATTATAATGAGGGAATTTGTCCGTGCAGAAATAAGAATCGACTCTATTCATGAGGTTGATGAGAATGAATAGGAAGCGGCTGAGGTGGATCGGGGATCGAGTGAGGGGGGCCTAAGAGGATTAACCTCCCCCTCATGCAAAAGGAAAAAAAATCCCCCCCTCCCAGAAATTTGTTTCGCTAACTATAAAATCATTATTAAATTTCAGCAAAGTGATTCAATCAGTTAAGAGTTTCATTCGAGATTATCAGTAATTTTCTTTGCGTACATTTATCAAAATAATGAGACAAGAGATAAAATCGTTCCTTTTAAAAATGTATTTTTTTTTTCACTGACCCAGATTTGTTAATGTAAAATTTCTTGAAGCCAAATACTTAACACAAAAATACGTTCTATATTTTAATTATAAAGCGTACACAGCTAACGTAAATATGTCATGAAAAAATGTATTAAAAAATTCAGCAATCTCTCGGAACAGCCCTGATGAAGGCCTGAACTTCAGGTCGAAACGTCGACAAATGTTAAAATAAATATTATTATTTATTTTGCCTTTTTATTTCTGACTGATCACCCCAACCATCCTTCTCTTCATTATTTCAAAATGATCTCTAAAATTTATTATTATCACATTTATTATTATTATTTTAATTGGGCTTTAAGAAGGATTTTATAGACGTAGTTAGTTTATTTCTTTTTCTTCTAAAGTACTTATTTTTAAATATATGAAAAAAAAAACCTTTCAGGCTGAAGCCTCTCGCTAAATTAAATTAAATCTAGGAATCCGATAATAATAACATATCAACTAAAACATTAAAAACAACATAGTCAGTGGCACAGACCCCTTTTTATCGAATTATTAACATCCGCCTGAAACTTCATAAATCGTTTCATCTCATCGTAACCTACAACTATTTTATTCACGAAAACTCTTTGTATCGGGGCTTTTTCAATCTGGAGGGGGACAAACTTTGTCTATTTAATTAGGTACTAAAAACTTGTAAATACACATTTGATTTCTACTTGAATCGTAAGATAATTTGACTGCGAAATCGAGAAAAAAGGTGGCCTTCAAAAATATTGAGCCGTTCGGCGTGACCTGCACTCCCAAAATTTCAAAATAACGAGGTTATATAGGAGAAACCGCCCAGTATTTTTGTAGGTCACGTTTTTACCTATTTTTTGATTAAATTATCTTACGATCCAAGTAGAAAGCAAATGTGTATTTACGACTTTTTAGTACCTAATTACATTGATAAAGTTTGCCCTCTTCTAGTTTGTAAACGCCCCAATTCCAAGAGTTTTCGTAAATAAAATAGTTGTAGGTTACGATGAGATGAAAATATTTACGAAGTTTCAGGCGGATGTTAATAATTTGATAAAAAGGGTTTTGTACCACGGACTAACATATTACGGGGAAAAGCACAATAAATTATACTGTTGCTCAACAGTGTTGAGTTGCTAAATCACTCAGCATACTAATCGGTCAAAATCGATACTATTTAACAAAAGAGAACACACAGGATAAAGTATTACTGGAACATCATCCTACGTACCCAATGTTATAATTCATTCATTCGCTGTTACAACCTTTTTTCCTCATTTCCTTTCCTCTCACTTTTGTTCGCTGGGTCCATAACAAAGCACCCATAATTAATACAGATGCTGGTGAAGGATTCCCAATGAATCTGAAATAATGGATTATGCCATACTCTGTAGTACAGGCGGATCTACGGTGGGAGGGGGAGGGGTGAGAGGGCTTTCGGGCTTAAGCCCCCCCCCCAAAAAAAATGGTAAAATTTAATCATGTTTTACAGAACAAAATATTAAAAACTATCTCTTAAAGTATTCTTATTCGTGTAACTAAATTTAATAAGACTCCAAGAACCACTTAAACACCATTTCATATAAGTAGTTAATTTCTTTCTTTTTTTTCTAATTAATTATTCTTATATGTATATGAAAAAAAAATCTATCGGGCTGAAGCCTCCCCAAAATTAATTTCTAGATCCGCTAGTGCTCTGTAGATAACTTCTTCCCACACGCAGCTCTTCCAAAAAATCGGCAGTGGAAGGTGGAATATAAACAAATTATATTGTAAGAGATTTTAAAAACTTTTGCTCCGTCAACAGAAGGTTAAAACAAAAATGATGAAATACAAATGACTTAGTTTTCATAATTAAGTTGTTTTTTTTTTTTAAATATGCGATATGGGATTATTTGTGCGAAAATAGTTCGAAATTCCCTCGTTACGGCGAGTGGTGGGGGCAGATCAGAAGATCTTAAAGATAACACTTAATCCGTAGGAGCGACGACTCTCTCAGGCCGTCTCATACCAACACAGACACTCATAGACAACAGATGCTATGAGGGCACCCTTAGGAAAAGAGATGTTTTAAGCCGATATAAAAATGGTGAGCTGTTTTTGCATAATTTGTATAACATACCGATCCCTTAAAATACAGTCCCTAGCATAAAAAAGTAGAATGCTGCCTATTAAGAACTCATGACAGTTATTTGCCTTGCCATAACTTAAAATTTGGAGAGTGCCCAAACAGGGGTGATTATTGATCCCTTACTACTCCGTTTATATAAATGCTAGAAAGCAAGGATTGGTATACAGTCGCGGTCATGTAAATTGAATCACCCAGTAAAAGTTTTATTAAATGTTATTTTCCTAACCAGATTTCTACTGCAAGATCTCCAGATTTTTTTGCCAGTTATAAAATGATATTCTAAAAAAACAATCCCGCTTAATGGTGGTTAAATTGTTCGTTTGTTTTACTTTCTTCAAAACTATTATTATCGTTGATTGGTGGTACCCTATCCTCGTTACTATTTTCCGTGAAATGTCTTAAATTCATGCAACGTCACAATTTTAATGTTTTTTTGATGAGTGCAGTTTTTGATAAAGGTCACGATTATAGATTTTATTCTGACATTAATTAAACTGATCTGAGAAAGATTTTAAAAGTGTTCATGTATTGTAACCTTATTAAGTATAGGAAAAAAACAAAACACAATCAATGGAATCAACGTCATCATCATCATAAGAATCAAAAGAAGTAGTTGAAGAAATTTCTATGACCACGACTGTACATATAAATTAAAAAAAAAAAAAAAAATCCGTTTACCTTTGACAGAGAAGAAAAATGGATATTGAACTCAATGAAATTTAAATCAGATATTAATTATGCTATATAATATTTCTAAAAGGTGTTTTTTTTTTGTCGGCACGCCATAACTTCGTCAATTCTTCATCAAATCCAATGATTGACCACTCGTTTTGAAGACATTCATATCCTTCACATGCGAAAAATAGTCCTATTCTTCCGAAATTTCTGGAAAAAAGTGATGAAGGATAAGAAACTTTATATGCAAATAACTCAAAAAGGTTGCATTTTTTTCGTGATTGTATCCATGTTAATTATAAAGATTACTAAATTACCTACAAAACAAACAAAAAATCGGACTATTATTAACAAAGACACAGTCCATTAGTTTTGGTATGCTTATTAATGTCTTCCACTTTAAAGATATTTATGAGTAGAATATTTATATTAGCTGATATATAAACTTTATTACTTATTAAAGGCATTTGTTTATTTAATTCTTGCATTTTATGTTTTTTTAATAATTTAGAAAATCCAATGATCGGGGCAATATTTTGTCTTTATTACTTTTATTATCTTACCAGTCAGCGTTTAAAAATGGGCTCTAGCAAAGCAATTTCTTCAAATATTTTGATCTATTATGTTAAATGGGATATTGTAATCGACCAATGAAAAAATATTAATTTCTTCCTTACATAATACATAGAATCTATTTATTTCCGTATTGTTTCGCTATTTCTTCACTAAACAAAATTGTATGCGAATTATTCGCATAGGCCAACTAGTTTAACTTATTTCGAAATAATGTGGTATATATATATATATATATATATATATATATATATATATACCTGAGGCTGCCCGGAGGCTACAAGAGGACATCGACTGCATCAACAGATGGGCAGAAATAAATGAATTAAAGCTGAATGCAGATAAAACCAAGGCTGTTATCATTGGGTCCAGACATTTCATCAGCTCCCTTCCTTGCTTTCCTCTACTTTACCTCAATAACCATCCCATCCATTTTTTTCCCTACAGTCAATAAATATATATATATATATATATATATATATTGACTGCATCAACAGATGGGCAGAAATAAATGAATTAAAGCTGAATGCAGATAAAACCAAGGCTATTATAATCGGGTCCAGACATTTCATCAGCTCCTTTCCTTACTTTCCTCTACTTTACCTCAATAACCATCCCATCCATTTTTTCCCTACAGTCAATATCATATATATATATCTCCTCTCTCTCTCTCTCTCTATCTCTCGCTCTCTCTCTCTCTCTCTCTATATATATATATATATATATATATACATATATAAATTTAGGTGAGGCCGAGTTACCACCTTTTTATATGATAAAGTTCAAATCAAAAATCATTAGACTCAAACAAGGTAGAATAAATCATATGAATAAGTTTGAGTAAATATAAAGAGAATAAGAGAGTGGTGAAAAGGTGAATGCTTTGAATTTCATGAATCCCTTCCGGCAAACCTGGGCAAGCGACAAGGCGCATTGAGTGGGAATAACACAAACCCAAGGGGGGCGACTCAAGTGTTCAAGCTTGAGTCCACTCCTACCGCCGACATCAAATGCCTTTCTGCAGGCCTAAGTTAATGTCCTCTTAAACATCAGAATGAAGAGTTTTAAAAAAGGAATGAAGCCTTTGTGACGAATAATATGAATAAAAGTTCCAAATGTATAAGAAAATAGTCGGCTGAACACTGTACAAAAGTACTTTCTCAACAAATGTACAAAAATAAACTAACCCTCTTTTATCCGGAATAGCTTCAGTCACATTATTCCTCACAAATCACAATAAAATGTTCATATTTAGGGTGGGGCACAACAAAAATGTTTATGAATTTCAGTATTTTATGTTCATCCAATATAATATTGTATAATTCTTTCAAATATTAACAATAAGAAAGCCTATTAAAATGATAGTTATAAGCAGTTATATAGTCCTGAGAAACAATACTCAATGCTTTTATGTTTCCAATTTGGGGGAATGAGTTAAAAAATATAAAACAAATTCCCCTCTTATCCCTGTTGAACAAATCCGATACTTGGGACTCCACCTTGACAAACGACTCACTTGGAACCCCCATACCAGACTGAAACGACTAGAAACCACCGACGTTTTCGACTACTGCAGCACTTACTAGACAAACGATCTAAGCTTTCAATCAATTATAAACGACTCGTATATATGACAATAATAAGACCTATTTGGACTTACGGAATTGAGCTTTGGGGCTCCACTAAACCATCGAATTCCTATCGTATCCAATCCTTACAATCCAAAATCCATCGTAAAATCCTCAACGCTCCTTACTTTGTCACAAATAAAATCATCCATAAAGACCTTAATGTTCCATATGTTTCCAATTTGGCCCAATCCAGATACCTGTCCTTCCATAACAAACTGCAGAACCATCCGAATCCTCTCGTTTCAAATCTTGCTTCCTCCTCGATCCCTGATAACCCTCCGAGGCGTTTGAAAAGAAGATGGCCTCGGGATCTTCTAATATAGAACTTTAATTTGAGTTCTACCCATGGGTAGTTTTTCTTCATGTTGTACATGTCATGTTACCAATTTCACATTTACTTATTGTATTTTCTATGTAATACAGTTGTAAATTCCATTAAAATATTTTTAAAAAATAAATGCCGTTATATTTTACGATAAAAATATATATGTATTTTGTATAATTTGTTTACATATGTATAATACGTCCTTTATATATCATATTGAATCAGAAAGTTGTGACTGTCATATACCAGTAATTATGAAATTGATTTTTTTTTTTACTTCATGACTTTTACAACATTGGTCATATGTCGTCACCAAATATAAGTTGCTGCAATCTTCTTCTGTCCTGCCTGTCTTCTTCAGGTATCTCCCTCTTCTTCATTCCTTCTTTTACGCCCTCATACCAGTTTCTCTTCGGGCGACCGTACTTCTATCTTCCACTCCGCCTCCTGTTTTTGTCCGTCTGTCGTCCACTTATTTTCCATTGTGGCCCGGATTAAATTGTGTGTAGCAAATCATTAATTTCAAGAAAAATTATCACCGACCTTACTTTAACTTCATCATTATTTAAAATATCTGATAGTTTTAGTATGTGTCCTGATTTGGATAAAATTTATACTTATGTATTAAATTTATATGTCCTATTCTCAGTCTAGTTAAGGCAACATCCTTTCTGCGAATTGGACTGTTCGAGGTGAACCAAGGTTTTACTGATTTTTTTATTTCCTTCAATTTGCTCGGATTGCTAACGTATGTTTTTTTTTTAAAGGAAGGAGATGGTCCGGGGTGGCGGTCATAAATAGCCTAAATAGTGGCAAAATTATTTTATTAAAATCCAACGTTTCGACCCGACTTTGCAGGTCTTCTTCAGGGCTAGAACGGATAAGATACAAAGAGATATAGAGAATTGTGTAAGTCACATAATATTTAGACAAAAAATTATAAACAATGTGAATAAGCTTATTAAAATTATAAATAGTAACTACATTAAAATTATAAATAGTAACTACATTAAAATATAGACAGAGTAATAAAAATAGAATAAACAACTTAAAATCCTTTCCCTCAAAATTAGAGGTTTTACGTTACACATACGTAGAACTCTTAAATGGAATAAAAATGTTTTTGTCCGTCCTCATATCTGTTCTTTCCTACGGATATTAAGTATAAACAGAGTTTAATGTATTTACTATTTAAAACTTTAATAAGCTTATTCACATTGTTCATATTTTTTTGTCTTCTCCACTGGGTTTGGCTCTAGTGACGCGGTTGAGAGAGGAGTGCAGTGAACTCCTGGAGTCATACTTTTCCCTCCACAGTTGGAGGGACAAGTCTGCTTTGGAGTTCTCTCACCAAATTTTATATAGGTGTGTATGTGTTCTTTTTATTTATTTTTAGGTTATTTTATTCTTATTTATTGTATATATATTATTTTTCTGTATGATTTATATTATTTATTGTACATAAAGTGTGAATGTGATCTGTGAACTCTATTATAAATGTCCTAGAGACAGATTGTAATATTTTTCAATAAACAAGTTAAATATTTTTTTTTTGTCTAAATATCATATAAATTCCACAATTCTCGATATATTTTTGTATATTGTCGGTTCTAGCCCTGAAGATGACCTGCTAAGTCGGGTCGAAACGTTGGCTTTTAATAAAATAGTTTTGCCACTATATCGCCTATTTATGAAGGCCACCTCGGACCATCCTACATCTCAAGTGTATGTTAGAAACCCCCGGCTTTATATTTTTGATTTTTCCTTTTATAATGTGATACTAATTAAAGTTAGTATAAATTGTACAAATTGTGATTATGAATATATATATTTTTTTTTTTGTTCATTGTGACGGAGATCAAAATATCTCATTATTAATAATAAAACCACATATTTGATCGCTATAGTCCTGCTTTAATTTGTTTTTTTACATCAATGTTTCCATTATCAAGGTAGGAAATCTTTAACAAATAAAACAATCAACACAGCCTAATTATATTTACTAATTAATTATTTTCATTTAATAATCTATTTTACAATACCGGGTCGAGACGTTGGCTTTTAATAAAATATTTTTGCCACTGTTTAGCCTACTTATGAGCGCCACCTCGGACCATCTCCTTCCTTTATAATGCAACGGTCAACTATTAAATATTCAGTATGTTTTTTTTTAAATTCATCGCTTAGTTCAAGTGCGCTTTCTCTGAACTCCCAGACCGAAACGTAAACAATTATTAAACGAATGACGATAATTGTAAAAGCATTAAGAGAATGACAACTCCCGAAAGCCAGGCCAGGTGCTGAGAGCATTGTATGCAAATGGGACGACCTCACGGGGGAGTAGCTATGGCGCCTGGGCCACATCTGTCCGCATAGTCCGGGGACACCTGCTATCGTATCCCGATTAACCGCTAACGATACTTGAATATTCGCAACAAACTGGATCAAGTCTGGGTGTAGTAGTCATAAAACACTCATCCTTACCTTCTACCACCGACTAGCATAACTTAAAACTTCTACTATCAACAAAAGTCCATTTTCAATTGTTGACGCCAGGGACCTTGCAATGCATACGCCATAGTTTGTAAACCTAAGACCTCTAGGTCGCACGCGGCCTCCAAACACGTTTGCTCAATATTTGTAAATCTAGAGCTAGAATTAATATTGAATTATTTGCATCATAGCACTCAGAGCGTTATAATCCTCAGCGATACTGACAAAGGATATCGCCGGTAATCGGGATCTGTGTACAACTATCTATGAATTTATACTAATCCATTATTGTACCCGTTCAAGACCTAGTTGTTTTGTGTACAAGAGGCTTGGCTTGAAGTTATCTTACAAAGAGTATGCTATGATATTTTTGAACTGAAAACTTCTTTTTGATCTTTTTTTGTGGAGGACGAATTAGATTGAGCCGTCAGATCTCCGATGTGTAACACTCGGGTAAAGTCGGCTGGAGTCGACTAATTCAAGTGTTTTTGCATATGAATTAAAATATCTCAGAAACTAAAAACGGGTCCTGCATACTTTAAGCGAGGGATATGTTCATCATGCCATCCTTTTTATAATGAGCTATTATTTATAATTTATATTCCACATTATTAATCTCGCCACACTTCTATCGTATGGTATACAGCACACACCTTTATTTTTTTTCATCAAGCTATCAATTGATAATTTGATTACAAAATTGAGGAAAAAAAGTGACCTACAAAAATATTGGGTTGTTTGGCGTAACCTTCACTCTAATCCTGTGAAAACATTTTGTGATAAAATTATACTACGATTCAGGTAGAAAGCAATTGGGTATTGATAAGTTTTTACTGCCTCATTAAATTAATTATAATAATGAGAAAACAATCCATTTCGTGTGGTATAAAGCACACAATTAGCTTAGTTTTTTTTTTTTTTAATATTAAAGATACCAAAATGGCTCTTTCTATTATCCAAGGGATAAAACAGCTCTTCTCCTCCATCTATTTTTCAATATATTTTTAGTTCCTCGAAGACCATCATAAATATTTATTTCTTCTTAAAACCTAACTATGTGGTAAGTATTCCAGCTATAGCACTTGAGAGATTTTCGACAAAAAATATGATTTATCTAATAAAAACGGCACATTTTAGCGCTTTAAAACGCTTGGCCTGATATAGTTCCAAAAGAATCCTTGAAATTTCCTCCTCAAAATCTTTGAAACTTAACTTATCCTGTCTCTTTTTCGAAACCAACTTAACTTTTATAGTAGTTGAAGTAAGGTTATAGGTTATAAAATTGACTACCGTATTACATACAGTATAGATCTTTTGTAACTGCTACATTTCGTAAAATAACTCAGTTACCATCCCTGAAGAAGTACTCACTTCAAAACAGGCCTCCCTACATAGTTACCATATGGAACGCACCGTTGACTTAGATGTATTATTTACTAGATCAAGACCATTATAAATGATCCATCAATATTTAGACTATTGATAAAAATAAATATATCTAAGACATTTAGAAATTATCTAAGTATTAGGGAAGAGCATTTAATCTCTTAAAAGCTGTTAAATATAGCACAACGATAAAGATTCAAAAAGTGTTTGCGAGGCTTGAAAACTTGGCAGCGAAAAGTGGACTCTTAATCCACCGCAATCCTTTCTTAGCAAGATAAGCCATTTAACGGAACTTACTTAAGGGAACAACAACAAAAGGATAATGAATTAATTAAAACTGTTCCTTGCCAGTAAAAGTTGTTGAGTAACTTTTTTTTTTTTTTTAACATTTAAGTTACCTTTCCGAAGAACTGACAGCAGAGGGAAATTGAATAAGTTTGAAGAGCAACTGTACTCAAAACGATAAATAAAAAAGATATTAACTTATAAACTTAATTACTTACGTAACGTACGAAGTATTCATTGAAAATATATTAGTGAGCCACTCGTACTAACCTAGAACAAAAAAAGGATAATAATTAATAAAAATTTAATATATTTTAGCTTGAAATTTACTTATACTACTATCAGTAATAGCATACAGTAATAAATAAATAAATAAATAAATATATATATATATATATATATATATATATATATATATATATATATATATAATCTTGTTTAGTGTTAACTGTAGATAACCTATAGACTGCTTTTGCTTCTACAAAATAAGATCTTTATTAATTACACTTTCAAATGAAATAATACATTAAATCTTAAAGATGTAATGATGCAGAGATGGTTGACCGTTGATATAATATGAGAAATATCTTTTTGTATCTTTTGTAGCCCTGAAGACGACCTGCAAAGTGGGTCGAAACGTCGGCAAAATTAAAATAAAATAATTACTATATTTTAATTTAGTATTTATTTGACCGCACCCCCGACTAACTCCTTTTCATATTAAATCTTAAAGCTATACCTACCTACAAAACAAAATCAGTTTTTATAGTTTTTAAGTACAATAGAAAACGACACTAAACACTTAATAATCTGAAACAATGGCAAACCGCACCAACCCCATCCAACATCATTTGTAGGTAGGTATAGTTTTAACATTTAATGCATTGTTTAATTTGAAATTGTAATTAATAAAGATCTTGTTTTGATCAAACAGAAGCTAATGCAGTCTATAGTTTCTCTTCAGTTAACACTAAACAAGATTATAAATCAGTTTTCATAGTTATTAAGTACAATGAAATACTTATATTTCCCGTTTCGATCCTCAAGTTACTGACCGAATATTTTCTAAATCAGACGCCATTTTTTAATGGAGTGGCTCTGGAACGGTAGATAAGGTTAATTTTACTTATTGTTAGAATGACAAATACTTTCGTAATTTGCATTCAAAACTTCCACGGCACCAAAGCCACTATTTTCTCGTTTGTTAATTTTTTTAAGAGACTTATTTATTTAATTTTAAGATTTGTAGAGATAATTGAAGATTAGTGTTAAAAAGCGCTGTTTATTGCATCTTTTGATAGTTTTCACATTCAAGGCGCATCGAATCGCAAAACTCATCATGTCTAAAATAAGATTTTTTATGAGAATCCTTCATTAATATTATGTATTTCCAACGATGAAATTGAAAATTTCAGATCTAAGTGCTCTCGAGAATTGAATGGGCTTACAGATAGATAGATAGATAGAAAAAAAACTTTATTCTGGGACCATGTCCCTTTAGAACAACAAAATTGTACAAAAGAATATAATACTACTGGCCTAAAAGTTTGAAACAATAAATAAAATTGATAAAATAAACTAAAAAGTAAAGAAAACCTTAGGTGAACAAGCTATATACAATACAGAAAAAACTATGTACAAAACACTTAAAACTATGAACAAAGCACTTAAACTATGAACAAAACTATAAATAATGGTTGAACAACATAAACATACACTTTGAGAAATTAAGAAAAAGAGATAGAATAAGTTCATTTCATAAAAAACTTTACTTGTATATATATATATATATATATATATATATATATATATATATATATATATATATATATATACATAAAGTTGGTTATAATTGAATAAAAAAAAATATATTAAAAAAAGAAAATAGAAGTATTGAAGTTCCTACGTAGAAAGTAGGAAATGCATGTACTCTTATAATGCATGTACTACCTCTTACCTATAACACTTACCTATAAATATGTTTCATTTATAAAAACTTAAAAAAAAAAAACAGAGATGAAGAGTAGGAAATACTCCGTATTAACTTGGGTTGGCATTGCTTCAAGTATGATTTAATATATCAATAAATACGTTTGTTTTATTAAATTATTATTTTGAAAGGTTACAGACAGCCGAAACCTAAACAAACGTTAAATTCGAGCAGACGACTAGAGAGGAAAAGTGATAACAGGCGGATATTGTATTGCTGGGGACCCTTCACGAAGTAAGGACAAAGTTTGATAGGTACTGGAGGGGAAGCCTCAGTCGATAGCTCTGGCACACCACACCACCGTTCGCTCTTGCGAAAGGAATGCAAACTTCTTAGGGGATGGCCATAGGGGTATGTCTGCTCCAGGAAACCGGGAACCACGTTCCATCACACCGTTTGGAATTTATTTCAACTTTGAATTAATTAATAATTGCTCATGAACTATTCGACTGTATCTTGTCCTTTAGTGCAATCATTATGCATTCACATCTTGTCTTGATAGATGATATTGAATTGAAATAAATAATTAAAATAGAGCTTACTTTTTCAATTAAGGGCCTTTTTTACTTTCCTACCTATACTAATTAAGGAAAGTATTGCGTACGGTTCAAATTTCCGAACTGCGGTTTTCGACAGTTAACGAATCGGAGGCAATGAAGAAGTTATAAGTAATACCTTTATTCATAATGTCTGTTACAAATAGCACTTAACATACTGAAATATACTATGGACATATGGGTTGACTACAAGAGTTCACTCCAGGTCTTCTACAAGAATGTGACTTCAAGAATGTAACTGCATGAGTGATTAGTCCAGAGGATAATGGGATTTATATACCCAAGAATAGCAAGGGGGTGAAGAGAAGGCGGAAGAGGACTACAAAGGAAGTTATCGATAATTAATATTCTTATGATGAGAAAGAGACCTTTTGCTGAAATCTGTTATTGTTATTTAATTCTTGATAACGGGTCTTGTGTCCAGTCGGTACATTCTAGATAACTATTTTTAAGCTATCAGAGATAGCTTGACCTGGCTATCTAGGGAGAGAATTGTCAATACAATACATAATTCACTAAATGGCATATTTAACAAACTCAATTTTTAAAATAATAGTTAAATTAATATTATTATTACTTGTTACGAATTAAGTCCATTCCTTAACTGACGGATCTATACGTTTCAGAGCCCCCTGAGTCCGAAAAACACATTTTTAGCCATTGGTCTGTCTGTGCCAAGATTTTCTCGGGAACTAGTGGACGGATTTTGCTGCTTCTTTTTTTATTTTGTAGAGTTTTGGCTACCGATGCTTGTGAAACAAATTCCATGTGCAATAAATGAAAAACATGTTTTTCTATAGACTGTAGCGCGAAAACGGCTTTAGCGATTTTGATGATACTTTTCTATATTATACTAGTAATTGTCCATTCAAGTTTCATATGTAAACTAAATTCCATTAAAAAAAAAAACAGGAAAAAAAGTTATAAAGAAAAGAAAAATGTTTCTTTTTAATTAATTAATTAATTTCTTTTTTTTTTTTTTTTTTGGGCTGGTGGGTGAGTTGGGAGAAACTGGCCAAACTGAAATGATTGCACACAAGAAAATAATTTTGAAAAACTGAAATGTTCTTATCGATTAATTACAAAATTTTAAAAATAAACAATATTTTATACATATATTAGCACCTCTGTTATCGAAGTATTATTTTAATAAATATTCTTAAGTACCACCATTGACTTCTAAACATTTCGGCTCCATCTTTAAAATGCGAAAGTTACCCCCATAAGTGTTTCGTTTCATATCTCCCTTTAATCTATGAACCAGCCACATAAAAAATGACCTAGTACTGAGAGGTAGGCTAATTATTGGACATCCGCCATTAATTCTACAAATCATGCGATCTGGAAACCATTCATGTAAATGTTGCCTCACCTGACAGGCGAAATGAGCGGAAGCTCCGTCATGCTGAAAGTACATATGCATTCTGTTGTTTAGAGGAACATCCTTTAACAGTCCTTGAAAAAAAAAAATATATATATATATATATATATATATATATATATATATATATATACTAGTAGGCCCGTGTGAAAAATTCGCACAGCATATTGTTATCGAATGATAAATTAATAAGAATATAAAAAATGCAAGGTATCAAAATCTAAAGAAATGAATTGTTACTTTATCGATAAATATAATCGACAAAGGAAACAAAAATTAATTTAAATCTTCATTAATGGTTGGAACCAACATGTTTACAATAAGTTGTATCTTTTCTAATCATTTTCCGATTTCGATGATTTTTTTTATAGGGAATTCAGTAATCTTTTATGTAATCATGGGCATAACCAAAGGAGAAAAGGTTTTTTTAGTTATTCGCAAATAAAGGTTTTTTCTTTGATAACTTGTTTGCCTGAATTTTCGAGGTGATTGGACTATTTTTCCCACCTGAAGGAGAAGGAAGTCTTAGAAATTGGTGGCTCAATATTGAGATTTAGTGAAGAATTAAGGATGATATGGCTTGCCGATCAAAAACACACTCGATAAATAATATAAATTCCTCCTCTCTCGATGATAGAGGCCTCAAGTCGACGAAATGAGACATGTATTCAATGACAGTACTACAATTAATGTAAGGTTGTGTGGATGCGAACCTTATGCCTTGCGTTTTCTCGAAAATAGTACGTTTTGGGGCTTAAAAACGCAGGATCCGATAGTTCCGAAGGACTTGTAAGGACTGTACGCATCAAAATCTTCAAGGTCCAATTTAACCCGTTTCGATCTACAGACCTACCACCGTTCCAGTATTGGAGCCTAGCAAAATTTTTGTATCGACTTTATTTATTTTAGAAAGAAAAACAAAACTGGAGAATACGATCCGCTAAGCCCCCGTTAAATACTGAATCCAAGGGTACCCTATTCATGTTATTTGAGCATGACAGGAGCTTATATTTGGTGCAAAACCGATTTCGAGCCTTACTGTAATAATATATGTGGGGATGGAGATGTATATAAATATTTTTTTTATTTTTAATTAGCCAATCAAATTTTAACTACTGATGATAAGATATGATAGATATGAGTTATTTAAAAATATTTTCTTTGTGAAACCCACTCCTGGAGTTTGGCCGGTTTCTCGAGACTCATCTGATTCTCTCTCTCTCTCTCTCTCTCTCTCTCTCTCTCTCTCTCTCTCTCTCTCTCTCTCTCTCTCTCTCTCTCTCTCTCTCTCTCTCTCTCTCTCTCTCTCTCTCTCTCTCTCTCTCTCTCTTTCGCTATCGCCCCCCTCTCCCACTCCCTCTCTTTCATTCATCCACCGAATTGCAACACAGCGGAAAATGCACAGATGGCGGAAGCCTAAGTGGCTGTAAAAGCGGTTGATGGAGAATCGAAGCAGAGGGCCCCTCCCATGATTGGTTCTAATGGACGCATTAACACCGCCGCTCCTATCTTCACTTCCTGGCCTCTGTTTTAAATCGATTGTGTTCATAAGCGTTGCACAGGATGTGTCTAGGAGGGTGTCGATTAATGTAGGTGACTCTGATTTGTTGATAGATTCACCGTTGATAGTGTGCATTTTACCTGAATGAATGCAAAGTAAAAAAAAAAAAACAACACGGAGTCAGTTTGCAGTATTGCACGACAGTTATATATGCGTTAGAAGCAGAGAACAGATGTGTTCCTTACAATTTTTTATAAGAAGAAAACCTACATCCTTTACTACTTTTGCATTATGAGAAGGAAGGTAATAGTACAAAAAATACTATTCAATCATGTTTTTATTGAATGTTAGGGAAAAAAAGTGAATTGAGAAAAAGCGTCAAGTGGAGGAGAACTCGATCACTAAATTACAGTCTGTTGTAGAGTTTGATAACTTTTAAAAACCTTAAAGCTTTTTAACTGCACTTTCACTGTCTTGTAGATTTTCTTTTAGACTCTGTGCCATATCAAATGTCTTCCTGGTAGGTTCAAATATAGGGCAGTCTTGAATAATATACTTTACTCTCCTTTGGACATTGTAGCTCTCGCAGGTCAGAGGATCAAGACCTCTTAGTAGGTAGAAGTGCGAGAACTAACAATGTCCAATTCGTAATCTGCAGAGGGCTGTCTCATCTTTTCGAGAGGATCGGTGGGAGGTTTCGCATTTTAAACAGTGGGTTTTAATTTCCTTTAATTTAGATTCTTTTTGTTCCCACTTGTTTTTCCACATGTTCCGCACATTATCCTTAATTTTTTTAAACGTAATCCTTTAGAGGGATCTCATTAATTGATTCCACAGATGTTGCATCTGGCTTTCTTGCCATGTTGGCTGCTTGATCGGCTTGTTCATTACCGATGATCCCGCAATGCGAAGGGACCCAAATGAACACTACATCTTTGCCCTTCTCCCTTAGTAGCAACCAAAGGTTTCTTATATCTTTTGCGAGAGTAGTTTTGGGCCTGGTATGTTCAATGGCTAGTAATGAACTCATAGAGTCTGTAGCCCTATTGATATAGCCCAATTGGTTGTTTCACTTGTCTTTATGTGTTTAAGAGCTTCTCTAATTGCTAGCATTTCACCAGTAAACACTGAACAAGCCAACATTAAAATTGAAAGTATCCTATTTAAGACCTAATTTAATTACTTATTTCAATTAAAATATCAGCTGTCAAGTTAAGATGTAACGAAAAGCTTTATGATTGTGCCAAAGGAAGAGAAATGGTCGGAGTTGTTCACGGGAATCATTTGGCTCTTCGTATGGTAAGTGTAACTATTAGAGAAACATTTTATTATAATTATTTTATCGGCAAATTAAAAAAATATCACTTTTTCCTTCCTTATTTAAAACAAAATTTATGTTTTATTAGTTAATCATGACTGGCAGAGGTTTTAAAAGTAATTCAACTTCTTCACAAAGTGTGAAATATATTTTTTTACCAGAATCGAGGGAGTAGAATGAAAGTAGAAGAAAAAAAGAAAATAGGGTGGTTTCCCTTCGTTATGTTCAATGAGGAACTAATACATCACACCTTACAATAATAAATGCAGATAAAAAAAAAAATGTAAAGTAAACATGTTACTTTAGAGTAAAATGATTTTGCATTGTATACAAATAATTTTAGATTCATTGATCATTAAAAAAAAACATAACATTGTCTGTCTACTATTCAAACTAACCTAAGGTTTTAAAGAAATGACCTATTTTAATTTAAAGTTATAAAAAATGTATATATTGTATATAGGTATGACTATGTTTTTAATTTACTTATCTTTAGGTTATTTTATTTTTTATCGTACATAGTTTTTATTATTATTATTTAGTTATTATTAGTTATTATTTTACTTTTGTTAATTTTATATTTTCTGTATATATATGGTGTGAACTTGTTCATATATCACTATAATTATTGTCCACGAGACAGATTATTATATGTCTAAATAAAACGAAAAAGATATTAAAAGAAATATCTAAGATCAATGTAACTATATTTGACTCAATAATTAAATTTATTCCATTAAATATAATATAATATAATATAATAAATTAAATTTATTCAATTAAATTTATTATATATGTATACATATATATATATATATATACATATATATATATATATATATATATATATATATATATATATATATATATATATATATATAATATATATATATATATATATATATATATATATATATATATATATATATACCTCACAGGAGGCACGCTAATTTTTTCCTCGCGCGGGCTCATTACCGCGTATGGGGAGCGTCCCACGGGTGGCGGATGTGGGGATGGTCGGTGGAAATTCCTTGGAAGTTCCTCCCGGCTAAGTCCGATGGACTCGCTGACCAACAATGAGAGGGGCCCTCCAGACTTGCTGGAGGGAGGGGACCTCCAGACTTGCTGGAGGTAGGGGCCCACCAGACTTGCTGGAGGGTGTGACGTAGGATTGAACGCCCTACTCACATATCTTTAGTTCACCAAACACCACAAAAAGTCATGGATCTCCCTAAGGTAAAACGCTCATTATCCGGAGGTAAACTAGTCCCCCGTTCGGGTCTCCGGGTGGGGACTGCTTTAGGGGATTCATGCCGCAAGTTGAAATATAGGGATTTAAATATTGGTACGTGGAACGTAAGGAGTTTAAACACAGCAGGGGGGCTAAAATCGGTCGCGAATGAGGTAAATGGGTACAATTTGGATGTCGTGGCTCTGCAAGAGGTTCGCTGGCCAGGGGAGGGCTCGATGAGGGAAGGAAAGTACACTATTTGGTACGGAGGAAGCGGGAATCATTGTTTAGGTACCGGGTTTCTAATTAGGAGTAGATTACTATCCGCTTTGAGGGACGTACAATTCTTTAGTGATAGAATTTCGGTAGCTACATTTCAGGGACGTTGGTTTAAAATCGCATTAATAAACATACATTGTCCGACCGAAGACAGTGACGATGAAGTCAAAAGTGAATTTTACGATAAACTCGAATGGGTGTATGATAAACTACCGCGAAACTACATGAAAATAATTGTAGGTGACGCGAACGCAAAGGTAGGAAGGGAAGAAGTTTATATTCAGACGATTGGTAAAGAAAGTTTGCACGAATATAGTAATGATAATGGGATCCGTCTGATAAACTTTGCCATCTCGAAAAACCTGGTAATTAAAAGTACGACGTTTAAACGTAAGGATATTCATAAATATACTTGGACATCGCCGGATTCGCAAACACGAAATCAAATCGATCATGTCTTGATACAACACAGCTGGCAAAGCAGTATAATCAATGTACGGTCTTATCGCGGAGCAGAATGTGGGTCGGATCATGAATTAGTAATCGCGAAACTTCGACAAAAACTTAATATAAAAAAGAGAAAAGAAAACCGTTTCGATTTTGAGAATTTTAATTTGGAAAAATTAAAAAATCCATCAATTAGAAACCAATTCGAGCTAGATGTTAAGAATAGGTTTGAAGCTTTAGAGCTTCCTGACGAGGACCACGAGGATATTGACAAGTTATGGGTAGAGATCAGGGATAATATTAAAGCGGTCGGTAACTCGTGTCTAGGAAAAAAGGAAAATAAGAATAACAAACCGTGGTTTGATGAAGATTGCTTAAACATGTGCGAAAAAAGGAAAGCCGCTAAATTAAAAGCTCTAAATAATCCTAGCGAAGACAATCTGGAATACTTCCGAATCTCAAAGAACGAAACGAAAAAATTGCTCAAAAATAAAAAAAGGGAGTATCTTAAAAATAAAATAATTGAAATAGAAACTAATAGAATCGAAAATAACGTAAGAGACATGTACAAAGGTATAAACAGATCACGTAAATATGTAGGGCCCGTAACGTCTGGAATTAGGGATGATAATAACAATATTCTGACCGATCCGGTTGACATATTGAATAAATTTAAGGACCACTTTGACAATATTTTAAATACGGGAAATTATGATCTGTGTCCTCCTTCTGAGTACCAGAGTGCTGAACCGTTGATAGAAGGACCAAGTAAAGAGGAAGTTGAAGTAGCTATCGGTAAATTAAAATCATATAAAGCAGCGGGAATCGATAATATTCCTACTGAACTAATTAAGGCATGCGGGGAAGCTGGAGTTTCTAAAATACATCGGTTGGTTGAAATGATCTGGGTGAACGAGAAATTACCTGAAGAATGGAAAGAATCTAGTCTTATTCCGATTCACAAAAAGGGTCCGAGGACGGATTGTAATAACTATCGAGGAATTTCACTCCTTCCGGTATGTTATAAAATATTCACTTCAATCTTAACCAGTCGAATCACGGAATACGCCGAGGAACTTATCGGAGACTACCAATGCGGATTTAGACGGAATCGTTCGACTATTGATCAAATATTTTCTTTACGGCAAATATTAGAGAAAAAATTGGAGTATAACGGTATTGTTCACCAGCTGTATATCGATTTTAAAAAGGCTTACGATTCTATTGACCGCCAGAAACTGTATAATATTCTAATCGAGCAGGGAATTCCAAAAAAACTAGTAAATCTAGTCAGGATGTGCTTGACGGAGACACTCAATAAAGTTAGAATCGGTAATAATTTGTCCGAAAAATTTGAGGTTCGTTCGGGCTTAAAACAGGGGGATTCTCTTTCGCCTGTCCTGTTCAATTTGGCATTAGAACATGCCATTAGGGAGGTAATGCGTACCGAGAAAGGGTTGGATCTGGGCGGGACAACATCCGTGCTGGGCTATGCTGATGATCTGGTACTGTTAAGCGAAGACGTTGAAACTATAAAACTAAATACGACAACGTTAATGAAAGCCGGTAAAGAACTAGGACTCGAAATAAACGTGGATAAAACAAAATATATGGTTAGCTGCAAAAATGGCGATACTACTGGTGATATCGATATAGATGGTAATATGTTTGAACAGGTAGATAAATTTAGGTATCTAGGTTCTACGATAACCAGAAAAAACGAAATTGAAGAAGAGATTAAAGTTAGACTGAAGGCGGGGTATGCATGTTATTTTTCTGTGACATAACTACTCAGTTCGCGCCTCTTGTCCCGAAACTTAAAAATTAGAATCTATAAAACAATTATTTTGCCTACAGTTCTTTATGGATGCGAAACTTGGCCGCTTACATTAAGGGATGAGCAGCGTCTTAAGGTTTTTGAAAATAAAGTATTGCGTAGAATATTCGGACCGAAGAAGGATGAGTTAACCGGAGAGTTCAGACGGTTACACAACGCCGAATTGCGTGAGCTATATCCGGGTAATATAATTGAGGTAATTTCATCGCGGCGAATCAAATGGGCTTGTAAAGTTGTTGGGCTTAGTAACGAGAGAATTCCTAAAAGGTTAATATTTGCTGTGCCGAATGGTAAGCGTCGGAGGGGTAGACCGAAGCGAAGGTGGGAAGATTGCATTAAAGCTGATCTGAAGGGACTGGGTTTGGACGGCGAACGGTGGAGGGAGGTGTGTAACAAGCGATTGGTGGTGTCGGCATCGAACCTTCGGGTTCGCTAAGCCTTATTATTATTATTATTATTATTATATATATATATATATATATATATATATATATATATATATATATATATATATATATAAAGGAAGAATAGAGGAGTGGAGAGAAATTCTAATAACTGGCCAGGCTATAATTTTAATTATATTTTAAACACAATAATGAATAGATATTTAGGGGCCGGTATAGCAGAGTGGTTAGCGCGCTATACTAGTAAGATCATAGGATCGAATCCCGGCCCTACTTCCCAATACGGCTGGTCCCCGCGGGAAGTTAGACCATTACCCTCTTAATTGAGGAGTCCTACAGGTGTAATACTTGTAAAAACAGGCTATACAAAAAAAAAAAAAAATGAATATTTAATAAGTTTTTATGTTAAAAACACTTATTGGATCATAGATTTTTAAAATACAACTCAATTAAAAACATTACTATAAGTTATATCGATGACATCTCTATGAAGATGAAAACCTCCAACGAAAACATATCGTTTTGAAATGAGGAATCTGCCTTTCTTATTTTCGAGTAAAAAGTTTGCAAAGGAAATGATATTTTCGATTTGGGAAGAAGGACAAGAAGATTGGAGTTGGATAATACCTTGAAACTTTGTCCCTCGGGAGGACCGCAAAATATTCCGTTCTCGTCCAAATCGACGCCATATCTTTGCGTTAGAAGTTCCTCTTCTATCTTGTTTAAAAGAACGGAGCTTTCGTCGTCTCAACAGGAGCGGTCGGATGTTTTGAATAATAAGTTACTCCACGTAGAATACGAGTTGGCAAAAACAACATAGCCTCAATCTTTTAAATACGCAGAGATCTGAACGACGTATGTGGGTAATGCATCTTCTCCTATTACAGATTACCATGCACGTAAATGGTATTAACGAAAAAAAAAATGGAAGGAGTGAGGAATTTGTTTATAAAATTACTATGTATTATCTACATTCGGTAGCTTTTTTTTTTACTATATTATTGATAAACAGAAGTTTGTTACAATACAGAAAATGGATATAATCAAGAAAGAGTACATTCACACCATCTTCAGAGAATATAAAATTAAAAAACAAAAAATAAAATAAACTAAAGAATAAATAAAGTAAAACAACCCAGTCATGTCCAAATACACAACAATTAGTCAAGGGAAGTCCTTAAGGCGAGGACTTAAGGAGATCTCAGCTCTTTCAACCGCGTCATTATATTAATATTAAGGCATATTTATATTTCTTAATTTCTTACTTTTGACTTCAAGTATTTCAACTGCTTCCAGCAGTCCCAGATGCAACCCAATGGTGGGTCGAAACGTCGGCAAATTCCATGAAATACTATTATTAGTGTTGCCCAAAATCGGTCTTGGTCTTGTAATTTGCGAGACCAACACCGCCTAATTGTTCTAAGACTAAGACCGATACTGGTAAAAAAAAACGTTCTAGTGGATAAAAATTAAGACAAAATAGTTACCAATGCTAGATAATTTTAGTTACTACTTTCGTACTATTTTAGTAAAGAATTGATAGAATCAATATAATACACTCCTGCATATAACTCTTATAATTTTTCATTTGGGGTTTAGTTAGGTTTCTTTTCCATAATCTATCTCTAGTTTATGTAGCGGTAACATTTTTTTAAAGTTATTAAATTTCAACTGTCAATCAACAGTACTGAAGTTCCAATGCTTAAGGTCCCAGGTTCGAACATCGGCTCATGGCAGAAAATTTATTTATATGTTTCATTGGCCGTGGGGCGACCCTGGGTCGGGAGACCTTCCTGGGGCACACCCAACTTTTGTAAAGTGGGTACTCTTAATTAAATAATTGGCCAAGGGGAAAACCTGGCGGTAGAACGTGATCTCGGTCAAATCCCCTCCTTGCACAACCGTTGACCTAGAAACTACACTTTCCCTAAATAGTACTGAATCCAAGTCCCTTCATGGGTTGTAATGGTACAGGTTTTTTTTATTAAATTTCAACGTTACCGGGTACTGAATTTTAAACACTGAATTTAAATATTGTTCAGTTGTCCGTTTACATTACATTAGTTCATCAAATAAATCGTACTCTAATGATTTATCTGATAGGATATCAGGAAAATTCAGTTGTGTTATTTTTAATGATCATACTTAAAATTAAAAAAAAAATGTTTAAAATCGATAAGAAGATCATGTGAGTGGACATATCAGATTATTTATATAAATAATTGACGACGTTGTATAGATTGGATGTATCCACTATATTTCTTGACAATGCCTTTAATGTATTGTCAAGTTAATTTTATTTATTTGGTTGGACTTTACAATATTCATGTCAATAAAACATCCAAATGTACCAATTCTGCACCGTTTTTCTAAGATCTAAAGAACCATGTTTAATAAATAGTAATAAGATAATAGGTTACTGCAAGACTCTTGCGCAATACCAAGACCAAGACAAGACTGAGTGCGAACAAGACTTTTCTTTGTCTTGCATTTTGGCAACACTAACAATTATACCGCATCCTCCCAATTAACTCCTTCTCAAAATATAATCATGATCAACTCTCTCCACATTGTTAATTTCTTTTAATTTATAGAGATGAGGTATGTAAATTTATTATATCATCATATTGATATTATCGATTTATTGCAAAAAAGTTTCATTCATGATTTGTTAAAAAAATTGTTAACGCACCTTGGTACATTTAAAATATTACTATACATTACGACTTAAACACCCCAACAGTAATATCCTACATCCACGACAAATACACTACATTTCATTCTTCAACCCAAAATCACTCCAATCCTCTGGTCCTTTCTGTCTCCTTCTCCCTGTTACCTGAACAACGCAGATTAAGAAGAAAATGGCCAAGAGACCTACTATATCGATAAAAACAAAATCACGAAAACACACCAGATAATATAAATACAATAAATTTGCTAGATGCGCAGCCGCGCAGGTGCAAATTGCATAGAATATAAATAAATAAAAAAAGTTTCCTTCATGATTTGTAATTTTAGTGTGTGATTAATATTTTCTGAAAAATTCTCTGTAAACCTTCTTTCACTGTAGGACATGGATATGAGAACAATAAAGTCCCCCACCTCAAGAACTCCACATGCAGACATACAAAATATCGATAGCTATTATTAAGTCCTTATCTTCCATCAGTTGCTTGACATCAGTAATTGTCCCCCCATATCGCTGTATAGGTAGGAATATATCTATAGCAGTGGGGGTGCGAAACGAGGTTGCGAAGCGGAGGGTTACAGATCGGTGCGAACCCCACACACGGGAGGAGATAACGAATGAGTTCTCTGAGCAATTGAGATGTATCATCGGCGGTGTTCTGGTTCCCTTGGGGTCCGGGTCTTCACGCCTACGCTCGCGTTCACTCAACATCATCCTCCTCCTCTTCGGTGAGGGATGTTCGTGAAGGGTCTTGGCTGTTCGCAGCGGTGTACCGGAATAACAATACCAAGTCATCTTGTTCTTGTTCGGGATGGAGGAGTCATCTCCTTCCCAACATCAGTACACGAACAGAATTATTGAGGTAACCGTTCAACTTGTCTATTCATGATACATTTTAGAACAATAAAATTTCGAAGCGCCACAAAAAATATAGTTGTTTATTTAATAACTGAACCTGAAAACTTACTCATCATCCGTTCTACGCATACAATCTCCTACAATTCAAATCATCAATCCATACCCTCTCCACAAGATCACGTCCTTCTGACATTTACACTCCTTTACACAAATCTGCCTCATTTAAACATTCCTTTGTTATCCGTTCCACTGCATTCTGGAATTCCATACCATTAAAATCCACCGTGCACCATCCTTATCCACATTTAAAACCCTCTTATTTCAATTCCTCTTCACAATTCAATCAGACGTTGGCTAAGTATATATATATATATATATTTATTTATTTTTTATTTATTCATTTAGACATATAATATTCTGTCACGGGGACAATAATTATATTGATAAATGAACACATTCACACCTTATATACAAAAAAAAAAAAAATAAAATTAACATAAGTAAAATAATAACTAAATAATAATAAATAAAAACTATATACAATAAAAAAAATAAAATAACCTAAATAAAAGTAAATTAAAAACATAAAAACAGTCACACCTGTATATAAAAGTATATATTATGCAACAAACTTTTAATTTTCTGTATACATTAATATATTTTTTTTCTTCTGTTTTGAGTATGAAACATAATTTCGACCACCTCTCACAAACCAGTGTGAGTAGGTATAATTTTTTTATTTAGCATTTCTTTTCAATTTTATTTAGTTATTAGTATGTTGTTGTTTTTTGTACCAATATTATAATATTGTAACCCTGTACCCATCTGCTTTCCTTATATACCCTCCAAAACTATGTATGTACTCATTTTATCACTTAGATCGTAGTTAATCTTTATTATAATAGGTCATCTGGCCAGATTTATTGTCATTTGGTTTAAACAATATTGTTATTCTTGTGGAACCTAGTCCCAGAATAAAGATGATTTCCCATTTCTATTTCTATTTAAAAAAAAAATGAGGAGAACAATATAGATTATTTAACAGTCGACAAAACAGACGTAAATAAATAAATATATCAATACATAAGCAATTTTTTCATTATCATTTATAAATGGTATCAGAGTCACTGTTAAATATTTTATCATAGTATTCTTACTAAGCAGATTTTTTAATATAAAACATGAATTATAATTAATACAAAATAATAAAAAAATTATTTGTCAAAAAAATAAAATCAATTATAATTCAGAATATTTTAACATTTCTTCTAGCTCATTTAATGTAACAATTACTTCATTTCAATAAAATATTTAATTTTTAAATTTTACTGATTATAAAGGATGACCTGGAGCCCACACGTCAAAATGAAAAGAAATACTTTGAACAAGCGACTGAAAATACTATAATCACTGTTTTCCAAATCAAAATTGAAAATTAGACAAAAACTAAATACATACACTTACCTGCTCAAACCCATTTGGGCATACGCCTCACAGATTTACGGTTCAACAAAAAAGACTCACTTACAAAAATTACAATCCTTTCAATCTAAAATTTTAAGACTAATAACTGCAGCTCCCTGGTACGTCAACAATAAGACTTTACATGCCGACCTAAGACAACCAACCATTGACCAGCACATACGTACTCTTTACTCCCGATTTCATCTTAAATTACACGGACATCACAATGGACTTATCAACGACATGGCCACGGGTGAAATGCTCATCAGCAGGCGACTGAAAAGGAGCTGGATGAGAAATTTCCTTTCCTGATTTTAGGATGTAAACAGACCAGGGAAGAGGTGCTGCTGGGCACCATTCTTCGTCATGCCTATCATGCCATTTTCGACTTATTAACAAATCTGCTAATTGTCACTACCATGACAGATGGGTATGAAAAATTGAAGACAAAAAAAAATATTTTACTAATATTTCTCGATTTAATATAGGCCATAAATATGAATAAAACATAAATAAATATAAAATATATACCACAAACAGCTGTGTCCGTTCTTCGGGTATCGCTGGCACAGAACTTTACAGACTAAAACGGGACATAGATTCTGACTGAATAAATACAAGAGTAAAATACAAAAAAATAAAACTGTGGTAGGGATCCACCAGGTGCCGACGCGGAGGGATATAAGCTCTTGTACGATATAAAACAAAAAGAAAAAAAGTTTTCGAAGAAAGGACATCTACTTCTTATTTTGAAAATAAATCGTCCTTTACATTCAAAGACGCAGATGGCAGGTGTTGTGAAATGGGATATCACCTGGCTGACTGTGAAACCTGCTCTTCAGGAATCTTTAACATGCTCATTAGGCCAAACCCATTATTAAAACTTTTAACTATGCTCAATTAATTATTGATAATATAAATTAACATGGAATCTTTTTATGTTAAAAAAGGTTTAGGACTTCTTGGTCCGTGGTACAGACCCCTTTTTATCAAATTATCAACATCCGCCTAAAACTTCGTAAAAAGTATCATCTAATTGTAACCTAAAACTATTATATTACAGAAAACTCTTGGAATTGGGGAGTTTTCAATCTGGAGGGGGGCAAACTTTGTCTATTTAATCAGATACTAAAAACTCGTAAATGCACGTTTACTTTCTACTTGGATCATAAGATAATTTGATAACAAAATCGAGAAAAAAGGTGACCTTCAAAAATATTGAGCCGTTTTGCGTGACCTACACCCCAAAATTTCAAAATAACAAAGTTATATAGCACAATATTTTTGTAGGCCACCTTTTTTATCGATTTTATGATCAAATTATCTTACAATCCAAGTAGAAAGGAAATGGGTATTTACGAGTTTTTAGTACCTAATTAAATAGACAAAGTTTGCCCCCCTCCAGATTGAAAATGCCCACATTCCGTTTTCAGTGTTCGTAAATAAAATAGTTGTAGGTTACGATGAGATGAAGCTATATACGAAGTTTCAGGCAGATATTAATAATTCGATAAAATAGTCTGTACCACGGACTATCTCTTGGTCAAATGTACTTATATTTTTTAAAATTACTAAGAATTTTTTTTGATAAATTGAATTTGTATACTATTGTGAAAATTAATCAAGCAATTTCGTAAAAATCCTAATAGATACATTTTACGAACCTAATCTCAGCCTTCAAATTTAAGAGGTTATCGGTTTTTTAAAATTTAAAGATTTAAGAGGTTTAATAGATTCAATTTTTTGGTATACCATATTGTAGAGGAAGAACATAGATTTGAAGATGCAGTAATTATCAACAAAGAAAAAAATATTTTCAAAAGAAAAATCCTACAATAACAAATACAGAAAGTATGGAAAACGCCACAAAATCTAAATCAGATTAAGGAAAAAATTAAGCAGGGCTTCTAAAAAAGATAAAATAAAATGCATAATGTTTATTTCTAAAAACTGGTAAATAAAATAAAACTCAATAAAGTCATGATATTGTAGTGAGACAGTATAAGTCATAGTGTATTAAAAATAATATGAAATTGTGGGTGAAAAGGAATGAAAATGAGTTCATTTTTTATGTGTTTTTTTTTCGGGCTAAAATAAATTTTGACCGAAAAAGATTTTTAATTAAATACTGATTAATAAAAAAAATATTAGTTTGTTGAATCATGAGTTATTCATAAAATTAAGAGAAAATTAGTCTATTTATGGATGTTGAAAGTAACAACAAAATTATATATATATATATATATATATATATAAAATTTTTTATGGTGATTTTATGACTACTGTTGATTTTTTTTTTTTTTAAGATGACTTTTTTATTTATATAAAAATATTAAAATTGGTCAAAATATGGATGTAGAGAATTCTTTCGGTTCATTTGGTTTTTGAAATTATAATTAGAACTCTATAAATAAAAACACTTAAGCAAAAACAAAGAAAGACGTTAAATTAATATAATAATAAATGAACTATAAATATCTAACTATAAATAAATATCATTCGGTAGCAATATGCCTTGGCATCCGTTATTATTTGCGATCGAAATGGTTCAGAGAAGTTGGAAGTAGTCGATTCAACTTTCTGTTGACCTAGCGAAAGTTCTCGACTCAATGACCTCTGAAGCACACCATCAAACCCCCAAAGTCTGATGTAGAATTGATTACATATCCCAGGATAGCAAGACAAACAGATTCCAACGAGGGATGTAACATTGGGAATTGGATCCACCCCATGGCTTGGCAAACCGCTATGGAAATTTCCTGCAAGTTTGATCAGTTGATATTAACGATCCGGATACATAAGGTATAGACGTCAAATTCATAAGGATGCACTTTTCTCAATTAATCATGGCGAGGAATCATTGATGTAACTGAAAGAAAAAATGTTTGCTAAGGAAGGTCAGTATAGCTTCCTCACCGTTTGCATTAGCTAAAAAATATCTATATTACAAGGTCTAAAATTTTTCGTGTGAAAATAAAATCTCTGGGAGAAGTCTTTTTCAGAAATTCAGTAATCCCTCAACATATCCACTTGTGATATTTGATATCCACGAGTTTTGTTCATCAGCGAATACTAAAATGCGAAAAAGTTCCCCCTTTGCAGATTGTATATTTGATGATTCAGGATTAAAAAAAAAAATCGAGTGCGTACTGAACATGAATATCACTACTGTTAGTGTAAAACGTCGTAGGTATGTAAACATTGAGCGTTTTACAGGAAAGCATAAAAAATAATTGTTTCGTTATGATTTTTTAGTATAATTTCATAATTTATTGCCCTATGCAATTTTTCATCGTAGCAGAATGCTTACGACCTTTTGCACTAACAGTAGTAATATGTACTTAATCGGCATGTTTTCACTCATAAAAACGGTGTTACAAAAAATCCATAAGAGAAATAAGTAGTGTATTCATGTACTTTTATTCAGTAAGAACAAAACTATTTAAGCTGGAGTATAAAAATCACACATAAACTCGATACCATGACGAGCTGATTGAACTTCAATAGAAATGAACACAATCAATAATAAAATTTTTCTTTTTTACTCTCTCAGAGTAAAAATTAATTTAAATTTATTGAAAATTACATGAAATCATAGTAGCGTTTGGAATCGGCGAAACAAGTATAAATTGAGTCTTTGAATAAAACCTAAAATTTTATAAGCCCATAAAAATATTGTCATAACCTCCCACTCCATATGATCAGCGCATATCACTTTTCACTGTCATTATATTGTTAACAATTATTTATATTAATTTTAATTATTAAATGGAATTCAATGAAATTCATATCAGGAAATTTCTATAGTATTCTCCAAATTTCCTCCAAGTTTGGGTCAAATTGAACGCGTAATTTTCAAACTCTGATACCTGATCATTCTGGATTTTTTCTCTCAAATCTATCAATACTTTTTTTCTAGAGTGCTGGTTAGTGTCCAGGTCTCACAGCCATATATTAGAACTGGCTTTATCATATTTTTGTCCACTAAACAGCAAGAATAAAACAATTATAAAATTTGAATGATAATCACAAGCATGTAATCTTTATCATGAATTATAAGGAGAGAAACATGTTCCAATGATGTCTTAAACTTAGATCGATTGCATTAGACAAAATGATACTTAGCTAATATGATAGTTCTCACTCGGCCATATTAGTGTTTATCTAATATTTTTACATTACATATAATTCTGTGTCCGATATTGTAGACCTGGTTCTTCTAAGAGAACGGCACGAAGCTCTGTCGGTGTCCCCCAAGGAAATCCTTCCACAGAACTTAGCCACTTTTTCTTACAACGGACGATCCTGAAGGGCCTTTCACAGACTTGAAAAATGGACCTTTCAAAGCTGCCTCTACCCCAATCACTCCGTCGCCACCCTCTCCTCCTCAATTCAGTATCAGAGGAAAAAAGTGAAAGAAAAAATTTCAGACCCTCGTGACAAATTGCAATGATCAATCAGATTTAGCCGAAGAAGAATAAGATCATTATTCGCGTTTCACTTAGCGTGATGGCAATAGATAACTAATGAACCAGTATTTCGTTTCACCAACACTGTTTATCATATATCAAATACTGATATATATATTTGTGTGAGTGTGTAAATATATACAGTGGTGAGAAGAAATTTTCGAACAAACTAAATTTTTATAAAAATGATATATATATTTCTATATAAATGTGTTTTTATCTTCCTAATTTAGCATTAATCATTCTTCTTATATTTAAATTAGCATAGCAGTATAGGGCTTCAGTGGGAGTCTTGAGTCAACTTAGAGAGATCATTTATTTTCTATTAAAAACAAACCAAGAAAACAAATACTTTGTGTTACTGTGTCAAAGTTTTTCTATCATTTGAATATTGCTACCTTATTTTCTAAAGTTTGCTAATTTGACCTTAATGTTCCTTACGTATCAGATTTGGCCCAATCCAGATATCTATCCTTGCATAATAAACTTTATAATCCCAATTCCAATCTTCTTGTTTCAAACCTTGCTTCCTATTCAATTTCTGATAACCCTCCGAGGCGTCTGAAAAGAAGATGGCCCCGTGATCTCCTAATATAGACATATTATTAGAGTGCTACCAATGGGTAGTTTCTCTACATGTGTTTATATACATGCACGAATTTACTAGATGTATTTTTTTTTATACAGTTGTAAATATCATATAAATAATAATAATAAAAAAAGCGTGTATGTTCCAGATGAGTTTTCTGTCCTTGTATTATTATTGATTGTAAATATGTGGTGAAAATTCTGAACATAAAAATGCAAATTTATCCTACTTCAAAGTAAAACATAACTTTAGCCTATAACCCATAAAACATAACCCACCTATCCACATCAGAAGCCTTGGCAAAGGTAGATGCCTAATGGAAGAGCTCAACCTAATTTCGTTAGCTGGAGCCATTGTCTGGACCGGAGCCGTTAATAATAAGCAAGACCTTCTGGAGGCCCGGGCTCCTAAATAAGTAATTTGGCTCCCATCCCTTCGCCCCCCACCGAAGGGTTAAAGATTACCTTGTCATAATTAAGGCTGATAACAAGGGATCCTGCCCTTTGATATTAGAACACGCTATCCGCCAACTGCCAATTAACAGATAGGGGCTTCTCCAAATAAGGGTTTTAATGAACTCTTAAAATTCTAAGAATATATATTATTATGAACGAAAATCAATTCTTGGAGGAGGGGGTTGGATAGCCATTAAGGAATTTGACTTGCAAAATAAGATCACAAAAGACAGCTTTCTGCATAGCATGGAATTACAAAAACATAAATATAACATGGGACTTATAGAAGAAGAAGAAGAAGAAAAATAAATTTTATTCTGGGACGAAGTCTTCTTAAAATAACTACGATGTACAATTTAATGACATTAGAAATAAATTAAATTACAAGGGCATTTAGAACTAAAATTAAAATAAAGAAAAACCACTGTTAGATATATGAAATTATAGCTTAATTGTGATGTGCGAGTTCACATATTTGTACACATCAATAATGTGGATGATATATAATTATCTGTAGGAAAACATTAAATGTGGCTGACAGGACTTAAAAACGTGAACATTATTTTACACATGTTCGGAAGATTGATTGCTGAGGAGATGGATAAGTAAATTATGTTTAAATGAATTCAAGGATGAGGATGTGCGTATGGAGGTTGGTAGGGAATTTCAAGACAAGGTAGCACATATGACAAAGGATTTTTTAAAGGATGCAGTTCTATGAGAAGGAATAAACAGGTTTGAGTTCTGAGATCTCCTGTTGAACGAATGGACAGAGGAACAAGGAGTAAACAAATTGGGAAGGTAAAAGGTTTCTTTGGTTGAAAAGGTTCGAAAAAGGAATACACCTAGGAAGTATTGCCGTCGGAAGACTGGATAGAGCCACTTCAAGTCGGCATAGCAACTGAAGACTTGGGAGCGCCTGGGGACTCCAAAGATAAATCTAATGAAACCATAAATTAGTCTTTTTAATCTAATATAGTATAGGAGCTTCATCTATCAGATCTGTGATATGTAATTTTTTTTTTTGTTCATTTATTTATTGAAATTTACAACTGTATTAAATAAATAAAACCAGTAAATGTGAACAAATCAGGAATGACATGAACAGACTTGTCGAGGTGCTACCCAATGGTAAAATCCCTAAATAGTTCAGAATGAAGGAGGAAGTCAAGAAACAACTGGGTTTGAATGGGTCTGGAGTTTAGATATTAGGTATTTGATTCTGGCCACATCAGCGACATATGAAACATTAAGGTCTTTAAGAATGATTTTATTTGTCACAAAATAAGGAATATTAAGGATTTTAACTGTGTATGTCCATATAGGTCTTATTAAAGTCATGTAAATATAATTGTATTAATACAGCGAATTACTAGTTTGAATTGTAATAGTTCAAATAAAATCCCTTTTTTTCGCTAATCAACTAGTGGTATTCTCAACCGTCAAGAACTGTGTAATGACAATATTAAAAAGCGTCTCGATCGATTTGGTCCAACGGTGAAGGAAATTTGCGAAAAGTGTACAAACGGTCTTGTATCAATTTTCAAATTTCCATTTAATAATTATAATTAATGTGATTGTAGCTATAAGAATATAATAGCTGTGAAATGTGACAGACAGTGAATATATAGAAAAGGAGGTTATACACCTACTACCGTTGATTCGATGTACTAAAATTTTCAGGAATGGTGAAAGTTAACACCTATATGCCCCATTATAAAATTTCTCATAATCCATCAACTTCTTTCGCTTGGGTGAGTTTTTCCTTCACAAGACAATACCCCCCCCCCCCAAAAGGCTTTTGGAATAGATTTTATTCTTAAATAACAAATCATGGATTTTATATATATTTTTTTTAATGGATAAAATAAAGGGTTCCAATCGAATCGAATAAACCATAAAAATAATTACCACATAATATCATACTATGCTATACTGAGATTATCTATTTATTTGTATATTAGGCTATAAATATACCCATATACATATACTCCTTTCTGCCATAAAACAGATATTTCCAGGATATTATATTTTGTTCTGGCATCGACCAGGTTTTCCCTCGGCAAATATAAAATCTGGAAGATAAATTGAAGATGAGGTAGGGGATGGTGAGGGGATAAAATTAATCATATCTCGGGTGGGAGGAAGGGTGATAAAAATCTGCCCCAATATTTCAATAATCCCAAGAGATATCGATGAAGGGTCTCTCTAAGAGTCAGGAAAATTAAAAACATAAATAAGACTTATTTTATATCCTTTCCCTTAGAGAAATAAAAAATATTTAAGTTAAATTTCTTGAGAGATTAATTCAACTTCGAATCCTGGTAGAGAATAAAACCAGAAATAAAAAAAAAAATTATATATATATATATATATATAATAAATATATATCAGTTTATAATCTTGACCTTTCTTTATTTTTAGTTTGTTCTTACTCCTTGTGCCTAGGTCTAATTAATTTAATAAATAAACATCTCATGAAATTTTATTTATTATTTCTATTTGGACGTTTTGTGAGTCATAGAACAAGCTTGGTCAATTATCAAACACTCATATAAAAATTATAAGCTGAAGAGGGAGACAAAGTAACCCTGAAACGTCAACAAAAAATTCTATTTATGTTTTCAGCTATCAATACAATGCGACAACAAACATTATAATACAGAATTTCCAGGAAATATTAAACTTTTTACTAGTCAAATTCAATAATTTCAAAGAATAACTATAAAATCTTTTCCGAACCGAATTCGATATTCAATTTATTTTTAAAAATATATTATATCTTATATCGGAAAAATTCGAAAGTTGAATTTAAATTGGAAAATGTTGAATTTCGTTTTGGAAAAAGTTTGTTTTTTCTTGGAATTAGGGTAAAATTCCCTGTTTTCGGCACCCCTCTCTCCAGTTTTCGGCCTCCACTACAGTTATTGAAGAATATTAAGCGTTGGAAATGGGTAAGAGAATGGAATTCTTCCAACGCTCGCATATTCTAGCTAAAGATTAGAAACTCCCATTCCTGCACACTATCATTATACTTTCATTATGAAGGCTGCCAAATTTAATTCTTTAGGTTTTATCAGGTAAGATGTGCCAAAAACTGGTACTTCAGGGTGTCGAAAAATGGAAAGACGGTGCCGGAAACTTGCGCATAAGGATATTTTTACCGTTTTACGATAAAAAAGTAAATAAAGGACAATGTTTAACATATATATTTTGATATTAGAGATCTTTAATCACTTAACAGAGCCGGAATTGTTGAACCAAGTTTCAACGCGATCGAAAACAGGACAAACACATTTTACAGCTGTTTTACACTAGCTGAATTTCATTTGGAAAACATTGAATTTTATATAAAATAATTGAATTTGGTTTGAAAAAAAAATGAATATTACTTGGAATTCTATACATATATTAAACTAAATTTAAATATTTATTTAATAATTAATAATACGATTATATGAATTGAAAGTGCAAATGTTACAGATTTATTTTTTATTTAATTGTTTAGAATTTTATAAAAATAAATGTTATATATGTAAAAAATATATAATAGGAATCAATTGTGGTAACTGTTTCAGATTCGAAAATATTAGACCATTTTACATGACCACTATTTTTTAAAGTATCGATTTTGTAATGACATACAAGACATAATTTACTAAAAAAGAAATAAACTTTTGTAATTAAAAATTAAACCTCCTCCACAAAGGACTTGCTTTGACCGTGGCTTTAATACTATTAAAATAATTCCACTTAATGGTTTTAGAAATAACTAAAATTTTTAAAAAATAAATTCATAAAATAAATCTAAAAACAAAATTTAAATGAAACTTAGATCTCTAAGTTGTATTTTTGCTTTTATGTATGTCTGAATTTTTTTTAACTTTTTCCTTGGAGCTTCATAATGTACACCGCTTAGGACTCTCACATGTCATTCCCTGGTGCCACAATCTGCTTTGCTTTGTGTTATAAGCCCAAATCCCTCACGATAAATAAGCGAGATAACAAAGGACGAAATCCCGACATGCGAGGCCGAGAGGATATTAGAGAGATTTGAGTAAAGACCAATAAAGTGGTTGCCGGCGACGAGTTAAAGCAAGCATAAAGCAGAGTGTAAGCCTATTTCGGGACTTGGTGGAAGATGTCGGGTACTTAACAAACAGAGTTACAAACGGCCAACTCTTCCATTACCCAATGAGGCCACAAACATGGCCAAACCATACCATCCACATTATCAATTCATGCCCCATTCCTGCCGTCCGACCATCTAACTGCTACTTCGCTTCAGTTAGGAGGGGTCGTCAGTTATCACGTTACACCTACTAACTTATTCACTAATTCCTACCAACTTATTTAGTAATAGTGGTATAAGGAAGATCTTAAATTTGTGGCTTTATGCCACGGCATGGCTCTTCCCATTCATATTTAACTTTATGGAAGACATTTAAATCCGATGAATGGTACCTCAGCCTTTGAATATAGACGAAGTCATAATTTTAGATGAATAGAAACCGCTTTATTTCTTTAATAAAGTATCCTGACCTATAGTGTTGGTTAGTAGTCTTACGTAATCATCTTACAGGTCAGATAATTTATATGTGTACACTAGCGGATCCAGGATTTAGTTTTGGGGGGCTTCAGCCCGACAGTTTTTTTTTTTCATATATATATATATATATATAACGATAATTAATTTGAAAAAAAAGAAATTAATTAATTATCTATATGAAATGGTGTTTAAGTGGTTCTTGAAGTCCTATTAAACGTAATTACACCAACAAGAATACTTTAAGAGATAGTATAAAGTATTTTTTTCTGTAAAATATGGTTACATTTTACCATTTTGGGGGGGGCTTCAGCCCGAAAGCCCCCCCCCCGTAGATCCGCCCGTGTATGTGTATACATTTCCTATTTTAGAAAAATATAAACATATATTGTAAATATTCTCAAGTTTGAATGATTCTTCTGCATTTTTCCTTTATAATCCAGAATGCAAATTTCTTAGTACGAGGAGAAAAAGAATTGTAAGCGGTGGGGTGGCCGAGCGGGCTAACGCGTGTACAATACACGCGTTGTCCGGCAACCTGTTATTTACTTCAATTTTATAGTACAGCTCTGCCTAGAAAACAGCATACATACCGTATTTCAGTAGTTAAAAACGCACTAGGAGACGATAAGCTTTGATGCAGTACAAAAGTCAATAATTTGGTAACAATTTTATAAAAGGCGGTTCAAAATTACGTAATCGTCCTACAGTAGGAAACAGGAGTAAGGGCATCAGATCAAACTTCACATCAAAGGCTTATAATACTGATGAAACAAACTTACCACTTCGTATTAAGTTGATTTACTCACCAACAGAGTTAAACTAATACTTCTCTAACTTTTACAAATAACACAATTGGGTTTCGCGTTTTAGAACTGTTGAGAAAGAGTTATGGACTAATTACGTCATTTCTCGAAGTCGTGCTAAGGTAGAATTTTTTAACAGACGTAAAGTGAAATATTCCTTTACTTTCTTCATAAAGAAACATCAAAAAAGTTCGGCGAAGGGTAAAGGAATTCGAAAGGGTGGGGAACAAGGTAGTACGTCAAGGAGGGGCGAGGGTCTCGAAGAAAACCGAACAGAGGAGGGTGACTCCTACGTGGGGAGTATAATGAATTCCGAAGGCTTGGGGGTGAGTTCCGGGGGTTCGGATAATGTTATACCACGGCTTCCTAACCGGACTCCCGCCGCTGTTTGTCCGAGGAACCGAATTATCATCCGGCAGGCGCCGGATTAAAGGGAGTTACGGTCGTTTTGGGACAAAAATGAGAAATCACTAGAAGACAGTTTCTTATAGAAATCGAAGATTCCTGGTCCATATTCTGAAGGGAATCATGGACGTGGTTGAGGTCGGAATACAAAATAATGTCTATAACGTAGCTCCTCCTTATGCCATAAAACAAACTATTATTTCTCCTGAATATTATACATAATTATTTTTATTTCTCTTCTATAATTAACAATAAATTATATTAGCTAGAAAATAACTAAGATTCCGATAGCAAACCTTGAGTCCGTCAAAATCCATAACTAGTCAACGTTATGCCCATTCAGGCATCATATGATATAAGAATTGATAGATAGACAACTTGAAAGAGACTACTTAAGTGCGCACGCAAACATTTACCAATTAACAATGAACTTTGAAAGAATATACAAAAAATAACAGTAGATGAGAGAATGGATAAAACATATTAGAAATTTTAGAGATGACTACACGAAAAGATTCGGAATTCTAAAAATGTATTTCACACTCAGCTGGGGAAACGATAGATAGACTCTATTAAAAATATATCAAAATATAGTAAGAAGTAAAAGCGACTATGGCGCGCAAATGTATGTAACATTGCTAACAGTAAAAAATTGCTAAGGATATTAGATTCTGTACATAACGCAGCTCTAAGAATTTGTACTGGTGTACTCCGAACTTCCCCAATCGATAGCATCTATGCCGAATCTGGAGAACCGTCCTTATACTTGAGGAGAGAATATTTATCTCTTAAATATGTTGCTAAATTGAAATCATCTTTACACCACCCTCTTACTTCATATTTTTTTAAAGAAGAATCCGAAAGATGTGAGCTTCAAGGTATTGGAAATATTGTATTTAAACAGAAAATTTAAAGTTTAAGTAAAATAAAAATGGATACAAACATTATTAGATCCATCCCAGAATTTAAAATATCTTATTGGAAAACAAAAAACAGACCAGTGATAAATAGATCTATGGTCAAAATATCACGAAAAACCGAAAATCGTTTTCAAAACTGACTGAAAAGTATACGAGTTTCTATTTCATATATACAGATGCATCCAAGAAACGTAACGATGTAGGATGTGCTGTAATAAATAAGGAGAATCAACTACTATTTAAACTGCCAGGAGAATGCTCCATTTTTACAGGAGAGGCGATTACCATCATGAACAGTCTTTATTTTATAAGGGATTCTAGAAAAAAGTGCTGGGTCGTTGTAACTGGCTCATGGAGTGCCTAAGCAGTCCATCGACAGTCCAACCCCAAGTAATTCTTTTATTAAAGAAATAATAAATGTATGGTGGTAAGCAAAAAACAAAGGCATGTCAACAGTATTCGTTTGGGCACCAGCCCACTGCGGCATCGCGGGATTGAAAAACCTGACCAAGTAGCCCATTTAGGAAAGAGTGAAGAAGAAACGGCGGAGATAAGATTAAAAGAAGTTACCTCAGAAGACTGGGTATACCACGCAAAACAACTACTAACAGAATGGAAGAAAGAATATAAATTAAAATAATGTAAACTGACAGAAGTAAAACCTAATTGCGACAAATGGCTCACAAGCTACAGAACTTCAAGAAGAGAGGAAGTTACACTTTGCCGACTAAGGATAGGACACTGCCAGTTTACACATGACTATCTTCTGAGAGCACTCGAAGCGCCAAAGTGCGAAAAATATAATAAAGTTCCACAAACAATGAAACACTTATTGGAATAATGTTCTCAATTTGAAAATTACAGACGAAAAACAAGCTTAGCCAAAACATTAAGAGAAATCCTTCAAGATACTGAAGAAAGAGTCAATACTTTGTTTAAATTAAGTTAACGGAGTATAATAAAAGAATATAAATTGCAGTAAAATACCAATGACCCATGATGGTAGAGGCGTGGAAGAGAGAGAGAGAGAAAAAAAAAACGTTTTAACGTTTAAAATCCCCAACTTTTCGGTTTTATTGTAATAATTTAATTAATCATAAATACTTCAAATCCAAGACTTTTTATATTTGTCCCTCCTTGAATAATTTTTAACATAACCCGAAACTAACATAACGATTTAAAATACCTAAAGTCGGGATGAGGTCATTAAAAAAAATCACAAGGATTGTATATGATTTTTTTTTGTTCTATGGAAATGAAATGTCAAAATCTGGAAGAAAAAATAAAACTTATAATATTAAATATATTTATAAAATTTGATACAAATATTCAATTATGATCAAATTTACAAGAATTTTAAAGGAACTATTTACTTATTAATTAAGCATGTTAGAAGAAAAAAAAACACATCTATTATTTACATCCATGCTTGAAACTATAATAATTATTTTGAACTATATCACGATGGATATTTACAAAAAAAATAGTAATACGCAATCTCTTAGTTAAGTATTTGAGAAACAGACCGGCTATAATTGATTAATATTTTTAACGGTATTGTCGTTCTTTATAAATTAATTTTTATGAGACTGGGGCGAGACGTGCAGTTGCATTTTTTCTAGCGATAACGAAGCCAATGTTAAATATATATAAATAGGAAACCTCCTTCGACATCCTTGTGAGTGCATCAAAGACTCATTCTTTATGAACCAACACGCACACTCTCTTAATGACCGAAGGAATACAAGAAGGGTGGTCGTGTTTCTTAAACCTAACATGTATGTTACCCATAAGCAAAAACATGTATGCTTTAATAAGAACAAGGATTATAGGAGTTGATTTTTGCAAATATATCTCTACGTCAGGAATAAACTATAACATAATTTTGCATAAATCCTATTATTGTAATTTCATTATTCTGACCATATTAAACGAGGTGTAATGTAGTTATGTTAACATACATAATGAAATGCTTCAAATTTCGAAAAACAAAATATTGAATATAATTATTACAATAATCTTTACCATTATTCTAACGTTAAGATATGTTTCTCCAATCAGATTTTAGTAAATTATTTTTTTTTTAAATTATTGTATTATTAGAATAGAATAGAAAATCATCTTTATTCTGGGACTAAGTCTTAAAAATAAAGAAGAGTTTTGTTCATATAAATGGTCAAAAGACCTATTACAATAAAGAATAATTAAAACTAAAATAATAAATTAAGTTTAATAGCTCTTGGGATATATTAACGAGAACAGTTGAGTAATTCGGTTTCAATACTACAATATTGGAGCTAATACAATAGCATAATAATCAATAAATGAAATTATAAAGGAAAGCAAAATCAATTTTATAGGAAAAGCATTGTAGTGATGGAACATAAAAAAATGTAAAAAATAACTGCTGATACATTAAGAAATAAATTGTAAAAAAAGTGAATACACGTAAAGATTAAGAGAAGGAAACATTAAAATAAAGTTTATATATATACACACACATAGAGAGGAGTTTGTCGAAGATAAGTAGAAAATAGAATACATTTCAAAGAAATAAAATCTCATGAAAAGGTAAATTAGAAGTTAAGAAAAACAAATTCTACCTACTCAGAATGCTTTGTGAGTGGTGAGGGGAATTCACGTTCAACACAGAATAAAAAATACGAGAAAAAAAGAAATGTGTAAAGAAAATTAAAGCCTTATTACATAATATATATTTATTATTTATTATATAATTTATTATTTATTACATAATATAATATATATTATTACCCAAGATTCAGCATTCAGTTAGGAATTATTTCCCAGGAATCGTTTAAGGAATTTTAATATTTTCCAGGCTGGATGTGTCACAGGGTCTTACAATTCCAAATCTTAAAATTCCAAAATCGATTCAGGGCTTAAATAACTTAATAAATAAATTATCACCCAGAACCGAACTCGAAATCTATGTTACAGACTTAGGATTTGTATTCCAAATTATTTTAAAAATTATAATATTGTCGGTTTATTATAAAAATTCAATAAGTTTTTTTTAATGTAATTTTGATTAATTCTATGGTTGTCTTTAATCCAGATAAACAAATCCAATAATTATTTAGTATGATAATATTTTGCACCTTTTTATTTATTTTTTTATTTTTGTAGAGCTAGAATAGAAGCAAATTAATTTTAAAAATAATGTAAATGGGTTTTAGATGAAATGGAAATTTTAAAAAGGCGTGGCCAAAGGGTCTATGCATTTCTGTAACCACCTCATAACTTGAAAGCTTGCATTATCGAGATTAATATAATTCACTTTTTCCCGACTTCGCGTCGTCGAAATGAAATTGTAATGTATTTCGAATTCAATCAGTGTAAGTATTATTTGATGTAAGTCATAACGCGTATGAACCACACTATATCAAAGCATTTTTTTCTTTGTATCAAAGGAGTGGGGTGGTTGATATATAAGTAGAATCTTACTTTTAAAGTACAAACATCATACATTATGTTAAGTTACTGTAAATAATTCATACGTTTATCTTTTTATTAATTTTTTTTTATAACAGATAAATAATAATAATAACCTCTGTTTAAAATAACATAGGATCTCAACATTTAGAATAAATACCGAATATGGCTAGATATGGATATGGATGATATTGTTCGAAGGACTTTGGAATGGAATAATTAGATGCGTTTGATATTATAAAATGTAGCGGTCCACCTTATGTTCAAGTCCGTAGATTCAAATGGGTTGAAGCATATGCTGGTGGGACTTAATATGTTGGTATAAAGAGGATCCTAAGAAATATTGTCGACAGAAGGATAGGAAGAATCACTTTGCCAAGTCTTCAATTACCGAAGACAAATCTTAGAAAGCAGTTGTTAATGATTTGCTTAAATCCGCCTGAAGGTGCACACTAAAGGTCATCGTATACCAAGCAGCCATTGCTACAGTTGGGTAACATGGTTGAGGATACAAGGAGCGTCTAGGTTGTGGAAGAAGATAATAACTTGAGTGAACCTATTAACCGTCGGAAAATATTGGCGATGTGAAGGATATGGTGCAAATAAGAAAATAAGAAAAAAAATACACATCACAAAAGTTTTTTAAATATAGATAAATTTGTTTAATTTTAACTTTATACCCAAACCTGTTACTCAGCCTGTGACAATAAGCGGGTGTGATGTTATCGATATAGCTGACATGTCAGCCATTGAGAAGGAGGGAGTTGAAGGGAGTCGACACCCCCCTAATACTTCGGCACCTATTCTTGAACTATAAGAAAAAAAAAAAAAAGAATTCTCCACAAGGTGCTTTAACCAACTTTTTTTCAGCCTTCTTTCGAGAACTTGAAGGCATATGGATCACGGACATGTTTTGGTAGAAGATTCCATGAAGTTTGTCATGAATTTTTTTCAAGTCAATTTATTTTTTTTATTTTTTTCATATTAACTCCAAATGTTAAATTGTTCAAGTAGTATCGGAGTAAATAAGTAATAAGACCTACAATTTTTGTTTAGGAAGTCTGTATTAGTTTATTATTTTCAATAATCAACCATTGTGATCGACCAAAAAATTAAAAAACTTAACCCCCTCTCAAAATTTGAGGTTTCACGTTTCAGGATGCGTTGAATTCGAAAAACGAATAAAATTGTTTTCAAATTTGGATATAAAATCCGAGGTCACCCGAGGATGATCCTCCTTCATCGACATTACTATCCGCCTTTTACTTTCAAAATGGCGGCCGAAAAACCTGCATTGCTATGGACTGTAGCTCCTAAACGAATGTAACAATTTCAATGAAACTTCGCTAAAATCATTTTCTCGACGCCCTTTAAATATATTTATATAACATACTTCAACGAAAAGAAGCTGGAAAAAAAGTTGCAAGGGATGGTAAAATTAAATTCCGAATAACTCAAAAAGTTTACACTTTTTTTGTCGGTATTGTATATGGTTTTTTAAAAGTTTACGAAATTTTCTAGAAAAAAAAAATCGTTAAAATCGGACAATTAGGAGCAAAGATATGGTTTCCGGTTTTTTTTTTCTATATGTCCTACTCCAAATGTTATATCCTTTGTTTGGTTTTTAAATTTTGAATGTGTTACTGAAGTAATGCTATTTTTTTAGCATATTACTGATGATTAAAAAAAAAAGTTTAGTCCAATAATTGCAATCACCTTTTAATTAATTTTTTTTGTAACTAGGAAGGTAACGTTACTTTAGATTTATAATTGTTTGGAAACAATAAACCATTGTGAAATAATTTGCAGATTTTTTTTAAATAATAAAAAATATTCTGAATGTTTTTTAAAAATAAATGTATAGTTAATTTTTTTCTATTTATTCCAGTTCGAACTGGAATTTATTTGCGTATTTTGTAGTGAAAGTAGCGTTAACGAAGCGTTTAATGAAGAAATTGGACATCATGAGGCAGATAATTAATTCATCGCTGATCATGAAGGCTGGGAATGAATACACACAAATAATGATCAATGTGGAAGCCAGAACATGCAACAGTACATACATTGGTTGCTATCTCATTCAGCAGCCTGCAGATGGTCAGTCATATAAATCATACTTGGGACAAACTCGCTGGGCCCGATTGGAGTCACGATTATTCCCAACGTTTACATTAAACATATGTATGTATATAATACATATACATGTATATGTAAAAATTCAATGTGACCGATTAAAATAAAAAAAAATATATAATAATAAAAACCCAACAACGACTGAAATAACCCTACAAATCTAAGAGAAACTTATAAGCATATCTACACTGGTAATTTTTTTTTTTTTTTTTTTTATTGAGTATTACAACAATTTGTCTCTTGGACATTGGTTATAGTGAGGTAGGATTACATTTACGCTATATATACAAAAAATATAAAATAAATAGAAGCAAAATAATAATCAAAAGTATATACAATAAATAATAAAGTAAAACAACCTAAAAATAGGAAAATTAAAACTAAGAAAAAAAACACATGCATATTGTTCAACAATCAGGCAAGGGAACTCCAGGAGAACCCTGCGCTACTCTCTCAACCGCATCACTGGTACTATGAATTTCTATTAGTTTTAAAACTTGGGCGTATATTCCCTCACACCCCGAACGAAAGTTGAGACTCTTTTGGATTTTAACTTCCACCGATGCAAACGACGAAATTTATTTGCAGGAATCGTAATGTGATATGGAAGGCACCCGACTACTTCATCATGCTTCAATATTCATTTACATCAATTCACTAATAATATTCCAATGTGTTTAAGTAGATATGAAAGATGAATATGGAAGAATTTTCTTCTTAGGAGTACCCAGAAGAGGGTTTTTATGGAGCAAGTAGCACCATCAAACGTTTTGAGGGGGGCATATTTTGACGGGTTTTTGAATTTTTGAGAGGACACCACATTTCAACGGGCTTATGAATTTTCGGAATGAAAAGATTCAGAATGAGGAACGAGCAAAAGATATGGATCAGACCGAACCAGGTGTAATTATGTATGATCTACGATTTTTCTAATTCTACTTTCACTTGCTCTGTTTCTATGAATAGGTGAGTAATGAAATATCTTGGGAGAAGGGAATAGGTTCCCCCTTGGAAGAGGGGAAGTGAGAGATTTGCACCTCTGAGTTGGATAGAATAATTTCCAGTTTTTCTTTTTTACTTCTATTTTTTAATTTTTACATTTCTCCCCTCCCTTGCCTTTTAGGGTACATGGGATTTTTCCAGGTCCCCCGGGGCAGGGGAATTATGTCGAGTTAAAATTCCCACTGGGTACCGGGATTCGAACTTTTATTTTTCCAACTTACTTCGGTTATCAGATTGTCGAGCAACTTGCGGTGAAGCGCACACGCATTAACCCACTCGGCCATCCCGCCGCCAATTCAATTAACATTTAAGTGTACGCCTTAAGGTCAATTAATAAAAAAAAAAAAAATTAACTTTTGATAGTTATTAATTGAACGTTTCGGGGGAATCTGTGTCCTCCCCTTTCAGCGATATAAAAAATATATTTAATGTTCAATTTAGAAACCAGTCTTTACTAACTAAAATCACATAAAACAATTTTTTAAATAAATACAAATTATATTACAAACATTTGTCAATAAAATTCAAATAACATACATATTATTCTTGCGAAGAAATAGGTAAGTCACAATGATATAACGAGTTTGGTACAATGTCTACATTTCAACTAAAATATTTTTCAACTATTTTATTAGCACACAATACACTTATTGAAAAAAAAATTGTAGTGATTTTGCTTCAAAGAATATGGAATTGTCATCACAACAACCTTTACTTTTCTTTTCTCCATTTATCATAAGTTTTTTTTTTTATATATTTTTACTTCCGAGGCGTCTGAAAAGAAGATAGCCTCGTGATCTACTTATGTAAATATATCATTAGAGTGCTACCAATGGGTAGTTTCTCAACAAGCGTTTTCATGTGATTGTATTATTACTGTGTGCACATTTATTAGTTTTATTTTTTTATAATACAGTTGTAAATATCAATGAATAAAAAAAATATATTTCCAAATTTTGGACTAAAAAAATTATATAAATTTATATTATAATTTTCTTAGGGTGCCATCATGTTAAAAGATAAAAGCGAAAATAAAAAAAAATTGCACGGGAAAACTGTGTTACCAGAGTGACTGACGAACCTATCCGTGCGTCCAAATAAGCTTAAACAATTTAAAGGCCGAGTTAGAAAGAGTGAAACCCTCCCGGGATTGGTAGATTTGTACTCTTCAGTTCCTGCAAGTTTCGCCAACTTCCCCTCTCCATCTGTCGATTCCCTGTAACGTCCCCTTATAACGGCCCATTTAGAGGATATAATCAGAATTATAAAGAAGATTAAGCTAATTATAAAATATATTTCTTACACTGTGACTACTGAACTAATTTTGATGAAACTATTAAATATCTGTTCCTATAAACATAATTTTATATACATCCCGAAATAACTGGAGCTATCTGAGATCATATTATATACGCATGGCGAAAGACCAATGAAAAACAGCTTACAAAAACTAATCAGTCGATATCTCATGATATGAAGGAAACGAGGTTAAGATGGACTGAGTACGTAGCTTGAAGCAATTCATAAGAAGCCTTTACACAAAAGGCGAAAGACTACGCTAAAGGCCAAAAACCAGATGGATAGATCGAATCAACCAAGTTGAAATTGAACTGCATGCAGATAGCAGGATAGAAATAGCCCAAGGTAGGCAGAAATAGAGAATGCTGCATAATACAAGGTCTGTAATGACTGCAGAAAAAAAAAGAAGAAAAGAAACGCAGAATGTTTAAAGAAAAATATAATTAGTGGTGGAATTGGGAATTGATTAACCTGTATGGTAAAGTACATTGGTAATGTGATACCTTTGGAAGAGATATCTAATGTTAAATATCCTATATTACATTTTATCTCTCCATGGTCCATGGAATGATCTTTGATCAAATGCTTTCCTGGAAATATTACGTATCCAACATCTCTCGTCATTTCCATCTTAAAACATCTAAATTTCTCCCGTCACCTATTTTCTCTTGAAACCCGTAGGCTCCTAGCACGGACAGATCTACGGGGGGGGGAGGGCTTTGGACCTGAAGCCTTCCCCCCAAAATGGTAAAATATAACCACGTTTTATGGAAAAAATATTAAAATTATCTCTTAAAGTATTATTGTTCGTGTAAGTACATTTTAAAGGACTTTAGGAATCACTTAAATACCATTTCATATTGGTAGTTAGTTCCTTTCTTTTTTTCCCAAAGTAATTATCGTTATTTTTATGAAAAAAAAAAAAAACTTTGGAGCTGCAGCTTTCTCCCAAAATTAAATCCTGGATCCGAAAGTGGCTCCTTGTAACTTCCTTATTTTCCCCCCACTTTGAATATTGCTGTACGATATATGGGGGGGGGGAGACTATATTATATATCGTCGGGACCATTTTAAAGTGATGAATGTGAGCTTGACTAACGTTGTACATTCGTCAATCTAATAATTACAGCGGACCGCACTCAGACTTACAATAACTCCCGCGGCCCATGAACTGTGGGTGAAAAATAAATTAAGGAGATGGTCCGGGATGGCGGTCATAAATAGACTAGATAGTGGCAAAACTATTTTATTAAAAGCCAACGTTTCGACCCGACTTTGCAGGTCTTCTTCAGCGCTAGAAAGGACAAGATACAAAAAGATAGAGAATTATGGAAGTTACATAATATTTAGACAAAAAATTATAAACAATGTGAATAAGCTTATTAAAATTATAAACAGTAAGTACATTAAAATATAAACAGAGTAAGCTAAGTAACAAGATCCTAAACGTCCTGTTGATTGAGCACCAGGAAACTGCTGTTACTTGTCTTAAAATTTTGGATTGAAAATATTGTAGTTTTTATAAGTGAGTCTTTGTTTTTCATTTATAAAAATAATTTTAATAAATCTTTTACACGACAAAATAGATACATTTTGATAATCATTACATAAAATACCCAATTTAAATTTGAGTTTTTAAATTTGATACGGTTTGAATAATATTCCCTAGAATTCATGACATTATGAATCCTAAGAATTAAAGCCTGATATAAATCCCAGTCCCAATCTAAAACTAATTTAAGTTTAATGTTGGAACAGGGAAGATTACAAATTGAGTTGCCTAGCTATAGAAAGTAAGACAATAGACATTTTATATCTTCACAGTCCTAGATGAGTTTCTAGGTTAATGATCACGTTTTCTATTGCCGAGTCGAATCTCAATTCGAAATAAATATAATACTTTTAGAAATAAATAGAAATGTTCTTATGAATCGAGGAGGCAAGGTCTAAGAACCATATTGCTCTCAAAATTTTGAAATTAATTCCTTTTGAATCTTCCTTTTGAAAGGATTAGCAAGGAGATCCTTTACTTCGGGGCGAAATATGATGAGGGAAAGAAACTGAAATGAGGAAAGGGGCTTCATGAAAAAAAAAAGAAAGAAAAAAGAAAATTTGCACCTTGGAGGAGCTTTCATTAAGGATTCCTAATTAGAGAAAATAATAACAACTAAGAAACTTATCTGGTTTTTATTTCAGTTTTATATTTTCGGAAAAATAATAACGATAATGAAGTTCATTTCTGAACAAATTAAAATGAGTCTTGCCCTCTGATTAATAATTTAAAAGATATAGAACCTTTACAAATAAAAATTAAAATATTTTTTTATTTTTAAAATTAAATTTATTATTAAAAAAAATTATGCTAAGCGCACCAATGATGGAAATAGCTAAGGAATCGTTTGTCTTTTTTTACTTATACCGCCGTAATTATTATAGCTATAAATTTCTCCGTTGGAAATTTAAAATCTCTAGGACGACTTTTGCTATTTACCACTTTAAAACTGAAAAAAATATTCAGTTATGCAGGTGCAATCTCCATTACAAAAACTAATCTTTTTGCACTAGTGATGGACATCCCGAATTTCAATTGTGCTAGTAATGGACAGGTGGTCTATACCAGTAATGGACATACCTCAGAAAAGTTCCAAATTTTTATAAAGATAAGATAAAATAAATGTTCAACTTACTCTTAGCAAAACTGTTAGACGGAATGTATGAAACACACTGATCTCAAGAGCACTATAGAAACAACAATAGGCATTTTAAATTTTATTTTTGGAACTTTATTCAAACAATTGTCAATAGAGATATTAGTTCTTCAACCTAGAAAAAAACTGGAGTCTTTAAATCGACAAGGAAGCTTATTATTTACAATTAAAGTCCAATATGTCCATCACTGACCCTCTAAAACCGGTGCCTTATGCAACATGGCATAAAATATGCCTTTACATATCTTCGTTAACCCGTCTAAAGCTTCAAGCAATGTCGAAATACATTACCGAATTTTCCATTTGCATTTCAATAAAAATTTTTGTGGAGATGATTTGTTTTGAATTAACATGGGGAAAATTGGTGGAAACAATTCCACTATTTTGAATAACATGATACTTAAACAGCCATAAAAAAATATCCTAGAACTTCTTATTTTATGTTCCTATTCATTCACAAAATACTATTTTTCAATCTATACTATTGATTTTTACATTTTCTCTCTCATAAAAGGATACCCTTCACTAAATCTTGCGTCATGTGTGATATATTCTTTTGGAACTTTTTGCCTATCTCCATACCTCAATGCACGTCCACAAATTCATTTTCAAAAAAATCTATTTCGCCACCCACTCCATATTCAAGCTACGTAATCTATGTAAGTATCACCTATTCCCGTCTTTACTGTTACTACTAATAGTTAATACAAAAAGTACGGCTTTGTAGTTATCTTGTCCATTTATATATTGTATTTTGTAATAAAGAAATTCCTGGGGGGTAGGAAAAAAAAATGTTATCTTGCCAGAATAATGTTGGGTACTTTAATAAAACTAGTCCCAGAATAAATTTATTTTTACATCTAAATAAATAATACTAATATATTCATAATTGTGGATTAATGGTTGACTGTCGTAAATAATGAAGAGAAGGATAGTTTGGTGATCAGTCAGAAATAAGAAGGAAAAATAAATAATAATATTTATTTTAACATTTGCCAAAGTTTTGACCTGAAGTTAAAGCCTTCACCAGATAACAAGGAATGAGAAACATAAATAATGTATGTAAGCAAATTCAAGTAAATAAGTACAATTATCATTATTCTACCCACTTCATTTTACTTTAATTTTTTTACCTGCATTATTTATGTTTCTCATATCTTGCTATATGGTTCTTTTCTTAGCCCTCATGAAGGCCTGAAAATCAGGTCGAAACGTCGGCAAATGTTAAAATAAATATTATTATTTAATATATTCATAGATATAAATATATAAATAAGAACCAGTGAATTATCTTGCTAAATAACGTTCATCATCTTGTAGTTTTTTAAAAAAATATTTGAGTCAATCTTCTTGGTCTTTTCATCCAGCACTTCAAAGGCAACCATTGTGCTATGATGTGATCTGGTAATGGCTACATCATAAGCATATAAACTGGGTCATCTTGGTAAATGTCTCAAAATAAAACTCATTCGGTGACATTATTCCTTTTTGATTACTTGTTCACATTACGGTATTGCTTTATTACTAAAATTATGTTCTTTTATTTTTCATTGTTTATTTTCTAAATAAATGTTCCTTTTTTATTATCTTTATCAGTAAATTCGTATTAGTATTCAGGATGAAGACTATCAGCGAAAGTGATTGGGTATAAAAAGTTATTTCACTATATATTTAATAATAATAATTTAATGCATTGAAAATAAGAATATTCAAAAGTTGATAATTAAATGTGGTAAAAGGGTTATTTAATTAAAAACAGTATATACAATGAACTTCTAGACATTTAGTAATCTCTTAGATTTACATTAAACCAAAGAGGAGGAGAAATAGCCTACAACAACATTGGTACATTTTTAGAACTTTTCAGCTAAAAATGAATGATGTAAAACAGTAAAAACTATTTTTGATTTCTTAGTATGTACAACCTCAAATATAACGTTTTTTACAGTCCGATTTGTTCACTGCGGAAAATGTTAATATCATGTGAAATTTGAGGGGTGATTAAATCATAAAATCCTAGGATATGCAGGGTGTCGTGGAAGTAGAGGGAAATATTTAAACAAGTAATAGTTGACCTATGAGCAATAAAAAAGTTCATATAATTAATGATCCGAATTTCGGCAGAATTTAAGTTTTGTATTTTAAGTGTCATGGTTTTTAAGGAATAGCAAGCAGTAACTAAACCATAATTTAATATAATTAATTAAAAATTGATTCACTGTAAACTAGACAAAATTTACTTCAAATGAAAGTGGAGTTTGTCATTGTCAAAACCATTTGTGACTTTATAGTCCGTTTATAGTTTATAGTTTATGACTTATAGTCCGTGGTATAGATTCCTTTTTATCGAATTATTAACATCCGGCTGAAACTTCCTAAATAGCTACATATCTTCACCTACAAACATTTTATTTACAAAAATTCTCGGAATTGGAGCGTTTTCAATCTGGCAAACTTTGTCTATTTAATTATGTACTAAAAACTCGTAAATATCCATATGCTTTCCATCTTAATCGTAAGATAACTTGAGCACAATTCACAACTATTCGAGAAAAAAGGTGGCCTTCAGAAAAAATATTGGGCAGTTTGGCATATATAATCTCATTATTTTGAAATTTTGGGGGTGTAGGTCACGCTAAATGCCTCAGCATTTTTGAAGGCTACTTTTTTTCTCGACTTTTTGCTCAAGTTATCTTACGATTAAAGTGGAAAGCAAATGGGTATCTACAAATTTTTAGTACCTAATTAAATAGACAAAGTTTGACCACCTCCATTTTGAAAACGCACCAATTTCGAAAATTTACTTAAATAAAATATTTGTAGGTTACGATGAGATGAAGCTATTTACGAAGTTTCAGCCGGGTGTTAAAATAGTTTGATAAAAAGGTGTCTGTACCACGGACTATTAGTAAAGTTTACTATAGCAATAAACTATTTACAAATGGTATTCTAAGAATTTCGGATTGGAATGATCTCCTACACGAAACATTCAACCTCGTCAAATAATAATAAAATTGTTACATCAAATAAGATACCTGCCTTCAATTCCACGAGCGATAAAAAGCTCGGACCATGCACTTCCCATTACTCAGCTGAGTGAGTACCTCAAGTCGTAAAACGTTGGCCGTGTGTTTTTTTTTTTTTTCTTTTACCAGGACAATGTCGGTGACCCCCCAAGCAGGCAACGGTTTTTTTCTTAACTAGCAAGGACACAAATCCCCTTTTAAGGGAACGGCCACTGGGAAGAGGAAGTAAAGAGTAGACGCCGTGAGTGTAATGCGAACCCCAGCTGCAGTCCGTTGGTCAGTACAAAGGTTCTGTAATAGGAGGCTTCGGGAGGAAAACATGGTTCCGGGAGGAGAGGAAACTACTAATTTACTACTATTATTTTACAGAAGGTATATAATTAAATAATAAAGATTTAAAAGTAATATGGTCCAAAATTCATCATTATGAAAAAAAATTGGTGCGGTGCGCGCATCACAAAACTTTCACTTACCACCCTCTTAGCAGAAATAAGTATTTTCAGACAAAGGATAAGTGAAAGTAAAAATTATAGACGCTATAATTATTTATATTTCATTGTGGGTATTTTTATTTGTATCAGTACCCTTATATATACAAATTTTAATATTTATATCCGTGTAATATATACAATTAAATATTAAATAATACCAAAAATTGCATTTATGGAAACCGACTATTTACATTTATATGATATAGTCGGAGTCCGTATTATATTAAGCTCATGTTACGTATGGAAGCCTGTTATAATTTTTCGGGCGAGCTCGGATGCGGTCAATTACAACTATTCTCCGCTAAGATATTTTATTTCTCCTTTAGGTAATTATCAAATTTATTCATATTTTATATTAGAAATTAATATGAAATAGTCAATTGTTTCAAATAAAAAAAAAAATTAAAGGTACTTTAGAGGAAGCTAATATTGAAAATTAGCCATTTAAGCCCTGTTAGAGAAAATCAATCAGAGTAAAAACTACATTTTATTTAAAACTGCTTAACTTTACACTGATATAATGAATTTAATCAAAATCAAAAACTTTACCCTAGCGTTAAAACTAATTCTCGTTAAGATACGATTTAGAATTATAGCCCTTCGTCGTAAACCAACGACTTCCTGTCCTACAGTTTCCTTTAACAATACTCCACTTATCCCTGTTGAGCAAATCCGATACTTAGGACTCCACCTGGACAAACGACTAACTTGGAATCCTCATACTAGACTGAAACGACAAGAAACCGCTCGAAGTTTCCGATTACTTCAGCACTTACTAGACAAACCCTCTAAGCTTCCCATTAATTACAAAAGACTCATATACTTGACTATAATAAGACCTATTTGGACTTACGGAGTTGAGCTATGGGGCTCCACTAAACCATCGAATTCCTCTCGCATCCAATCCTTGCAATCCAAAATCCTTCGTAAAATCCTCAATGCTCCTTACTTTGTCACTAATAAAATTATCCATAAAGATCTTAATGTTCCTTATGTTTCAGATCTGGCCCAATCCAGATACCTATCCTTCCATAATAAACTTCAGAATCATCCCAACCCTCTCGTTTTTAACCTTGCTTCCTCTTCAATTCCTGATAACCTTCCGAGGCGTCTGAGAAGAAAGTCCCGTGATCTCCTAATGTAGTCATATCATTAGAGTGCTACCATTGGGTAGTTACTCAGCAAGTGTATTCATGTCATTATATCAATTATTTCCAAATTTACTTGATGTATTTATGTAATACAGTTGTATATGTCATAAAGAAATAAAAAAAAAAAAGAATTATAGCCTATTACAGAGAGGATGAAATGCTGAACTATCTCCTCGCTTATTGTATGCAGGCCCGATTTTTAATTTCTGGGATATTTTAATCCATTTACATATTATAACCTTTTAATTAGTCGACTCCAGCCGACTTTACCCGAGCGTTAAAACTTCGGAAATCTGACGGATCAATCTAATTTATTCTCCACATAGAAGTGCAAAACGCTCCTAAAAAAAGTATTAATGTAAAAAAAATAAAATAAAATAATCGACAATCAGACACATATCTAATGATTTAACAATTAATTTATGGTTTTTATTATAGCGATAACTTTCACTATCCACTTTCTGAATAGTATAAGTGATAAAGCTGTTTCCACGAAATAGAGATAGGGATAGAAATGACGCCATGAGGATTTCATCAAGTTAAGAGACCCTCAGATACCATCTCTCAAACCACTAGCCCGATAACACGGCAGAGGTATGGTAGTAATAGCATCAAGAGGATTGGAACCGAAGTGGATTACTTTTGGAATCATAATGTGTGAAAATATTTTTTTAAAGAAATTTACATGTTTAAACAAAAACCTGTCTGTTGAATGATCTGCATTTTAGTGATCGAATGGAATATTATAAATAAATTTAAGATTTAAGTGATTATACTAGAATACCGCCCATGTTAATATACGGATGATTGTTGTTTACTTCTTAGAAGAGGAGCCAAAATATTTATTTTAATTTTATTAGAGTTTGAGGGTTGTTAATAAGTGTTCCATGATTGCAATCTACCCACAACCGCTTCAATAAGGGAAAGGCGATGATTGAAGGTTGATTATTAATTTACACTCCTACAGGCAGACAATTCGATATTTTTTTTTATAGCATAAATTAAATCTACAAAGATTATAGGAATTGTTCTCATTATTTACGTCGTCAATTCTATACCATTCGATAAGCGTTGAGGATAAACCGGAGCGAAGTTGGGAGGATTGCATTCAATGGTATGTCTTGCGAGTTAGATTTGGATGGTGGTCGGTTTAATAATAAGTATGTTGACAGCGATTGATGGTATGGTAACCTTTAGGTTCGTTAAACCATTTACTATGACGAAGTTTCTCAATGAAAAGATAAGAATTTTTCATGAAAATTTTTCAATGAAAAGAAAAGAAGCTCCATCTCATCGTAAACTATTTTATGTACGAAAACACTTGAAATTGGGGCGATTTCAATCCGGACGTCGGCGAACCTTGTCTATTTAATTAGGTATTAAAAACTCGTAATTACACATTTGCTTTCCACTTGGATCGTAAGATAATTTGATCAGAAAGTCGATAAAAATGGTGGCCTACAAAAATATTTGGTCTCTTATCCTATATAATCTCGTTATTTTGACAATTTTGGGGTATGGGTCCAACCGCCAAACGGCGTAATATTTTTTAAGGCCATTTTTTTTCTCGATTTTATGCTCTAATTATCTTACAATTCAAGTAGAAAACAAATGGGTATTTTCTAGTTTTTAATACCTAATTAAATATATGTTTGCCGACCGATACGAGGAAAGCATACAAAAAAGTAACATGATAATATAATAATAATAATGATGATCTCCAGACAGAGGACTTCATGACAGTAATCCAAGTTCGGGTAATATCAACAAAATCTTACTTATAACAAAGTCTTATATTACCCTTGGATTACTAGCAGGAAGCCCTCTGTCTGGAGAATATTATTATTATTATATTATCATGTTACTTTTTTGTATGCTTTCCTAGTATTTGTTAAATGTGTACTGATCAAGACAAATTCAAAATACTAAAACAAATTTAAAGCTGAATTTTCGACTCATTTCAGATCTCCGTAAATATATACTAGATTTTGTACGAATGATTATTTTACTAAATTTAATAAGAGTACATTCTTTAATAAACAATATCAAACACCAAACGCGACAAATGTAATTCTTTTGACATATCCCATAACAGAATAAGTGCTAAATCAACTACAACGAATTGGATGTATAAGTTTCTGGTTGAGTAGTAGCTAACTCCGCAGAAAATCGACTTCTCAACTCCTTAAATAAAATGGGCTAGTGGATTGTAAGCGCTGCAACCAATCGTAAGCAATTTCCCAGAAAACCGAACAATCCTCGAAACCTTGATAGGACTTCTTTCTTTCTATAATTTACCTCAATCTCGGTGCGCCCTGATGAAAATTCTAGAAAAAAGAATTCTTTTTCCTCATTTTATTTTTCATTTCTCCATTTATTTGTTTCCCCCATTTATTCTTCGTTGAATATCGCATTGAATTTCTTTTTAAGCAGAGAGTCAACTAATCAACATTTTAATAAAAAAAATGTATATATCTATGATATTGTTTAATAAACATAAAGGAATGGGATTACATGGCCTAATGAATTTTAAGTATAAAAAAAAAAATTATTCGTTTTTCGAATTCTACGCTTCCTGAAACGTGAAATCTCAAATTTTGAGAGGGAGTTTTTAAATTTTTTGGTCGATCACAATAGTTGATTATTGAAAATAATAAAACAAAAATATTTAAAAATCGCGACATCTAGCACTACTAATAGTGCTTTGATTTCAATGAAATTTCCTTCATTTTGCATGAAATTTAAATACCTTTGAAACATCTTATCACAATATCGACAAAAAAGAGTATACTTTTTGAGTTATTGAGAATTAAATTTTACCATCCCTCTTAACTTTTTTCCCGGCTTCTTTTCCTTGAAGTATTTTATATAGATAAATTTAAAGGGCGTCAAGAAAATGACTTTAGCGAAGTTTCATTGAAATCGGTACATTCGTTTAGGAGCTATAGTCTATAGCAACGCAGGTTTTTCGGCCACCATTTTGAATGTATAAGGCAGACACTTATGTCAATGAAGGAGGATCATCCTCGGGTGACCTCTGATTTTATATCCAAATTTGAAAAAAATTGGTCCAGTAGTTTCGGAGAAAATGCGCCTACGGCGGACGGACAAAAAAATTTTATTCGTTTTTCGTATTCAACGAAATCCTGAAACGTGAAACCTCCAATTTTGATAGGGGGTTAAGTTTTTTAAATTTTCGGTCGACCACAATGGTTGATTATTGAAAATAATAAACCAAAATGTTAAATACATTTTTAACTTTTTTTTCAGTTTATTTTTGAAAAATACAATTCATAGCTAAAATAACATTAATATTATTTTAAATTAAGAATTATATATTTGTACATAGCAATAAATATATATGCTGCATATTCCAAGATTCCTTTTCAAAATCAAACAAAATTATCAAATAATTAAAATAAAATAAGCTTTATAATAGGACTAATTAAAATGAATTCAGAAATTTGTAGAGATCTTTAAAAAAAAAACACATAATTTAAACACAGGTAAAATTAATTAACTATAAGAAATACCATGTATAGAATGCTAGTAGTAAATTCAAATAACATTTAACATGAATTTTATCTCACCTTCCTTAGTTGAGTAATGTCGACTTATTCTTTAACCAAAGATGCAATCTAAAAATAAAAAAAAAATGTTTATTTTAATTTTGAGTTAATAAAAATATTATTAACAATTATGATACAAAGCCACTAAAAGTTGAGTTTTTGAGTTCATTGAAATCCATAAGTGTAGCCAGGGAAGGGGAGAAAGATGGAGCAAAATTTAAAAATAAAATAGCATAAAAAATAAACATCAATTAAAAAAATTTTAATTAAAGGATAAAAAATATATGTTAATAAATAAGAAAAAAAATATGTTGGTCAACTGTTGTAAAGTGGAGGTCAGTATGTAGAGTTTTGTTAGTTACGTACCAAGGTGCTTTTGTTATGAGTCGCAATAATTTTGATTGGAACGTTTGAAGTTTTTGTAGGTGGGCTTTTTAGCGATGCCGTATATTTGTGATGAGTATGTCCATATGGGCTTCAGTAAGTATGTATATGTATTCAGTTTCTGTTTTAGTTTTAGTTTTGAAGATTTGGCAAAAAGAGAGTAAAGTAGTTTGAGTCGTTTGTTAAGTGTCATACGTTTCATTTTAACATGTGGGCCCCATTTCATCCTTCTGTCGAAGGTGAGTCCAAGGTAAAGTACCGTGTCCGTTTGAGGAATTTGATTGTTGTCAATATAAACTGGAGGAAAGGTGTTTTTTCGAAGAGTAAATGTTATACGTTTGGATTTGTCATGATTAAGTCGAATTTTCCATTTATAAATTTATAAATACATTTATAAATTTTATAAATCCAACATATTGAAAGGACCTAATTACGAAAACAGGTAGTTCATGAAATAAATCCCAATTATAATATATAATAAACCACTAACATAAGTCAAAGCGAGTATTCGATGCTGATTAAATCGACTTTTCTAGAAACCTTCATCTAATGAATTTCCTACAAAATAGACCTTACGGGTTATCTTAAATATAAACTAAAAATTGAACTTTATATAATGGTTCTTTTTATTTATGTTCTGTCTAGTGAGTGGTCATCAGAAAGGGCGCTATCAAATCTTCCCTCCTCCTCCCTTAGATTATTCGCCACTGATGCACGTTATTGTTTGTCACATAATATGGATCATTGATAATTTTTTGAAGGATTAAAGACAAAAATGAATAGTTGGATATGTTGAATGTTTTAAAATTAAATTTGTCCATGCTACGGGGTTGAGCTATGGGGCTCCACCAAACCTTCAAATTCCTCTCGCATACAGTCCTAGCAATCCAAAATCCTTCGTAAAATCCTCAATGCTCCTTACTTTGTTACAAATAAAATTATCCATAATGACCTTAGTGTTCCTTATGTATCAGATTTGGCCCAATCCAGATATCTGTCCTTCCATAATAAACATCATAACCATCCCAACCCTCTTGTCTCTAACCTTGCTTCCTATTCGATTCCTGATAACCCACCGAGGCGTCTGAAAAGAAGATGGCCACGTGATCTTCTAATATAGATATATTATTAGAGTGCTACCAATGGGTAGTTTTTCAACATGTGTTCCATGTCTTTATACCAATGTGCGAATTTACCAGATGTATTTTTTGTATACAGTTGTAAATATCATTTACAATAAATGATAAATAAATAAATAAATTTGTCCATGCATTTAAAGTCAAATAGATCTAAGATTGGTTATGCACATGTGATTTTTGGAAGGGAAAGTATCATTGTGACCACAGAGTTTGGGAGAATACCTTGTCTCGGGGAAAATTGTAATAAATGGATTATCTAGTTCACATATTGAACTCGATTGTCATTGACTAGGTAAATAATTGATGTTATAGGTGCATCTAGGACAATTTTTCATACCTCAATATTTCCATCCCTAACGAGTGATGATTCATTCACAATTATTTAATAATATTGTTACCTGCGCCGTCAGAAACAGTGAATTAAAACAGCGATATTTCTATCCGTATTGTCTTGGATTTCTTTTCACCTCTTCTAGACCATACACTGATTAGTTGCGTGACAAGAAGTACTCCGAGTTCAAGGCTAAATCAGCAATGAGGTTCCATTGACTAAGTGATATTATTACGTTTCTCAATTAATTAATCACAGACTTGAAGGGTGTATGCCCAAGGTCCAAAATTTGCACCCGCCGTTAGATGTTATACGAGTTCATTAAAAAATAAAACGTCCATATATTCTTATGGGTAGAATTATTGGGGCGACTATACAACAGTATTGATCAAAAGATAGCTAAAAAGGATTTTATATTTGGACTGATCTCAGAAAATGTTTCCAAATTTCACCAGAATCTCACTCATCATCCTAATTCTGTAGCTCCAGTCATTCCTATAATCCTCTTCGGACTTTAAAACGTCAGTGGCCCCACGACCTTTTCTAAATATGTATATATCGGAGTACTGGCTAGATTCTTCACACAAGTCCTGAGCGTCTGTTGCTCTAGTGCCCTCCATCAGTCTCCACTGCTTTCAATACCAGTGACGCGGCTGGAAGAGAAGCACTGGGATCTCCTGGAGTTCTGCTTTGGCTTCCACAGTTGGGGGACAAAGCTTGATTAAGAGTCCCCTGGGCTAATGTAAATATTGTACATAGGTGTTAATGTGTTTTATTTATCTTATTATCATTCGGCTTTAATATGTTACTTTACTTATCTTGTATATTACTTTATATTTTTATTATATATAAATATTTTTTTCTTACTTTGGTTATTTATATTTATTTTCCTTTCTTATGTACATATTGTATGAATTAATACTATAGCCCTAGTACCAATGCCCTTCAGGGTGGCAGACCGTATAATACCCAATAAAAAAAAATATTTAGAATAAAAAGACAAAAATAATATTTTGACCAGTTTTTAATTATCAAATTCCTGAAGAATAAGGTAATAGGACAGAGGAAGTTACGTCTTAAATTTGAAATAAAACCTACCAGACCCTATCCAATAATCAGGAATACTCCTGTTGTATATGACTTTCGTTTCTTGATGTTTATATGTGGCATGCCATACTATTGTATATAAAATAAGTATCTTTTTTGTATTTTTATTATCTTTATTAGGTGTGAATGTGTTTTATTTACTTACTCTTTCATTTAGCTTTTATCTATTCTTTCATTTTGTTTTGTACACAGGCATATCAATTTACTTATTTTATTATTTTTTATTTATTTTTCTTTATTATTGATATCTTAGTTATTATTTGTATGTACATATTGTGTGAATGAATCATGTAGCCTTAATATTAATGCCCTTTAATGTGGCAGAATGTATTAATATTCAATAAAGAAAGTAAGAAAAAAAATTTATATATATTATATTTAATATAATATTATATTTAATATATAAATATATTATATCTATTTATATAAAAATATATATATATCTTTATTATCTTCCTATTTATCTTTAATTGTATATAGTAATTATGTATATTTTCTCTGTTTTTCCTTTTATTTTATTTCTTTTGCTTGTACATAGTATTAATTCTGTGAATAGATCTGTTAACCTTTTTTGTTGTTTTATAAAAATATCCAACCTAATCTCTTCCTACCTGAGCTAGCATGGTAGAATAAATATTTAACGATGGCCAAATAATGGGTAAGTATCTTATATTTTATAGATTTATCCCTTTACAGAATAATTATATGCACTAAAACTTATTTTATTGTCTTTTTATTTATCCCTTTTTGGTCATAATATATATTTTTTTAAAAATCTGAGTGATTGGAACACCTTCTACGCGTTGAGCTTTACGAATCTTGCCTAAAATACTCCAAGATTTTTTCGATTTAAGGTGACATTTTAAAAAACAGGTGAAATTGGGAGAAACGAATTCGGTTACAGATACGAACGACTGAAAAAATATTGAACACTAGAAATCATATACGAAAACAGGAAAGTAGTACCTTGCAAAAAAATAGATGGTTATGAAAGAGCTGGACGAGCAATGTACGTGCTCCCTGGAGCAGAGATAAACGCGGCTGACCCTCAAATGGAAGAAAGGCGCAAATGGCGAGAGAGTAAGAAAAGGATGGTTCTGAGTGCCCTTAACCCAGTTGCCTTTCACCGCCTCCTCCATTTGTCACTCTTTAACTATTTTCACTAGTTCCTTTATGCGCTCTTTATTGCATCCTTTAAATGCATTCCATTCTTTTGAATCCTTTATTACACTCTCGCGCCAGCACAAGTTTAATTAGCTCTTTAATTTATGAGGTACCTACACTTACATAGCCATTCTACTTATATAACATGCTTCCCTTTTCAGATATAACCATATCATGTTGTATTACCTTACTAACAGACAAAACATTAAAACGTATCCAACATAAAAAATAATAAAAAATATTCTCGATCGCGATACTTAACCTTACTATATATTACATACCATAAATAAAAGTAATAACTAACCAAAAAAATTTATAATCGCGATATCTCTACTAATAGAGCTTTGATTTCGATGAAACTTCTTTCATTTTTTAGGAAATTTAAATACCTTTGAAACAACTTATCACAATATCCACAAAAAAAAGTGTATACTATTTGAGTTATTCGGAATTTAATTTTACCATCCCTCGTAACTTTTTTCCCAGCTTCTTTTCTTTGAAGTACGTTATATAAATAAATTTAAAGGGTGTCGAGAAAATGACTTTAGCAACGTTTCATTGAAATCGGTACGTCGTTTAGGCGCTACAGTCTATAGCAACGAAGGTTTTTCTGCATTTTTATTTTTTTTCTCCTTTATTAACTTATCAAATTCTTTCAAAAGTTATATTTAGCATTTTTTCGTAACTTTGAATAATGTGAAATGACTAATTTTTAAAAATAAACCATATTAAAGGTACTTTAGAGGAAGACGTATATGAACATTGGGCATTTAAGCCCTGCAAAGTGACATCAGTGGGGATAAGACCTAATTAATATTATAGACCACTTAATGATACACCGAGTTTCATCAAAATCGTTAGAACCGTTTTTGAGAAAATTGTGGACATGTGTTTCAGCGTTGATATAAAGTGGCAATCCGGTAAGCCGATATTAAGGAAAAAGTTGCTGTCACATCTAAGGCATAAATCTATCTTAAATACGTAATATAAGTTTCGTAGGACTTTTCGTTTTTGACTAGACTGCTAACATACAAACACACAGACCATTTTTCGGGACTTGATTATTTGGGCTCAGTGTACCTCAAAACGTTTATTTCCGTTGAAAACTCAGATTCAAAAATGTTCTCGATCACAATTCTATATATTACATATCGTAAGTGAAAGAAAAAATCCAGAACGTAACCTATGTTACGGCTAATTATAGATAGATAGAAAATAACTTTATTCTGGGACGAAGTCCTTCTAGAAAAAATTGTACAAAAAGAAATCACTACTTCTATTCCATCATTTATTCAAAAACGTTTCGATCCCTGTTTTTTTTATAACATAAATAATAGGATCCTCTTCAGTTATTTAATTCAGCATCGATACTCCAAGCCGGGCAGCAAGCTGACAGACCCAACAGTACAGCCACAAGGACATCAAGCTACTACTTATATATATATATATATATATATATATATATATATATATATATATATATATATATATATATATATATATATATATATATACTGATAATTCAGAAATCTGGGAAAGGGAATATCACCTACCAAAATATCTATTGAGAAAAAAAAATATGGTTGTTTAAAATATACCTACTATTACGAATCATGGCCGTTGCGTGACTTATAAACAGCCGGGAAAAGTTTAATAGGCGCCCCTCACTGCCTTCTTAATTGACCAAGGCCTGTTTTCTCAGGTCTGCGTGTTATCTCTAAGCAAGATTTGCATTTCCACCTGCCGCCGATAAATTTCAAATCCCTATTTAATTCTAACAGCAACTGTAACTGTAAAGTTAGAAATAATAGTTTCTGCAAAAGAACTTGTCGTCTATAGGTGTCAGGAAGGATAAAGTAGGGACAATTTACCAGAGCTCTAATGCTCAAGGAATCCAGTATAAGTTTGATTTGAAATGCCCAATACAAGAGGACCGAAAAGAAGCTGGATGAGAGATCTCCTCTACTGAATTTAGGAAGCAAACGCTAGGAAGAGGTGCTATTCTTCCTCGTGCCTATAACAGTTTCCAAGTTCAATACATCACATCTTATAGTCAAAATGATATTTATTTAATTTTATTTATTATTTTTTTGGGGGGGTCCTCTCATTCCTCGCTTTTAAGGCTATACGGGGTTTTCCTGGGCCAGAGGGTGTGGGCGGGGATTTAAAAGACGCCTTAGCACCGGGATGCGAACTCGTTACTACTTTTATATCATTAATCTTATATCAGGTTGCCGGGCAACGGTGGTGCTATGCACACGCGTTAGCCCATTCGGTCACCCCGCCCACTATTATTTAAAGTTGCTGATATCTCAAGGTTAACATAATAAATGGGAAGCACTACGGATGGTGCCTGATCAATAATTCCAACGGGAGCTGACAACCTCATCCCCCTGAACCTAATAGCCTCTGTATTGTTAACGGGCCAAAGGGGAGACTTAAGAGAGGTGAGGAAAGAAATCAGGGCGAAGTAAATATTAAGGAAGCGGTGGCAGGGGAATTCCACGGCCTCCTCTATAATGTAGCTCTGAGGGTGTCCGGTCGGTAATGCGGCTTTGATCCCCGCGTCCATGGCAACCTCGCCGTCCGGATGGTTCTGCTAGCAGCTGACACCTCAACAATATATTCCGCTGACATTGGTTCTGGATATGCGCGATCCCAATGCGATTGTTGGGGGGGGGAGGTGTATTGAATTGAATACTCATAAAGTAAAATACTTTATAGCAGGATGATTATAAGTTACCTATATTAATCGAATGAATAAATTTTAAGAATAATCAAGCGACGACAGCAAAAAATTCTATAAAAAACTTAACCATCTTAATCGCCATCAAATAACTAAATACTCATTTTTTTTTTTTTTCCTATCCCCCAGGAATTTCTTGAATAAATACAGTATGTATATAAATGTATATATACATAAATTTTCAACTTTCCTTTTATTGCCCAAGGGCATTTTAAGGTAAACTAAATACTCAACGATAAACAAATTCATATAAAAGCCGGTACGGCGAAAAAGAGAGCAAGAATTAAGTTTTTAAGCGAACACAGCAAACTCCCCATTTAAATTTAATTTAAATTAAATCAATAAAAAAAAAAAGAACACAGCTGTATAGAACATTTGTGAATATTAGAGTTGTTATAAAGAAAATATTTTATTTTAATACATTATCCCGGTTAGGATATAAATATTACTATTATGTAATAATATAAAAAGCATGTGACCTACTTTAGTCAAAGGGCTTTGTTTAATCTCATAGCGCTCGAAAATTCATTTACTGCATAACAATGCTTTATCAAAGCAGGTCATTCCTTTATGGCTCAATAGCGGTATGGATAAATATACCTCGATGTTTTATAAAAAAAATTTCAGCTCAGAAATTAAGATTTGCATAGGAGATAACATTATATATATAATATTTAAATATAATATCATTCAGTGGAAAATGAGTAAACGAAAATAAGAAAATCCTAAGATATATGCATATTAAAAACAATAACGTTTTTCCAAAAATTTTGGCTATAATGCCTGTCACTGAAGCCTGTCATACGCCGTCCTATTCTCCGTTAAAAGAGTAGAATTTGCTACCTTGTATATTCATTAGTGTTGCCCAAATGCGAGACCGAGACGAGTCTTGGTCTTGCAAACTCAGTCTTGGTCATGGTCTTGGTCTTGCGCAAGAGTCTCACAATGGTCTTGCAGTTACTTATGAGATTATAACTAAAAAACCTAACTAATCCCGAATGAAAAATTAGAAGAGTTAAATGCAAAATTATATTAGTGATACCAATTATTTACATATAGTAACTAAGATTGTCAAGTATTAGTAACTATTTTGCCTTAATTTTTATTCAAAAAATCGATTTTTTTTACCAGTCCTGGTCTTGGTCTTGCAACAGTTAGGCTTGCACTTTGCAAGACCAAGACCGATTTTGAGCAACACTAATATTCATATAGTGTTAAGATCCATCTATTCGCATAGCTTAGAACCTGTAATACACAGTCAAAATGGAAATACCACATCTAGGTGATTTAATGAGATATACTTGAAATAATTTTAATCCTTCAGTTTTGAAAACATTCTTCAACGTTTGTGATGATTGAAGAGTTTGGAATGCAATTGATATAGTTATTAACTGACTGGACAAATGCGTCGTTAACATACTGGTAAATGGTTATGACAGTGTTAGGACGGATTGGGGTATCAGCAATATAAACTGTGTAAAGGACAGAACCTATGGTTCCCATTTTTATGTAGAGTTGAAGTGGCTTTATCCTTCCTCTTTCAAGTCATCTGAAATCCCGCCGTCCTTCATACATCTCCGAACTCCTTCAATTCAAATCCACGATTCATCCCCGTAGTACCCGCTATAATACCCTCCCTACCTTTAAATCCCGCCTGTTTAATGATTTTGTATCCATACGTTCCCCATACAATTGTAAATAGATATTACTGTAAATGTGTATACAAATTATTAGATCATTCCTAATTATTTTTACTTATGTTTTATAATTTTTTTTTTTTTTTTTATTAACTGATTAAATTCAGAAAGTAACTGATAATTTTTTATTATGACTGTTTATTTATTTTTGCATTATTATTTGTGTATCTCTGAGGCTCCTAAGCCCACATTTCTGTATTTTTTTATTATTCTAAAGGGACTTTTCCCAAAATAAATAAAGTATTATTATTATTATATTATCTTGAAGAACACGGGCAGAATGGAAAAAGATGGATGAATAGGCATTATTGTGATTTACTGTGAAGTATCTATATGTAAAGTAGGAACGGATAATTAGAAAGTATGTAGGGTGTAAGAATTCAAGGAGTTTATAAAGCAGTCCCGTGTGCCATACTCGATGAAAAGAGGAACTTTTAAAATCCTAAATCATTAAAGATTTTATTGAATATTGACCGTTGCATAATAAAGGAAGGAGATGTTCCGGTCATAGTGGCGGTCATAAATAGGCTAAATAGTGGCGAAACTATTTTATTAAAAGACAACGTTTCGACCCGGTTTTTCAGGTCTAGAACGGACAAGATACAAAAAGATAGAGAATTGTGGAAGTTACATAATAAATAAACACAAAATTATAAACAATGTTAATAAGCTTACAGTAAGTACATTAAAATATAAACAGAGTACGCTACGTAACAAGATCCTAAACTGAAGTCAATAGATGGTAACAATTGTAGTGTAATATATAATATATGCAAATATGAATATACTTCTACAGATCTAGAGGAGAGATTGAAAGAAAAGGAAAAAGGATATAATATGAAATAATAGACATAGATGCATGTGGAGAAATAAATAAGTAAATAAAATTAGAAGAATAAAAATAGAGACTTATAGGTGTGTTCAGCAAGGAGTTTCACTTAGAATTGGAAAAACAGGGAGAGGGTAGGTATTGGGGAATTTGGTGACTTGTTTGGGTAATGGGGAAAAACCTAGAAAATTACCGAATCTAACCTAGTCGGGTCGAAACGTTGGCTTTTAATAAAATAGTTTTGCCACTATTTATGACCTTCACCCCGGACCATCTCCTTCCTTTATTAAAGATTTTAATATATATATATTTTTTTATAGAACTAGAATATTCTACAATAAAGCCTCGAGTATCTTAAATACTACGAAATTAATGAATTTTGATGTTTTTTTCATAAAATTGTTGTTCACCAGTTTATTTCAGATACAAAATATAGTATCAACTTACCACAAAATGGCAAACCCCTAAAATATTTGAGGAGTCAAAGGACGAGAGATAAAACGTCAGGATGATCTTGAAAGGCATGTAAATAGCAGAAAGTCAATAATGACTACAAGAGAGCCGGGACAAAAGAAATAGTTGCCCCGGGGCGGTCCAACTGATGAAACGACTCGTTTCACTACCAGCCTTCGGATGGCTACCATTGTCTACGGATAAATCCTTCCATCTCTGGTATTTTCCATTAGGCCCCACAATTGTTTTCAAAACTCAATGCGGTACGATATAATAATATGGGTTTATTAAACTCCTATAATCACTTAAATGAATCGGCAAAACTTGATAAAATTAAGAAAAATTAAATAAATGGAACACTTCAAACCGAAAGTCTAAACGAGACGAAGTGACACTCTGTCGCCTACGAATCGGACATAGTGAGTTTTCCCATGGACATCTACGAGGACTAGAAACCCCACACATTAACAAGTAACTAGAACAGTGAAGCATATACTCTTAGAGGTAGTGTTGCCCAAAACCGGTCTTGCAAGACCAAGACCAAGGCAGCCTAACTGTTCCAAGACCAAGACCAGGACTGGTAAAAAATAACAATATTTTAAATAAAAATTAAGCCAAAATAGTTACCAATACTTGACAATTTTAGTAACTATATGTTAATAATTGGTATAACCAATATACTTTTTCATTTAACTCCTCTAATTTTTCATTCGGGCTTAGTTAGGTTTTTCGTATCTAAAAAAAAGACAGTAATATCTCCTTAGTAATAAGTAACTGCAAGACTCTTGCGCAAGACCAAGACGGCTCGGTCTCGCATTTTGGCAACACTACTTAGAATGTAGAAGTTACTGCTCTAAGGGAAACTGCTACAACTGGGAACGGAAATGGAAGAAATTCTGCAAGATGAGGAAAAAGTAATAGAGAAACTGTGAACATAATTAAAAGAAATAGTTTTATCAAATAACATAATATTAAGATAATACGCCAATGAACCTTAGGGATAAAGGCTAAATAAATTTTTTAAAAATTAAAAATGAATCTATTATTTAATAAACATCAGTAATATGAAATCAATGAACGCTCAATAGAACCAAGAAGTTGAAACATGTAGCGGAACATTTTCATCTTTCTATTCTGAGTCATGAAGTCATGAATGCTTTAGTAAACGGCATGATAAAAAATTTCAAATTTTTAAAATTAGTAGTAGTTCTATTTCAATAAATTCGTATTTAAGAGTTTTAAAGGACACTAGAACCAAATATGAATAATTTTTCATGGAAAAAAAATTATTTTGCCGACTTAGCGAAGTCTCTTTTGGATCCAGTATTTAATGTATATAATCACCAATATATTTTTCTTATTTTACACAAAATAAACAAATCAGTTTATATATTATAATATAGAAAAATAATATTAAAAATTCTAATTTATTACATTTTTTTTTAGCTGCTATTTTCGGCAGTATTTTCCGACATAATATCACCAAAAAAAGTTTCATTGAAATCGGTGATCCCATATCCGTATCCTCCCCATTTGAGATGATTACTTTATTTAAAAATGTATAAACTAATCCAACAAAAACATGTCTAATAAATGGCATTAAGCTTTGAAAATAACATAACCTCCAATTGTCGATAGTCTGATTTCACTGCTTATCTGATTTGACAGCTATGTAATCCGTAAAAAAATTTTATTTTTTATTTTAACTGATAAATGGAAATATATACCAAACTAATTGTATATTATTCTCCAACAGTCTTTCGATTCATTAGCGTTATCGAACGAGCCTTTTTTTGTACAAAGACATATTATAATACGCTTACGCATATTACGCTAATACGCGTAACCTGAAGTAATGGATTAAACTTGATGAAATCGACAAGGTAAGTTAATGAAAGTTGGATTAATGGTAAGCAGTTGATAAATCACAGGAATTTGATTACAGACAGGCGGATTTTCGATGTCCAAATCGTAAAGCGCTAGTGGAAATTTTCTATTATGTGCAGAAAAATGTTTTCTAACGCGAGGCGCAAGTACAAAAACCTTCCCTGTTTATGGTAGTAAGGAAGCAAAATCAATTGTCTATTTATACCTAATTTTACCACTTATATTTTAACTCAACATTAAAAATACATTCAGTAATGGTAATATTTTATAATATCAAAACTAATAATTTCTGTACAGGAGATGGTACGATACCTTGGTTACGAGCGAGGCCAGCTGTGCTGCGTTACAGGTGATTGCACTTTTGACCTATGAACTTCTCGCACCTTGCTCCTCCGACCCGAAGTACGCTTCGATCTGCATGCCTCGGAAGCCCGTACGAACTCCTCCGTGATACCACACGTAAAAAGCACGCACGTTCAGCAAACAAGAGTTGTTAGGAACAGACGGTCTACTACTGGAAGCCTCCTCCTAGTGGCCGGAGCAAAAGACGAACCGGTCCCTTCCCGATTTGGAGAGCAACATCTTTTTACTTGGTCGGGATCGGATTTAGCAGAAAGGCCTTCGGAGGCTATCCTGGTCACCATCTCCCAGGCGCCGCCTATTGTGTCTTCACGGGACAACAACCACGATCCTCTTACACGATCACGAAGAAGCCGTATGGAAAGGATGTAGATCTTTTTTTTTTTCTTAGAGGTCTCTCTGAATATCTCAATTCGATTCTTGGAAGGAAATCCAGGTACATAGTATATTATATTCAAATCCTCTTTAGAATTATTAGAAAACTGAAGCTTAAGATATAAAGTAATTTTTGATAAATTAAAATAAATTTGAAACTTCAGGATCAATCATACTCCCCAAAAGGGCATAGATCTAGTAATAAAATTAAAACGATACTTTTATACTGACTGCTGCTTCTTCCGCGGTACAAAACCATTTTAATTACTTTATGAACACAATTCTAAAAATTTGAGAGAATTTCTTCATTTTATCAAAACCTAAAAATTATTAACGCGAATTTCAGAAATGGAACATTTCCAATTTGGAGATCGGTAAAAATACCACTTTAATGAAGTACTAAAAACTCATTAGTTTTCATTTAATGCCTGTGTCTAAGATGTTTACTTTTATTTCTTTAAGAATTTTATTTATTTTTTATTATTGCTATTGTTATTATTTGCTTTCCTCATTAGGATATTTTATTTTTTTCTTATTTTACTGTATTTTATTTTATAATTATCTCATTTATTTTTTATTCTTTAAATATGGTGTGAATGTGCTCTCTGAACTCTATTATAAGTGTCCTTAATTGAGACAGATTGCAATATTTATCAATAACCAAGTAATCTAAAAAAAGTTTTCATTTAAATTATTATTTGCTTTCTACTTGAATCGTAAGATAATTATATCACAAAATCGAGAAGAAATTTGGGCTAGAAAAATATTGGGCCGTTTAAATGTATCTCGTTATTTTGATATAGTGAAGGTAGAGGTCACGCCAAAAGGTCTAATATTTTTGTAGACCATCTTTTTTTCTCGATTTTGTAAACAAGCAAATATGTGTTATTATAATCGTATAAAACCCTTAAATACGAATTTTCTTAGCAATGGAGAAAATATGCATACATATTTTGGCACTAAATTTTTGAAAAGATATTTGAAATTTTTCTAAAGCAATAAACCTCTTGAACAAACCTTCAACATAACTCCACCAATACCCAAGAAAAATAAGCAATGGTTAGGGGGCCTATAAAACGTAGGAAATTAGACAAACCAGAGCACGTAAACAGATTAAAACTGGGGAATAAAATAAAAAGGTTTAAGAAGGTTAAACTTTTCTATCATAGTTTTTCTTTATTTATCCCTTATAATAATTTGATCACAAAATCGAAAGAAAAAAGGTGACCTACTAGAATATTGGATCGTTTGTCTTATATTGACATGATAGGGGTGAAGGGCAAGCAAAAAAATTGAAAATTCATACAAGTGATCTATTGGAACTAATTGAATAATAAAATAACTCTTAAAGTTGTTTTATATTTAAAAATATGTCACGGAAACAATTAACGATATAAGTTAAAGATAAAGTTAATACAGAATTGATCAGTTACTGTGGTTTGAAATTAGAATTAATAAATATATTTATCTATTGTGCCCTTTATTTAATTATTTATTTTTTTACATCACAAGAAAAGAAAAATTAAAACCTTGAAGGGTCTTGGGTACTAATTTTATCAAAATAATATTATTACAGTATCTGATAAGGGAATACTTGTATCAAAATATATAGTTGATTAACATACATATTGAGAATTATCTTCAACATCTTAATATAATTAGGTTTCATCAGTCCATCAATATTCCACTTCCTCCATTCCTTACATTTTTATGGACTCATTGGACATTCAACGGGACTCTCATAAGCAGCATAGCACCGACACTTCATAATGTAGGCTTCATTATCATCTTGATAGTCAAGTTAGATGAAAATAGTTTTGCATTATCCAACTAAGATGGCGCTATAATGTCCAAACTTCAACTATCTCTGCAAAACCGTTATCGCTGTACTAGGAAATATCTTATGACCTGATAAAATCAAGTAAATAAGTGACATTACATGGATAAAGTTCTATGAACTGCACGCTTACAGTGAATCCATACTTGCAATGAATTCACTTTTATCCAAAATATTACTATTCAAAAAAATTTTATTAGATTTCTGGTTATAACGACTAGAATAAAGTCAATAATACAATAATTTTATTAACCTTTAAAATAAATTAGATAATCTCTATTTACGAAAGAAAGGTGCATTTCATTCACTGACTTATTGATTACTGTATTTTGAAAATGAAAATATGTATGAAGCTGAAATTTTAAATTTAACTACCAATTGAATTTTTTTTTTCATATTTTGTAAAGATCCGTTGATGTGTTATAGAGCTGGGTTTGAAATATATATATTTTAAAATTTTAATAATCCCGATCCAGATACCTATTCATTCATGATAAACTACAGTCCCATCCGAATCCACTTGTTTCCAACCTTGCTTCTTCATCGATTCCTGATAATCACTCTAGACTTCTGAAAAGAAGATGGCCTCGTGATCTTACTTACAAACAATTGCTACCACTGGGTTGTATTTCCTCAAGTCTGTTCATGTCATTATTTCTAATTTGTGCATATTTACTGGTTGTTTTTATAAACAGTCGTAAATTTCATTTATTAAATTAAAGAAATTAAACTGTTTTAATAATGAGAATCGTTCAACAAATAACTGTATAACACATTCTATCTATTTTCTGACTCATCATTTTCCTATTATTCCTTTTTCATTTCAATAACTATTCTGAATACAGTGTTTATTGTTTACTATCAATTTAGTGGTAAGGGAACGAATCAAGAATAGGCTCAACTCAAAAAACAAGAACTTAAAAAAATATTTAATATTTAATAGTTGAACGTTGCATTACAAAGGAAGGAGATGGTCCGGGGTGGCGGTCATAAATACGCTAAATAGTCGTAAAACTATTTTATTAAAAGCCAACGTCAACGTTAGAACTTTTAATGTTCTAAGTGAAGCTCCTAGCTGAACACACCTCTCTGAAGAAGACCTGCAAACTCGGGTCGAAACGTTGGCTTTTAATAAAATAGTTTTACCACTATTTAGCCTATTTATGACCACCCCCCCCGAACCATCTCCTTCCTTTTAAAAAAAAAAATTGTATAAGCCACAACAGAAAATCCTTGAAATAGTTAAATTTAGATTTTGTGCTTAAATCTTACGACTGAAGTGGAAAACAAATGGGTGCTTACGAGTTTTTAGTATATAATTAAATAGACAAAGTTTGCCGACCTCCAGATTGAAAAAGCTCCGATTCAGTAAATAAAATAGTTGTAGGTTACGATGAGATGAAGCTATTTGCGAATTTTAAGGCGGATGTTAATAATTTGATAAAAAGGAGTCTGTACCACGGACTAGTAGGAAGAGGTGGAGTAGGTTGATCATGACGGCAAAAGATCTATAAGGTCTCTAATGGAAATAAAAAAAAAATATTTACATAAATTTATAGGTACCTATTTTTTTGTTTAATGAGTGTCATTATATCTACATGCCAGAATGATGTAGATATTTTCGAACTCTGCTATTATTCTAAGGGGACTTCAGTCCCAGAATAAAATTATTTTTCATTTCATTTCATTGCTTGTTAAACACAAGTACACACCATTTTTCACAAAAGGTAGTTGCTTCACAGAACTTAAATCTCGTAGACAGCCATTGTGGAAGAGACTATGCAAATACAAGGGAGGTTCTAACAAACAACCTCGATGATGGGGCCATCCGAAATGAACGTTTACGAGCGACACACTGGAAGAGGGCGCTCCTAAGGAAATGGGTCACAGTGGAAGTCCCATCTTACAAGCCCATTCCCATTCGTCGGATAAATCCTTTGTTATGGCTGAGCGGGGTCCTTATACGTACAACCATAAATACTTAACCTAATACTTTACTTTAATGGTTCTACTTTTTCTACTAAGGAAGAAACTGTTACCCGAAATCCGGAGGTGATAAATATTTTTTAGTGTTGAACTTTTAGTAAGGTGATTTCTCATCCTACCGCAATGGTGCAACGTACCATTAATTCGTTAAAGAAATTAATCAAAAACTTGAACCATGAGTATCTTCTAAATGAGTACCTCATTTATTAGTTTGAAACATAATTATTTGTTATAGAAACGAGATGGATTTAATTTCGAATATAAATATACTGAAATATTAAAGCTAATCACAGAAATATTACAAATATTTATAAACATTTCTGTAAATCAAAGTTTTAATAATCATGAGTAATCCGACTCTCAGGAGTAATCAACTTTAATAAAAGTCAATGAAAGAAATGGGATAATTCAAAATTCAGATAGTTTCAAAGTCAACAAATCTAGACAGGATAAATTGTGTTTTAAAGATTTCTACATGGTCCTAAAGAGCCGGTATAGTTTGCAAAGGAACTACCACTATATGATTTTTAAAGCTAATAGGTTGAAGAAAAAAACATAAAATTGGTTAAAGCTAATTAAGAAAAAAGACGTTATGGGAGACTGGATACGGTTGTGACGATCATCATATTAGCGTTACTAAGGATAGCCGAAAGGTTTATAAGGAAGAAAAGGAATGTTGAGCCTTTCTGAACGTATTTAACAGTATTAATAACGCAACACGCGAGATTAACGCTAGAAGAGGTCTTTTTAACAGACAAAAGTAACTATTTTTATTCTATTTCTGGGAATAAATTATTCAATAATTACATATAGAATAATGGATCTTTTCGTCGTTATAATTTAAATATTTGTTGTTAATTAGCAGTGGTTAACGTACGTAGATAATTTTATATTGTTGTGGCAACTATTTTTTTTTTTTTTTTTTTTTTTTTTTTGAAAGAGTGCGTTGGGTTGTGACGTATCTTCTGGGTAACGTTAAATTTCACAATTTTTATTTTGTTTTTAGATACCATGAAAACGCTCGAGGAAGATCGAAAGTTGATCAGAAACAAATGTTTATGCCTTATTAAATATAAGCGATTAAATTGTTCAAGTGAATTTAGATTATGTTAGTGTATTTTTGAACCTATTATTGCCGATTTCAAGCCCTGATACAACCCTCCTTGGGGTGGGGTAGGTTGTGATATTATCTTTTTTTTTTCTAATTTGTTCCTATGAAATAACGAATGTAATTACGGGCAAAATTTTAGTATTTATGCACAATCAAGTGTATACTTTACCATAAAAATATCTTTCTACTATCGTATTGGTATACTAACAAAATTGAGGATGATTAGATGAAAATTGTCATAACCATATCCAGTCTCCCTAACTCGGCAGATAAACTAAAGCAGATGTTTATTTATTTAATAATAAATAGTTTTAGCGTCAACATATTCCAAATATTTTTTTAAACTATTTATTCAAGATATTTACAACTGTATTACAATATAAATACATCAAGTAAATGTGTACACAGGAATATAATCACATTAAAACGCTTGTTGAGAAACTACCTACTGGTAGCACTCTAACAATATGTCTATATAACGAGATCACGAGGCCATCTTCTTTTCAGACGCCTCGGAGGGTTATCAGGAATGGAAGAGGAAGCATGGTTAGAAACAAGAGGATTCGGATGGTTATGAAGTTTATTATGGAAGGATATATATCTGGATTGGAACAAATCGGAAACATATGGAACATTAAGGTCTTCATGGATTATTTGTGACAAAGTAAGGAGTATTGAGGTATTTAAAATATAAATAGGGATTAGTTAGACTTTCTTCAAACGATACATGAAAAATCGTTTGCAACATACTAACCAACCTGGACTGTTTTATTCATTTATTAATAATTATGAATTTTTAATATATTTAAAATGAGCTGCAGCTGTGGGAAAAACTGCGAAAAATAAATTCCATCGCAGAGATCAATAAGTCATTTGCACTCGAAGCCGGAGGGACTTGAATCTCTATCATGGCTGATAGCCAGATGGACCAAGGCAACTCTGCCATGAAATCCATCTCCCTCCCGATAATGAAACACCAATGGGATTGCAGGGGATTGATATCCTCTGTTCGAAAACTACTAGCCCTGGAATTATGGCCAATCCGAAGACCGCAACAACAATTTCTCTCTTAGTTGGGAGTTATAGTTCCACTATAAAAGAGATATAAATTATAGATTGAAATTTCTTGGATATAATTGGAGAATTTAAAACGCAAAATCATGGTTTTATGAAATACCAGTGAAACAGTCAAAATTTTACCAATTCAGGAGAGGAAAAACCAAAATCAATCATATATAGACCGCCTAAAACACATCTCATATCAGTAGTTTGAAATAAAAACATTAACTGAGACATCACACCAGGACATCAAAACCTATAATCTTTTACTTTCTTACAGAAATATGATCTTTTATATAGTGTCATGATTGAGAAAGATCACGCAAACCGTCAGGTTTTTATCCTTAATTAATTATTTAATTAAAATTACAGTTGATAGAGGCTGGGGGTGTGCCCCAGCGACGAGATCCAGACCTGATCTCCTAAAATACCTTGAATTTAGCAGCTCGGCGCCTAACTCACTGAGCTGCTCCGCTCATTAACTAACATACTGATTTATTTGACAATACTGAAGTCTTAAAGTCTTAACGAAATTAATATGACCAGAACAACATCGTGAGAATCCGCAAATTATAAAACTATCCTTTTTTCCGATGTATTCGATTTAAACAATTTTTAATATTTAAAAAAAGGACGTCAGAAAAACATATTTATTCGTATATAGGTAAGATACAATAATATACTTCTAGTGAAAAGACGCTATTAATTTCAATGTATGCAAAATCGCCTCGACTGTTACAGTTTTTACAGAACAAGTAATTGTTTAAAAAAAATTCAATGACGATTCCAACATTTTTTTTTTACAATAAATGTATAGGTTGAACACACCAGTTATGGATAGGAGGCCCATGGACAGATTGGACTTTAAATGTAAATAATAAGCTTCCTTGTTGATTTAAAGGTTTCAGTTTTTTCTAGATTGAAGAATAATGTCCTCTATTGACAACTGTATGAGCAAAATTCCCAAAAGAAAATTTTAAAATACCAATCACTGTTGTTTCTATAGTGCTCTTGAGATCAGTGTGTTTCATACCTGCCTACTAACAGTTTTGCTAATAGTAAGTTGAACATTTATGTTATCTTATCTTCATAATTAAATAAAGATTTTAGAACTTTTCTTAAGTATGTCTATTACTGGTACCGACCCCCTATCAATTAGTAGAACAATTGAATTTCGAGGTGTCCATCACTAGTGCCAACAAGATTTGTTTTTTTTTTAGTTGAGATTATACCTGCATAATTGAATATTTTTTTCAATTTTAATGTGTTAAATATAAAAAGGAGACCATAGGAATTCTAAATGCCCAACGAAGAAGTTTATAACTATGATAATTCCGAGGCAATAAGACAAAAAAAAAAATTAAATTAAAATAAAAGTATATGTCTAAAGTGTTTGGTACTAGAATCTCATTTCCTGAGTTAATAATGCAGTTTGTAAATGGTTTAAGAACAGAAGAAAAGAGGTAAGGGAAGAGTTGCGATTTGTCTTCATTCTACATGGCTCAGAATCCATCTTCTTTTCGGATGACATATCATTAATTCTGTTACTTCAGCACGTTTGCTAATTTTCGATACAAGTTGACACGTGAAAATCAATATTGAAAGCAATATATATATATATATATATATATATATATATATATATATATATATATATATATATATATATATATATATATATGTATATATATATATATATATTATTATAAATGAAAAGAAATATTTTATATCCAAGCCACCAACTTAAGAAGTTCACTGAACCTTGTATTTCCGTCTGAACAGAGGTTTAAGCTTCCCCGAGACCGCTTTTAGTAGACACAAAAAGAAAAATACCTTGAAATAGTCATTAAAAAAATCAAGGCAGGGTTTAAAAAAAAAAAAAAAAAGACGAAGCACTTTGTATTACAAACGGCTTTTAACAGCCTGTTACTTTCAAAATTTTATTCATATTTACGAGTAACAGCTACAAGAATAAATATAACCTTTAACTCCCTACTGAGTACATATTCTGTGAGATGAAGTACTTCGATTTTTTTTTTGTGTTTGCCTTAACGCATGGTTTTTCGAAAATTGGTCTAAGGGCTGTAGTACTTTACAAACAATTCACCCCTCATACATAGATAGGTAGGACTCGAATTTCCAAAGAGCAATATTAATATTAGAAGGGGAGAATTCAATCTACTTTTTGTAAGTTAATTTCAATATATTAAGCTCTTTTTGTTTCCTAAATTTGATAGAAGTTGATTTAAAAAATGTGAAAATGGAAATTTATGATTCAATGCTACCAAATCTGGAGTTTATATAGTCAGTTAGTTGTGCGCGATCTAAAATGTAGCAAATAATGATTTAGGTGGCCAAAAGTCATCTTATCCTAAAAGAATATTTCTGGAATCAATTCAGAAGCTTTAGGAATTTTTAGGATATTATATGTAACAGTAATACCGACGCGAGATGAGTTTAATGAGCAAAAATTCTGTCCATAAAAGTTCAATGAATGTGGAAATAATACTAAGGAGAGTGAGGAAAAGAATGTCATTATTTATCAATTTTGAGTGTCGTAGGTGCATTTTTTTATTTTTTCAGAAGTGGTACATACTACAATTGATAATTCTGGAGATACGGGGGCGGGCTAACGCGTTTGTGATGCATGCGTTGCCTAGCAACCTAACACGAAGATAGCGAGTTCTGGTAGCAGGGGCATTTAACTCTGACATTAATCCGCAATCCCCTCTCCTGTCCTAAGGAAAACCACGTATAGCTGAAAAGACGAGGTCCTGTAGAAAAGAAAAAAAAAACACTAAAACAGCTTGAAAATATTTGTAATCCATAATAAACGAATTGTGTTTGGGACAACTTCAAAAGAGGATCATTCGGAAAATTGAGATGCCCTCTAAGGTAAGCCACAACATAAGCTAAGTATATTTGTTTAATGTTAATTATTTATTGAATCACGTCATTTAAAAATATAAATATAATAATTTTTTATTATAATTTTAGTTTGTTAATGTTTTCCTATAGACTGAATAGAAGTTTAATTTTCAATCTCACAGACGATTTGCTCCCGACTGTGTCAATATTTTTATTATTCCCTGTTTTACACGATCCGATAAATCCGATCATGTCCGTGTCGGGTCAGTATAGTGGCGTAAATATCGAACAAAATATATCGATGGTTTTTAAATATATCGAACAATTAAAATATTATTATTTCTGATGTTCATATTCCAAATCTTCGAAAAAAGGGAAGTGGTTAGTAATGAATTCATGTCATGAATTTGTTATAATCTTAATAACAAAAAAGTATGAATTTATTGATTATTAGTAAAAATAAAAAAATAAAAAATTGTTATATGGAACTAGAAAAAAAAGTAATAAATTGCTTAGAAATAAATAAACAGAAAGAATGAATAATAAATACTTGTGAAATTATTCTTTTTTTATTATTTAGAAATATATATAGTTACTCAATTCTGAATTAAATGGCGTTTAATATTTTTAGAAAATCTAAATATGAGTTGTATAGGGTGACTTACCAAGTAAGTGTTATACCTAAAATAAATTTAAATTTACATCATAAAGGCAGTTATGAAACTTATATTTTTTATATTCAAGTGTATTTTCAAGACAGCCTCCTTTTTAAAAGCCAATATAAAACCAAACCAAGCTATCCTTCAAATTAATACATATAGACTATGTCGGACTTGGCTTGATTTCCTTTGGCCATTGAAAATAAGGCTGCGAAACAATGGGAAGTTATAACTTTTTTTTTTATTTAATCTTTCTTCTTGCCGTTCAGCACATGTTCAAAAATAGTCGTTCAGAAACAAAAAAATAAATAATTAAGAAAAATATATTATTAAAATATTAGACATAAAATTGAAAAAAAAAATATTTTATGACAAAACTTATTATTTAACTGCCTCATCTTTAAAAACCAATATGATACCAAAACGAAGTTATTCTTCAATTTAACATCTCTCTACATTGAAGAAAGACTATCCATGAGATTCGCGAAATACTGTCCTTCCTGCAACGCTTTCTTCTTTAGGGCTATAGACTTGCTCCTCTTCAATGGTTTTGTTGAATAGTTGATATAAAACAAAAAATATTATTTAAAACTGATATGGTGTCCACAAGACAAAGTCATGAAATATTATTATATTATAATACAGATTTCAAGATTTACTATCATTACCTAAGACTTATTTCATATGATCTTTTATATGGTATCATGATTATGAAATTATATGTATTTTAGATGAAACTATTATTCATTAATTCTATAAATATTATTTGGAGCTCAATTCAAACAAGGAATCCGTAATTTTGAAAACCGTTGGGATATTAGGATTTTATAAAAAAAAGTGAGAGAAAGAACACATTCATTTCTAACGAAAGACAAAAGGTTACCAGACGGTTTATTTTCAGGCATAGTTACCAAAAGCAGTTTTTACATGTTAACAGTGTTGCCTTGATAATACGAGAATATTCCTCTCATGATTATGGAATTCTTGTATTTCTAATAAAAAATATAATAAATTTAGCTTCATTTTGTATACAAATGTTCGTTGCACTTAATATGAAAAGAATTATTCAATCGAGCATGAACTATAGGGGAAGATAACAAGTGCACCGATGCAACAGGGCTGCCAACAACCGATGAGGCAGAACTAAAAAAGTTATCATGGCTTCTTAATCGACGCTGGCACCTGCCCAGACTCGTTTCAGTGAATGGTATTACTGTCATATCCCCTCTACAAATAAACGTGGTTCGAAAGAATTCATTCAACTACATTTCATTCATAAGTATCAGAGTGATAAATCAAGTGGAAGGGCCAGGGCCAATTTTAAAATATATACATATTAAATATTTTTTACATATTATATAACAGGGACGTAAAAGTACAAAAAAAAAAAATAAAATAAAAATGCCATGGGATCATTTCATACCAAACCATCAACAGGCAAACACAAACTCTCACCTCAAAGAATTAAAAGAAAAAAAAAAGAAAAAGAAATATATATATATATATATATATATATATATATATATATATATATAAAAATAAGAAAAATGACCCCAAGTTTTATCGCATTGTAATTTAATTTTGGGTACAGATTTTAGCTACAGATATTTTTCTGTGTTTGTATAACCTCAATGTTCCATATGTTTCCGATTTGGCCAAATCCAGATACCTATCCTTCCATAATAAACTTCATAACCATCCGAATCCTCTTGTTTCTAACCTTGCTTCCTCTTCCATTCCTGATAACCCTCCGAGGCGTCTGAAAAGAAGATGGCCTCGTGATCTTCTCATGTAGACAAATTATTAGAGTGCTACCAATGGGTAGTTTCTCAACAAGCGTGTTTCATGTGATAATATTCCTCTGTACACTTTTACTTGATGTATTCATACTAATACAGTTGTAAATATCATAATAAAAGTTAAAAAAAAAAAATGTTGGTATCACAACTTTGAAAAATTATTAATTTTTTAATGCCAATAATTATGACATCATCCAATTCAGCACCAAATGTAGAACAAACGAATACATTATGAAGAGTCCAGTTCAATAAATATTGATTTTATAGAGGAAAGTCCAAACATACACAAGCTGGTTATATATATATATATATATATATATATATATATATATATATATATATATATATATATATATATATATATATATATATATATATATATGTGTGTGTGTGTGTGTGTGTGTGTGTGGAGGCTGGATGTCAAATTGAACTTTTGCTGATTCAGCATGGAACGACCCCAATAAAAAACGCATTAATCATTATCAGATAAAGATCTTGTCACCTTAATTCGTAATATATCAGACAATATTTCTACATAATTATAAAATATTATCCTACGGTTATAAATATATAACCAATAGTATAATAATATATATTACTCTACAATTAGCCAAAGTCAATTCAGCCCACCGAATATAAATTAACACATATAGCTACTATAGAGAGAACGAACAAGCTCGAATTTGCATAAAAGCAATTACTTAACCAATATTGATGCAAATATAAATTAAGTCGAACAAGAAAAGTTCAAAATTTACAAAGTATCTATGACATGGCATGCTTTTTTTCCACGAAAAAAAAAATTAACTAATCAAACGCGTATACTGATAAGAATAGATTGTTAAATAATGGGCTTTACTAGCTAATATTATAATCGAATGTATGTTGTCTAAAGTTTAAATGTAATAGTTGCTAGTTTGAGAAATATTATCTTTAAACAATAACAAATGTTATCTACTGTAGACAAAAATACTGCTTCAGCACCACGGTTTGGTTCAACTTTTACTCGTCCGTATCTGGTACACTAGACAAGAAACGCGTAACAAAAGCTAAGTTAGAACTCAGTCGACTTATCGTCACAAGGCACCGTTTGAACATGACGTTTGCAGAAACGTTATTGACTTGATGAAACGTTACATAGGTATCACATTTTGGGTATCGGATTCTTTTGTAATAATAGGCTTTAAAAAATAATTTTACGATAGTTACATTAATTAAAGTTTTAGTTAGAAAAAATATTTAGTTGACAAGCAGAAGAGAACTAAATGATGGGCGTTGCTTGTCAGGGACTTGAGACAAGTTTACAACCGTGGTTTATTGCTCGTCTGAGCTTATTGATTCCACCCAATACTTTATATATCGCTGCTTCTGTGCTTCGAATGAGTACTGAGAACAAGAAGTCTCAATAAAATAAAAATAAAATAGTTTTCAAATTAAACGATAACAAAAAATGCTCTTTTTTATTTATTAAGTCCATCGCTAACAATTTATATATATATTAAATTTGGTGCTGAAAACGATTTTTAGTTTATAATTCCTGAAATCTGTAGAACTTAAGAAAAAAAAATAATGATAATAAATTCAAAGGTCCGAATGACTAAATTAACTAAGTTATTTCATCATTTGATAATATAAAATAAAATAAGTTCAAAAAGATAAATAAATAAATTTAATGAAGAAAATAGAAATTTAATAAATATGAAATGTAAGGTTCCAGTATGCAATTGGATGTCATGGAGAGATGTCCGATTTCCTTTTAGGCTGTGTAATTGGATTTTTTCAGTTTATTTTATAGTTTGTTAATTTATTTATTTATTTTTTTAACAATGTATTGAAATAACATTACCAGACGAAAATAAGGATATATGTTTTTTTAACTACTGCCCCAACAACCCAATAACCAACAAAAAGCCTTTTTTTTATTTTATTATTTTTTTTTTATAATTCTCACATAAATAAAAACCTTCCATACATTTTGTAGTAAAATAGCAATGGATTCATAAGGGTCACATTTTTTTTTTAAATGTTAATGCGCAAATTGGAAAATTTGAAAAAAATATTAAAAATTAATTATAGTAAATGTTTTTTATAAACTGAAAAAAAATATAATAGAAACTACACATATACTTTTTTAATTTGTTTTCTTTTAAAAATAATGCGAATTCACCTAATTACTTCCACATAGTAATATGTACATACATGATCATATGACAACCATGGTATATTTCCTTAGATTTTTCCATTTATTTTAATCATGAATTAAAAGATTTATTATTTAGCTAGATCGAAAAATAAAAAATATAGCTAGATATTATTTTCGTATATAAAGTATAATTATATATGAGAAGGAGTTGACCGGGTGGTGCGGTCAAATAAATACTAAATTATACAATTAGTATTATATAATTTTTTGCCGACGTTTCGACTCACTTTACAGCTCTTCGCCATGCTACAAAAGATACAAAACAAGTGAAAATAAAAGAATTGAATATAAGTAGATATAAAATAAGAAGAAATTGTCTGATAAAGAAATAAAAAGATGATATCAGAGATATACTGGGTGACAATGTAGTAAAAATATCAAGTATTATATATATATATAGAAGATACAAACAAAAATGGAAAATAAGTATGAATAAAAATAGAAAACAAAGGAGAATATAGCATGTAAGTTAAAAGTAAACAGATTCCGATAAAAGTTTACTTTAATCTTAATATAAAATCTGGAAATATGTATATATATATATATATATATATATATATATATATATATCCCAAAAAATATAAATAAGTTAAAATGAATGAAGCTTTTAAATAATTAAATAATTGAAATTAAACAAACAATTAATTTATAAACTCAAGAGAGAGTTCTCGGAAATACTGAAAACCAACTTTCTGTCCTAACTTCCAAGCTACCCTCTTCCGAGCACCGAACAATGATTCTTAATTGAGAGTTAAATTTTGTTTAAAATGAGATTGTTAAGGTTTTCCGCATGAATCGTTTTGAAAGTTGATTTCATTTAACTCCTTCAGGCATTTAAACTCATCTCCTTTTTAAACTGTTTAAAACGAGATTTTCTCCGGAGAGGCATTAGCAAAAATTAAAATACTTAAAAATGATACTTCGGGCAGAAAATATCCATTAGAAGGTACGGTATTTGAATTTTTTTTTTTTTTTTGAAGGTCCACAAAAAATTATTTTTTGATTATCAATAAGGAATATACCAGTTAGCCCGTGCGAATAATTAGCAGTAAAAATTTTTTAGTGAAGAAAAAGCAAAATAATATGGAAATAAGTAGTTGCTATGTATTATTTAATGAAGGAATTAATATTTTTTCCTTGGTCGATTACAATAGTCCATGAAACATAATAGACCAAAATATTTGTACAAATTTCTCTGCTAGGACCTATTTTTAACGCTGACTGGAAAGATAATAAAAGTAATAAAGACAAAATAATGCCCCGATCATGCGATATTCTAAATTATTAAAAAAAAAATAAAATGTAAGAACAACCAAATCTCTTTAAGAAATAATAAAGTTAATATATCAGCCAGGAAAAATAGTGTAGTAGACTATTCTACTCCTAAATGCAATATCTTTAAACAGGAAGACATTATTAAGTATACCAAAAGTAATGGACTATGTTAATAATTGTCCGATTTTTACGATTTTTTTTTGTTTTGTAGGTAATTTAGTAATCTTTCTAATTATCATGGGTACAATCCAGAAAAAAATGCATACTTTTCGTGTTATTCGCAAATAAAGTTTCTTTTCCTTCATGACTTTCTTGTCAGAAATTTCGGGGGAATAGGACTATTTTTCGTATCTTCAAAATCATTGATCACAGAGTGATCAATCATTGGATTTGATGAAGTTATGGCGAACCGACAAAAAAACACCTTTTAGAAATAATATATAGGATTAATAATTTATTGTTTACAATTAATCCTAAACTGTACACGTACATGATGTACATTTTAATCCATATGTAAAAACATTTTAATTAGCCGATTCTAGCCGACTTTACCCGAGCGTTAATGCTGAACGAAATCTGACGGATCAATCTCCACAAAAAAATGCGAAACGCGGCTAAAGAAGTTTTCAATTCAAAAAGTTGTAAGTTACAAAATGAAGCGATTCATTAAGTTTTAGACGGATGTTAATAATTTGATAAAAGAAGCCTGTACCACGGACTATATAATTCACAACTGAAGAACATGAATCGAGATAATCTTGTTAACTACAATATACTATACACTATACTTGTTATAAATTACAATATATTATTATAGATCCTATTTTTTTATTCAAATAAATATAGTTTTCATATTGAAAATATATTCACAGATGATGAGAAACTGATATGTAAAGCAATCCCTGAATACACAACGACGAAAAGGAAGCTGAATAGAAAAGATTGTGAGAAAGCCTTCGACCCCAGATCCACAACTTACACCATTATGCCGAGTTCCAAACTTCTTCCATTAAACATAATTTTTTTTTTCTTTTTTTGTAGTAGAAAGTTTTGATATTCTCATCTAATGTCCTGACTCAACCTCTAGTACATATATTTTTTTTTTAAATATACTTATTTATAATTATTTTTTTAATATCGACTAGAGAAATACTTTATTTAAAGCAGTGCTGCCCTACTATATAGGGTTGCTCGATACACTGCATACTCATCAATCCTTTTTTTTTTTTTTTGACATACAAATTATATACAAATTCTTTTCCATATTACACAGCACAAACAATGTCAATACTATAATATACTAATACATACAATTACAATTATACAATATACCATGTATACATATTTCGGTGAAACCGATACAAGACATTTTCTAAAATTTATAGGGCTAAAAAACAAAAAAATATAGTATTCGAATGCCAAAGTTTTAACACCAGGAAATTAGAACGCACACACAGCAAGTAACATTGTTCTATGAACATAGACAAAAAGATATGATCACTTAAATAATTTAAAATTGAATAAATAACGATAATCAACCCCTAATTACCATATATGTGATGATGAATTACCCCAAGGGAGTTCAGAATAATATAAATTATTAGAATAAAAATGATTAATATAAAAACTAATAATTTTTATTTCTTCTCTTTTACGCCTCTACCTAAAGGGCCATTAACGTTCTACTATAATTTATATTCTGTTATTGTAATCTGTCTACTTTAAAAGTTAAACATAGTAGGGACTCGTCCTTCACTATCATGCAGTGTTAAAATTTATAAATAATTAAATAAATATTTAAAATTGATAAGAGTGGAGTAGGTCCAGTTGTAGGGTACTGAGCTTCCAACGCTAAAGGTCTCAGGTTCGAATCATGGCAGAAAAATTATTTATTCTGTTTCATCGGCCGTGGGGCGGCCCTGGGTAGGTAGACCCTCCTGGGGCACACCCAGCCTCGATAAAGTGAGAGCCCTTAATTAAAATAATTCATTAAGGAGAAAAACCTGGCGGTTGAGCGTGATCTCGGTAAAATCAGCTTGCACAACCGTAGACCAAGAAATAGTGCTTTCCCTAAATAGTACTGAACCCAAGACCCTTCATGGGCTGTAGTGGAACAGGTTTTTTTTTTATTGATATTATTAATAATAGGTCTGGCCTTGTTTTTTATGTTTTTAATTTAATTATCTTTAAGTTATTTTATTTTTTATTGTATATACTTTTTGGACATAATTTTTTTGTTTTGTTAATTTTACGTTTTCTGTATATACGATGTTAATGTGTTCAATCTGTGATATAAATACGTTTCAATAAATAAAAAGGGTATAATAAATATAATATAAAAACAAAATATAATTTTGTTTTTATATTATATTTTTATTTAAAATAAACAGACAAAATATAATAAAGATGACAAATACCTTCTTTATTTCTACCTAAACAGATCCTAGGAGACTGACTTTTAATTTTAATTTTGGTAAGTTCGTTTGATTTTATTTTGATTATTTATTTTATGAACAAGATAAAAACAAATGTAAAAAGCTTCAACGAACACAGTTAAATCGCCATACAAAGAGACGATTCGAGCAACTAATTTACCAGACCTTTGGAATTCAAATTGTTACTGCGTAATGGCAGGATGCCCGTCATTTTGAACAAAAACCCGGACAAACTCTTATTAGAAACGCAGGTTGTATAGGCTGTAATAGACTACACAGATTGGTGAAAGATTTGTTTAAAACATACCCATATATATGTATATAATATATATATATATATATATATATATATATATATATATATATATATATATATATATATATATATATATATATATATATATATATTATTCTTATTTATGTTATTCTTCAGTCAAAATGTATTAATACGGTTGATTCATGAAATAAGTGAAAATTACCAATAAAACAAATATTTCGTTTGATTAAAAAAAAGTTTGTAATTGTGGATTGATGGTTGACTGTATCGAACAATTGGGGCGATCAGCAAAAAAAAAAAAAAAAAAAATGTAAAAATAAATGAGTATATTTATTTTATTTTTTTACTGACGTTTCAGACCTTCATCAGAGCTGAGAGAAACCATGAAAAATCATTATTTTTAATTTTTTTTTTAAATAATGAAAGGTACATGACTTAAAAAGATACTACCCAGTGGTAGCATTCCCTATTTAACTCTTCAACGTAACTAACTTTAAAGTAAGGAAATCTTCTTTTCAGATGCCTAGGGAGACTATCACGAATCGAGGAAGAAACAAGGCTGGAAACAAGTGGATTCGGATGGGACTGGAGTTTATAATAAAAGTACAGGTACCTGGCTCGGGCTAAATCAGCGACATATTTTTATAAATGAAATGTGTTTTGAGGTAATCATGTTTATTACAATATATCCCATATCACGAGAAAACAATAAATAAAAGCTTTGTACCAGTTGAAGTTAACTGTTGCGATTTTTCATGAAAACACAGGTACTTTTATATGACTGGATAAAAAATAACATCATTTCCTTACACAACTTGAATTGAATCTAAAAAGTTTTCCGAATAAGTCTCAACTTAATTAATATGGACTTAAAGCTTATCAAACGAGAAAATTTTTCTAGTAGTTGGGTAACTGTAGTACAGTTGAAGATGACATAAAAAACATCACAAATAATTTATGATTTTCTTTTTTTTAAACGAAACTTTGTTAAGTTTATCAGCTAATAGTCCTCTTCAAATGGTTTTAATAATGATAAACTCTACTCTCTTTTGAAGTAAATATTGTCTAGTTTACTGTGGAACAATGTTTAATTACTTAACTCAAATATGTAAATGAAAATAGATTTTATTATCCTGGGGCTTTTGTCTCTTTAGGACAAATTATAGATACAAAGAAAATGCCTGTGTGGCCATAAAATTAAATTAAATATTTTTTTTTTTTTTTTTCCTTTTTCTCGCCTCTACCCTAAAGGGTCATTGGCGTTTTCTATGATTTATACTCTGTTATAGTAGTTTACAATTTTTAAAAAATTTAACACTATCGAGACTCTTTCTTCATTGTCTTTTAGTATTTCTTTTAGTGTTTTTCCTAGTTCTATTTTTTCTCTGAGCCTTTCGAATTGGGAACATTCTACTAGAAGGTGTTTCACAGTTTGCGGTGTATTGTTACATTTCTCGCAAGTAGGAGCTTCTAGGCCTCTTAAAAGGTAGCTATGAGTGAACTGGCAGTGCCCAATCCTTAGGCGGCATAGTATAATTTCTTCACGCCTAGACTTTCTGTTGCTAGTGAGCCATTTATCGCAATTGGGTTTCACTTCTTTCAGCTTACACTCTTTGATCCTCCACTCTTTTTCCCACTCTGCCAGTTGTTTTTTCTTTATTTCATGTACCCAATCTTCTAAAGTGATATATTTCACTCTAGTCACTTCCTCTTCTTCTCCTCCACTTCTTGCTAAATGGGCTGCATTGTCAGCATTTTCATTTCCTAAAATTCCGCAATGAGCTGGTACCCATACCAATACAACTGTAATTCCTTTATTTTTTAGATCCCACCAGATATTGAGTATTTCCCTAATTATGGAGTTTTTAGGATATGGATTGTCAATGGCAGTTAAAACGCTGTATGAGTCCGTCACAATTACCCAGTAGTTCTTTTCAGTTTCGCTTATAAGATATAAAGCATTCATGATGGCAGTGGCCTCTCCTGTGAACACTGAACATTCTCCAGGTAATTTAAACAGTAATTGTTTCTCTTTACTCGCTAAAGCACATCCTACGCTACCTCCTTCTTTGGATGCATCCGTATATATAAAATCGAAATTTTTATATTGTTCCGTTAGCTTTAAAAAATATTTTTGTATTTCAAGCGGATATGCCTATGCAATTTTAGTCATAGATTTATTAATAAATGGTCTATCTTTTTTCCAACGCGGCATTTTTAATTCTGGGATGGGTCTTATAATGGTCGTATCCATGTTTATTTTAGTTGTTGCATTGTAAATTGCTTGTTTAAAAATGTTATTTTCTATATTTCTAAGTCCGTTTCTTTCTGATTCTTCTGAAAATAAATATGGAATTAATGGGTGGTAGGAAGATGCTTTCAATTTGGCAATGTATTTCAGAGATAGGTATTCTCGTCTCAAGTTTAAGGATGTTTCTCCAGATTCAACGTAGATGCTGTCGATTGGAGAAGTTCGAAACGCTCCAGTGCATATTCTTAGGGCTGAATTGTGTATAGAATCTAACATCCTCAATATTGTTTTGTTGGTTGTACTATATATCTGCGCTCCATAGTCTATTTTGCTGCGTATTATAGACTGGTATATTTTTATTAGAGTGCATCTATCGGCACCCCAGCTAGAGTGTGAGAGACATTTAAGAATTCCGAGTCTTTTTGTGCATTCTTCCCTCAAATATGTAATATGTTGTATCCAATTCAGTCTCTTATCAACTATCATTCCTAGATACTTGTGACTTTCTGTATATTCAATTGAGGAACCTTCTATAAATATTTGTGGATTATTCTGCTGACACTTTCGCCAACTACCCAAAGTGCACCCAAAATAGACATCGACTAGATGATAACATAACTCAGACTAAACCCCGTACCCAACCAAAACCACACAAACACAACAATCCTGCAGCTCCACAGACACACTTTCCACTACAAAATCTAATATTCATTTATCAAACCACACACACTTCAACCACTTCAAACAAAATTACTATTTACTATATTCACAATTACCACAACTCAAACCACTCAACTAATTCAAAATGTTACTAACACCTCTTCTCAACCAATAATTTTTACCCCAAATCCCTCTCATTAAATCCTATAACCTACAAACCAACCCAACTACAAAACACAACCAAACATTCATAACAAAACACAAAAACACCCCAAAAACCACCAACAACCACCAACAACAACACACACTTCCACCCCAACCCCCCCACAAAACACCCACCCCCAAAAACCCCAACACCCCACCCCACCAACCCAACCAAAACACCCCCCCCCCCAAACCCCACCCACACCACACCCAACCCCACCAAAACCACCCCCCACACCCCCACAACCACACAAACCCCCCCCACACCCCCCCCCAACACCCCCCCACAAAACACACACCCACCCAACAACCCCCCCCCCCCCCCCCCCCCCCCCCACACCCCCCCCCCCCCAACCACCCAACCAACCCCCCCACCCCCCACCCACACACAACCCCCCCACCCCACCCCCACCTCCCCCCCCCCCCCACCCAAACCCCCCCCCCCCCACAAAACAACAAAAAACACCACAACAACCAACCCATCAAACCCCCCCCCACCACCCCAACTCAACCCATACACCCCCCCACCACCCCCCCCCCAACACCAACCCCCAAACCCCACCAACAAACACCCACACACAACACCACCCCACACATCCCCACCACCTAACCAAACCCCAACAACCCCCCCCAACCCATCTCATCACCACACCCCCCAAACACCAAAACCCCTACACCACCAAAAAACCACACCATACCCCCCCCACACCCCCAAAACCCCATCAAACAACCCCCCCCCACCCACACAAACCCACCACACCCCCCCCCCAACCCCCACCCACCCCCCCCAAAAACACACCACCACACCACAACCCCCACCCACCACCCCCCCACCACCCGCCCCACACCCACAACACACCACAACCCACACCCTCCCCCACGCACACCCTCCCCCACCCCACCTAATAACCCGCACACTCACAACACCCCCCAACCCCACCCAACCACCTCACCACACCCCTACCCCCACCCCCCCCCCACACCCAACACCCCCCCCCCCAAACACACCCCCCACACCCCCCCACCCCCCCACCACCCACCACCCCCCCCCACCCCCCACCCCCACCCCCACCCACCCCCCCCCCCCCCCCCCCCCCCCCCCCCCCCCCCCACCCCCCCCCCCCCCCCCCCCCCCCCCCCCCCACCCCCCCCCCCCCCCCCCCCCCCCCCCCCCCCCCCCCCCCCCCCCCCCCCCCCCCCCCCCCCCCCCCCCCCCCCCCCCCCCCCCCCCCCCCCACCCCCCCCCCCCCCCACCCCCCCCCACCCCCCCCCCACCCCCCCCCCCCCCACCCCCCCCCCCCCCCCCCCCCCCCCCCCCCCCCCCCCCCCCCCCCCCCCCCCCCCCCCCCCCCCCCCCCCCCCCCCCCCCCCCCCCCCCCCCCCCCCCCCCCCCCCCCCCCCCCCCCCCCCCCCCCCCCCCCCCCCCCCCCCCCCCCCCCCCCCCCCCCCCCCCCCCCCCCCCCCCCCCCCCCCCCCCCCCCCCCCCCCCCCCCCCCCCCCCCCCCCCCCCCCCCCCCCCCCCCCCCCCCCCCCCCCCCCCCCCCCCCCCCCCCCCCCCCCCCCCCCCCCCCCCCCCCCCCCCCCCCCCCCCCCCCCCCCCCCCCCCCCCCCCCCCCCCCCCCCCCCCCCCCCCCCCCCCCCCCCCCCCCCCCCCCCCCCCCCCCCCCCCCCCCCCCCCCCCCCCCCCCCCCCCCCCCCCCCCCCCCCCCCCCCCCCCCCCCCCCCCCCCCCCCCCCCCCCCCCCCCCCCCCCCCCCCCCCCCCCCCCCCCCCCCCCCCCCCCCCCCCCCCCCCCCCCCCCCCCCCCCCCCCCCCCCCCCCCCCCCCCCCCCCCCCCCCCCCCCCCCCCCCCCCCCCCCCCCCCCCCCCCCCCCCCCCCCCCCCCCCCCCCCCCCCCCCCCCCCCCCCCCCCCCCCCCCCCCCCCCCCCCCCCCCCCCCCCCCCCCCCCCCCCCCCCCCCCCCCCCCCCCCCCCCCCCCCCCCCCCCCCCCCCCCCCCCCCCCCCCCCCCCCCCCCCCCCCCCCCCCCCCCCCCCCCCCCCCCCCCCCCCCCCCCCCCCCCCCCCCCCCCCCCCCCCCCCCCCCCCCCCCCCCCCCCCCCCCCCCCCCCCCCCCCCCCCCCCCCCCCCCCCCCCCCCCCCCCCCCCCCCCCCCCCCCCCCCCCCCCCCCCCCCCCCCCCCCCCCCCCCCCCCCCCCCCCCCCCCCCCCCCCCCCCCCCCCCCCCCCCCCCCCCCCCCCCCCCCCCCCCCCCCCCCCCCCCCCCCCCCCCCCCCCCCCCCCCCCCCCCCCCCCCCCCCCCCCCCCCCCCCCCCCCCCCCCCCCCCCCCCCCCCCCCCCCCCCCCCCCCCCCCCCCCCCCCCCCCCCCCCCCCCCCCCCCCCCCCCCCCCCCCCCCCCCCCCCCCCCCCCCCCCCCCCCCCCCCCCCCCCCCCCCCCCCCCCCCCCCCCCCCCCACACCCCCACCCACCAAACCCCCCACCACCACCCCACCCCACCACACAACCCCCCCCCACAACCCCCCCCACCACCCCCCACCCCACACCCCCCCCCCCCCCCCCAACCCCCCCCCACCACCCCACCCCCCCCCCCCCCCCCACCCACAAACCCCCCCCCCCCCACCCCCCCACCACCAACCCCCCCCCCCCCCCCCCCACCCCCCCCACACCACCACCCCCCCCCCACCCACCACCCACCCAACCCCACCCACCCAACACCCCCCACAACAAACCCACCCCCCAACCCCCACCCCCCCCACCCCCCCACACAAACCCCCACACACCACACCCACCCCCCCCCCCCACCACCCCCCCCCACCCCCCCACCCACCACCCCCACACACCACCCCCCCCCAACCCCCCCCCACCCACCCCCCAACACCCACCCCCCCCAACCACCCCCCACCCCACACCCCACCCACCCCACCCCCCCCCACAACCTGGGGTCCTGGTATCCTGCCCTTAAAAATGACATTGGTGAAAGTAGTTTGATTCCCATTCTATTGAGTTCGTTTTCTATTACGTAATTTGGAATGCTAGGGCATACATTTGATATTATAATACGTTTTGCTGAATTTACTAATCTACGAATTGGAATTATATGTTCGTCTATTACAACTTCTCTATGTTTGGATAGTAATTTATCTACCTGCTCCTTGTTCGACAAATGAATGCAAAACCTATTATTGGATATACGTGATGCAAATTTAATTGCATTTGGTTCTACTAAGTCTGCAATTTTTGCAACATATTCTTTCTGTTTAATTCCCTTAATTGTTTGTAACACAATGGCATACTCACGGCTTGACGGTTTTTGATTTGACATGACTTGTGCATAAGTTGGGTGGCTTGTTTGTTTTTCCAGTTCTTGGGTCATTATTCTTTCATTCATTATACTTTCTTCAGTGGTGTTTCTATCTCTTTCCAAGGTTTCGTTAACTTCTGCAGCTACACACTGTTGTGTACCCCCTCCCTCCTTCATTTTTGCCGAGCTGCGCTCAGTAAACGCGAACTCGGTTTATCTCTATCAAATAGATTCCAGTGAAGGTTTTTATTACAGGTATGGCTATGCTCCAGCCAACTGTAAAACAAAATGTCCCTTCTTTATGCTGATTACCCGAAAATCAGCAATTCAGTTATGTGAAACTATTTTAAAACTTTTCTATAAAAATAGGTTCCAGCTGTTTTTTATTACAGATTTATATTTAGCATATTACTATAGTACCAAATTAAATATTTACAATACTCATTAAAATAAAAATATTGGAAGAAAAATAAAACAGTATCAAAAACAATAAATACACAAAGATATATATTATACAAACATGTGAAAACAAAATAACATAATTAAACAAAATCATTTCTGGAGGAACTTAAAAAGTTCTCTCATCTACTTTTCATGATCAATCGGGTTGGGAAAGAATAGGTGCTTAAAAAGGAGAGATTTAGGGAGGGATGGTATTCCAGATGGAGACCCCTTGAATTATAAAGGATTTGTCAAACGCAGCAGTTCGATAATGATGTGGATAGAGGTCAGAAGTACGGGATCTAGTGGGGCGGGATTAAATGGAATATTTAAATTGTAGGCTGTGAAAAATATAGAAAGGTTGCTGAGTTCTGATGGCTTGGTATAGAAAGGTAGCAAGGAAATAGTATGTAGATATACACTACTATATGCTATGCTATGGCTTTTTAGAAAATTATTATTATTCTGTCTAAATATATTAATATAGTTAATTACATAAATCCACAATGAGAAAAATGGGTATTTTCTGAATGAAAAATATTTTAATTTTTTTCTATTTTACTAAGTTTAGTACCCATATCCTCACCTTCAAGTTCCAAAGCATATTTTTACTCAAGTTAAAATAGTTTTAGGCAAAGTAATCAGTTAAGGTAAAAATCTACTTTCGACTCCGACTTAGATGAAGTACACCACCTTATCTACTTCAGACATTGCCATCACGACATAACCTTCAGTAGGGCCGAGTGCCCTGTGCAAGAAAATGGATGAGAGGTATATTAAGGGGCACGAAGGTAAGACCCGAGATGGAATTGTGATCAATGGCCACCGAATGGGACATTAATGGTGACTAAATTAAAGTAATGCTGAAGGCAGTCCCATCTATCATGGTGACGTCTTGGATAATGCGTCACTTCCTCCCAATGTCCTAGATCTACCAGTCCGATGCCTCTTCCATTTCAATCCGACTCTCATGTCGACTCATCAAGGAATGGCATTGAGCATATGAAGAAGCAGAAGAGTTAGTGAAGAGAAGAAGAAGAAAAAGTCTTTTTATTTAAAAAAATTACATAATATAAATAACAAAATAATATTTTTGGATTTAAAACCAAAAACCAGACGTGCTATATGGTCTGTTGACCGTCAGAGGAGTCTGTGTTTTAAAACAAAATTATATTTCAATCTATTTATATAAAACTAATTAATAAGAAAATAAGAACAATTATATTTACAATATAAAAGTTATATAAATATTTTAATTACAAAAAGAGTGGTACCAAAATTCTCCAATTTATTAATTGTTAAACTCTCTGGTGAGCATTATTCTATAGGATAAAGCAGACTTGCAGTAATTTACAAATGCTATACAATTGTTTCCATTTATTAAATCTATTACTTGATCCCGAGATAAATTTCTAGATTTCAACCATTTAATTCTGAATTCAGAGAGTATCGGACAAGCAGCCAGGAAGTGATAGAGATCTTCTGTTTAGTTTGTATTACACATGCTACAATTATTATTCGTTTGCTTGAAGTGTTTATAATCTTTTTTTTTTTTTTTTATTATTATTTCAATGGAATTTACAACTGTATTACATAGAGAATACAATAAGTAAATGAGAAATTTGTAACATGGCATGTACAACATGAAGAGAAACTACCCATTGGTAGAACTGAAATTAAAGTTCTATATTAGAAGATCCCGAGGCCATCTTCTTTTCAGACGCCTCGGAGGGTTATCAGGGATCGAGGAGGAAGCAAGGTTTGAAACAAGAGGATTCGGATGATTCTGCAGTTTGTTATAGAAGGAAAGGTATCTGGATTGGGCCAGATCGGAAACATATGGAACATTAAGGTCTTTATGGATGATTTTATTTGTGACAAAGTAAGGAGCGTTGAGGATTTTACGAAGGATTTTGGATTGTAAGGATTGGATACGAGAGGAATTCGATGGTTTAGTGGAGCCCCAAAGCTCAATTCCGTAAGTCCAAATAGGTCTTATTATTGTCATATATACGAGTCGTTTATAATTGATTGAAAGCTTAGATCGTTTGTCTAGTAAGTGCTGCAGTAGTCGAAAACGTCGGGCGGTTTCTAGTCGTTTCAGTCTGGTGGGGGTGTTTATAATCTAAGTTCAAAACATCAATTCTAATTTTAACTACCCATCTTTTGCTATCAATATAATTTACTGAAGCTAAATGAGGGTAAAAAGTGAAAGTTTTAGAATTTTGGACTTTAATTTCATATTGATTATGTATGTCTTTCTGAATTTGAGTTCTTAGTCAGAAGGGTGTGTGTATTTTTCAAAATGAACATTTTTCGTAAATATATTAAAATATGATATGAAGAATTAATGTTGAATTTTTTTATAATTATCTACGCAATATTTATAATTATCTAGGCAAAATAAAATTTAACATCACTCGTCGTCACGTCATCTATACCTGGGTGACAGAGCTCCATGGAACCCTTCATTTGTTTTTTCATTCCCTCTTCTTGGTCAATGAAAAGATAATTTTAGAAGTTTTTTTTTATTCGTGAAATTTATAACAGTATACAAATATACTTTCAGTAAATGTGATTTAGAGATATACATGGAATAGCAAGGCTTGTATAGAATCAATCCATCAGTAGTACTCCAATAAAGTATCTAAATTAGGAGATCACGAGACCATCTTCTTTTCAGACGCCTCGATGGGTTATCAGGATCAGGGGTCGAGAAGTAAGGTTAGAAACGAAAGGATTAGGATGATTCTGAAGTTTATTATGGAAGGATAGGTATCTGGATCGGGCCAAATCGGAAACCTATAGGATATTCAAGCTCAACTCCGTATGTGCTGACGTGTAGATGAGCCTTTTGTAATTAATTGAAAGCTTAGATCGTTTGTCTAGTAAGTGCTGGAGCAGTCGGAAACGTCGAGCGGTTTCTTGTCGTTCCAGTCTGGTATGAGAATTACAAGTTAGATGTTTGTCCAGGTGGAGTTCTAGGTATCGGATTTGTTCAACAGGGATAAATGGGGTATTGTTAAAGGATACTTTAGAACAGCAAGTTATAGGAATTTCAAAATTCAAAAACATTCTATTTGTAACAAAAGATTTAAATGAAACGATTACTGTTAAAAATAAAATATTACATATTCTAAAATAACTATTTACTGAGTCACAGGACTCCACCTGGAAAAACGTCTTACTTGGATTTATGTGGAATATGTCGTATTACCAATTCATATTTACTAGTTTTTAGTATTTTTATCTAATACACTTACTTGTAAATTTCAGTAAATATATGTTTTAAAAACATATGACTAACTGATTCACATATGATAATGAAACTGTTCACAAACAGGCATTTATATTCTATGAAGATTTTCAGTAATCAATAAGCGAATATTAGGTTCCCTACGATATTATTGCTTAATTAACATTACTTAAATAGAAAAACAAATCCTGAAATTAATTAAAATATATATATATTTTTAATTTAAATATAGAATGATAAAATTCTCTGCGCCACAAATCAGTAGATGCCGGAAGGAAAGGCGTTTCTAGGTCTGCCGCAAGCTTTGTGGTTTACCAATACCACTGCGGTCGCTGGCTTGTTTTTCATGAAAGGTTTAGGTCTACAAGGCTTTCTTTTAGGATATTTAAAAGGTTTTTGTAATATATATAATATATATATATATATATATATATATATATATATATATGTGAGAGAGAGAGAGATTATTGAAGTTCGAAAATTATATTCTATAGAAAGGGAAACCTAACTCCAGAGCTAATTTCATAGTTAGATTTGATCGATTGAATCTATGTATTGACGGGTAGATATTTATTATCAGTTTAGGAACGACTTGAAAGATTATTACAGGGAAGATTATTACTTCTGGAAGATTACAAAACATGTAAAAAAAAATATACATTAACACATAAGGAAATAAGTACCTACTATATTGATGAATTTACAAACAGAAATAAATAGAAAATGGTGCTATAATGAGGTTACATCTTGTAGATCCACCAGCCCCAAAAGCCGATGGAAGCGCTAAAGCATCGTTAAGTCAATCGTCGAAGAATGGTACGCCATGAATTCTATACATGGTTTCTATCGATGTATTTAGGAATGATTTGATAGATTTTCCATCGATGAGCCTAGGACTTGCCCTAGTAAATAAAAAACGTATATAAATATACATTTTATACATCACCTCTTTACTTTAATGCTTGTTTTTTCAAATATGAATTAGAAAACTTCGGGACCTTTTGCCTTTTAATTATTATTACCCAACCTTAATCGATCGAATAAAAAGTGAAAATTTATGGAGTAACCCAATTAGAAAAAGTTTTCTTCCCATTTTCTTTTTTTGTTTTTGCTTATGTTCAAAGAGCTTTTATGACAGACATTAGATATTGTATTGGAAGATTGTTAATTTTTTTTTTTTTTTTTTAATAAAATAGAATTTAACCCCTCAACAAATGAAGAAGCTGCCTGCTTAGGATGGAAGAGGATTCAGGGCGCATGGAAGGGGTCCCGATTGTCCCAAGTGGCTTTATATGCACATTAGCGACCCCAATTGGAACCTAATGGCTTGCATAGTTTCACATGGAGAAGTCTCTCTCACACAATGCACCGGCCGCCTTTGTCGTCCCTTAATGATCTTCAAGGCTCTTCACTTCTCAGCAATTAAATCATTGATCAGGATCTTGCTTATAGCTTAGAAATTAACAATAGCAGTCTGATAACGAAATGGATAGATCTTGCAAAGACATGAATAATATAACTCTTAATTAGAAATATAATGCAATAATCCCAATTTAAGTTACAATCACTTAAAGTTCAACTTTACATCAATATTACAGAGAAATAGCACCTGGTCCAATAGTTGAAATTATTTAGTTCGAAACGAGAATAATATCATAATCTGTTTGTTTTAGTACTTACTAATTTTTATCTTTTCATGACATTTACAACTGTATAAATTAAAAATACATCAAGTACATGTGCACAAGGTAATAATACAATCACATGAAAACGCTTGTTGAGAAACTACCCATTGGTAGCACTCTAATAATATATTTATATAAGTAGATCACAAGGCCATCTTCTTTTCAGACGCCTTGGAGAGTTATCAGGTATCGAAGAGGTAGCAAGGTTTGAAACGAGAGGATTCGGATGGTTTTGAAGTTTGTTATGGCAGGATAGGTATCTGGATTGGGCTAAATCGGAGACATATGTAACGGAGACGTACGTTAAGGTCGTTATGAATGATTTTATTTGTGACAAAGTAAGTATCATTGAGGATTTTGGATTATAAGGATTGGATACGAGAGGAATTCGATTATTTAGTAGAGCCCCGAAACACAACCCCGTAAGTCCAAGTTGGCCTTATTATCGTCATGTATATGAGTGTTATGTAACCTATAGAAAGTTTAGAGCGTTTGTCTAGCTGGAGTAGTTGAAAACGCCGAGCAGTTTCTTGTCGTTTCAGTTTTGTATGAGGATTTCAAGTGATTCCAAGGATTTCAAGTTTGTCCAGATGGAGTCCTAGATATCGGATTTATTCAACAGAGATAAGTGGGGAATTGTTAAAGCATACCACAGGACAGGAAGTCATAGCATTACGTCGAAGAGTGATGGTAATTTGATAAGATTTATTGGGATTTATTTTAATTATCCAGTTTTCACACCATTCTTTAAGGTTTGTGATATGTGATTGAAGAATTTTGGATGTAAATGATGGATCGTTATTGACTGATAGCATGCATGTGCCATCAGCATAGGTGATGATGACAGTGTTGGGATGTCAGCTGTATATACTGTGTAAACGATAGGACCTAGGATACTTCCTTGAGGAACACCAGCACAATGGGAGTAAAGGGATGAATAGCTTAAACTAATTAAAACAAAAACAAATAGAATTGTGTATTTTTTATTAATATAGAGAATATTTAAATAGTTTGTCTGAGATAAAGGTTCGACTCCGAATGTCTTAAGTGGCTTGATAATGTCACGTATGAGATTTTTTTAAAAATACAATAAATTTAAAGGACAAACCTACATCACGCGAATGAAAATTCGGCTACCCCTTGTTAGGTTTCTTATACGTTTTAGCTTAAAATAATGTTTCCAACTTCAAAACTCCCATTTCAGGATTGTTTTTCCGTTTTTTCTCTCACCCTCTCGTCCCATAATAGAAATATTTAGTTTAAAATTCGTTTTATTAATTGATATAAATGCATGTTTATAAAGTAGGAAAATAAACACTACTTTATAGAGTTGAAAGATGTTTGATAGTATTGTGTTTGGTCAGTGTATACGTCGCGTCATAGTGAACTCATACCACACCTTCAATCCCCGCCATACCTGCCTTATACATTGTTATTTCAAGTTTTTAGCGAAATATTAACCTTTTTTTTTTAATTGTAAAAGTGCTATTTCCATCTTGTATACGTTCTTTTCACAAGAATTCTATTACAGCTCAAATTCACTTAATTTTCTTCAATGCACGAATTCAATTGGTTAAGAAACATATAAGCATTTCCTTGTCGTCTCAATGTTATATGTGGGTGAGACATTGTTACCAAAATTATATACGATAGTAATTATATGCTACTGCGAATTTGTATATTTATATTACCATTGGTACTGCTAAAATTTTAAAGGTGTTAAATTATATAACCCCCTCCAAAAAGAAAAAGAAAAAAAATTCCTTGTAAACATACACCTTCCAATCTAAAATGGAAAACTGAACCCTCCAATTTACATGTCTACCAAGTTTTCTCCAGAGAACTGCAAATATCCCAAACAAACTAAAATTATCAATTATTCTGATTCTCTTTTTTGTTTTGTGTGAGGTGGTTTTTAGGGGGTGCTATCAGTGTGAGGATTTGACTTTGTGTTTTATTGTAGTATATTTTTTTGTATATGTTTTTTTGGAAAGGGTTTTGGGTGTTGGGTGTGTTTCGTGTCAGGTGGGTTGAGTTGACTTTAGTGTGTGTATAGCGTGTTAGGGGGGGGTAGGTACAGAGGGTAAGATTAGTAGAGAACGGGACCTGGCGGAGGCAGGGTTGGTGTTTTTAGGTGGGTTGGGTTCGAAGAGGTGTTTGGGGGGGGGCACGGTGGCATGTGGTAGTGGGTGTGATGGTAGAGTAGTTTTATGGTGGATGGGTGGGAGTTGTATTGGGGTTTGTTTGTGTTTTTTGTTTGTTTGTTTGTGGGTGTTGGTGGTTTTGTGTGTTGGTGTTGGTGTGTGGAGTGGATTTATGTTTGTTTTTTTGGTTTTGTGTGTTTGTTGGGGTTGGGGGGAAGTAGGGGAGTAAATAGGGGATGGGAGGAGGATGGGAGTATTTTGTGTATTTATGGGGGTTTTTGTTTTGTTTGTTTTTGTTTGTGTTGTGTGTTTTGTAGTTGTTGGGGGATGTGTATGTTTGTTTTGTGGGTTGATGTTGTGTGTGGGGGTATTGGGTGGGTTTGTGGTTGTTTGTGTTGGGTGTTGTGTATTTGTTTGGGTTTTGTTGGTGGTTGTTTTTGTTTTTGTTTGGTTGGGTGGGGGATGGTTTGGAGGGTTGGGGAGAGGGGTGGGGGGGGGAAGTAGGGGGGGGAAAGGGGGGGGGGGGTGAGGAGTATGGGTTTGGATTGGAGAGGTGGTGGGTTAGAGGTGCGGGGAGGTAAAGAGTGTGATGTATTATGTATGGTTGTTGTTGAAAATTAATTGGTTTTGAAGTTGGTTTAATTTTTAATTGTGTAGATTGAATTGATGTTTTTTTCATAATTTATTTTTATTTTTATTAATTAGTTGTTGAATTGTGATTGTGTTAGTTATTAAGTGTGTTTGTTTTTGTTTTAACACTACATTGTCACACACTAATCTCTGAAACCATCTTTTATTTCTGTATCTGACAACTTCTTCGTATTTTATATATACTTATATTTATTTTTTATTTTCAACATGTTTTGTATCTTTTGTAGCCCTGAAGACGACCTGCAAAGTGGGTCGAAACGTCGGCAAAAATTAAAATAATTAATATATTTTAATTTTTTTTATTTATTTGACCGCACCCTCGACTAACTCCTTCTCATATTATATCAACGGTCAACCATCTCTACATCATAAATAAAAGTTGTATTTTTCACAGCATTTATTTCCATTTCTCCTCCACAGTGGCAACGTTTAGGCTATGATGCCATTTTCAAGCCATTTGTCTAGATGATCCATAAGCAATTAGTTCATAAAAAACATTTAATATAATATAATAATGATGTAAGTCATCTTTTAAAAAACAATGTTATATAAATTATAGAGTCAAGTCATTAAGTCTATTTACAATTATGTGAATTAAAACAAAACATAATACAAGAATATTCCATAAATGAATTCACTTATATTATATTTGCATTTATACCATTTAACCTCTTACTGTCTACCTGAAAATAACACGCTTTTTCCAGAATTTTATTAATATAAATGGATTCCAATGCCTTACGTTTATAACTGTTTTTCTCACTGCTTACAATTTCAATATTCTTGAAGTCAAAGGTGTGTCTTTGTTGGGTGCTATGTGTTGAAAGTCCTGTGTATGTGCTTTATTTTTAATTTTGGAACTGCAATTACATCTGTTGATTAATTCAGATTTTTAAGTTTTATTTGTTTTGTAACATTTAACATACCCTATGTTTTCATCAGTACTATTTTGACAGTCTTCACAATTTATTTTATATATGATGTCTCTTTTATCATCTTTGTCCATTTTGTCTTTATTATTAGTGAAAACGGTCTGAATTTTGTCCGTTGGTTTCTGCTAAACTTTAAATTTGAGAAGAGAGAGAGAGAAACACTTTATTTTCATAAAATATAAAATATAAAGGATTGCTGTCCAATTATATTGGGTTGCTATATACACAGCATACTCTTCTATCCTTAGGACAATATATGAACTTATATATAAATATACAGAAATATTAATTAATATTAGTAAAATATATATATATATAACTTTTGTCTTGGAATTGTACTTTCTCACATAATAGGACACCCAAGAAAGACTCTTCATGGGTTGTAGTGGTACAGGTTTATATATATGTCTTATCCCCAAAAATAGGATGACATAAAAATTGTAAATTTGGATCTATAAGGTTCAATACATAGCATTATATATATACTTCCATTTTTTAAAATAAAACCAGTTAAACTCATGTAATGGGAAAAAATGGTACCAATCAAATTGATAAGGGACCTCGAAGGAAATACGGAAAATTGAAGGTAATTGTAAATTAGGCGAACAATGATTATTATGACATAACCACCTTATTTATTAGCCCAATTCGGAGGAGGGTAGTTTAATCAAACGATTTATATTAAAGACGGAGCTCCCTCCAGTAATGGTGGGGGGTCGGGGAGGGGGGAAAATCTGGTGGGGAGGGGGGTTAAATTATGAATTGAAGCAATTTGTTTTCGACGAAGGAGCTCCGTAATAACCCTCTGTGCATCAGCAACGGTTTCTCTGAGCTCGACGTTTTTCGTATCCATTTATTAATGTTTATATATTTAATCTCTCGAGCATAAATATTACTTTGAGCTTATTAAATATTATTAGTGACAGCAGCAAATATGGGGCTTATTATAAATGAACTGATTTTACCAAATTGGGTGGGTTCTTTTTTTAAAACTCTTCGAGGGCTGGGTGGAGGTAGGAAAACAAAAATGAACTGAGACGGTAATGAAATTAAATTTTTTTTCCCTGTCTATATAACAGAGCTTTGTATACTTATTAACGCGCATATAAACACTGGCTTATCAGCTTTACGAATAATAATATGTGTCTGGCCATACGAACACTTCTTACCTTGTTTGGTTGAAACACACTCGCAAAACATCTTAAATGGAGAATTTGAAGATCAGAATACTGTAACACGGCAACCCATCGTTATAGTTATTTATTTAACAGGTGGTTGTAAATAGTCGCTTGCCTTTCGTTCTCCCATAACGTACTTTTTTTTTAATGCCGTAATGCGATTGGGAATTAAAGAGACATATTTAATTATTTTTAGTACCGTGGTTAATCTCGCATTTTAGACCTCGCCTACCACGGATAATTTTAGGACCTATTTTTTGGATATTCTCAGGTTCACAGTCATCCTCTATCATCTAGATGTTGGAGTAGAGAAATGGATGACCAAATTGTTTTGCAAGATCAGTAAACAGATATAATAGCCAATTGTATCTGCTGCTGGACAGGACTTTGTTAACTCATTCTTTTTAATTTTTTTGCTTTTTTTATATCTTCTTATTATTTATATATACACATCTTCTGTTTACAGTTAAGTAAAGATTAAAGGATTTTTTTTGTGGTGCAAGTGTCTTATTATATTTTTTTTATATCTAAGTTATGACAGAATTATATTAGCTTATACTGTTAATCCGGTCATGATACCTTAAAACCTTATCTTTTTTTACTATATATTACTTTATTGTGCCTTGAGATTTTGTTCATTTGACACATTAACATAGATTAGGTTTATCATGGCGATGAAATTGATGGCGATGAAAATCATGAGGTTTGATGAAGGCGAGAATCAAGTACTTATAGTTTTCAACTGATACGTTTAAAAATAGTCCCGTTGAAATAGTTTGTACAAATATATTACTAAATAATCGAGTCAAGCTTGACTATATCATTTCGTTTTCTATCGCTAAAGTGAATTATTGAATAGCCAATCAAAATTTACAACATCAAATGTAAAATATAAATTCTTTTAATCATTTTAAGGACCTAATAAAGCTGAATTCACTGATTTGTATTATTTTGTGTTGTATTGTATATATTTCTTATTTTATATACCACCAATAATTTTAATTTGTTTGGTTCTTTAACCAGATAGATTTATTACAAAGAGCAAAATCTCTTGTGGTTTTAAGATCCTAAGTTATAAGATATGTTGTTAGACGAGCATAAAGTATGCTATTAACCTCGTATTAAATATCATAAAAGAAACGAAGCCAAGCTTGAAAATGATTATATTTAATTACCTTTTTTTATAGCTTATAATAATTTTACAACCTAATTAAAACATATTATACTAAATTATAAATTTCATGATCGTAAGAGAAGTTTTTAAACAACTATGCTCTCTTACTGCTTGTTGCTCCTACTCAGTAAAGCTTAGATCGGTATATTTTAGAAAACTTGGTTTAATTTTAAATAAAGCTTAATCTAAGCTTTACTGAGTTTCAGCAACTGGCTCTTGGTCGTCCAAACTTCAGTTTATCGTTCCTACATTTTTACAAGGATATTTAAACCCTTTTATTTTAGTCGAAATAAGAGAGCAATAAAATAAAAAATAAAATAATTAATTTAAAAAAACTTTCTTTGAATAAGATTACTTCGGATTGCTAAAATATGTTTTAATATTTTTAATTATTATTCTCTCCATCCCCCTGCTTAGTTATTTTAATACTATAAAAGATTTTTCTCGTATAAATTACGTCCTCTCTCCTTTCTTGTGTACGTTAATTCCTGAGATCCGAAAATAAACAATGTTGAGAGTACATAAATGGCAATAATAATAATAATAAAAGGCTTAGCGAGCCCGAAGGTTCGATGCCGACACCACCAATCGCTTATTACACACCTCCCTCCACCGTTCGCCGTCCAAACCCAGTCCCCTCAGATCGGCTTTAATGCAATCTTCCCATCTTCGCTTCGGTCTATTCCTCGGACGCTTACCATTCGGCACAGCAAATATGAATCTTTTAGTATCGCCATTTTTGTAGCTAACCATATATTTTGTTTTATCCACGTTTATTTCGAGTCCTAGTTTTTTACCGGCTTTCATTAATGTTGTCGTATTTAGCTTTATAGTTTCAACGTCTTCGCTTAACAGTACCAGATCAACCCATAGCCCAGCATAGCAGCATAGCCCAGCACGGATGTTGTCCCACCCAGATCCAACCCTTTCTCGGTACGCATTACCTCCCTAATGGCACGTTCTAATGCCAAATTGAACAGTACAGGCGAAAGGGAATCCCCCTATTTTAAACCCGAGCGAACCTCAAATTTTTCCGACAGATTATTACCGATTCTAACTTTATTGAGTGTCTCCGTCAAGCACATCCTGACTAGATTTACTAGTTTTTTTGGAATCCCCTGCTTGATTAGAATATTATACAGTTTCTGGCGGTCAATAGAATCGTAAGCCTTTTTAAAATCTATATACAGCTGGTGAACAATACCGTTGTACTCCAATTTGTACATAAATGGCAAACATTTGTAAAAATCTTATTAATCACACTACATGGCCAATACGAATTATTGAACACTTGTTCAATAATTCGTAATATTATTGATCAATTTCAAAATTTCAAATTTAAAAAAAATATTATTTTTGAAATTTGTTAAATTTATATCATTTGTGTACTGTTAGTCCAAAAGTTTAAGCAAGACGCCTTCCCTGGAATTTCAAAATCCGTTTTGCAAACAGAAATGCAGAAATCGCCAACAATAGAATAAATGAATATTTTATTTCTATTGTCTCAAAAATAATAATTAAATATATTTTATTTTATTTTTTCTGTTAGAAATACAGACCCTGTAGATCTTTTTCCGTCTCAACAAACCTACTTCATCTCTGCCTACCTTGGGCTATTTTTTTAAAAGTTATATGCATGCGACTCTATTGCATCTATGTTGATTCAATTTATTACATATTTTTAGCCTTCTGCTTAGTCTATTGCCTACTAAATGAATGGGGCATTCATTGTCGTGTACAGGCTTACAGACAGTAAAATATAATATAAAAAAAAATTAATATGTTCATCGAATATTTTCAAAAACATATTAGCTGAAACTGTTTATATTTACCGTTGTTGTTATGATGCCATCAACTTCAGAGAATGGAACAGTTCTTACTTCCCGTACCTGAGCTCTCAACTCCTCGTATAGAATAATTTCCTCCTTCAGATTGCCCCTTCTTATGTTTCCTCTTTCTAAGGGGAGGGTTCACGCCGTTTCAGGAGATGAAAATGTAATATATCTTCAATATCCTATCACACTGTTCTTGAACAGAAAATTCAATCCCCAAATATAGATCCGGAATAGAAAAAAGCTTTGACAGCAGAGCTCGTTCACTAAGATTGTATTTCATATTATTTTTTATCGAAAAAACAGATGAAAAGAGGACACAAAGAGGCCATTTTGTGAGACTTGGATATTTGGACTCAGTGGACCTTAAAACGTGCAACTGAGATTCGAAATTTTCACGATCGCAATAATTACCCTTACTATATATTACATTTAGGGAAACTAGCTCAGCATCGTACTAATATTTTAAAATAACATAATACATAGATAGCTAGGTTATAATTGAAAATAATTTTTATAATGTCCGTATGTTACAGAAAGTCAAGAATGGTTGTAAGAGAAAGGTATTTGAATCTAGGCATATTATATAGAGGTTATATGATGCTGTTAATTATAGGATACTCTACTCAGCCTCCACTGGTCCACAATACCACCAATGCGAGTGAAAGGCGTCGGGATCTCCCTGAGTTTTGCCTTTCCTTCCACGAGTAGGCAGAAAGGCTTGGCTAAGAGATCTTGAGTGAATGCATTTTATAAATATTGTATAAAAGCATGTGTGTATTTAAGTAGTTATTTTGATTAGTTCAGTTTCTTTTAGTTTATATACATTTACATTTAGTATTATAATGTAGTATACTGTTTATTTATTCTTATTTATTGAGCATAGTGTGAATGATCTACTCTTCTATCACTATTATCATTGTCCTTAGATGTGACAGATTGTAATGGATCTCAATAAAGAATTTATTTTATTTTTTAAATTATAGGACTCACAGTACAAATTTGATTTGAACAAACGTTGAAAATCTTGGATAAGTCTAATAAATCTGTCTATTTAGCTATTGTTTTCTTAATTTCATCTGTGTGATCAACTGTTTTTGATGATAACTTTGATGTGAATTTTCATATAGATAGATAGATAGATAGAAAAAAAAAACTTTATTCTGGGACTAAGTCCCTTCAGAATAACAATAATGTACAAAATAATAGAATATTGCTGGCCTAAACGTTTGAAACAATAAATAAAATTGATAAAATAAAATAAAAAGTAAAGAAAACCTTAGGTGCACAAGCTATATACAATACAGATAAAACTATGCACAGAGCATTTAAAATTATGAACAAAACAATTAAAACTATGAACAAAATTATATATAAGGGTTGAACAACATAAACATACACTTTGAGAAATGAAGAACGAAAAAGAGATACAATGAGTTCATTTCATAAAAAAAAAAAAAAAACTTTACTTGAATATATATAAAAATAAACAGTTAACTATAATTGAATAAAAAAAAAGAAAAAATGTATGTATTGAAATTCCTACGTCGATAGTAGGAAATGCATGTACTATCTCTTACCAAGTATTATGATTATATGATTGCTACACAATACATATATAATATTAATAGTTAGCTGGTATCTGACTGTTTTTTGGAACAGGAATTTTAACAGGAGGTTTTTGAATGTGTATAGGGAGGGGGCATGTCGAATTTTGATCGGGAGGGAATTCCAAAAGTTGACAGAGCAGGCTATAAAGGAATTTTGGAATGAGGCAGATCTATGAGAAGGGACGTATAAGTCAGAGGGTCGGGAGCTTGTAGTGAGGGAATGGATTGAGGACTTAAATTGGAGAAGGTTGTAGGCATAATATACATGTATTTATTTATTTTTTCCCTTCGTCATTATAATTATAACTTTTTTTCGTAGTGTATGAGTTTTTAGAATAGAATAGAAAATCATCTTTATTCTGGGACTAGTTATCTTAAGCATAACAGTATTGTTCATATAAATTAACAATAAATCCGGCCAAAAGATTTATTACAGTAAAGAATAACTAAAATACGAGCAATAAATTAAGTATAACAGCTCTTAGAATATATTAACGAAAACAGTTGGGTAATAAGGTTGCAATATTACAATATCGGAGCTAAAACAGTAACATAATAATCACTTCTCCACTGGCTTTAGTACCAGTGACGCGGTTGGGAGAGTAGCGCAGGGTTCTCCTGGAGTTCTCTCACCTGATTGTAAATAGTGTATATAGGTATGCATGTGTTTTTGTTTTTTTCTTAGTTTTAATTTTCTTATTTTTTGAGTTATTTTATTTTATTATCTATTGTATATACTTTTGATTATTATTTTGTTCTATCTATTTTATTTTTGTGTACATAGAGGGTGAATGTCATCCTACCTCATTATAACCAATGTCCAAGAGACAGATTGTTATAATACTCAATAAAGAAATAATAAAAAAAATAATAATAATCACTAAATGAAATTAGAAAGGAACGCTAAATCAATTTTATAAGCAAAGGATTGTAGTGATGGAGTATAAAAATTAAAAAACAAATTATTTATTTATTTTCATTTTTTTAACATTCACATTATTTTTAAAATATATCTAAACTTTATTTATTAACTAGTTGGTTTCACAGGCAGTAATTTTACAACTAGGTGGGTTGTACTTTTTCATTTAAATATTATAATTCTAAAGCCTGACAAATAATTGTTATCACAGTAAACTAGCTCATTTAGTGAAACTTTTGAAATAAAAAATCCTAAATCTTGTTTTGTTTTTGAGTTCCAGCATGGAGATAAATTGCTACTGGTAAGAAATAAAGAACATTATATTTCTCCATGAATGAAAGAAATCGGCAAGATAAATAACTGTTGATATATAAAAAAATAAATTGTAAAAAAAAAAAAAAAGATTCACATATGTTCCCTAAGATGTTTAAGTGAATACACCTAAAACGATTAGGAGAAGAAAATAATTTTTAGAGACATGTATATAAATTTTGATTGGACATAACATGTTTTTATCTGTTATTTTTTTACTGATCAACTGTTTGACCATAATCTTCTTTAGCTGTGCTACCTTATCTTCAGTATGCGAGTAGATGTCATGGAGCGATATGATCTTCGGTTTTCTTTTCTTTTCTGTCCAGGTAATGGCGAAAAGTTGACGAGTTTTTAAATTTTTATCTGAATTTTGGAGACTTGAGGTTCTATGAATAAGGTTCTATATTATAGGCGCATTAATATAAAGAGTGAGAAATAATTTATCAAAGTTGTTTTTTTTTATCGGTATGTTTATCTGAATCGGATGATTTTCAGCATGGATGCAGCCAATTTGTACACGTTTTGACCTAATGTTTTTAATGAAAATTATTTCCTACTTCTCGTGAAAATTCACTAGCCAACATATTTTGAGAATAATTCGGACGGGATTATTTATATAAAAATATTTAGCTAACTTCTATTACTCATGAAGAATTTGAAAGGTTTTATTTATCAGACTACCCATGCATACATTTTTAAATATTACTGTTACTCATAAAGAATTTGAAAGGCTTTATTTATTAAACTAACTGTTCGGGTTAGGGGTCAAAATATAACTAACTATTATAACTGATCACGAAGTTCGAAATAGAATAAAGTTGAGTACTCTGTATTTGAAATAAACTCACTTTTATTTCACTACAAACTTGTAGTAGACATCCCTCTGTATTTACACCATTAGTTGACATTGTGTGAGGGAATGAGAAGGTATATATACTATATAGGAATGTGAGGTAGCACTGTGAATTGTTCTCAATTGTGCAGTGGACAAATTGCTCATTGGAAAATCTGACATCGATAAAGAATCGAAAAGAAGAAAAGGTCCGATCAGGTAGCTGGCAACAGATGGCGAGGACGACGCCAAACAATTAAGGCCTGGACACCAACACAAGAAGACGTCATCTGGGACGAGAGGTTTACTTCATTGAAGACCAAGATTATCAAGCCAACCGTTCACTCATATATATTCATTTATTATCAGTTGTCAAAATAAATTATTTTATTATACCGGAGTGAATAGTCCTTTTATTTAGTTGTCCTATAGGCCTAACAATTGAAGAATAAACCAGGTTAGTCAATTCATTCAAAGTGTTTACTAAGTCCCACATTTCATATATATATTCTTATTGTTTCTTCTCACACAGTGTCATAAAAGGTAATAGATCCCCGAATTCTCAATCACAGTTAAACACCCTCAAAAAGTCGATATCCAGTGCCGGGGTTTTGTTTTAAAGATTCACGAGTGTAAGTAACCTTAAGCCCCGATACAAAAGCGGAAGGCTATGCGCCTATTCCCGCCAAAACGAATCATTTACATTTAACTTCCAGTAGGTTATTTACAAACTTTAAACAGAGATTTTAGACCTTTAGACTTTTAGACTTTTTATACAACAATGACATTATCCACATATCCATATTTCAACAATATGTGAAACTTTTAAATATTTATAAAAAATAAATATCACTTTAATTCAATAACACTACCCATGTATACATTTTCAAATAGAATAACTTTCAAGAGTTTTTTTTCTCCCACTTCTCCATCGAGAACATTAATCATCCCTTCGCTATCAAGTATCCTAGATCCCATAAGTTACGACAATCTATCAAAGATATCTTTTGAGAAGAAAATTGGTATCCATATCCCAGTCCGGACACGCGCTTCTTATCAGAAGATGTACACTGACCACATCACCCTCCCCCTCCTTAAAAGTAAATCAAGCATCCACCCTCAAAGGTTCCAACCCCTTGCACAAATCACCCGATATTTGAAGTGGAAAGCCGGGATTTTCTGGTAACTCCGGCTTTATAATGCCTAGTACTCGGGTTCAAATCGCCATAATTCATACCCGATACTATTAAACGACCAATAACGTTCCCATAAAATCGGGCTCAGTCAACTCTAAAGGTACAAAGTAGGGTGGAAAGTTTGTAAATTAGAGAGGCATCCAAGCAGCGGAGTCTCTGGTGGCTTTATTGAGTTACGGGCGGAGTGGGCTTTTTCGGTCTCAACCTTTTTAGGCCCCAGAGCACTCCAGAGTTTGTTCGCTGACAATGTATACCTTCCTGGACACGTATAACTGCATTATTTTACTTTAGAGCTACACCAAATTTTCGAACCCACGTATAAGTGATTTTTTGAGGGAGGATGGATAAAAAAAAAACTAAGGTGTGTGTGAAAAAAAATAGGACCATCTCTGTAATCTTTGTTTGAGGTTTGTTGTTTTATACTATATATAATAACTATTATTTTTTTATTACATGTAAATTGAACAGAAGGTATTTACACAATCAACATAATTTTTGGAGCTCAATTCAAAATTTAGCAATTATAGTATAATTTATTTTGCGAAACCCATTCGATCAAGAAACAGAAAACCTAGGTTTGCCAAATCAGATGTATAGGAAAAGAAGAACTCCAGGAGATCCCAACGCTTCGTCACTGGTTTCAAAACGCGTAGGAGGCTGGGTGGGAACATTAGTGGATTCAGCAAATCCTTCGTCACTTTTGGAACTCCTTACCCTATCCCCATATGTCAAACCACGTCCACACACAAGGTAACACAAGGTGTTCACAAACTGAGGTAATACGATTCATTCCCAGTACTTCATTAGATAAATTAATTTATCGAGAAAACTTTATGAGAATTTCATTAGATAAAAAAAACTAAGCTGTGTGCATTAGGCCACACGATAGAATTGAAAACAGCAACAAGGCGAGATTAATAATATGAAATATAAATTATAAATAATAGCTCATTATGAAGAGAGTCAAATGCTGAACATTTCCCTCGCTTACAGTATGCAGGTCCGATTTTCAGCTTCTGAGATATTTTAATCCATATCTCCCATAAAACCCTTTAATTTGGATATGCGGTTCTATTGTATCCAAGTATTTTTATTACATCTTTTCAGTTAATATTGGTAAATAAATTTTCTACATCAAAACAGATCAAACAATATTTACCTATTGTATATTTTATTTATTCTTTAAGCATTTGCTTCACCTCCATTGAATTTTTTTTACATCATAGTTACTATCTGATTTTAGGTTATTGAGTATGGAATTGAGATATTTAGCAAAATTTTTCAATTTCCCCATTGATATTACTGATGATAGGACTAAGTGGAGCGCCACTTTTATGAAACTTTACTAATCAATGTATTCTAGGTGTATTGTAGTTAATGTTAATAAGCTTAATTTCGTTCAATAAGACATTTTTAAAGTTAATAACAAAATTGTATTGCATAAAATATAGACACCATGGTCAACCTAAAAATGTCCTTAATAATTTATAATTTACTTATTTTTTTAAATATTATTTTATTGAAATTTACAACTGTAAACATATATACAACCAGTAAATATGCTGTAGGAATATATTACATGAAGGTACTTGTGAAAAAGCTACCCATTGTTAACACTTCAAAGATAAATTAATTTAGGAGGTCCCTTGGCCATCTTCTTTTCAAACGCCTCGAAGGGTTGCAAGGAATTGTATTGGATGAAAGGTTACAAACTAGAGGATTGGGGCGACCAAAGAGTTTGGAATGAAAAGAGGTATATCTAGTTCGAGCTAAGTCTTCCACAAGAGGAATGTTGAGGATTTTATGAATAATTTTATTTGTTACATAATAAGGAGCATTTAGGATATTACGAAGGATTTTGGATTGTAAGGATTGGATACGGGAAGAATTTGATGTTTTTGTAGAGCCCCATTTACTTATTTAAATAATTGATATTTAGTGGTTTATATTTATCCAACGAATGCATAATATTTATGTAGAAATCTCCAGTTGGAAGTTTATGTAATGTTATATTATCACATATATTCCACTATGTCTAAGAATTTCAGTTATTATTATCATTTATATTATTTCTCTCCTTATTGTTAAAAAAGTTGTCAAAATAAAATTTCAATGTTGTAATAATATTAGCATAAACTCGTTATCATTTGGTTTTTGACACTACCTTTTTCCCTTCCCAACTCTCTAACACGGTCTTGGTTTAAGACACAATTTTGAATAATATCCCGTTACAAAGAAGACAAAATGTTGAACATTTTCCTCTCTTACAGTATACAGATCCGATTTTTAGTATTTGAAAAATTTTAACTCATACATCCATCTAAACTCGTTATCATTTGGTTTTCGACACTATTTTTTTCTTTTTCGCCTCCCTAACTCGAGTTAAGATACAATTTGAATTATAGCTTATTACAGAGAGGATGAAATGTTAAACAATTTCCTCCCATACAGTATGCAGGCACGATTTTTGTTTCTGAGATATTTTAAACCATGCGTAAAAACATTTCAATTAGTCAACTATAGCCGAATTTACCCGAGCGTTAAATTCTGACGGATCAATCTAATTCACTCTCCACAAAAAAGTGCAAAAAATTTTCACTTCAATAAAATAAAATAAAAAAAGAAGTTGCTCACGCTTTAATTGTATTAGATAACGAATTTATTTATTTTTTAAATTTCGCATATGTAACACTAAAATACGAATGTCTGATATTTAAGCAAAAAAAAACCGTAATATATTTAAACTTTGATCACATTGAGAAAACAAAAATCATTGTTTAATAAGCTTTAAGTCCAGATTAATTAAGTTCCTATTTATTACAAAATAAGTTGTGATTTATTTTTTAATTGTGTAAAATGACTTGATATTGTGTCACTCCAGAGTATCTGCATTTTCAGCAAAAATAACTGTTATAGATATGGACTTGATTTTTGCTGTCCAAATGGACTTGATTAAGTTGATAACCAAACTTTCACGGACTAGAGCACAAGTTGATAACCAAACACCACGGACGAAATAGAGCACACCATCCAAGCCGTCCCTAAATAAGGGGACAAAAAATGGATAACCCGTGTGTTCAAATACTCGCTTTCCAGTCGAATGTTTTACAAATTTTCACTTATCGTCAGGTATCGTTTCTCAACATTTTGGAAACTGGCTTTGTTCCTGTCATGATTCGATCATTATTAAAAACGTCATAGGTGTTACTACACTAAATTTGATTCATTTTTCCTATTTAATATCTGTTTCTACAAGTTAGAAGTAAAAAATTATTTGTCAGAAATAAGATGATATAATGGCTTTTGCAGTGTGGCTCTCGATATATATTATACATGATGTATAGTATTCGGAGCTGAGGGTGATGTAGTTTTCAATTACAACGAATTCCGTTGTATTTAATAATAAAACGGTTTTTGTAAATTTTTTATTGTGTCTGTTAATTACATTAAAATGCTAAACTCAGACTTGATTAAAGTTTGTTGCTGTTAAGTGCCCCGGTACGAATGAGGTTTATCTCGACGATAATAGCGCTCTAATTATTTAATGCATAAGGTTGGTTTAATTAGCTCTCTGCTTTAGTAAATGACCTCTCTGCTAATTAACCTTGGTTAAATAGGACCATAGAGCAAGAACGAGGTTTAAACTCCTATCCATTAAACAAACTTCAATTAACTATTTAATTATTTTTTATCTGAGAAATAATTTAAAATTTATTATTATAAAAATTTAGGTTCCTAAAATCTTCACCAGTCTGGTATAGGTAATTTTTCAATATTTATCCAGACAAAAAAAAAATACATATATTCTGTGCCTACTGAATTTGTGTGTCAGAAGATTAGATGTGAATCGACGGGCTGACATTTTTTAGCCCCTGAATTTAAGGTAGAAGAAATAACGTAGCTCAAAATAAAAATTCATTACGAATAGAAATCGTGAAATTGATTATTGAGGAAAATTTCCAAAAAAATCAGCACATTAGCCACATTAAATTTGAGCTAAGAAAATTTTGTTTTAGGTTAGATGAAAATACCTTCAATACCTTATACGGAAACCCTTTCATTAATTTACGTTTTCCTAAAAGAAAAATTCATTTTATGAAATAATAAAGAGAAGGATAGTTGGGGTGATCAATCAAAAATAAAATGGCTAAAATAAATAATAATATTTATTTTAAAATTTGCCGACGTTTCGACCAGAAGTTCAGGCAATGTAAACCAGAAACATAAACAATGTAGGTAAAAAAATCTTAAAGTAAAACGAAGTAGATAAGTGAACAATAACAAACAATAAAGTAGGTAGAATAATGACAATAACAAGAACTAAGAAATAAATAATAATAACGGTTACAAAGTATGGACTAATAAAGTAAACTTCAAATCATGTTATCAAAATAAGATAAGTACTAAAATGGTAATCTTAGAATAAAATATAGTACTTATGTTATCTAAATTTGATTATGTTTACTTCATTAGCCCATACTTTGTAACGTTATTATTATTTATTTCTTTGTTCTTGTTATTGTCATTATTCTACCTACTTTATTTTACTTTAATGTTCACTTATCTACTTCATTTTATTTTATTTTTTTAACCATCAACCCACAATTATGAAATAATAATAAGAGATAATCAAAAATATCTAAAAAATAACTAATTCAGTTGATTCAAAATTGATTGATATTAAATCAGAAAAAAAATTTTGAGTGCAAGTACAGTTGTCTTTCTTAAAACCATTTAAAAGAGATTATTAATCCCCTAACTACACTGTTTTATTTTTCTCTTTTCAAGAATTATTCGCTATTATTTTTCATCAGTTTCTAAATGGACTACTGATATCCTAATTCTAGAAAAAAAAAATGTTTAATCAGCTTCCAATACATATTATTTAGGTTAGAGTGTGTCACCAAATAATCCAAAATTCTCTTTAAGCTATTTTTAAATTATATTTGATTTGAAGGTTTCAATCAAGGATGATCAATTTTCATAACAAAGATCTGTAATAAAAAAAAAATAAAATAAAATAAAATAAAAAATTCATTATTCCTTTAGATATAAAATTTTGGAAAGAACAGTATTTTTTTTATGAATAAAACGTGTATTTTCATAATTAATTTATCTGAATACAGCCACAGAAAAAATAAAACAAATTAAATCTGTATTATTAGAAATATCATAAAATAGTGTACATAGGTATGTATGTGTTCTTTTTTATTTATCTATTTTTAGGTTACTTTATACTTATTTATTATATATATATTTTTTTTCTGTATTATTAATTTTTATATTGTACATAAAGTGTGAATATGATCTCAGAACACTATTATAAATGTCCTTTGAGGCAGATTGTAATATTTTGAGTATACAAGTTTAAAGAAAAAAAAAAAGGAATATCATAAAATGTATACAACTATATATTACAGTAAAAAGAAGAAAATGAATGAAAAATGAAAAATATAAAGAAAAACAAAACAAAAAATATTTATAAAATCATTTTACCACCCGCTTTATTTATTCGAAACATACAAAGTTTCCCAATCAAACACAGCCCTATTGAAAACGGAATTTAATTTCGTGATTGGGACGAATATTTGCTTTTAAAAACTGAACTTGGATGAGTGATGGGCTCGAGTGACGAAATTAACCTTTCGGTATCAGTTATTAAACCTTCGTCAGAAACTTCCATAACGATGATCGATAAACAAAAAAAAAAAAATACTCTTAAGTTCAACAATGAATGAACGTTTTCCATTCGATCACATTATAAATAGTCCTGGCCCAACGACCAATATATAGGGCATAATATGGTAATTATTATTATTATTTTATACTTATTATATCAATTATTTTGGCCAGATGTAATGTCAGTTTTTATGATCAATATCGTAATTTTTAAGAGACTTTTTCCCAGAATAGAATTGATTCTTCTATTCTTCTTCTATTAGAATAGAATAGAAAATAATTTTATTCTGGAGCGAAGTCCCTTTAGAATAACAAAAAAGTACAAAATTAAAATATTATATCTGGCCAAATAAAAACAAACATAAAAAGTAAAAATAAAGATAAATAAGTAAAGAAAATATTAGTTATACATACAGCATACAAAATGAAATAAAAAAAAATATATATAAAACTCTTGAAACCATGCCGAGACACTTAAAATCATGTACAATGGTAAAATATAAATATACACTTTTAGAAAAAATATATTACATTCTTCTTAGCAGTAAACTCTATGTTTCTGTTGAAAAAAAAAAGAAAAAAGAAAGTCCAATCTGATAGTAAGTATTTAAGTGATGAGCTATATGTAAATACATCATTATGAATAATATGTAATTTTACACAAAAGGTTAGCGGGTATCTGACTGTTTCTGGGACAGAAACTGAACATAGGAAGTTTTGAATGTAGATAGGGATGAAGAATGTCGAATTTTGATAGGGAGGGAATTCCAAAAATTAACGGAGCGAGCAATACAGGAGTTTTGGAACAAGGCAGATCTGTGAAAAGGAATATAGAGGTCGGAAGGTCGAGATCTTTTGGAGAGGGAGTGGACTGAGGACTTGAATTGGAGAAGGTTGTAGACGTAAGAAGGACGATGATTGTTATGATTACAGAACATTCGGATGCGAATTTCAAATGTTTATGCTATTTTATATAAGCAAGTCTTATAATGCTAAAAATAATCTTTATAATGATGACTCAAGCATTGGAACTGATGAAGAATTGAAAAGATGCGAACCGAAAAAAAAATACCTTTGAGAATTAATACATAAAAAAACAAAATTAATTACTGATTGCCCTTTTAACAAAAGTCCAACTTATTTGATGAGATTTGTAGTTAAATCATGGAGCATAGATATCGAGGATAATTAAGTAATTCATAGAATTAATAATTAGTCTAAATTATAAAAATAATTAAACAACTATTGTGAGAGAAAAATGTATACATTTAGAAAAAAAACAAAAAAAAAAAAAAACAAGAGTTTGGTCATTCTTAATATAATCAGGGTGACTCACTCTTTATGTTCAAACTCTGGGGAATGATTCTAGACAAACTTTACAACTACAAAAATCATATTATGCATGAGCCAATTCCGAACGGGAAAGTAGTTAAGAACAATTTTGTGCGGACACGTTTTTCATTGAATAACAAGGAATTGCAAGAAAACTGTTCAAGATAATTAAATTCTAAGTACACCATCGCAAATTAGACTATTTTTTTTTGTTGAGAAAACTGATTAAATTTACTGAAGTCAATAATAAAAGTGACATTCATGAGGTTTAATATAACCGCTATATGTTATAGATATGTTGTTCGTGTTTAGGTACTGAGACTACAGTAGTACAGAGGTTGAATTAGATCTCCTTAAAGTATATTTTATCATTGATCTTAGTAAATTTAATCACTATTTTCTTTTTAAAAAAATTGTCTACTTTACGATAGTATACTTAGAATTTATTTTTATTGAACAGCTTTTGAGCAATTCCTTCGTATTAAAAAAAAATTGACCAATGCATCAAATGAACATGGAAATTTTCTTTAAATCAGCCTCCCTCTCTCCCAGAGTTTGGCCATTAAAAACTGAGACATATTGCATATATATATCAGAAAAATTATTACAGTTAATATATGATTTGTCACATCTAAGAGAATCGGATACACTTGTTTAAAAACATTAGAAAATATAAAATATTGCAACTAAAAATTATTGAGCGAATCTTTCACTTAAATATTTGGTCTCCTTTCCCAAAATATTGATAATTTTTTTTCTCACAAAAATGGAAATTTAATACTATTATAGGAAGAACAACGCCAAGAATAAATTACAGAAAAAAACAATCTCCCCTGAAATGTTTGTCCAAGCCATTATAAAGAACTCCTCTTTTAGAAAGATAAGTATCGTTAATTAAGGGACTCAATTAAAAAATGAGAAGCAGAGACGAGCTTATTATTTTATTTATATATATTTTAAGATGCTAACTAATTTATTCTTTACCGAGACCGAAATTTATTTCTTTTTTTAGTATTTTTATTCGATGTGTAAACAAAACCTAAACCTATAGTTTCTTTAGAAATACTGGTCTTATTGGAATTTTGTAATTTATGTTGCATTATAACTCATTTAATACTTTAGGAAATACTTTTTTCTTATACTGCTCAACAAGGAAGGCAAAAAATAAATTATAATATTTATTTTTTACATATGCCGACGTTTCGACCTGAAGTTCAGGCCTTCATCAGGGCTTTCTCCTTAAGTGTCAAGGGGAGAATAAGGAGAAAGGAGAAAGCCCTGATGAAGGCCTGAACTTCACGTCGAAACGTCGGCATATGTAAAAAATAAATATTATAATTTATTTTTTGCCTTCCTTTTTGACTGAGCACCCCAACTATTCTTCTCTTCATTATCCACGACAGTCAACCAATTACCAATTATAGTATTTTTAAATTTATTGTTGTGTATCTCATTAATAAACGACCATCACCATAAATAAAGGTCACATTTATATTTGCTAAGACTATTTATTTAATATAATACATAAATCAAGAGAAAACATTTTAAAATAAAACAGATAAGAAAATAAATAAGACCATTAAATTAAAATTAATAAAATTGTTCAGGTATATTTGGTCCGATTAAAATCGCCTCGATTTATCTCTTTTAATTCATCGTTTCATATTTATAAAAATTGCATTAGTTTATTGATGCTGTCATAGGTTGTTAGTCAAAATAAATGCACGTAGAAAAGCGTATTTAAATATGTAAAAAAAAATTTTTGCATAATATACTTGTAATGTATATATATAGCACAAATATGAGATGGTAACCTAATTTGTTTGACAAGAGATTATGTGGGGGACGTGTTTGGTATGAAACCCAAACCTGTTTGCCACAAATGGTATGGCGCCGCACCACATTCGAATTTATCCCGGTCTTGGAGAAGGTAGCTGTCTTAATTGGCTCGATATAGCAACAGACACATTATTAAATCTATTATTAATATATATATATATATATATATATATATATATATATATATATATATATATATATATATATATATATATATATATATATATAATTATTTATTTATATTTATTATTATAATGTAATATTTATTTTAAATTTAGAATATGCAGAAAATATTCTATCGTCTAAGGAAATTTTTATAATAAAATCATAATAAATAATAATGAGAAAATTAAAAAAAAAATACTAAAAATTTAAATAATTTTATAAAAATAAATAATAAATAGGGTGAACGCTCCAGTTACGGACAGGGAGCTCAGTGATGGGCAGATTGGAATTTAAATGTAAATTATAAAATTCCTTATTGACTTAAAGGTTCCAGGTTTTTCTATTTTGAAGACCAATGCCTTCTATTGACAACTGTATGAACAAAGTTCCCAAAAGAAAATTGTAGAATGCCTATCATTGTTTTTTCTATAGTGCTCTTGAGATCAGAGTGTTCATACCTTCCTACTAACATAGGTGATCAATAATTAGGACTCATAAAATAATCAGGTCATTATAAAAATTCTTTTTAATTGTGCCGACGTTTCAACACAAACATGTGGGTCATTACCAGAGCTGAAAACTTTTAAATACAATCTGAGATATAATATTACACGGCCGATAATGGTAAATAAGAAACTGTAATGATTGATGGCCCATGAATCTTTACTATTATTAATACTGTGTATTAAAAATGAAATATGTAAAAAGTTATACAAACTAAAAATAATGTATATAATCAATTTATAAAAATTTGTAATATTTTCTCCTACTAACCGTGGTTCGAGCACTGAAGACTTTCAAGTACTGACAATATAATACACAATCCTAATGGTTGAAAAATCGGCACAAATAAAAAAAAATGTATAATGATTGCGTCCTGATAATTTGTCACCCATGATATGTAGAACAGTCGACTAGATTCCTTCAATACTTCGTACTAACAGTTTTGCTAAGAGCAAGTTGAACATTTATGTTATCTTATCTTTACAGTTAAATAAAGGTTTTAGAATTTTTCTGAGATATGTTCATTACTGATACCGACCCCCTGTTCATTACTAGAACAATTGAATTTCGGGATGTCCCTCACTAGTGAAAAAAATGTTTTTTTTTTAATGGTAATTAGCCTGCATAACTGAATATTTTTTTCAAATTTAAAGTATTAAATAGAAAAAAGAGATCCTAGAGATTCTAGATTTTCATAAGAAAAGTTTATAACTATAACAATTACAGATGTATAAGCCAAAAAAGAAAAAAAATTGTCAACTATGTCCTTCACTGCTGCGCTTACCCTGCTTGATTTAAATAATAGGACATTTAGTTTCAAATCCGACTCGTTTTTAATACAACGAATTATTTTATAACAACCGCATCCAGAAGAGAATAAAATATAAAAAAACTATTAGTATATCTTAGTGAGAAATCAGTCATTAAAAATATATCCTTTTCTATAATCCCTTCTCAACCTGTCGACCTTTGAATCTGGGGTTTAAAACCTTCAAATTGTTTCATTAATTCCATCAAAATTGAAGAAATTTAAGGATATAAATTGGGATATGCCACTTTTTCATTAAATTCCTTTTCATCTGATACCTTATTCATCAAAATTCATGGCTTCTATAGACTGTATAAAAAAAAAAAGTTGAAGAAAACAAAAATATTCAATGTTAGAAATTCCCAGGTCCTGTTATTCCCTACCGCCGAATTCGGCAATACCATTATCTTCGTCGGATTAAGATTTTATTACCGCGAAGAGGTAATCGGGTTACTGTTGCCTCTGTCAGGGTAATTACATCCCGGGACAGAAATCGCCCGAAAAAGTCAGACACTGTCAGGAATGACAGCTCCAGAAATGATTTTCAGTAAAGAACTTAAAAATTTTATGGAATTATTAATCGAATTCAATAAACTTCATTAATAACTAATTCGGTTTCAAGTGGGTTGTTTACATAAATATAAATAAATAAATAATTTTCTAGTCAGAAGAAAATATACGTTTTGATAGCGCATTATGTTATAATTTTAAAAACCAGTCATATATTTTTTTTTTTTAAGTTCACTTACTGTAATCCTATATATTATTTATAAAAGGTGTTTTTTGTCGGCACGCCATAACTTCGTCAATTCTTCATCAGATCCAATGATTGGCCACTCATTTTGAAGATATTCTTCTCCTTCACATGCGAAAAATAGTCGCATCCTACCGAAATTTCTGGGGGAAAAGTTACGAAGGAAAAGAAACTTCATTTGCGAATAACTCAAAAACTATTTTTTTCTTGATTGTACCCATGATAATTATAAAGATTAGTATATATATCTACTACACTTTATTTCCAGGCTGATATATTAACTTTATTATTTCTTAAAAGTATTTGTTAGTTCTAACATTTTATGTTTTTTAATAATTTAGAAAATCCCCTCATTAGGGCATTATTTTGTCTTTATTACTTTTATTATCTTTCCAGTTAGAGTTTAAAAATAGGTCCTAGCAAAGCAATTTGTACAAATATTTAGGTCTATTATGTTAAATGAAATATTGTAATCGACCAAGGAAAAAATATTCATTTGTTCCTTACATAATACATAGGAACTACTTATTTCCATATTGTTTTTATATTTCTTCACTAAGCAAAATATTTTACGAATTATTCGCACGAGCCAACTAGTGATATATAACAATAAAATGAAAAATAATAAGTCGTAGAAGTAACAATCATCACCAGGAATTCCCTTTTATGCTAACTGGAGCTAACGTTTCCTAAGAATAATAACATGGTACAAAACATCGGTCCATTAGTCTCGCTTGCCAAAATAAAAAGAGGTTCTTGTCATATGAATATTAATTTTAATTGCTTTTGCTCCTCATACCAAACTGAAACGACAACAACTTACTAGACAATCGCTCTAAACTTTCAATTAATTACAAAAGACTAATATACATGACTATACTAAGGCCTGTTTGAACTTACAGTATTGAGCTATGAGGCTCCACCAAACCATCGAATTCCTCTCTAAATATTTTTATATATCCATAATATGTTATATTGTCATATTTTTTACCACTACCTTTTAAAATTGTTCTATTAGGAACATTCCATGCATTGGTACAATCAAAACAAGCCACATCAGAAACAGTAGCTATCTAAACGTTCCTAAGTTATATACATACATTCCTCCTTTCACTCTATTAATACCAGATCTCAACCTATCGATTTATTTATTCCTTCTCATATAACTACATCCTTCAACAAATCAATCGTCATTCGTGCTACCTCCTTCTGTAATTCTTTACCTATCACCAATGGGCAATCCTCATCCACAAATAATTCTTATTCCACCGCCAACTTCATTTTCAAACTCCCGTACCTGTGTGATACTTATTAGATTCTGAAATTACAACTGCTCATTAACAATTAATCGACAAGTTACACCTTATTTTATTTCATTTATTTTTTTTCTTTGTATACATGTAAACCATATAAAATGTACTAGTGTTACTTTGTTTACTCTATTGATCAAATATTATTGCAAAAAGAATTTTTTTTTATTTCTTAAAGATATTTACAACTGCATTAAAGAAATACATTTAGTAAATTTGAACATATGGTAACACTATAATAATATGTATACATTAGAAAATTACGGAGCCATTTTCTTTTCAGACGCCTTGGAGGGTTATCAGAAATTGAAGAGGAAGCAAGGTAAGAAACGAGAGGGTTGGGATGATTCTGAAGTTTATTATGGAAGGACAGATATCTGGATTGGGCCAGATCTGAAACATAAGAAACATTGAGAACATTATGGATGGTTTTATTTATAACAAAGTAGGGAGCATTGAGGATTTTACGAAGGATTTTGGATTGTAAGGATTGGGTACGAGAGGAATTCGATGGTTTGGTGGAGCCCCATAGCTTAATACTGTAAGTTCAAACAGGCCTCAGTATAGTCATGTATATTTGTCTTTTGTAATTAATTGGAAGTTTAGAGCGATTGTCTAGTAAGTTGTTGTCGTTTCAGTTTGGTATGAGCAAAAGCAATTAAAATTAATATTCATATGACAAGAACCTCTTTTTATTTTGGCAAGCGAGACTAATGGACCGATGTTTTGTACCATGTTATTATTCTTAGGAAACGTTAGCTCCAGTTAGCAATAAATTTATTTTTTCATTCATTCATTCATATATCACCTTAATACAACCAAATATATAGGAACTTAGAGGAAAAAAATTTTTAGTCGTGAAAATTCTGAGCACACCCTCAAATATCTTCGGGGTTAATAAATAAACTATTATAAATATTTTTAATAATTGGTAATTGGTTGACTGTCGTGGATAATGAAGAAATATTATAAAAAATAAATATTATCATTTATTTTTGCCTTCCTTTTTGACTGAACACCCCAACTATTCTTCTCTTTATTATAAATATTCAGTGATAACCGTGGTAGTTAAGATGTTACATGGAACATTATTATTGTTGCTTTTTCACAAGAGGTTATAACCTCTAATCTTTATAGAACATTGTGTTTTCATAGCGTCCTTTGAGTTATCTTGAAAAAGAAAGTAAGAATAAAGAAAAAAAACACGAAGTTGTCTGGAAAGCTCGTAAACAGGTTGTAAACAAGATGTAATTTCCACATTGAAGCACCCGTAAATAAAATGCAAACTAAAAAGGAGAACTAGGATAAGAAAAGCGGTGGGGGTGGAAGAAAGAGGACCCCCAAGGCATTGAGGTGGAGGGGGGGAGGTAATTGATGAGCCAGGGGAATGAGATTGGGCATTATGTTCCTCGTCGTAAAAATGGAAATGAACAAGGCTCAACCGCACACTGTCTATAAATAAAGCCATTTATTATCTTACCCAATCTTCATAATTGTATCCAAAACATTTCCCAAGTAGCCCTAAACTGAAATTACCCTCGTGCAACTTTTATAAGTGATGAAACTTTTCGTGACTTCCCCGTCTTGGGCAGTAGCACTTCCGGCAGCGGAGGGATATTATCTCGGAGTGCATGTCTCGGTCAGGTTCTAGTTTTCCTTCCCTCAACCATCGAACTATCCGAATTGCTATTAAGACAACTTAAGCTTTTATTGTAATAAGAAGTCGGAACTATTTCATTATCAAATAATACGCTTTGTATACAGAGTGCTGAACACACCGATGTTATCGGAAATCCATCAAACCAATTCAACTAGTGTGTTTTATTCAGAGATTCCATCACCGGATGAATCTTCACTGGCTATAATAACATCATTGTTGGATTTAACATCATATAAGCTCATTGTTGTAATTTCTGAAATTACTCTACATATGTTTTTAGACATACGTAACGGGATCTGCATAGAAGGGAAATAGCTACAGTGTATAAAAATTCAAATACAGCTTCTTCACAATAACCGTCCATATACACTCATGGACATCTGATTAATACAGAAGAAGTAGCGAACGATGCTCTACTGAACTTAGTATTAGGCACATCATCGAAAGGCCTATTTGCGCTAGTTATACACTGATATATTTCTGAACCCGTTGGTCATGCAGTGAGGTTAATGTGGATACGGGTAAGGTAGGGGCTTACCCCTGAAAATGAAGAACCTTTGAAAAATATATTTAAAAAATCATAAAACGTAATTACAATATTTACAGTCGAAGGAGCTCGAAGGGAGGCTATTTTCCCTTGTGTGAAAGACAAGGAAAGACTCTAGGAGATCCCAGCGCTTCTCTCTCAGCCATATTAGAAGGTATGTAATTCCATTGGAGACAAAGAGAGCACTAATTGCTAAGTTGAGAAACGGATCCGATGATATCTATAATCTCAGCGCTGAGTTTAGCAACTTGTACTATATATAAAATTATAAATTATTAATTAATTAAATTATTATTAATTAAATAAAAATCAAACTTTTAATTAAATACTTCCTGGCGAGTGATGAATTATTTCTTATGGTTTAATACATTTTTTTTCGTTGTTTGATTTTTTTTTTTTATGTTTATAAATAAATTATGCATTTTTACAGTGCGATTTTTTTTTTCATACTGCAACATTTCATTTTAAAATTGTTTCTTAGTTGACAGGTATCACAGCTTGTGTTTTGGATTTTAAGTATTACAATTGGTATTCAGTTATACAATATTAACAAATATAATAATAATAATTATAATACTTTATTTATTCTTAGACGAGTTCCTCAGAATAATACAGAAATACATAAACATGGGATAAGGAGCCTTAGAGATACATAAATAAAAATACAGAGTAATTAAACAGTCATAGTAAAAAAAAGGAAAAATTATAAGTTATTTTCTAATTTTAATTAGTTAATTATAAAAAATTAAAAAAAAATGAAGTAAAAATAATGAAGAACTAACTAATAATTTATATACATATTTACATTAGTATCTATTTACAATTTCATGGGGACTGGATGGATAAGAAATGATTTTTATATTCATATAGAACCTTGTGTTGTTCCTTTTTTTCCCCTCTATAATTTTCTCATAATAATGTTTACTGTTTCTTCCTTTTTTTTTAAGTTGTATATAAATTTCTTTGTAATACTCAATCCACCCTTTTAACTAATATATTTATCTATAAATAATTCAAACAAATTCCACATTATTCCTCCCACCCACCATTCTTCAAACCAATTACTAACACAACCATCAATCTACACTCATTCTAAACTCACCTCACACCTAAAAAAACCAACATATCCCTAAAATATAAATCAACAATAAAAAACCCATAAAACACTAAAAAATAAACCAAACACCAACCACCACCATACCTCCAACCACATCCACATCCAATTCACACCAATATCAAAAAACAAACCCCATAATCCACAAATCACCCCACTTCTCCCCCACCCAAAACCCCCTATAACAACTTCCACTCACTCCCACCAATACCAAAAAATTTCCACCTACCCAAACTCCACCCCACATCCCCTAACCCCAATTACCCCCCCAACAAACCACCCTCAATACCCCCCCCCCCTCCCCCCATACCCCCCAACCCACACTACAACACCCCCCACCCCCCCCCCCCCACCCCACCCCCCCCAAAACCCCACCCCCCCCCCCCCCCACACCACCCCCCACCCCACTCCACCCCCCCCTCACCCCACCCACCCTACATTCCAACACCAACCCCCCCCCCACCCCCCCCCAATAACACTAGCAGTGGTTAGTTTCTGAACAATTGATTTCATTTTATTATATTCTTATTATATTATATTCATGTGTTCACATTTATGGAATATATTTTTATTTTTAATTAAAAAAAAATCTATTTTGCATAACTTTAATCTATTAAAATTTGTTTCTCAGTTACTAAATCCTGTACTCCGGAGATAAAGGACATTATTTCACATCTTTGTATTTATTCGGGAAGCTAATTTGCCATAATTTGAACTATTTAAAATTTTTTCTTCGCTACTAAATTATTTACCTCCGGGGCACAGATATAAGAAAACCTATAAAAAACACACATACGCTTGATGTAAATGCTTAATTTGATATCATGCTAAGCAGTCAGCACAGATTTTGAATGAACGACAAATAACCTGTCTGTGCTAACGTGCTAAAGTGTTATTATTTATAGTAAGGTCATGCCTGTAATGTAAACCAAGTTTCATAGTTCTTAATTGATCTACTAACGTTTTGATTTATTTTTAAAATGCTAAAGCGAAGAGAAAAGAGTGAGTTGCTGGATTATTTGATAATAAATTCTTCAAATAGAAAACATGAATGAAGATTTAGAAGGCACAGAACTTGATGAATACATACAAGAAATTCTAGCTGCCTTTACATTTCATTTCTGTGGATATTGTACACAAACAAAGATTCAAACACATCAAAACCTTACAATAACCTTCTCCGTGCATTCACGAAGTTAGAAACACTTTACAGGATCCTAAGAGTCCTACGTCATATTTAACACACATTTCATAAATAATTTTTTCGACTTTACACATTTAAGAGGTTTACAATAATTAACACGGGTTGCTATTATGAAACTGTTTCTTTCTCGAAGTCATGCGGGATTCTTTTGTTTTTAAGGTTGTTTTTTTTTTGTAATCCCATTAAATTCAATATATTTTTTTTTAAATTAAATATAATAACATCGTTTATCCGGAATTATTGTCTATTTGAAACAGCTCTGAAATCATTCTTTCGAATAAATCAGATTCTAACTGTAATCTTATTCTAAAAACATGGGTAAAGAACATCGATTGTGCCAACAACAAATTTCCAACCCTGGTACAGCAACATTTTTTATGAGTGTCCCTATTACGTATCAATCTTAGCGAAATTAGGACTCATACCAAAATTATCAGATATTTTAAATAATGATGAAATTAAAATAAGGCCGGTAATAAATTTTCTTAAAGTCAATGATTTGACTAATTTTTCTATTTTATTTTTTGTTTATTTATTTAATTTTTTTTTTTTAAATAATTTAGTATTGAGATAATATAAACAAAGAATGGATAGGCGTTGATAACCTCAGGGCTTTACGCCTCTAAGCCCTAAACAACAACATCAATTGTAAAATTTAAAATATTAATATTTTAAATTGTGTATTGATGGTTGACTGTAGTGAATATTTGAAATAAAGAATGGTTTGGGTGATAAGTAAAAAAAAATAGTAAAAATAAATAATTATATTTATTAAATAAATAAATATATTGAAATAAATAAATATATTGAAATAAATAAATATAAATAATTATTTTTACTTATTTTTTTTACTGATCACCCAACCATTATTCTCTTCTATTAATATTTTTGTTACTACGTGAGATTGTACCATTTTTTTTAAATTAGGCTTTAATCTCTAGTAAAGAAATTATAGAGTAATGAAGGGACAAAACGAATGTATCTCCCCCGATGTTTTATTCAGTGTTCTCATTACGCGAGTTCTATTTCTCTCCCTCTCCTACTATCGGAATTATTCATATCCCGTTATTGGTTTTGAATTAACATAACAGACTGTTACTAAATGAACAAAAAATATTATTAGCATTTTCAACCTCTAAAATCATCCAATTCAAAAATTTATATTAATTGGGAGCTTTTCGAGTAATGTTTTTCTTATAATAAAAATGAAGATGATATACAGAAAATAAATTAAGGAGCAAGATTAAAAAGAGGAGAAAATTTATGGTTTTTCTGAAGAAAAATAAAACAAAGCATTTTATAAATTATGAAACAAATACTACCATAGAGTAGTTAGTATTCTAGTATACGGATATATTTTAAGAGACAAAATTTAGAAATAATGTTATTTTAATGTTGACACATGATTTTTTTTTTAAGAAAAAAAAAATGTTTGAAAATGGCTCTTGAAGCCAAAACGTTAAAAAATAATATTTTTTTAAATATTGTAATAATGTTTTAAAATTGAAAGTAAGGTCTGTAAGATAAAGATTAAATAAGGGTTTTATAAAAAATAATCTTATATAGATTAAATATAATTTAATCGTTAACAATTAATTAAAAATGTTAAGCCCATTTAAAAAAAAGTAAAATTTGAAAAGTGGCCTTTACAAACTTATTCTCACTAGTAATTGGCAGTACTATGAGGTAATATACAAAACATTTGTTTTCTCTTAAAGTATGTATTCTCACCTGTCATGATATTGACAAGCATCAGATGTGTTGTGATAAAATAAGGATTGACACTATAGGCATGAGGAAGGATAGTAGTCAGCAGCACCTCTTCCTGGTCATTATTTACTATCTTGATTTAGATGAGAAGATTTCCCATCCAGCTCCTTTTTATTCTCCTGATGATGGACACGTCGTTTATAAGTTTGTTTGTGAGTCCGTGTAGTTTGGTATGAAAACAAGAGTAGAGAGTACGTATGTGTTGGTCTATAGTTGGTTGTCGTAAGTCGTTGTGTAAAGTAAGTCGTTTATTGTTGACGTACCTCCTGTTATAAGCCGTAAAATTTTGGATTGAAATGACTATGGAGTATTTTTTTTGCGTCTTTTTTGCCTAACCATAAATCTGAGAGGGGTATGATCAGATGGGTTTGAATGGGCAAGTGTTTGTATTTAGTTTTTGTCGACCATTCAATTTCGATTTAGAAAAAAGTAAGTACAGTATTTTTAGTCCCTTTTTTAAAGTCTGTCCTTTAATTTGGACGTGTGGGCCCCAGATCATCCTTCTGTCGAATATTAGTCCAACGTAACGAACTGTGTTTGTCTGAGGAATTTGGTTCTCTCCTATATACACTGGTAGACACGTTTTTCGTCAAAGTAATATTTTAAAATTTATTTTATGTGGTCAACATTTGATGTTTTTTTTTTTTTCCTCCGTTGATATTACAGACCTCATAGATATTTTGCCGCCTAAATCAGATTTTTCTAGCTCAGCCTATCATGGGCTACTTCTTTCCAGTTGGCTGCATGCAGTTTTATTTCATCTTTATTGATTCTATCGATCCATCGATGGTTTTTGTACTGCGTGATATTTTGCCATCTATTGATTGTTATGTAGAGCAGCTCTTTATCGGTCTTGCTCATTTATGCGGTAGTATTCTAATCCCAGATTGCTCTGGTTATCATGCAGAGAATATTTCTCTCTAATCTTTCAATACTTCTTTCCAGGGTTCAGGTCTAGCAGCCTTATATGAGAACTGTGTCATATAATTTTATATCCTTAATTTCAGTTTCTTGGGGATTACAATATATTTGAAAGAGAGAAGAAAGCTATGCGCTTGCTATACGCTGATCTATTTTGGACTGTTGGTCATTTTTTAAAAACGTATATTAGCATAAATTTGGATCTATTTATTTATTTCATATGTACATCATTGATAAGAATTGTCCAACAATTCAAAGCGAATAGGATGAATTACAAAAACATTTTACTCTTGAAGTCGACTACAAGGGAGTGCTGGGAATACCAAGAACTTGAACCGAACCAATGAAACGTCTTTTAGGGAAATAGATTTATTTTCTCGGCCAGAGAGAATTCCAATTTCGAACGAATAGAAACTATATCCCGTTCTCTTTTATATTCGATACCGTAAAACAGTTTTCCTTCCGACATGGAAATGCTAATTAATTCAGCATGGGCAAGCATTTACAAACCGAAGCGAAATAGTTCGAGCTTTACCAATACCGACCTCAAATGCGGAATTACAGATGCTAATCAAGAAGCATTACCAGTCCAGTATTCTCCATGCTCGTTTTACCGATAAATATTCAACGGGGTAAACTGTTACCTATTTATACAGCTCAGAGCTTTAAACCAGAAGCGGAAAAAAAATAAACAAATTTAAAAAAAATCTTGGTACTTTTAAAGATGAACTTTCTAGGTGAAGTCCAAATTGGGTTCATTCCTGTTCAAAAAATAATATTTAAAATAAATGACATGACCTCCGATATTTATTTTTCACTGTGGTATAAATGTAAAAAAAAATAATTAAATAATTTGTGACTGCTTTCTATTAAACTAAAATAATATACATAAATTTAATAATACATTTAAAAAAGTAGTAATAACAACCATTTTATCAAATCTAAGAAATTAAAATCCTCAAAATCGTCTTCAACTAGACATAAAATTTTAATAGGTTCAATGGAGATAGAAATTTTCTAGTTTTATATTATTTGGAACAGCCTTGTAAAATAACTGGAGACTTAAGCAGAAAACCACGACTTAATTTGCAAGTATTATTTCTTCCTTCATTGTGAGGCAGAAATTCTTTATTTACAAGCTTTTTTTTTTTTCTTTTTTCATATTAAACTATGTCATAGCACAAAATTATTATCGTAACAAAATTATATCAAATCATTTTTTACTTTCACTTACCTACATATGTATAAGTATATAAATAACGGAAAGTATTGCAATCGTGATAAATTTCGAATCTCAGTTTTCAGGAAAATACATGTTTGATTGACGCTAAGTCTAAATAACCAAGTTCCACAAAATGATCTGTGTGTCTATGTGAAAAATCCAGATCAAAAAAGAAAAGTCCCACTAATATGAAATTACATATTTAATGTAAGTAAACACCTGGAATATTACAGCAACTTTTTCCTTAAAATCGACTAAACGGAAGTGTCGCATTATATCATCGATTTTACACAATTTTTTCTCGGAAATCACTCAAAAGATTTTTATTAAATTAACAATTTATAATTAAATGATCTTTAATACCAGTTACGTCTTATCCTCATTGATGTAGCTTAACAGGGCATAAATCTCCAAAATGTCTTCCTTTAATTACCTTCACTTTATTTTAAAATCTCAACTGTCTCTTATTGTTAATAGTAATGAAAAAAAGGTTCAATATAAACTATGAAATGAAAATTGACAGTTTGTGTTATTTTAATGAGTTTTTCACGAATGTTTTTTTTTAAGTTTTAAAACAATTTTTTAATTGAATTTTTATTCAATTCATAAACATTTTTTAATAGCCCAGTTTTGTCCGACAATATTTTCCGTTCAAAGTAGAGAGGTAACAGCAAGTTGTGTGATGCGCGCACCAGATATATCCTTTTCTATCAGCAATCATAAAATCCCACATTTCTCTCTTCCCAGTGATCCAACCCAATTTCAAAACTAATATAAAACTTTTGTATTAATTCGAAAAAAACTAGCTAAAGTTAAAAAAAATTACACACAAAAAAAAAAATATATATAAAAAATGAATAAATATCCACTCAATTTTTCTAGAACTAATTAAAGATAAAATCTAATACTAATATGAGAAAGTTTGCTTTTGGCTGAAGTAAGCTTTATATTTCAATAGCAACGATATCTATTAAAATATTATAGGTAGAATAAAATATAATATATTCGGAAGGCCAACGAACGTTCACGAAAACGAAAAAAAAACACATAAATATAGATATTCGTAGAACGATGATTAGTTATTTACCGACATATCATTGATGAAAGTATATGTATCGAAATTTACCAATAATAAACATCAGAAAAAAATTGTACACGTAAATCTATATTACATTTTTCAATGGACTTTGTATTAAATAATTTTTTTTTTTACCGAATTCGTAATAGTCCTCATAAATAAGTGGATACATTTATCTTAAAGCTTCCACAAACTTCCTCAAAATGGTTTGTAATGTTTTGTAGAAGACGAGACAATGTAATAGGAGTTAATAACGTTGCCTCAGATAATTGCCGAGGAAATACGTCAATTATTACTCGGTTAATTGGAGGGTGCCTTCACTAAGATTAAGTTAAACGGTACAGAGAGACAATCGTACGTTGCCTTAAGACAAATAAACGTGTTAACCATCGGTCAGGGGTGTCTTTGGTCTTACGTAACCTCGTTAGGTACTACAGCTTCTAAAGGATAGTCGTCAGACGTCTGACTGATGTCGTACAGAGTCTGACAGATCAAGACAAAGAAATTACACCACAATGATATCGCTAGATGCAATTCTCCAACATGTCCGTTTGTGATGTTACTGATGATAGTCAATTCAACGCAAGGAAACCAATCAACAATCCACATGTTTTCAGTAAACTAAATTATCAATTCTTTATTGAGAAATATTACAATCTGTCACATCTAAGGACAATAGTAATAGTGATAGAAGAGTAGCTCATTAACAATATATATATAATAAATAAACAGTAAATTATTAATACTAAAAGTAAAAGTTATTTGACTTTGGATAATTTAAAAGTATTCAAATTATTTTTTATTAGAAATCTTTGAGACGGTTTTATTCTACTCTTTTTATATCCCAAAATATATCTATTATATAAATAGATAGGGAGTGGGGTAGCTCAATGGCAGGTTACTGAGCTTCCAAAGCTAAAGTTTCCAGGTTCGAATCCCGGCTCATGGCAGAAAATTTATTTATTCTGTTTCATTGGTCGTGGGGCGACCCTCGGTGGGTAGACCCTCCTGGGGCACACTCAGCCTCTGTAAAGTAGGGACCCTTACTTAAAATAATTTGTTAAGGGGGAAAACCTGGCGGTTGAGCGTGATTTCAGTCATCACCTCCTTGCACAACAGTAGACCAGGAAACAGTGCTTTACCTAAATAGTACTGAAACCAAGACCCTTCATGGGTTGTAGTGGTACATGTTTCTTTATGTATATATATATATATATATATATATATATATATATATAGATTGATAAAAAATTAATTTTATTGAGTTTTCTTTTTAATATAAACGTTGCATTGAATTTTTTTTTAACTTGGATTTTCCATGGAAGATACCTGAACTAAGACATGATACAATCCTATAATAAATAATAAGTCTTTAACGAATTCAAAATCACATCAAGTTCACATTTGTACTAGTCCGTGGTACAGACCCCTTTTTATTAAATTAATAAAACAAGCATTAAACTTCCTAAATAGCTTCATCTGATTGTAACCTACAAATAATTTATTTAGGGAAATTCTCGATATTAGGATTTTTTCAATCTGAAGATCGGCAAACTTTGTCTATTTAATTAGGTACTAAAAAGTTGTAAATACCCATTAGCTTACCACTTGAATCGTAAGATAATATGATCACAAAATTGGAAAAAAAAAAAGGTGCCCTACAAAAATATTGGGCAACTTAGCCTATATAATCACGTTATTTTGAAAAGTTGGAGGTTCAGGCCACCCCAAAGGGTCTAATATTTTTGTAAGCCAACTTTTTTTTTCTTCCGATTTTTTGATCATATTATCTTACGACCCAAGTGGAAAGCAAAGTTTTATCAGTCATGGATCGACTCTGATCTAGGGAGATCCTGCTGGGCACATCCAACCTTTATAAAGGGTACTATAGATTAAATTATTAATTAATGGAAAAACCTAAAAAATAACCGTTGGAGTCACTGATCACTTCTCTGTAAAACCGTTGTCCTTAAATTTTTTTTTTTTTATGCCTTGCTTATAATTTTTATACAGGCTCAGAATATCGAAATAAAAACAACAAATTTCTGAAAATAATTATTGACAATGGCAGGTTTATTATAAACCAATTAAGAAAAGATTTCTTGCTTGTGGAGCAAATTTTTTGATTGCCCTTGTTTGTGGATTTTATACCATGCTTCTACTATAGAAGAATAATTCACAGATTATTATTTAAGTTTAATTTTAATAGTTAGTTTCGTTAAGCAGGTTAACTCGACGTGTAAAACATAGAACAGAATATCAATAAATAATAATAAAAATAAAATAAAATTTTGATATAATATCTAGACCATATAAATAAAAAATACAAGGATTCAATCAACGATCTGTGAGAATATAAACCAGTAGCTTCATTTATATACTTTTTTGCTATCTGCAAAATTTGGAATTTAATTCATATCATGTGATATCCACTCAATCAGAAAAAATAGATCATTTAATGGAACATTATCACCGTTTATTACACGCAATATATGTATATGTATACGTATTAATTGATCTTAATTAAATATTACGTAGTAATATTAAAATAATTAAAAATAAAAAAAACTTCAACATATGTATGTATCCTAGCCCTGTGAAGAAAGCATTGATTATGTTTGATCCTAGAAAAGGACGACCTAGGCTAAATTTAGACAACCCTGATACTTCAGATCTAGGGCACACCGTCCCTGGACTTGAAGGAATGGTTTCTGGAATACAAAAAGAAAAGTTCAAAAGAGTTTTTTAATAATTCTTTTGTTTTCTTTTTACCTCCACAAGGGATGGAAATATCAAGAAAATAGAATGATAGAAACGAAATAACCTAAATTATAAACACAGCCATACATCTAAGTACTATACATACATCTAAATTATCCACAAACTAGATAAAAAAATATAAAACTCTTTATCTTGCAAACCAATCAGCATCATGTGCAGAAGCTCTAAAATATTTGAAAAATTAATAGGATGTGATATCACACATTCAATTCGAGGAAGCATGAATTACACTGAGTTACTGACTACATTGCAAGAGCAATAGAACAAAATTATATGCAACTGGTGTATTTTTGGATGTCGCTCAGGCGTTTGACAAAGTCTGGCATTAGGGACTTATTATTAAACCAAATGTATATACACGTACTATCACATCCTTCATTCCTCTTTGGCAAATTATTTTTCGAAAATTTGTTTAATTCCACTATCTTTGAAGTTTTCCGAGTTCAATACTGAGCCCTGTATTTTATTTAGTATATACTTACAAAATACTTGTTAACAATGAGACATTGACACACGCTGACGATACAATTTTTATAAAACATCATAATCCTACATAGGTATCACTGATTTTAGAACACATCATAGTAAACCTACAAGACTAATTCAAAGCACCATAAATTCGACTATATAATGACAAATCCAAACAAATATCGTACAGCCGGCTATTTCGCGATGGCAGAATATAGATATAAGGTAGATTTTAAGTTTGTTCTAAGAAAATTATCAAGATAGAAGTGAGCCCCATCACCCAGATTGAAAGTCAAGAAATAAAGATAAACAGAACTAAGAAAAGCTCAGCAAAAATGTATCTAAGATACAGCACAAAGAACATGTTAAACATATGTAAGAAACGAAACTATGTATGAAACTGGGGATAAGGAAGAAAAAAAAATGTCGGACAGACATACTTGGATGTACAAAGAGAAGACATGGAGCCTACATAATTATATGAAACGGCAAGGCCTTTGACAAACGATCCAAACTACTTTATCTAAGATTTTACTAATCTTCAAAACTGAATCCGATGTATTCACATGTACTTAAACTCAAATAGAGATACTCCTTACAGATACACAGTATCGCCATTGTTCAAGGATCAACCCCTGAAACACAAAAAATAACAATTCTTAACAAGGAACTTCACCATCATTTTGCTGAAAACAATTCCTGTAAAGTTAATCTGTTCATTTGGTGAAGTGTGCACACAGTAACGTACTCTCTTAAGAAATGACAAGGAAAGACAATATGAGTTGCTAAACTCCAAGACAACAGCCTGGTGGAGGAAGTATGGGGAGGAAGAAGAGGTGGCCAAAACCATGAAGCTCAAAGTCGGACAGCAAGTCCAAATTAATTAATTTGAGTAATTAATCTGTTAAGAACCAACCCATTGTACAAAGGCACAAATTTCATTTATTTTATTTTATTCAATTACATGCAACATAACCATTTTCTCCATCTTTTGTTCAATTTAATCAATAATCAAATTTCAGTGATCCAATCTCATACAGTCCACCCCCAATCACCAGCGCACATAATTCACTTACAGATCATTGGGTAATATTTGCCTCACACCAAATTACCCTGATATAAGACATTAAAATAACGCCAAACTTCCAATTATTGTTTGTTATGACTCATAAAAAATGCAACTAGGTACGTGACGAACAAAACTACATATTGAAACTCCATTTTCAAACAGTTGGATAATATTTGATGTACCTTTCTTAACGATTCTATACAAATTTAAACGAACATGTCAAACAGTTTAATAAAAGATGTGACTGCAGCTAACATATTCCTGAATAAGAAAAAGAGGCTAAAAAGGTTAAAAAAATTTTAGATATTTTAGGATTGAAGAATATTTTTTAAGTTTAATTTATTTTATTCGGATTTATCGGAATGGAATGGAATTTTGGAATAATAAGAATTAATGTCTGACTATGGATGATAATTTATTTTCTTTATTAATCTTGACACTAAGGGAATATTCTATACTATTTAAAAAACTGATAATTTAATGATTCGATACAATCGAAAAATAATCGACTATAAACGCTATCGATATTGAGAGGTAGGATATTATCCGCATTGCCCCAGTTACTGCAGCTGAGGCCCGCAATACAAGACCTGCACCTCGTATAAAGAGCTCTATTAGTAGTAATTAATGATAAGTCATGTTGAGGCAGTGTTAATAATATCCTAAGTGGTCCATATGATTAATCATATCCCGCATTCATGTTGAATAATTCAGGTTGGGTATGAAATGGCCTTGCTCTCATTCCTAGGGCTTAAAAAACTTCTTAAATACTAGAGAATGAATTGCAGTCATATATCACTAATAATTGAAAATGCTTATCATATATTGAATTGCTGGAAGGTAAATAAAAAATATACCCAATAAAATATTTTTAAAAAATGAAATAATTTTAATAAATTATTCAGTTCTGAAGATTAGTAAAATAGTGGATAAAGGGATTTGAATAGTTTGTTAAGGGTCTTGCCGTTTCATATAATTATGTAAGCTCCATGTCCTCCAAGTATGCCTGTCCGATATTTGTTTGGATTTGTCATTATATAGTCGAATTTTTCGTTATTTGGATCAGTACTGTAGTGCACTTAAGTGGTGTTGTAAAGTTAATGATAAAGAGCCCGTGCAAAAAAAATTGAAACCTGATATCATTTTGAAATTTTTTTTTTTTTAATATTTATAACATTTATGAATAAGAGTCTGCCAGTTGAATTTAATAATTCGTTTAAGTGGTATGGTCGTTAACCACGACCAACGAACGCTGATTTCTGCCAGCGTATAATATAAATATAAAATATATAAAAAACTGAGACAAATTACTATAAATGGCCCTGCAGCTTGGAAGTGAAGAAAAATCACAAATAATAAAAGTTGAAGAGCATGAAATATTTTTTAAAAATAAAATAATTTTATATAAATAATGGCATTTCCTTTTGTTGAAATATTGAAAAAAATACGCTTACTCCCTTAGATCATTTATTCCAAGCTATCATATAACGTTTCGGAACCGTTAACTCCTTATTTTTTTGTTTATTTAATTACATTTACAACTCTTTACAAATATAACCAGTAGGATGCCTATGGAATCCTATGTAGCGGATTTGTTCAACTGGAATAAGTGTAATATTATTGAAGAATACTGTTGGACAAGAAGTCATAGGTTTTCGACGGAGGGTAAAGGTGATTTGATGGGATAATTCCGTTTTTTAAATTCACTGTTATTTACTGTGACGAGTATTTTCATAACAATATAAACTATGGATCTGTTGCTTAATAAAATCCATTCTTATAACCACATCTTTGACTTCTCTAATCTGATCCGTTTTTAAATATGATCCTAACTTCTATACATCTGATAACTTATAAACATAATTCTATTTTCATGATAGTAAAAGATAAATACACATTCAAGTATAAATCTTAGGATGCTTTATGTTCTTTATTACTTATAACAATTATCGGATAAGTTACTGGAAAACTGAAGAAAAAAAAATAGATCTAAAGTTTAGACGATAGAAGCCAAAGAGTTTTGTGCGTCCTACATTTTTATAGATACTCCATGTTTTAGAATATTTATTTATTTTATTTTATTTTATGCAATTTGCACCTGCGCAGTTGCGCATCTAGCAAATTTGTTGTATTTTTATTGTCTTGGTGTAATTGCTTGATTTTTTTTTTTTTTTTATTGATGTAGTAGGTCTCTTGGCCATTTTCTTCTTAATCTTCGTTGCTCAGGTAACAAGGAGCAGGAGATAGAAAGAACCAGAGGATTGGAGTGATTTTGGGTTGAAGAATGATATGTAGTGTATTTGTCGTGGATGTAGGATTTTACTGTAGGGGTGTTTAAGTCGTTATGTATAGTAGTGTTTGAAATTTACCAAGGTGCGTTAACAATTTTTCGTAAAATTTTTGATTGTGCTGTTTGTATTTTGTTTATGTGTGTTTGTTTTGCTGAACCCCAAAGTTCTGCTCCATATGTCCATATTGGTCTCAGTAAGGTGTTGTAGATAAGTCGCTTGTTTCGTAAGTTAAGTGAAGATCTGTAGTCCAGAAGATGTGAAAGTTGGCTATATCGTCTGGTAAGTTCTTGTCTTTTTAATTTCGTATGTATGTTCCAAGTAAGTCTTTTGTCTAAGTAGAGTCCAAGGTACCGTACATAGTTCTTTGAAGGCACTGGATTATTGGCAATCGTTATGGGTGGACATGAGGCTTTCCTAAGAGAGAAACTAATGTGGGTGGATTTTGTACTATTAATTTTGATTCGCCAGTTTTCAAACCACTTTTCGAGATCATGAAGATGGTTTTGTAGGGCAATTGATGCGATAGTAGGATTTTTGTGTGAAGATAGAATAGCAGTGTCGTCAGCGAAGCAATAAATGGTGGTATTAGGGTGCTCAGGGATATCAGAAGTGTAAATAGAATAGAGGATTGGGCTTAAGACGCTACCTTGTGGTACGCCTTTGTGTTGGGGAAAGAAGGAAGATACAGAAGAGTCTACGGAAGTACAGAAAAATCTATTAAGAAAGTAGGATTGAAGAATTAAAAAATAAGTGGAAGGTAAGTGCGGTTTTAGTTTCCATAATAGGCCCTTGTGCCAGACACTATCAAATGCTTTCTCTATGTCGAGAAAGACGGCAGAGCAATATTCCTTTTTTTCAAAAGTCACAGAGATAGCATCTACTATCCGATGGCACTGTTGCACAGTAGAGTGATAACAGCGAAAGCCAAACTGGTGATTTGGTATCACTTCACTATATTCTAGGATAGGCTTCAGTCTGTTTAGTAATAGTTTTTCAAATAGTTTGCCCATTATTGGAAGAAGTGCTATAGGACGATAGGATGAAGGAGAAGTGGTAGGTTTTGAAGGTTTGGCAATCATTTTGATTGTGGAGAGTTTCCAAAGGAGAGGAAAATAGGTAGTGCGTAAAATGGAGTTATAGATGTGTGTAAGAAACAAAACAGCTTTTCGAGGTAGGTGTCGAAGAATGAAGGGAGTGATTAGATCATAGCCAGGAGCTTTTTTGTTTGGTAGTCTGTTGATTTCTTTGTAAATTTCTTTTGGATGAAATGCCGGTGGGGGTAGTGATAAGGGTAGTGGTGTTGTCAATTCTTCTTCTATTGCGTCAGTAAAATTATTGTCCTGTATTCTGTTTGTCCCAAATACTTGTGCAAGATATTTAGCAAATTCATTGGCTTTTTCTTCGCTTGTTATTGCCCAAGTGTTGTCTGTACGTCGGAGAGGGTATTGAAGGTCTTTTTTCTTTAGTATACGTCTTGTTGTTGTCCATATTGATCCATTTCTATTGTTTATTGTGTCTATGTAGTCTTTATAGCTGTCATTTTTAAATTTTAATAGTTTTTCGTGAAGCTTTCTAGTTAGTTTGTTGAGTTCTGTTTTGTACGATGGATATCTAGTTCTTTGCCATAGGGCTCTAATCCTACGTTTTTCTTTTATAAGATTATGTATTGGCTGAGGTAGGTAAGAAGCAGGTTTAGTGTATGTCTTTGGTGGTCTCGTTGAATGCCAAATAGCCTCTTGTATACTTTTTGTTAGGTCGTTGACTGCATTGTCGAGGTCGTCATCTGTACTAATTAAAGTGTTTAACGTAATTTTGTTGTTCAAAAAATGTTTAAAGTCGTCCCAGTTTATGTAACCGTTAATTAATGTCGGGGGTTTGGGTTTAACGAAAGGGTTGTTCGAAAGTTCAAGTAAAATTGGGCTATGATCAGATGAAAGGTCAAGGAGAGAGGAAACGTTGGAATGTGCATGTGGTAAGGAGCTTGTGACAAAGAAATCAAGAAGATCAGGAGACTTTGATAGTGAAGTAGGCCAGTAAGTAGGTTGAGATGGCGAAATTACAGAAAATTTCAAATCTTCGATACATTTTTGTAGTCTTTTTCCACGAGTATTGGACACTCTAGATCCCCACCTTGTGTTTTTTGCGTTAAAATCTCCTCCTACAATGAATGATTTTCCCATTGTCGAGAAAATAGCCTTTAATTCATTCGTGGATATAACTTTATTGGGAGCTATATAGACTGAGGCAATCATGAGTTGGAATTTTGAGGAGTTTAGAGAAATATTGGTGTATTGTAGGGAATTCGTAGAAGTAGCAGGAAGAATATGGTGATTTAAGGACTTGTCCACAATAATTGCAGTTCCTCCATGTGCTGTGTGGTTTGGATGGTCAGTTCTGTAAGTTTCGTAATCTTGTAGCTTAAATGTTTGTTTGTCTGTTAAGTGAGTTTCAGTAATCAGAGCTATGTTTATATCATGTTCTTTTAAACAAATTTCCAGTTCATTTTTTCGTTGGAGCAGACCATTGGAGTTCCATAGGAGTATTTTTAGAGAAGGTGATTTCGAATTAGTCATTGGAAGGATTAGAAATGAAAGTAGAAACTAGTTTAGTTAGAAGTTCTAAAATAGGGGATAAAAGGGATTTAAGTTCAGTTAGAAGAGGTTCTATAGAAGATTTTATAGCTGAAGAAAAATCTAAAGTTGAAGTAGAAGGTTGGATAGAAGCTGTAGAAGGATATCTCCCTGTTACCTTAGCACAGGAGACCCCTGCCACGGTAGATGGTTTATCACTACTCTGCGGTGTTAGATCTTTCTCTTCTAATTTTTGAACTGATTTAACGTGTTCTTCATTTGTTTCTATTGATATTAATTTGGCTGTTGAAGGATCCATTATATTTGGAGTCTGTGAAGAGAGGGGATCTATCTCTAATCCTGATCCAGAGGTTATATGGTTGACAAATGGTTTGTTTTTTAGATATATTAGTTTTTTAAATGTAGTGCATCCTTTGTAATTGGCAGGGTGAGCACCTTCGCAGTTAGCACAAGTGGCGGGCGTTTCTCTAGGTTTTGTACAGTTTGCTGTAAGGTGTGGTCCAGCGCACTTAACACATTTGGCTGGAAGACTACAGTACCCTTTTGTATGGCCATAGGTTTGACATCTTTGACACTGTGGTGGTTCCTTTCTTAAGTATGGTTCTTCTACTTTTATTCTAGTATATAATAAAAATTCTAGATTAAAAATTTCTTGATTAGTTGGACTTTGTTCCAAATCTATAAAAAATATCGGTAGTGGTACTTTTGTTTTGGGATGTTTTGCGTTACTAATATTTTTTACACTGTATCCTAGTTCTTCGAGTTCGAATTTGATATCTTCAATTTCTGTAGTGTGATGAAGATTTCGAATGACAACACGAAATGGTTTTTCATTCTGTAATTGATATGTGTAGAATGTTGCATATAAACTGTAGAATATAAACTTATATAGGCAGTATAAAAACTTAAATTGTTCTGAATAGGAAAAAAAAGGCTTTCAGGCTGAAGCCCCTAAATGATAAAATACCACCATTCCTTTGAAAAAAATTATCTCTAAAAGTATTATTGTTCATATAATTACATTTAATAGAACTTCAAAAATCACTTAAACACCATTCCTCATTAGTAGTTAGTTTCTTTCTTTTTCATCTAAAGTAGTTATCGTTATCTGTGTAAAAAAAAATTTTCGGCCTTAAGTCTTCCTCCGAGAAAATTAAATCCTAAATCCACTACTGCTTGCTTAAACTTGTGCTACAGAAGAAAAATAGGCCATATCAGCCACAAACACACTCTAGCCTGCGCAATCCGATCTACAGCGTACTAACCAAAAATTTCGGGAATCGTTCGGGAAACTCTCCTTAAGAATTATTGGATGACTTCATAGGGAATTGAAGACAAATGAATCAATTAAAATAAAAACAAGCACTGTGAATGTACAATCTCTGGATTTCGGCTTAAATATTCCCATGGGACGGACGTAGATTACGATATAACAGCTCAACAGTTAGAATTACAACTCAAACACCACGGCCATTAGGTTAAAATTAAAGTAACGAGGAGTGAGCGGTGGGCGAAATGAGAAATTGGAGGCGTGTTAATTGTTGTAACAGATGCTGTAAGTTATGCCGTAAAGTATTTAGGCAGTTAATTTCAACCGGTCCCGGGTAGCAAATTGCCGGAGGGCCCAGGAATGCTGACTCCATACTCAGATTAATCGCTTCCTTTCTGAACAAGAGGTCATCATTACTCATTAAGATGATGGCTCGGAAAGCCAGTTGGCTTTTGAACGCTGGTTAACATTGTTTCTTACAAGTTTCTCAGGTTGGGTTCCCGATTCCTACGAAAATATTTTCCAAACTGGTAAGGCATACAAGAAAATCCAATCAAGTTAATTTTTTTATTAACTTCTATATCAACGTTAGCTTATAATTGAAAAAAAATCCAATAACACAGCCTTATGTCTCTCAAACGCAGGTAATGAAGAAAATACCCGTCAACGTTTCATCAATTCAGGCATCATGAGCACAGAAAAGAGAAACAAACCCAATAACATCCGATCCCATACTCCAAATGTAGTGTTGTCCAAATGCGAGACCAAGACTAGTGTTGCGCACTCAGTCTTGCAGTTATCTATTAGCCTATTACTTTTGAGATATTATAATTTTATAGATAGGAGAAACCTAAATAAGCCCAACTGAAAAATTGGAACAGTTAAATGCAAAAGTATGTTGGTTATACCAATTCTTTTCATATAGTAACTAAAATTGTCTAGTATTAGTAACTATTTTGCCTTACTTTTTATTCACAAAAACATTTTTTCCCCTAGTCTTGGTTTTGGTCTTGCAACAGTCAGGCGGCCTTGGTTTTGGTCTTGCACTTTGCCAAGACTAAGTTTGGGCAAACACAATTCCTCCGCATTTACTGCTCGTTTTTTAGAAATTGAACAACTTTACGGTTTTATTTTCTATTTATTTCATAGTCAAAAACTTTCAGAAGTATAACTCAAGCTCCATGGTACATCACAAACATTACTTTAGATTAATTTCTTAGCGTGCCAACAGTTATCCTATAAATAGCCAACATAGAAATAGAAAATCATCTTTATTCTGGGAAAAAGTCTCTTAAGAATAGCAATATTCTTCATACAATATTCACAATAAATCAGACCAAAGACGGACATACTACAAAATACTTCAGGATAACTTACATGTAACATACTAATACACTTATACAAGATATGGCTACATATCTCCAGAGGGATCTCCTAGCTAAAAAGATATACTAAAATCAAGACAGGAAGGGATGCCGCTGGGCATTCCTCTTCCTCACGCCAATCAATGAAACTAATAGTATTCTTTCCGAAAGTAGAATCACTACTTCTGACAGTTGTGAGCGAAGAGGGGAGGGGAGCGAGGTAGCCGAGCGAGCTTACGCGTGTGCACAGGGCCGTGCGTTGCCCTACACCGTGATAACCGTTTAAGTTTAATATAGAAAAACAATGAGAGTTCAAATCTCGGTGCCCGATGGGACTTTTAACTTGGAATATTTCTCCCGCCCTCACCCCGGGAAAAAAACGTTAGCTTAAATGGCAAGGAAGGAAAGACAAAAAAAAATTGTAGATGAAGAAACAAATTGTGCGTAAAAAAATCTACAATAACGATTTAAAAAAATAAATCCACAAGACATTTTTGTCTAAGATGAACCAGCATCATAGTCAATACGTACTTACTTGTTCATCAATTAGTCAATTAATTGGGTTAATTGCAAGTCCCTCCCCCTCCACCGCTCAATAAACTTCATACTTTGTTTTTTGACATTTGTCAAGAAATTACGTGACGTTTAAAATATTGATTTTTCAGACTTTAGTTATTCACTTTAGCTATTCTAACTACATTCACCCACATTTAGGAAGCAAAATATTCCATTTTTTTCTCTGACATTTATCTATTAATGTTCATCATAAAAATTGCGTCTTTGGAGCATGACTTGTTGCATGCCTAGTCCTAAGAATAGAGGATTTAATTTTATGGAGAGAGGATGAACTTTTTTCTTTCCGAACGGTAATCACTCTGGAAGAAAAAAAAACTATACAAACTGATGTTCAATAGTTAAGAAAAATAACATTAAATACAGGAAAAACAATAAAAATAAACAATAAAATGTTATCATTGTTTTTAGTAACCTACCTAATCGGGAATAATAATTTTATACTTATCAAAAATATAATAAGTATAAAATATTCACTTCTAATACTCCAGAAGTCACCATAAAGTCACAGACATTTTTAAAAGATATATATCCTATTCAATTACTTTTCCGTATTACTAATAATAACTCCGTTACATAATTCAACTCATGAATCTTGTGAAAAGCCTCTGGAAATATATTTCTTTCCCTAATGGCCCTATTAAACGAATCTATTCTAATAAATCTTTTACTATGACCATTAATAGAAAAGAACACACAAAGTATAATGCCCATTAACAGAGCTATAAAGCTTTAGATTCTATTGGAGGATCCATCCAATATCAGATCCAGCGGCGTGTGTCCCACATTCTCACAGCTCAAAAGCACACTTCTCTTCCATATATCAGATTTAAGCGGTTAATCTCGCAAACAGAAATAATCATATCAGTAAAATTTCAGCTTTACATCTCTTGATATATTTTTCCCTACTATTAAAAAAAAATAAATAAAAAATCTCTTTAATACAAAACGATCAAACTTATGTCCGTAATTGGTTTATAAAATTATTGAAAAGACAAAAAGAAATACTTTATTGAAAGTAGTGCTGTCCTACTACATAGGGTTGCTTTTTTGGAATAGAATATAATAGAAAATAATTTTAGTTTGGGAGAAAGTCTCTTTACAATAACAAAAAAGTACAAAATTAAAATATTATATCTGGCCTAAATAAAAACTAACATAAAAAGTAAAAATAAAGAGAAATAAGTAAAGAAAATATTAGTTAAACATACTATATACAAAATAAAAAAGATCTATATAGTAAACAATTGAAACCATGCCAAGACACTTAAAACTATGCACAGTGGTAAAATATAAATATACACTTTTAGAAAATAAATAAATAGAAAATACATTACATTCTTCTTAGAAATAAACTCTATAGAAAAAAGAAGTCGAATCTGATAGTAAGTATTTAAGTGATGAATTATATGTAAATATATCATTATGTGAATCATTATGAACAATATTTGTAATTTTACATAAAAGGTTAGTGGGCGACAGTTTTTGGGACAGAAATTGGAATAGGAGGGTTTTAAATGTAGATAGGGAGGGAGAATGCCGAATTTTGATAGGGAGGGAATTCTAGAAATTAACAGGGAGAGCAGTAAAGGAGTTTTGGAACAAGGCAGATCTGTGAGAAGTAATGTTAAGGTCGGAAAGTCGAGATATTGTGGAAAGGGAGTTGACTGAGGACTGGAATTGGAGAAGGTTGTAGACGTAAGGAGGACGATGATTGTTATGATTACAGAACATTCGGATGCGAATTTCAAACGTTTATGCTATTTTATATAAACTAGTCTTATAATGCTAAAAAGTAATCTTTATGCTGATGACTCAAGTATTGGATCTTGCATTGGAAGGTTGTAGGCGTAAAAAGGACGATGATTTTTGATGATTTGATAGAGGAACGTACCTAGGAAATATTGTCTTCGAATGGAGGGGAAGAGCCATTTTAACTCAGTCTAGTGGTGAGAGGCATGGGAGTATTTCGGAGCACCAATTATAAATCTTACGCAACTGTTCATGGATCTCCACCGAGAGTCGATCATACACCACACATCTTTAGTCAAAGTGGAGGAACACGAGAGAAGAAACCAGCAAGCAGTCTACGCGTATGTTGAGGCAGGAGAAGGCGGAAGCGATGGGATAGTTTGAGGGTAGAAATTGTCCGTCGGGAGATGTGAGAAATATGGTGATGCCAGGAGAGGGTTCGATCAATGAAAAATCCTTAATTTTTAACAGAGGTGTGGAAGAAGATTGGCTGGTCACCAAGGTTCAGTATGGGAAAGTCGGTATAGGATCTAAGGAGGGGCTTGGAACCAATGACAATGGCCTGAGTTTTAACAGCATTTAACCCGAATTCCGAGAATTTTCGTTAATAAAATTTCTGGAATTCCCTTCCTATTAAAATTCATATATATATTATACATACAAAATATGATACATTGTATATAGGAATTATACAAATTCATACATTGTATATAGATTTTTTTATTTTGTACATAGTATGTTTAACTAATATTTTCTTTACTTTTTTTTTTCTTAATTGTTACTTTTTATGTTTGTTTTTACTTAGGCCAGATGTAATACTTTAATTTTGTACTTTTTTGTTATTCTAAAGGGACTTCGTCCCAGAGTAAAATTGTTTTCTATTCTATTCTAAAATATTTGTAGGTTATGTTGAGATGAAGCTATTTACAAAGTTTTAGGCGGGTGTTGCTAATTTGATAAAAAGGATACCACGGCCCAATACTTTTTGATTATTAATTTAATATTATTTGATTATTTAATTGTTATTTTGCTTCGGTTTATTTTATATATTTTTTATACATATAGTGTGAACGTAAATTGATATTTACAACTGTATTATAAAAAAAAATACAACTAGCAAATGTGAACACAGTAATAATACAATCCTATGAAAACGCTTGTTGAGAAACTACCCATTGGTAGCACTCTAATGATACATTTACATAAGTAGATCATGAGGCCATCTCCTTTTCAGACGCCTCGGATGGGAAAAAAAAGTTTAGCAATAATGCCGTTTTAATTAAGTTAGATAATCGTGTTTCCAATCGCTTGTGAAATGTCTGGACGCACCTTAAGAACCAACCCCGAAGATCCTGAGGGGCGTTGACACGAACCGCTGGACGGTGACGCAGCCCTAGACCTCGCGCTGATGGATGCGCCAGATAGGCCATCATTGTGATGGGCAGTTCCATCAAGTGATTCCCTCCAGGCCATATACTGCCTGCCATATTGCTCCACGGATCTCTCTATATTTCATCCCGCTTTACGGCTCCTCCGCGGGAAACAAATGAGACTTGTGACAATTGGATTCACTCGCACGCCGGTTATTTATTTCGAATCACAGTTGATGGTCTCGTAACCCTGGGCAATACTTCCATCTGTATCGCTTTGCTACGTTTTGATACTCGTGTTTATCGGATTAGCGGAGCATTGCTGTGGGAGTGGAAACGTTAAAGCTATTTTTCTCTGTTCATGTTTTGAAAAAAAGCTATTTATTCTTGTACCCGGCTAGTTTTTTTTTAAATAATATTAAACATATATATAAATTAAATATATATATATATATATTCATGATAGTTCAAGGCCAACGGTTGTACAAGGAAGTTAATTGGCTGAGACTAAGTTCAACCGCCAGGTTTTCTCCCTAAATTAATTATTTAATCAAGAACCCACTTTATAGAGGTTGGATGTACCACAGGAGAGTCTCCCGAGACCAGGGTCGATCCATGACTGATGAAACAGAATAAATAATTACCTGACGCCACCCACCGAATTCGAAATCTAGACCTTGAGCTTTGGAAGTCTGTACTTACTCACTGAAATAATCCCTTTGATATTAATTTTTTATTTATTTTACATTTATCTAGTGGGTTATTAAAAGAAACTAGTAGACAGTTCTACATATCATGGATGACCAGTTGAGAAAATCCTCCCAGTAAATTTTTGTTCGGACTGCATTAAACAGAAGAGAACCAATCCAAAAGATATATAGTCTGTTGGTTGTACAGACCCATTTTAATCAAATTAACATCAAAACTAACATCTGTCTAGAACTGTTCATCTCAACATAATCTACAAATATTTTATTTACGAAAATTCTATGAATTGAGGCATTTTCAATCTGGAGATTGGCAAACTTTATCTATTTAATTAGGTAATAAAAACTCAAGAACACCAATTTGCTATTCACTTGAATCGTAAGATAATCTGAACACTAATTCGAGAAAAGATGTGACCTACAAAAATATTGGTCCATTTAGTGAAACCTCCACCCCAAAATGTCAAAATAAAGAGGTTACAATTAGATACGTATTACATTTCAGCTTAAATTTTTAAAAATAAGATTTATTATATTAAATTTTTGAGATTTATGCAGTCTAGAAATTTAAGAAATAACTTTTTTCAAGGAGTAAAAATCAGCTTACTAAATAAATTTTATATTAAAAGCTATGCCAATACTTACAGTTATAGTTACTCCAAAAGTCATATGTCCACTTACCTGTAAACAAATACATATACATTTATTTACAGTAACGAATAGTAATAAATAAATATAAATATAATAATATAATTAACAGGATTTTTTTATTTTAAATGAAAATTTGATTTCAAAAAAAATCTATAGAGAATAAAATTTCATTGCTAGAAATAAAGAAATGTTGGAGTAACTTTCGACAAAAGAATGACATGGGACCCATATATCAACAAAAAAAAAAAGTTAATCCTCAGACTACGACAATTATACTAACTTCTTTGAAGACGCTCAAAATTAAACCTAAAACAAAAACTGAACACTTACATTTGCCTACTTAAGCCCATATGGGCCTACGCTTCACAAATTTATTGAACAGCCAAAACTACCCACATACGAAAACTACAAACTTTTCAGTCAAAAACCTTCAGGAATATAACTAAAGCGCCATGATACGTAGCAAACATTACTTTACATAATGACATAAAAATGCGAACAGTGAACGACAACATACAGACAGACATACTAAAAACAATTTCACAATTACTTAGAACTAACACACTTATATAAAGTATGGCTACATTCAATATGCCCGAAAATACATTTAGGAGGTTCAAAAAAAAAAAAAATGGATAAGGGATTTACTCGCTTAGAAATACCTAAAATCAAGACAGGAAGGGATCCCGCTTGGCACTCCTCTCCCTCACGCCGATCTAGCCATTAACAGCATTGTTCCCGACATCAGACTCGCGCATTACCAGCAGCAGGTGTGGGTGAAGAAATGGAGTTTAAAAAAAAATAATACATTTTTCCTTGATAATTATTCATATTTATATATTTTGTCTACGTTGAGGTTCACCAGATAACAAGAAAAAAGGTAGTGAAAGAACGAGAGGACTTTTGATTAATTTGAGAGGTATTTTGATTAATTACAGACAAATAAGCGATAAATAAATAAGTTCCTTAGTTGGCTAATGTTAAACAGCGATGATACTAAGTATACTGTAACACATTTTTAATACTAAATCGATATAAATAAAAAAAGTAATTTTTCTTTTACATCACTGGAAGATATAAAGCAAACTATATACTAACTGACCTACTCTGGAGAAGTTTTCACATCTTTCTAAACCACCTTTTTCTATACCCTTGCTCGGATGAAAAGAAAGAGAAGGATATTAAAGAGAATCGGTAAGTTGGGCATCGTGTGCATTATTTATTCAGTGTTTATGAAACCCTTCTTTTCTAGAAACGAAGATTAAAAAGAAAGAAAAACAGGAAAAAGAGAATTGTTTATAAACAGAAAGAAAGGACGATTTTCTAATTTCATTAAAAGACAAAACATATCCTTTATTCAACACAACGACGTCATCTAAAGACAGACAGGGAGCATCGAGAATTCTTTTAATATTTAAAAATGTTTTGTTATGGGAGTGATATGTTTTTATATTCAAACAAAATTTGAAAACTATGTTTTGGTATATAAATTATACGTTCCACTATACAGGACCGCGGTAGTCGAGTCAAACATTTTAAGCTACCAATACGCTGGATTTAAAACAAAATAAAATAAAAATAATTAATAACAAATAAAAATCAAAATAAATAAGTGCAGTCCCTGTAGCTTGGACCACAACGGCGCGGGTTCAATCCCCGGATGGAGATGGTAACGTCCCCAACCTGATATTTAGAAGGAAGTGAGCGACTCCTGTGTCTTTCAAAGACATAGCTTCTGGCCCTTAACTCTACCCCGTAAAAAAAATTAAAATAAAAAAGAATGAATAAAAAATAACTAAAAAAAAATAAAATAAAAATAAAAATGGATGGAGAAATATGCAAAAGGTTGCCAACCATCCTGAAGAAGAGAGAGTGATTAGTGATCGCGTTCGGTTATTATAAACCACGCTCTCCCTGGACATCTATACGAGTATAAGAGAACCAAACGACCACAGTTGTCACCTATAACAACCCGTAGTTGCTAGAGTACTAATGACGGAAGTCAAATAAATCAAGGGACGTTAGAAAAAAAAATGTTCCACTATATCTTCTTTTTTTTGGGGGGGGGGGAGAACCACCGTTTATACATTTTTCCAATGTTAAGGCAAAAATACTTCCATTTTCTACAGTCCTTTTAATTACATATATTATATCTTACGTTTCGGGACAATTTTCCTATACTCAGAGTATTCCTTATGTTTACTGAACTATATCCACTATATCCTTTTTGCCAAGTACTCCATTATTGCTGTTTCCAAGATAGATTTCATTGGAGCATCAAATGGAATACACATTTCATTCTCTGAAATATGGGAGGAAGTTAAATAAATAAGCCACATGCTGTGAGTAAATATTATACAGGGAATATTTACATTAGGATCCCAACGAGTTTAATGAAACAGTACCATGTTCTGAAGTTTGACGGTGCAAGCACACATTAAATAGTGTTTAATTTATGTGGTACAAAGTATACAGCGAGGTTTTGAACTCTTAGAGATGATGCTTTGGCAGATACATGTTAATTTTAACAAATGTCTTTTGAGAAGCAATAGATAGACATCAAGATCTACTATTTTTATCATGTACCAGGAAAAAAAACAAAAAGAAAAAAAGAAAAAGAAAAAAAAAAAGAAAAAAAAAAAAAAAACTTGATAGGCGATTGCGCAATCGTAAATTCTTCAGTATATTCGCAAGATATGAAAGGGACATTATATTTACTAAATCAAAAAGTTACAAAAACTTGATGCGCGATTGCGCAATCTTAAATCTAATAGTTTTTTTTTAATTTATAGCGCGAGGAGATATATGAAAAAACTATCATATATAATGGAGAGGGCCCTCCCAACAACATAGTAATGTAACGATGTTTTATTGAGTCCAACTAATAATATATTTGGTTCATAAATAAACGTTTTTTGTATTGAAAAGGTAAAATTATAACAAGAATATGGGAGGAGGAGAATAAAAATTGTTCTTCAACCTTCTTTATGGTTTCCAAAAAATTATTTCATGCCCCTTGAGTAAATACCTTATTTTTATGACTCGGTTACATATTCAACGTTTCGGAACTCCACCACATCTTCAGGAATATTCAACAATAAATTTATTATTATTACATACATATATGCCATTTTAATCATTTATCTTAACATTCATATAAATAATTTGCACTGTTAAATTTAATGTTATAATATTCACTTTTTCTTGTTCCTGGATTTGTCATACGAATAAAATCGATAATTTATTATATGGTGCTATTTTTATATATGTTTTACATTTTTCTATTTAAGAACCTCCTTAAGGTCCTCACGTTGTTACTCTAACTATATCAAAGTTTGGTCTTAATCCTTTTCAATTATTTATATTAATATTTACTTTATAATTATATTTAATTTTATTATTAAATATTTAAATTTTCTAGAATTTTTAAAATAAAAATTGTGGTTTAATTTTATGCTGTGGTGGGCAAAAGCTGTAATATTTGTATTTTTGCTATTTTAATTTGTCTCGTGATGATCTTTTTTGGTATTATTTTTTTTTTTTTTGGACAATCCTCCTAAATAAGTCTTGTTGCAATTTATAAAAATTTCGTCTACGTTTTATGGATATTTTATATTTCATATTAAATAAGGGGCTGCTCATTTTACTATTGTTATTGTAAAGACACAATTTTACATTTGATAGGTCATAAGATTAATATTTTTAAATTTTCTCTGTAAGGTTTGTTATACACTGCATTATGAAAACATTTCTCATCCCTTTTTTCTTATATTTTCATCAGCATTGCTTGCGTTGTTTTTTATTTTAGTCTTATTATTTAAATCTGTGGAGTGGGATAGATCAGTCCCAGGTTCAAATCCCGGCTCATGACATAAAATTTATTATTTATTCTGTTTCATTGGTCGTGGGACGACTCTGGGTAGGTAGACCACCCTCCTGGGGCACACCCAGGCTCTATAAAATGGGTACCCTTAATTAAAATAATTGATTAAGGGGAAAACCAGGTGGTTGAGCGTGATCTCGGTCAAATCACCTCCGTGTACAACCGTAGAACAAGAAACAGTGCTTTCTCTAAACTAAACTAAACCCAAGACCCTTCATGGGTTGTAGTGGTAAAGGATTTTTTTTTCTCTACTTAATAGAATGAAATCTATTAATTTTTCTCTTTTTTTTTTAAATTGAGAAAATATTTAATAAAGCAGACGTAGATGCTTTTCATACTGTTTTCACTCTCATCCTGCAATAATTTACATAAACCACAACTTATCATAACTTTTCAGATTTGTATAAATTTAAATATTTATTGAGATCCTTGTTAAAACAGCCCTAGGGGCAGGGGGGAAAAGGGAACCCGGAAAATTGGTAGGTATTGAATAGCATCGCAATCAGACTGAAGGGGAATGAGGGAAAGACGAAACGGTGATTAAAGAAGGCGTAGGGGTTGAACTTGGGGTGAATAATAAATAAGGGTAAAGAGGTAATGGCGGAGGTGTGGGCTGCTCCCCACATAATAGGAAGAGAACACTACTGTCATTCCCACCTGCAAGGGGACAAGTATACTGGAGAGGTCTTTTAGACAGTTAGCCAGGCCCACTGTGAGGGGGGCTTTCAAGCTGAAGCCCCTCCCCCCAAAAAATGGATGTTTTTTTGGATGGTCAAGCTAAATACTTGAACAGTCACAAGGTTTTTTTAAATACACTGCATATACACCTACTAAATGTAAAAGCGTATCAAGAAATGATATAAGAAATTTACGTCTGAAAGCATTTTTTTCGTGTAATTACGGATTTTTTTTCATAAACAGTGTATCCAAAAATTCAATAATGGGCTTATTAAAGAAACCTGAAAAAGTAAAAAAAAAAATCGATACAACAGTGCGATCGAAAAATCGATAGCATTTTCATAAAAGAAGGCACGACAATACTGGGACATATGAGGCCTTTAAATGTTATTGTTAAGAATGCTTTAAATAGGTAATTGTTTAAATTAAATGGTCTTTTATCCAGATTACTTGACATACGTTAAAGATTATCTTTAACTAACAAACTACCCGTTTATAAAGTTTTACTTAAACCTATTTGGACTTAGAGCATTGAACTGTGGGGTTCTGCCAAAACTTCTAACATTAAAAAAATTCAGTCCTTTTGAATTCAAGTTTTGCGAAGGATAGTTGACGCACCGTTTTATGTCGCAAATGGTACACTACATAATGACTTAAACGTACCTACAATTTTAGATACTGCAAAAGAGAACTACCATAACTTTCACCAAAGACTGACGTACAACATGAATCCCCTGACAGGAATCCTTCATCGTACAAGAAACGCGTACAGCCCACTACGACGATTACGTAGGCGTTGGCCAAGAGACCTGCTGATCTGATTTATATCCCGGACTTGGTGGGAAGCTGTATAGCAGCCGAAATATTTGCTCTTAGCAAAGAAATTTGCAGATTGCAAATTTAATCTAATGTTCTACATTTTTGTTTGGTTAATAAATAAAATTAAATGTTAAATATTTTAAAATTAAAAAAAAATATATATGACTAAGTAAATATAAAGTATAAGAAAATGCCTACAAATTAGAGAAATTTGAGAGTATATTATTTCTTTTAATGATTTTACTGTTCTTTTTATCGAATATAAATGATGAAGGAACAAGCTATCTCAGATTTTTTTTTTAATTTGACCTATATGCAAGGATATGAAGAAGAAAAAAAAATATATTTTTATGAAAAATGTGTAAAATAATATTTTTAATATAACTTTATTATTATTACTACTAATTATTATTTATTTGTAAAGAAATTATAAAAAAAAAAATTTAACAAATGCACCTCACGATGACACCCACCCACCTCAGTTTTTGCTGAAATTTGGAATCGTTGTTCTTGATGTTACTAATCATACCATTTTGTTTCTCTATCACTAATGGTTTGGATTTATTGATCCTCTTAGTTATTTAGATTATTATTTCTATCACTCAGCTGCAGATTAATTTTTAAAGTGTTTCTAACTTATTGATGTATTCTTTAAAAAAAAAATAAATAAACCTATCTAATGTCGCATGTCTATTAAATTTAAGGAACAGAATAAATTAATATTTTTCTGGTTTGGTGGATGTGGAAAAAAATAAGTAGAAAAATACCCACTAATATTACTGCGTCATGTGATAGAGCATATCTAATAAAACAAAAGGAAATAAACAATTTCATTTGTATACCTTTTTGGAGTTATTTAATTCGTCGTGGAACTTTGTTTTGAAAAGAGAGTTTAGGATTCTTCTTTTCCTGCCGAAAATAAATATTTGCTAAGTTTGTTTATTTTTTAAAAATTACACATTGATGAATACTAAAAAAATATTTCATATATACGGGTCGGTAACTAAGAAATATATGAACTCTGACACAGATTTAACAATTCGCAGAGCACTAGTATTTTATTTTACATCCAAATATAAAAAAAAATCTTTTAAGATACGACTTATGTGTTTAGGCAGTGTCGTTAAAACACCAACGGACTAAAACATCTGAAATTCTAAGAGATGACTTAATTTTACATAACAAGCAGTTGTAGGTAGTATAACATATTAACATATACAAGTACAGATGTATGTTTATACGATATTAGACATTGGATAATGTTTTTTTAAGAATGAAGTGATCTTGAATCAAATGATTGTTCAGCTTATTTTAGAAAAATAGATCAACGAAAACTTTTTCATACATTTAATAAAACTCTAGCTATTTTTTATGAATAATCTCGTATCACGCAAAGTGAGACATACAAGTTTGTATCGCCATTAAGAATAGGTCAATCAACGATCTTATTTGCCTAATAGCCAAGAAAAACCACCTTCCATATATGTAACACAATTTGCTAAGAGATATATTACATGATAAGCTAAATATTAACGGCTTAATTTATGTAAAAAATATGTCAGGCTCGATATAACATGTGCTAAATCTCCGGACACCAAAAAATTAATAAACTAGTTCTTTATACGTGTCGTGATTTTGTCACCAGTTCCTAGCCTTTCTGCTATTACATAATAATTAATATTTTTTTTCGAGATTATCAAAACATTAATAAGTAGCTTATTTTAGTTAGGTAAATCACATATTAATAAATTTTACAAAACTTTTAAAACAAGATCTTTATACAATAAAATAAATGTAACCTGATTTGCAATAAGTTAAACAAAAAATTTATTTTAAATGATATCTTTTTTTTTATTATTTCTTTATGATATTTACAACTGTATTAAAGAAATACATTTAGTAAATTTGAACATATGGATATAATGACGTGAAAACACTTGCTGAGTAACTACCCAATGGTAGCACTTTAATAATATGTCTTTTTTAATCTATTTATTGAATAATAATACATGCAGCCACTGCTGGAGGGCTATAAGCATTAGGGCTAAAAGTTCTCATTCATACAATTATAATATGTCTAGATTAGGAGATCACGGGGCCATCTTCATTTCAGACGCCTCGGAGGGTTATCAGGAATTGAAGAGGAAGCAAGGTTAGAAACGAGAAGGTTGGGATGATTCTGAAGTTTATTATGGAAGGATAGGTATCTGGATTGGGCCAGATCTGAAAAATAAGATACATTGATGTCATTATGGATGGTTTTATTTGTAACAAAGTAGGGAGCATTGAGGATTTTACGAAGGATTTTGGATTGGATAAGAGAGGAATTCGATGGTTTAGTGGAGCCCTTTAGCTCAAGTCTAAATAGGCCTTGTTATAGTCATGTATATGAGTCTTTTGTAATTAATTGGAAGTTTAGAGCGTTTGTCTAGTAAGTGCTGAAGTAATCGGAAACGTCGAGCGGTTTCTTGTCGTTTCAGTCTGGTATAAATTATATTTAAAAACTAAATCGTTGATAAAAACACAATTATTTACTTCATCATTTTACTTGAATTTTATTCTTTAACATCAATCAAGTTTGGATCAAGTTTTACTGTTTATAAATGAATGACAATAATTTTTTATGTACAACTTTAACCAAAACATAAGTCCACAAAGCCCTGCTGAAGTATTGAGCCTGACATTTAATCGCGAAGTCAATCAGTAGACTCGTTGTGTGCACTAAGCTGTCATCAGCGTTACTACACTCATCTATCAGGGATTATTGATTTCACCAGCTCGGAAGCACTATTTCATAAGCCCGATGGAATAACAGAGCGATTGGTGTAAACTCTGCAAAAGATCAAATCAGCGGTTATCTGATTAGACTAATTGATGAGATGGATTCCCATCGCTACCTGTCAAAAATAGTTGGTATAGCTGTTCAAAAATTTTGCAATATTGATTCAAGCTATAAATTCATATAAGTCAACTATAAATTTTTGTAAACAACAAAAATCACAATATAAATTTTAACTATATACTCTCATAATATTAGTCATGATCGTGAATCATTTTATTTATTAAAAAAAAATAGTTAACGTAAATAAAAAAAACAACTAATTTTTACCTAATATTTATTTAACCATTATTAATGAAAATTTTTAATAAAGAATCATGGTATGTAGAATTCGAAAATCGAATAGTAAAAATTTTGTCCGTCCGCCTTCCACGGCTTTTCTTCGAAACTACTGGACTATTTTTTTTTCAAAATTGGAATCACAGTCAGCGGTCACCCGAGAGTAATACTCCTATCTTGAAACTACTACCCGCCCTTTCCAAGCAAGATGGCGGTCGGTATAGACTGTAGCGCCAAAACGAATGGACCGATTACAATGAAACTTGTCTAATTGTACGTCCTTTAAATTTATTAACATATGGATTAAAATATATGAAAAACTAAAATCGGACCTGTATAATGTAAGCAAGCGAAATTTTCAGCATATTGTCTTCTTTGTAATGAACTATAATTCAAAATTTTATTTTGATATGATGCCGAGTTAAAAAGCCTGAAAGAGAAAAATATATTGTCGAAAACCAAATGATCATGTGTGTTTTGGACATATCATATTAATCCTGCCTTGATGTTTTTAAATCTATCGTGTGTACTTAAAACTACACACCATGGTAGTTGTTTTTTTTTATTTTGGAATTATCATTTATTTTTCATATTATTACAAAATATTACGTCATGATAATGTTTTTGTGCATGTGGTTAAATTATAGCCCCCATGAAGGTCTGAAACATTGATCAAAACGTCATTTTATTGTTTAAAAATAAAATACAATATTTCTATTTGTTTCTCAAGTGAGTTTTGGACATTTTATATTATTAATCCTGCCTTATTGATGTTTTTACATCTATCATGTGGTTTTAAGCACACACCATAGTTTGTTTTTTTTATTATCATTTATTTTTCATATTATTACAAAATATTACGTCATGATAATGTTTACGTGCCTGTGGTTAAATTATAATCCCGATGAAGGTCCGAAACATAGACCAAAACGTCATTTTATTTTTTTTTTTATAAAATACAATATTTCTTTTTATTTCTCAAATGAGTTTTAGACGTTTCATATTATTAATCCTGCCTTATTAATGATTTTACATCTATGGTGTGGTTTTAAGTACACACCATAGTAGTTTTTTTTTACTTTGGAATAATCATTTATTTTTCATATTATTACAAAATATTACGTTATGATAATGTTTACATGCGTGTGGTTAAATTATAGCCCCGATGAAGGTCTGAAACATTGACCAAAACGTCATTTTATTTTTTAAAAATAAAATAAAACATTTGTTTTTGTTTCTCAAGTGAGTTTTGGACATTTTATATTATTAATCCTGCCTTATTGATGTTTTTACATCTATCATGTGGTTTTAAGCACACACCATAGTTTGTTTTTTTTATTATCATTTATTTTTCATATTATTACAAAATATTACGTCATGATAATGTTTACGTGCCTGTGGTTAAATTATAATCCCGATGAAGGTCCGAAACATAGACCAAAACGTCATTTTATTTTTTTTTTATAAAATACAATATTTCTTTTTATTTCTCAAATGAGTTTTAGACGTTTCATATTATTAATCCTGCCTTATTAATGATTTTACATCTATGGTGTGGTTTTAAGTACACACCATAGTAGTTTTTTTTTACTTTGGAATAATCATTTATTTTTCATATTATTACAAAATATTACGTTATGATAATGTTTACATGCGTGTGGTTAAATTATAGCCCCGATGAAGGTCTGAAACATTGACCAAAACGTCATTTTATTTTTTTAAAATAAAATAAAACATTTGTTTTTGTTTCTCAAGTGACTGCAATCACCAACTGACTTACCAACCACATTACCTACAGTAAACTATTTCTACACCATTATGAATTATTTGTAGTTGTTTTCAAACATTTATTGTTATTATTCTTCAATACAGCTATATTTCCTAGGTACATTCCTTTACCAAATAATCTATAATCATCGTCCCTCCTACGCATTCAATCTCCTGCTATTTAAGTAATCTATCCACTCCCTCTCTACCAGATCTCGTCCTTCTGACCTTTATACCCCTTTCCACAAATCGGTCTCATTTCAACACTCGTTTATTATCCGCTCCACCACCTTTCCGAATTCCATCCCACTTAAAATCCGGCATGCACCATCCTTATCCATATTTAAAACCCTCTTATTCCAATTACTCCTTACAATTCAATCAGACGCTGGGTAGACATTTATCATGTATAGTATATATGTATATAATCTCGTCTATATGTATATTCTCTTTCATTTTCACCGATTAATCTGCATCTTAAGATTTAGATTATATAGGACTTGTATAATGTTTACAATACTATTATTGTATTCTTTGAACATATTAAAGTACATATGTAAATCATTTAAAGTAAATATTTATCCACTCTTTTATTATTATATTTTTCATTAATACAATGGTATGACAACAAAAGTAAGTTGTCATTCATTCCAAATCTCACTTGAAATTCCATTGCAGTATTAGGTATTATTGCAGTAGTTCCTTATTGCTCATATTATGTCTTTAATATATCTGTATAGTTATGTAAATCCTTCTGTTATTACTTATTTTGAGTTTTTTTTTTTATTGTAATATACATTTTAGCCAGATGTTATGTTAATTTTTATGTACAATATTGTTATTCTTAAGAGACTTTGTCCCAGAATAAAGTTGATTCTTCTATTCTATTCTATTCTACAGCAATAAAGAGTCGATAAAGGAAATGGCAAAACGGAAGGAGGAAACGCTAGCATAGAGGATGGTAGGAAACAAGGAATAAACAAGGTTTAGCTTCAGGAGGGAGCTACCTTTTGTCGAGTTAAGCTAACTCTTGGCTCTGGGGCTAACAGAATTAATGTCCCTCAGATAGCTGCGATGATACCCGAGTCCTCGATAACTGACTCTGCCTCTACCTCTCCTCCTTCCATTTAGATACTATCCGTCGGGTGAGAGAGGGGGGAGGGAGGATCCGGTAATTGCCAGGCTGAAAAGAAGAGGGTAACAAAAGCTTTGAGGTAGTTGATTGCGTTTCGAAATGGTCACGAAACAACATTTCTTTTGGTTGTTTAGGGTTGATTCGTCTCTTGATTGGCCACTCTAAAAGACAATCGCTTCCAAACCAAATTACAAAACCTGTTTGTATAATCTAGATTAAATCTGGAAAAAAAATAAGAAAATTAACCTGAATTTTTGTACTTAGTACACTTAACATAGTAAGCATAGTCGTTCCTTTAACTCCGCTTGAACGCTCCGTCGAAAAGGAATACTTATATGAAACTCAATGAAAAAGGACTCCTTTCAGGCAATTTGATTGCAGAGACGCTCTTATAAAATAATAACGTTTTAGTAAACTGAAATAGTTCCGTTACTTACTTTCCTGCTACTAGTAAATAAGTCTAACACAGTATGCATATATAGTATGCATGTGGCCACACCTCCCTATAATTATTGTTCAAGTGATACAATACATTATTATAATCCAATAAATTTAAAAAAAACTAACAACAGGAAAATTACAAAAAAAAAGTGGAGTATAAGAAAAAAAAATTCTTTTTTTTTGTTTTAAATAATTTATTATTTGGTCGTATTATGGTCTTTATTGTCATTTGTCATTTGTATTATAATGTAGAAGAAGGATCAAAATTCGATCATTTAAAAAATGTATTAATAATAATATATTCATTAATAAATAAACTAGTCTTTGAAGGCGATAGTTTCAGAAATAGATTTATGTCTTCTTCTTTCTTTTTTTTTTCAAATTCCACGGCGATTGGTTTTGATATCAAATTTTCCAAATGACACCTTCAGATAATGGTATGTTAATTTTTTTTTTTTCATCACTATATTTTAAACTGGCTATATCGATAAATGTAGAATGATTTTAGGAAGCGATAAATAGATTCCGCTTGGAAGGATCTATTACCTAATTTATTCGTGAAGGGGACTTTTTAGATCCAGATCTCGCCCAAACATGGACAGAATGGTTCGGCACTTCAAACGAATCGGACAAAACAGCCACGCTTTTAATTAACATCTATCAAGTCGACTAAATGAGAGACCATTGCCAACTGACGAATGTCTAGATGTTGCTTTCTGGTTTCGTGTTAACCGAATTGACTGTTAACTCGATCTTAGACTATAAAAAAAAAAAGATATTCATTCAGCATGTCATATATAATTTAACTATTTGCATATTTCACATAGAATAGAATAGAATAGAATAGAATAGAAAATTGAACTTTATTCTGGGACTAGGTCCCCTTAGAAAAACAATGATGAATTAATATAAAAGAAATTAAAAATCTAGCCAAAAACTAGCTTATGAAAATTCTAATATTATATACATTATTTAAAAATAGTATGTAACCATTAAAAAATAAACAGAAAAAAAAATTAACTGAACATAAGATCTCAAAATGACTTATTATTTTGATGTAAAAATAAATAAATTATTTATATATACATAACTACACAATTTATAAACAATTGGCTAACTAATTAAAAAAATAACTTAATACAAAATGTAATCATATCTACAGTGATTTATATTATAATATGCAAACACTAAGCGAAATAAAAATAAAATCTCAGGATCACTTGTAGTGTAATGGAAAAAATAGAACTATATATACATACATGTTCATATTGGTAAACAGAGAAACAAAAAATATAACCTGGATAAATAAAAATAAATAAATAATACAATAATTGTGGGTTAATGGTTGACTGTCGTGAATAATGAAGAGAAGGATGGTTGGGATGATCAGTCAGAAACAAAATGTCAAAAACAAACAACAATATCAATTTCAACATTTGCCGACGCTTCTATCCGAAACTCTCATCAGGGCCAAGAAAAAACGAGACAACTATATGTATATATGTATGTATGTATATATATACATATATGCTTAATTTTTTTAAATTCACTTTTACATTTAATTAATTTTTAAATTAAATTAATTAAAACATTTTTTTTTAATTTGTCTGGTCAACAAGAAATTATTTTTAATATTCGTATATTTCCTTTAATCTATATTTCTTTTCATACTTGTTTTATATGGTGATTGTTGTAAATGGATACTTTATAACGATTGTAATTTTTGCTTCCATGTACGAAAAAATATTTACTGGGAGAATTGTATGTGCATGTTTTGTGTCCGGGCAAAGCACCAGATATTTTCTTTACTCGTAAAAAATTATTTTATAAAACATAGTTAATTAGCTCTGCTGTGATCAATCCATCACTATTATTATTTATTGTAATTGAAACTATCCATAGCTGTTTGCATTCTTTTAGCTAAATTCGTTTTGTTTGTTCACCGTGTAATGTTTTAGGGAATGTGATGTTTAGTTGAGATCCTGGGCGCTTAAGACGGCATCTGTTTCTATTTTAAATACCAGGAATACAATTTTATTTTAGTACTCTGGTTTCAGGTGAAAAATCTAGCTTCAATAATCCTTCAATCATTATTACTGCTCGAAACGTCGTTAAAAAATTAATAAATTATTAGTTATTTTAATAAATATAGTTTATAAGGGCTTATATGGATCCTCGGAGACACCATTTGTAAGTGCATTAACTGCCCTTCAAAAACTTCAACCGAAGTTCTGTTTTTTTTTTTAATCATGTATTGATATGCAATTAAAGCTTCTTAAACAAGGAAGTTTTTTATAAAACAATGGGTATCTGTAATCTAGCTGATGATAGATAAAAAATAAAAAATAGCGAATATCTGATGATTTGATGAAAAAGACAAATTAATTAAATTTAAATGGTTTTGGCAAAGACAATCCAACATGTATTTGAAGTAAATTTTGTCTAGTTTACTATAAAGTAATTGTCAATTACGTTTTGTGTTATCACTTGGATTGGAATCGACGCGGCTTACTTTCGGAATCGAACCATACATCAAATGAACTATTTTTTGTTGGAAATTTTGTCTAGAAACACTTCTCGGAGTTTGGCTATTAAGATATAAATCACCTTGCATATTTCATATATATTTAAGTGAAAATAAAATTTGGATACCCCATAAATTGTATATTAAACGTAAAACTATTTTATAGATAAAGATGTAACATGAATTAGTTGGTAAGTTGCTATTTACTAAGATTGGATTTAATCATATTATAGAAAAAAAGTTTCCAGCCCAAGCTGTTGTTTTATACATACACACATATACATACATACATAATGTAATAATAATGGATAGATTATAAGGGAATGAACTTCATACGTTGATCTGCACTTTGCGTTTTAATGTAACTTTTCTATTACTGAGAATGCGGCTATATGCATTCAGCTCACGAGAAAATTGGATGCCTGGAAACTGCATTTATCGGGGAGTATTGATTTTAGGAGCTCGCATGTCCTACTTAATTGAATAGAGATCCAGCGGAGCCAGGTGGTTGGGCATCATTAATATCATATGGCATATCATGTAGGATCTAAAGGTCATGTTAATGCAGGACGGAATAGTAATAGATATGAAAAATATGGCTCGATTTACATCTACGATATCAATATGAGGTTATTATATATTTTATTTAAAGTAAAAACTTGAATTTGTTTGAGGGTAGTGAATGAGACCGAGCCGTCACGACCGAATATGTAACGTTCGTTCGGATAAAGTCGGCTGGAGTCGACTAATTGAAGTGTTTTTGCAGCTGGATTAAAATCGGACCTCCATATTGTAAGCAACATACTATTCGTATACCTAGGGTCCCTGGTCAACCAACAAAATGATATACGAGCAGAAGTGGCGAAGCGGATTATGGCAGCTAATCGCTGTTATTTTGCTTTGTAAAAGCATATGAGTGCTCGTCTCCTCTCCAAATCCGCGAAAATCAGGCTGAATAAGACTCTTATCCGGCCGGTTCTCACATATAATTCAGAAATTCAGAAAACAAGCACATGAATTCTCCCTCATGAGATTCGAAAGAAGAGTCCTAAGGAGGATATACGGTCCATTTATAGTTGATGAAGAGTGGAAACGCCGTTCTAACAATGAACTGATGCTGCTATATAGGGAGTGGATCTAGTCCAGTTAATAAAGCTAATGAGACTTAGGTGGGCCAGAATTGTGATTAGAATGCAGCAAGACGAAATCCCAGCCAAAATCCTAAGCGAATCTTTGGTGTGAGAAGAGCAGGCCACGACTTCGGTGGGAGGACTGAGTGGCTTTGGATGCACGGACCATGTTGGAAATCCGCAGTTGGAAGATAGCAGCACTTGAAAGAAACTACTGGCGGTCGACACTGGAGCAGGCCAAGACTCGACTTCAAGGGTCGTAGTGCCGGATAAGTAAGTGAGGATAAAGTCGGCTCGAGTTTATTAATTGAAGTGTTTTAGCAGTTGGATTAAAATCGGACTTCCATATTGTAAGCAATATACTAGAATCTACAGTTAGAAATCATTTTAAATTATAGATAATCCTCGCAACTCAACTTCGGTTGTTATTTGCAACTCAACTCTCAAGTTGTTTGAAAACAGTTATTTCATATAAGAAAATTTAAATCAATGTGGCGAAATTTTACGTTTCATTTAAAGAGAAAAACGACGGCTGAAAATTTGATGAGATGTATAATATCTTGTTCTTCTCAATGACCTGCCTCCAGGATTTATCCTATTCTCTTTTTGCCAGAGAGCGGTGTAGAGGTAATGTGGACAATGCTAAAATGCTCCGAAAGAAAACAGATGATTCATATATATCTTTGCAAATGAAAAAATAAAACATCTTGACTACTGGTCAACGAAGATGCGTTTCAGTAACTGATGGGTGCCAAAGTTTTTTGGCACATATTATACACCTCATCAAATTTTCAGACGTCAGTTTTCTCGTTAAATGAAACGTCGAATTTCGCAACTTTGATTTAAATTTTCTTATATAATTAAACGGCTTTCGAGCGACTGACCGGAGTAGTGTATTCAGGCGAGGATTATCTATAATTTAAAATGGTTTCTAGCTTTAAGTCCTTCCGTTAAACGAAACCGGTGGCAGCTCCTAGTCTACAAGGGAAATGTTCAGCATTTCATCCTCCTTCTAACAACGAGCTATTATTAAAATTTTTATTTTGATGTGACGCTGAGATAGGTGGTAAAGGTAAAAAAATAGCGGTGAAAAAAACATAATAAATGTTTTGAACACTTGGACTAAAATATCTCAAAATTTAAATATCATGAAATTGAGAAAATTATAAACCAATTTGCAGATATAAATAATTCTTTATTTTTAATTGGCCTTAAAAATAAGAAAATTAAATGCTTCTATTCGATTTTGTGTTGCACTTAATAGTGTTTCGACAATGGTCATTAAAATCGTAAACAAAAAATATTTTATCAGGAGTTGATCGGGGGGGGGGGGGTGCGGTCAAATAAATACTTTTTTTTTTTTTTATTTCTTTATGACATTTACAACTGTATTACATAAATACATCAAGTAAATTTGGACATAATTGATATAATGACATGAATACACTTGCTGAGTAACTACCCAATGGTAGCACTCTAATGATATAACTTAACTCTAACTGATATAACCAACTACATTAGGAGATCACGGGGCCATCTTCTTTTCAGACGCCTCGGAGGGTTATCAGGAATTGAAGAGGAAGCAAGGTTAGAAACGAGACGATTGGGATGATTCTGAAGTTTATTATGGAAGGATAGGTATCTGGATCGGGCCAGATCTGAAACCAAATAAATACTAAATTTTAAAAATTAGTATTTTTCTGACGTTTCGATTCACTTTTCAGGTCTTCATCAGGGCTACAAAATATAAAATGTACATGGCGAAAATAACATAAATGAATTATAAGTAGATATTAAATAAGAAACAGTTGTCTGATAAAGAAATAATAAGATGACATCAGAGATATAGTGAGTGACAATGTAATTAAAATATCAAGTATTATATATACATAGAAGTTACAATCAAAAATAGAAAATAAGTATGAATAAAAATAGAAAACAAAGGAGAATATAGCGTGTAAGTTAAAAGTAAACAGATTGTGATAAAAGATGGGAAATGAATGTATTACAAATTGGAAAAGATTACATTTGATAACTGTAGGTTAACAGAAAAAGAAAATGAATTTTGACGAATAAAGAAATTGAAAATTGAATAACTAATGATCTAGTAAAGCTAAAATTACAATAGTATAACATAATAATAAGATATCAGTGGATAACAAGCTAGTGGAGGGTACATTTGATAAATGTAGGTAAACAGATAACGAGAATAAAGGTTAACAACTAAAGAAATTGAAAGATTAATAGGATAACATTAGTTGTAATATCGTTAGGATTGATTTATTAAATATATATCTCTATAAGAATTTTTTTTTTAAAAAGAGAAATTTATAATGTATGTATAAATGTTATGATGATGAAAGCAAGTTGTAACATACCTTTTATATTTTGTAGCCCTGATGAAGACCTGAAAAGTGGGTCGAAACGTCGGCGTATCAATTAAAATTACTAATTTTTAAAATTTATTATTTATTTGACCGCACCCCCCGACCAACTCCTTCTCATATCACGGTCAACCATCTCTACATCATTATGAAAAATATTTTATTCACAATTATGATTGCATGTATTGTAAATGGCATTACTTTGTGAATATTGAAGGAAAAAAAAATTATATTTCATATTACTAACACTAGCGGATCCAGGATTTAATTTTGGGGAGGGCTTCAGCCCGAAGGATTTTTTTTTCATATATATAACAATAATTAATTTGAAAAAAAAGAAAGAAACTAACTACCCATATGACATGATGTCTTAGTCATTCTTGAAGTCTAATTGAATGTAATTACACGAACAATAATACTTTAAGAGATAGTTTTTAATATTTTTTTTCTGTAAAACATGGTTATATTTTACCATTTTGGGGGGGCTACAGCTATAATAATAATAACTATATTATTAAAACAAACAAACTTTAAAACCGCATTGATAACTAGAGAACGTCTTAACTGGAGTGCATCAGTCCATTAAACCGTTTCCGTTCCCAAGGGTTATAAACTCCTTGCCTTGTACAGTTATCACAAAGACAATGGAATTGCTCTAGAAAGATCTGAGAAATTATATTAAAAAGTTTTTAACTGGCTGTTTTTAAACTACTGTTTTGGCTAATAAATTGTATAAAATATATTTTTATCGTGTATTAAACTTTCTTTAAATTACCGAGAGCAATAAATAACACGCGACAACAAAAAAAAAAAAATTTAAACCCTTTCATCTAAATCTTATTAATTTTTGGGTACGGAAAACGTATTTGGTATCATTGTATTTTTTCATGATCAACCACAATTCTCTCAAAATGTGACATCGATTATAATTTTTAAAAAAGGTAAAAATTGTATACATAAAAATTAATAACAAAATTATTGTTTTGTTTTTTTAGGGTGCAACTTTCATTTAAAATAATATTAAATCACTACAATCCGAATATTTAATTTTCTTATTTATTTGTATTTCCTTTCCCTTATCTCTCTGATGTTTCTTTTATAGCTTTTTCTACGATTAGATGCAATTTATTATTCTATGCGAAGTGACCGCATTTATCAGTTAATCATCCATCCCTGTTATGTACCAATAAAATCGTCCCTCCCCTCATCCCCTCCCTGCATTTTCACTTACATTACCCAAGTTTTTTGGGAAATTCAAGATGGTTGTGCAAGAATTTGACTTTAAGGTTCAACAGAAAGCAAACAGTTTTGAACTAGTCTATCGTATTAGCTACGATAAGTTCATAGTTTGAGGTTTCAACATTCCAAAATTAGTTACAACTTCTTTAAATTATATCGAAACCTTTTCCTTAGCACTAATTGTTGCTTCGAAACTGGAATCGAACGTCATTTTACGAATATCAGTTTATAAATCCAATGGATTTGTCAGTTTAGCTTTTAAGAAATGGGGAAATTCCCTACATAAATATTTAAAACAACCAAAATATTTTTAAAAAACTTTTAAAAATTGTTTAGTTTAGTCCAACTTTATGTGTAGTGGTTAACGAATATTTTTGAATTTCTTTTTTTTTTTTTTTTTCAATGGCGATTCCTTGCTCTGCTGTTCCACTTATATATATAAAACATGGAAACTTTGTAAATCTCTTTTGTTTGACAAAGGGCATGGAGGCTTCTTTCAAATGTCCACGTAGCATCACGTGAGGTGTATAGTTAATTTTCGGTATTATTTTGTTAACATTTTCTCTATAATTTCGTTATATAGATTGAATGAGCAAGACACAACTTTACAATATTAAAATTGATTGCCAACCTACTATCAATTCAATGATTTTTTTTTAAAACTATTTATTCAAGATATTTATAACTGTATTACAATATAAATACATAAAGTACATAATTATAATCACATAAAAACGCATGTTGAGAACTACCCATGGGTAGCACTCTAATGACATGTCTATATAAGGAAATCAGGAGGCCATCTTCTTTTCAGACGCCTCGGATGGTTATCAGGAATCGAAAAGGAAGCAAGGTTAGAAACGAGAGGATGGGGATGGTTATGAAATTTATGAAGGAAGGATAGGTATCTGGATGGTGCCAAATCGGAAACATATGGAACATTAAGGTCTTTATAGATCATTTTATCTGTGACAAAGTATTTTGGATTGTAAGGAATACGAGAGGAATTTGATGGTTTAGTGGAGCTCCATAGCTCACCTCCGTAAGTCCAAATAGGTCTTATTATAATCATGTAGTCTTTTGTAATTAATTGAAAGTTTAGAGCGTTTGTCAAGTAAATGTTGGAGTAAGCGGAAACGTCTACTTGTCGTTTCAGTCTCGTATGAGGATTCCTAGTGAGAAGTTTATTCAGGTGGAGTCTAGGTATCGGGTTTGCTCAACAGAGATAAGTGGGGTGTTATTCAACTATACTATAGGATAGGAAGTCATAGGTTTACGAATTTCAATGATTAAAATTATTTTTTCACACATTAAATAATTTTAAAGGAAGGAGATGATCCGGGGTGGCGGCCATAAATAGGCTAAATAGTGGCAAAACAACGTTTCGACCCGACTTTGCAGGTCTTCTTCAGGGATGTGTGTTCAGCTAGGAGTTTCGCTTAGAAATTGTGAGTTCTCCGTTCTAGCCCTGAAGAAGACCTGCAAAGTGCGGTCGAAACGTTGGCTATTAATAAAATAGTTTTGCCACTATTTAGCCTATTTATGACCGCCACCCCGGATCATCTTCCTTTTTAACGCAACGGTAAACTGTTAAATATTCAATCAAATAATTTTATTTAAATATTAAAATATGAGATATTAGTGGGGGATACGACTTATATATTATTATTTTCTGAATCAGCATACCAAAAAAATTATGTGAAATTATTGAAATAATTTTTTAATAATTCGCCTGAGCAATAAGTTAAAAAAACATTTTGTAGAAAATGTGAGTGTAACGATTATCACCTGAACGAGGTAGTTGTACTGACATTCAAATTCGGAGAGGTAAGAATTCAAGGTATCAACGAGACTAGAATTTATTTCCCCCCTTAGGGGAATTTAACCCCCCTTCAACCCTCCCATACAACGGCAGGACGAATGATTCCGAGAGTGGAGGTGGCCAGCAGGGGACCGTAGGCTCCCAGAAGTGCGATAAATAGCGGCGACTCCCAAAGGAACTCCGATGTCTTTCACCACTTCTGTTGTGGTTCCAGTGCCAACTTGCTCGTTCCTCTTGCGCTGTAGAGGATCGATGAGAGGCACAGACATAACTATACAAATAAATATGAGTGATTCAATTGAAGATTCGGCTATATCCAGGTTTTAATAGGTAGTATTTTCTTTTATAACCATTAATATTATTTTTGGGGGAGGAAGGGGGCTTATAGAATGAATGAATAAATGAAAATTCTGTATTTTATAATTAATATATATATAATTACAGGAGATCTTGCTCCATCAAATACATTATTACATAAAAAGGAATTAAAATAAAGTAATACACAAATATAGAAATAAATCGGAGAAATATTCTTTTTTTATGAATAAGATAAACTAGATAAATAAATTGCGATGTAAAAAAACAAAAAAAAAACAGAAAAGTAAAAACAACTGTTTGACAATATAAATAAAAAATATTCACTTTGAAGATATATAAAAAAAATCAAAGAAATATACATTCAAGGAATTTTAAAAATAGCAATACTATATTCCTACAATATAATGTAGCAGATTGCAACAATACATATGCGCAACTTCTTAGTCGAAGATAACAATGTCTTGTGGTAAACATAAACATAGACATAAATATTGCTGGTATTTAACCAATAACTAATAACTGGTATTTAACCAGCTGGTATTTATTTAATAATTTCATTCATAATGAATGATCTTATTTTAAGACTCTCTACTGTAAAATAAAATATAGTATTTAATTTTGCCAGGTTTTCTATAGTTACCAAATTACCGAGCATTGAATTGTTGTCTTCTGTAATATATTTCTCTATGTAATGTTCCCTCAAATCTTTACTTGAGTAATCAAATCTTTTTGGCTTACAGTAAAAAGAGAAAACAATTTTGAAATATTAAAATTATTAAGGCCTATAGGATATTTTAAATAGGTAACAGTGGCAAAAATTGGATTTTGGAAGAAAAAAAAATTGTATGGCGTTGCATAGAGCAATTCGATTTAAGTGGGAGTGGAGTAGGATCAGTTGTAGGGCACTAAGCTTTCGGTGCTCAAGGTTCGAATCCCGCTTCATGGTAGAAAATTATTTATTCTGTTTCATTGGCCCTGGGGCGATCCTGGGGTAGGGAGAACCTCCAGGGGCACACCCAGGCTCTACAAAGTGGGTACCCTTTATTAAATAATTGATTAAGGGGGAAAACCTGGCGGTTGAGCGTGATCCTGGCCCGATCTCATCTTGCAAAACCGTTGGCCTTGAAACTGTACTTTCCCTAAATAGTACTGTACCCAAGAACCTTCATGGGTTGTAGTGGTACAATTTTTTTTTGTCGCCAAAATAATATTTTTGTCGTCCACCATTTTTTATCGACTTTGTGATCAAGTTAACTTTTAAATTGAAGTTAAAAGCAAATGGGTATTTACGAGTTTTTAATACCTAATTGAACAGGCAATGTTTACCGGTCTCCAGACTGAAAACGTCCCAATTTCGAGAATTTTCCTAAATAAAATATTTGTAGGTTACGATGAGATGACGCTATTTACGAAGTTTCAGGCGGATGTGAATAATTTGAAAAAAAGAGGTCTGTACCACGGACTAATAGAGGTATGTATGGTGCCTTGTGCTGGAAAGTTTTTTGAAAGAAGACACTTGAAAATAGGGCATGAAATAGGGCAACAGAATTATTTTTGGTTTTTCTGTAATCTCTTTAATCGATAATAGGATCATGTGTAGCTCTATACAACGGTATAGGATTTTTTTTTTCCAATTTTCATCCAATTTTCGCCACTGTTAACTATTTAACCTATCCACAATTAAGCCTAAATCATTATAATATTTCAAAAGTGTAATTAATATTGATATTAAAACAAGTGATCAAACGTCTTTATGTGATGATCTCATATATTTATGACTACTATAGATGCCGCATCGAAGTATAATATGTGAGTTTACAACCTATATATTAGAAAGCCAATTCCGTTATAAAATTCTATGCAGTGGCAATGTGAGATTATTATCTCGATATATAAAACTTTTGATCGCTTTCTGGATGACCCTTATAAAATTTCATATTTTTAAAAGTAAACAACATGGCACTGCTAACGTAATCACCATCTGCCCAATAAACAGATATTGAACGCTAAGTCAATACAATATCCATTCAGCATAAACGAGATATTTTGATGACGTGGAAGATCTCTCAGGAATCGATGAATATATTTTATACCCCACAAAAAAAAAAAAAAAAACTGGAAGAGAAATAAAGGAACTTTATGTAAAAAAAATCTACATTTTCAAACTTCATTTTACGAAGGATTTAGTTTGTTTCGAACGTAAATACTTTACCAGCTGTTAAAGTTTTAATTTAAAATTTTAACTTTTATTTTTACCTAATACAACCAACCACTGACCAGCACATACATACTCTCTACTCCCGATTTCATCTTAAACTGCACGGACATCACAATGGTCCTATCAACGACATGGCCACGGCTGAAACGCTCATCAGGACTGAAAAGGAGCTGGATGAGGGATCTCCTTTCCTGATTTCAGGATGTAAACTGACCAGGGAAGAGGTGCTGATGGGTACTATTCTTCGTCATGTCTATCATGCCATTTTCTACCTAACAACAAATCTGCTAATTGTCACTACCATAACAGGTGTAGATGAAGATTTGAAGACCAAAATAATAAAATGAATTATTTTCTGCTCATTATGCAGCGGATCGTGAGAGATATAAAAAAAAATCGAGTTATATTAAAGTTCGTAAACTATGATATACAAATGGAGAGGAGTATCTATCTAAGTTAATACAGCTGGATATATTCAAAATATTCAAATTCAGCGACAACAAAGGAATAATGCGAAATACTTAATGCTCGGTAAAATATTTGTATATTATTAATAATTAATGAGTGAAATTATGGAAAAGGAAGCGTTCTTTCGGACCGGTTCGAGCGGAAAACGGAGTGCGTGTTTTGATACGTTTCCCCTCACGTGACCATATCCATTATAAGAGAAAAAGATACAAATGAACGGTTTATAATGAATACAAACTAGATGCTGACAGTTTCAAAATAAATTGAATTATTTTATTTTATATTCTCTCATAAATATGTAAACACAATTTTATATGTACTTTAATTTATATACGATTTATAAAGTGTTTTTTTTTTTTTTAGTAAATAAATAAACAGAACATCACATATAGCGACTTCTTCTGATAAATTATGCTCTGAAAATATTATTGCATGAATGAAACAGGATCTATCAGAGTAGAAAAGAAATCGTTCCCGAGATAAATTTAAATATCTTGGCTCCAGATAACCTTAATGAATGACTAGCGATCAGAAATAGACCTGGGGATAATTGAAACATCAACAAATATTAATAATTCTTAAATTAATGATACAATTCTATGGTAAAGACATTTCTGATATACGGATGGAATATCTCGACACTAAGCATTGCCCTAAGAATGTATTCTAAGGTTTGAAAGAAAAATCCTCCGCTGGATAAACGGAGCTGTCTAGGAAATGAGTTCTAACACACGGAGAAGAACCAAGAAATTACTGTTTGCAGAAACCTTGAAGATCTTTGGCCATCTGAACCACCTTTCTTCACCTCATTATATCTTGGATAGCTGTTATCCAGTTTGCTGCATGAAGTACTGTAGCATTTTTTTCTAGATTTTTGTCACGTTGGATCGCCTCGATGGATTGTTTCAAGCTTTATGTCCCACGATTATAACTAACCACGGAGTATTGATTGACCAGTTTATTATCTCATCCCAGATCGCTCCGGTGAGTGTTCAGTTCTTGCACCCCTATTTCAGAATTATTATGGAGTCGAGAGGAATTTGAAAGTTTCAACTACTCTAGGAAACGGATTCCCTTCTACGCAGATCCTATTGATGGGTTGAATGAATTTTCGTCTTATTACCATATATTTTGTTTTTTCTCCATTTACTTGTAGGTGGATTTCTTCTGCTTATCAGAATCTAAGCGAGTTTCTCAATGTCCTCTTAATTATCGTCTTCTTATCTAAGCATTTCATAATTCATTCCGATGTATTCTCTTCTGTTTTCGTGTGATGTTGTTCCTACCACTATTGGGAGAATCCATCTCCCTGCTATAAACCAGATTGAACTATGAAGGATTCAGATGCTTCTCCTTGTATTATGCTATGTTCCTGGCCTCGCGTTTCTACGGCGAGTAAGGGGTTCCAGGAATCGCATTTATTCGTATTAAAATGTATTTAATACTTATATTTGTATTGAAATGTTAGATACCACAGACCCCCTACTGTAGTATCCTAGATTGAACCATATAATTTTTATCGGATTTCCTTTCTAAAGGTATCATGTTTATAAATTTACTATTTGTTTCTATTACTAATTGGTGGCATGCAAGGTAGAATGTAAAAGTACTAAGATAGTTTACTAACTATTATATTTACAAGCTTAAATAAAACCAAAAACATCTATATACAAAATAATAAATAAACCTATATACATAATATTAGTTGCGAATCATACTAGAGGAGAATGCTTGATATTTGATTATATTAATTAATGATGTATGGTAGCCAACACAAATTTACATTAGTATAACTAAATGCTTGTTACCACTTAGCTGGTCCTTCATAGTGTTTCTAGGTGTTTCTAGCCGTCACATCTGGATTCTCTGTCTCTGCTCTCCTTCAGCGTCTAGTCCGTCCATCTCTCTCTCCGGCTGTCTTCTGATCCAGTCACAGCCTGTGTCCCAGCTCTCTCCGGCTGTCTTCGTCTTCCTCCCTCGACTCCCCCGCTTGAAGTCCCCTGAGCAAGTCCTCTCCCCTCCGAGTCCCAAGAAAAAAGTGTTCCGTCCAAATTCTCTCTCCGTTCCAAAAAGAAGTGTCCAGTCCAACTTCTCTATCTCCCACCTTTTTTCATCCCCCTCTCTTTTGGCAGTCTTTTTCCTGATTGGCTGAATATTCTCAGCCTAAGGGATGACCACGCCCTCTCCCCCAGGCCAAGGTAAAGCAGCAGGTACAGACTTAGGTATTTCTGGTGGAAGGTGTGAAAAGGTCTTTCGGGATCCTGTTTAAACACTCAGTTGTCGGTCTTTGTCGGTGGTTCTTAAGGGTTTTTATTACCACTTACAAAAGGTTGGGCTTGTTGGTCGTTACCCTTAGTCAGGTACCGCCAGATGTGAACACTTAGGATGTTTATTTATACATTTAAAATAATTATTCCACCGGCGGTCTTTACAATACATAGCAATTAGGACTCGACATTTAGTGTGATTTACACATATTTTTGTCAATCATATCAACTCCCAGTTCAGTCATTATTTTCCAAAGACAATTTCTGTCCACAGAATCATAGGCTCCTTTATATTTAAATCGACAGATAAGCGTGGAGGTCCATCACTTTTCAAGCCCTTCTTTCAGAATGAATAGATATTTTCGGTTTATATTGGGCATCATCTTGTTGATAAACGGAAGGAGTGCTATGCCTCGCTAAGGAGTACTATAGAGTTCATAATTCAGCTTACTCCATTTTTTTTTCTCGAAAAATCGATTACTGTATAAAATCAACTATGAATTCTACATTCAATGTTTAACAGTTGGTAAAGTATTTACGTTCGAAACAAACTAAATCCTTCGTAAAACGACGATTGAATATGTCGATTTTTTTTTAATGGATATTGTATAATTACTACTTTCTTTAGAATAAGGCAGTTTAGGCCCGTATTCTGAGCCTCTTGTAACCTTTCCTTCACCCATATTTTCTGGATCAGATGTAGAAACATTAAGTTTCTTATCCCATCATTAAACAGTTCAGATGGTAGGTTGTCCCGTCCCGGGGGCATTTCTTGTTTTATTCCTTCCTATAGCTATTTCCTCGTCCAGTATAGATGGTTTGTCAACCACTTTTGAGTCGAGCTCCTCAGTGTAGTCTAAGTCTTCTTCGTTCATAAGCTTTCCTTGATTGGGAAGCTGCTGGAGATGTTCTTTGCCGATCCTCAATATCTTTTCTTTAGATGCCGTCAAAATGTCATATTTTCCTCGCATTTATATATTTATTGCTTTATATCCTACTCTTTCTTTCTTAATGTCTGTATAATAAATAAATAAATAATTAAAAGCTTAGCGAATCCGAAGTTTCGATGCCGACACCACCAATCCCTTATTACACACCTCTCTCCACCGTTCGCCGTTCAAACATAGTCCCTTCAGAACGGCTTTATTAATGCAATCTCCCCACCTTCCCTCGGACGTTTACAATTCGGTACGGCAAATATTAAACTTTTAGGAATTCTCTCGTAACTAAGCCCAACAATTTTACAGGCCCATTTGATTCGCCGGAATGAAACCACCTCAATTGTATTACCCGGATATAGTTCACGCAATTCGGCGTTGTATAACCGTCTGAACTCTACGGTTAATTCATCCTTCTTCGGTCCGAATATTCTACGCAATACTTTATTTTCAAAAACCTTAAAACGTTGTTCATCCCTTAATGTAAACGGCCAATTTTAGCAACCATAAAGAACTGTAGGTAAGACAATGGTTTTACAGATTCTAATTTGTAAGTTGCGGGACAAGAGGTGCGAGCTAAGTAGTTTTGTCAGAGAGAAATAACAAGCATTTCCCGCCTTCAGTCTAACCTTAATCTCTTCTTCAATTTCGTTTTTTCTAATTATCGTAGACCCTAGATACCAAAAACTTCTCTACCTGTTCAAACATATTACCATCTATATCGATATCACCAGTAATATCGCTATTTTTACAGCTAACCATATATTTTGTCTTATCCGTATTTATTTCGAGCCCTAGTTCTTTATCGGCATTCATTAACGTTGTCGTATTTAGTTTTATAGTTTCCACGTCCTCGCTCAACAGTACCAGATCATCCGCGTATCCCAGCACGGGTGTTGTCCCACCCAGATCCACGTACATTTATTTATTTATTATTCATCATTTATATATTCTATGATTATATGATTCATTCCGATTTTGTTTTATATATCTACGAGCCATAAAGCAGTTTTCATGTATTATATAATAAAACCTATATCATAAACTTGAAAAATAATAGATAACATTGAATCAACAGAACTGAAATAGTATATGACGATTTTCCTTCTCACCAGTCTCTATTCAAGACTTCAAGATTGTGTTCTTGGAACATCAGGAGCAATAAGTTTTCCGCTCTGTTGAAATGAGGTCACTGTAAGGTGCTGCAGATAAGACACAGAGGTGCACAATTCCCTGCTCGCTATCTGATAGTCTCTGACATATCCTCTTTAAACGTTCCGACACTTTGCAGTAGCTCGATAGTTTTTTGATTACCACCATAAGGAGGGAAAATATTTCGGAATAAAACTGGTTTCACAATATTAGGAAACTATTGAAAAATATTGATCAGTTTTCAACTTCATGATTTTTTTTTTTAAGTTCATCTTAAAAAGCAGCGTAATTATATTTCATTTTAGTACATGAGCCCGTGAGAAAAAATCGACATTATTTGTTGAAAACTTTAAAAGTATTTTATTATATATATATATATATATATATATATATATTTAATATATTTAATTATATTAATAAAATATATATATATTTAATTATTAATATTTAATATATTTAATGATTAATAAATAAATATTTTTTTAAAAATACGTTTAAAGTTTTCATCAAGTAATGTCGATTTTTTCTCACGGGCTCTTGTACTAAAATGGAATGTAATTACGCTACTTTTTAAGATGAACTTTAAAAAAAAAATCATGAAGTTGAAAGCTCGCCAATATTTTTTAATAGTTTCCTAATATTTTCAAACCAGTTTTATTCAGAAATATTTTTCCCTCCTTATGGTGGTAATCAAAAAGTGAAAAAATCGACATCACTTGATGAAAACTTTAAATGTATTTAAAAAAAAAAAAAAAAAAAAAAAAAAAATATATATATATATATATATATATATATATATATATATATATATATATATATATATGTATATATAATAATTAATAAATAAATATTTTTTTAAAAATACGTTTAAAGTTTTCATCAAGTAATGTCGATTTTTTCACTTTTTGATTACCACCATAAGGAGGGAAAAATATTTCTGAATAAAACTGGTTTGAAAATATTAGGAAACTATTCAAAAATATTGGTGAGCTTTCAACTTCATGATTTTTTTTGTTGTAATAATCAATAAATATAAATAAAATTAATTATTATATTAATAATTATTATTAATTAATTTATTGATTTATTTATTATTTATCAATTTATTTATATATATATATATATATATATATATATATATATATATATATATATATATATATATATATATATATATATATATATATATATGTTGGATTGACTTTGTGTGTTTAATATTTAATTTTCCGATTTAATTTTTGTGTGTTTATTCTTTGTGTTTTTTTTTGTTAATGTATATAAATTTGAACTAAAAATGTAAATCATGTGAAACTAGAAAAAAAAAACAATTGTAAACAAATGTAATTCATGTAGTATGTCTTTAAGGCATGGAGCATGAAGGAAAATCAAATAAACGATCCTTGTGTGGGGTTACCACGTAGGGAAAAAAAAAAAAAAAAAAAAAATATATATATATATATATATATGAGAGTCTGACAGTTGGATCTTGCTACCTCCAAAATGACAGCTGATTTAAACAATATCAGTGCAGTAACTGGAGGACCGAAACAGGAAAATTATTGTGAAAAATGTAGGAAAGATTTTTATTTTTTAACTTGTATATATAAGTTGAGATACGTGAAAAACAAAATTGTTAACGCGGTCTACCAAAGGAAAACTTTTTACAGACAAAAAAGCCTTTTTTTCTTTCTTTTTTTACACCTATAACTCCTAAACGGTAGATCAATGCGAAAAGCTTACTCTTTAAAAAAAATAAAGAACGTTGAATTGTGCGTCGAACGAGTACCTAAACTTAATAATTTGATTGATTAGAATGCTGGATAACCACGATCAACTAAAACTGATATTGGAAATGAGTTTTCTAAGAGAAAAACTCAAAGAATAAAAGTTTTAGAGGATCAAATTTCGCGTCCAATGTGTACCAACAGTGATTATACCTGTATTATTTTATCTAACTTTTTTTTCCGTTAAAGCCATTATAAAAAATAAATAAACAGAAAAACAACATTATTTCAAATTTCTTGCATTGTTCCCGAGTCACAGCATTTCTGAGTAAAGAATTTACTAGTAACTACCAAATTAAGAAATAAAATTCAATACTAAATTAAGAAAATTATTACTTCTATTATATTTTCAAAACAGTATTTAAATAAATAATAAGTTTTATTTCTCTGATTAGGTAAACTGATATCAAAATTTCAACAATTAGTTTTTTACATGAAACTGCATTCTTAACAAGCTGATCAGTACATCAATAAATATAACAAAAATAGATATTAAAATTATTAAATTCTAGATAATTTAAGTTAGAAACGAAATAATTCATATTAATCGTGTAATATTTATAACCCATCTTGTGTTCCAATTACTAAAATTAATTTAGAAAGATTTCTTTAAATTCATAATTATTGTATTATATACTTAAAAAGCGTTTATATCAATCCATTTAAAATCAGTTTATTGTAAAAGCGTTAAGCAACATTTCCTAACCTTCAATCACTAAGAACTGTGATTTTTGCCTTATTGTAATCAGAAAACTGTGCGTGAGTTGTAACTATTTCTGATATACAAAAGGATTTGTATTATCTTAGTCCTTCATCTTAGAACTATAGGGCCTTACACTAAAGGGCCAAGACGATTATAGGATTCTTAGGGCAGGGGAAGCTGGGTATAAGGTCAGCTTCCGTTGAAAATCAATAACCCCAAGGCTATTTATTGCGATTGAGAATAGCCTTTGATATTAAGAAGGAAAGGGTTACTGAGAAAACTCGCCTTTCATTAGCCCTTTCAAGGAAAAGAAAAAAGAAAACAGGCCTCTGGTAGAATTCGAGAAAAATATAATACAAAACGTATGGATCTTATCACTTTGTGCACTAATTGCTATGGTCATTTATCAATCAGTTGAACACATGAATAGAGATCCCTAGACGTAAAGAGATGTCAGAGACAAAAACTGCGTTTTGAATCATTGTCAAACTTAAACCTCAAATTGAAATGATTTCTCTAAACAGGCTGACTTCTAGTGTTTCAATAACTATTCTAACAGTTTAACTAGAAAAATGTGAATTTTTGAAACAATTGAAAATCTATTATATTCTAAATTGCTTTTATAATAATGAGTTTTATGAAAATACTATCGATTTTTAGATTGCTATAGCGAATAGATTTTTTGTAACTTTTAAGATTTTTTCGATATAGGGGTCCATTATTATATTATTAGAGGCGTTTTTTTTATAAAAATTCAATCGATTTTTAGAATTACTTGCAGTCTATGTATTGAAAGTATTTTTAAAACCTACGCTTCCGTTAGCCAACGGTGAATCTGAGTATTCATGAACTCTTATATGTTAAAAAAAATCGAAACGCAACCGGGCTATCTCAAAATAGGTAACATTTAAAAAACTATTCATAATTTCCGCATGTTCTTAATTTGACATATTGTAATAATTCTGAATAAATAAGTTTAATTAAAAAAAATTAGATTCATAAAGGAAAAATGAATTATGGTGAGAGAATTATTAATTATTCAATATATCTATTTTTATTAAATGAATATTTTTTACATGATAAAAAAATAATTTTATTTTACAAGTAATAACCCATAAATTAAATATTATTAAGAAAATAACATATTTTTATTTATTTGTTATTGAATTCAATTTGCACAACTGTGGTTTGCATCTCTTTACCTAAGCTCTAGTTAACATTTGTTTAGAGGTTTAGCGATTGGTGACAACATATAACGCAGCATGGGGTAGATAGAACAGGATTATGTCTTAATAACGTAGTCAATTCCAATTTTCAGATCAGCTAAGCGCTAAACATTTTTTTTTTCTAAAAATGTACTTTTACTCTTTCCATGTTTTCCAACACTTATCTCCAAAAAGAAACAATATTTGTTTAGAAGCCTTTTGTGAAAAAAAAATCAAAAGTACAGCAGCTTCTTTTCAATCGGTTAAGTACATTGCAATATGTTTGTGAATAACTGCAACTTTGTTGACTATCGGTACGTGAAGATCATAATACTAAAGTTGTGTTTCTAACGTGTCAGGATGCTTATTTGTGTTTCCTTAATATTTTTTTAAATCGAAAGTAAGACTTTAAGACTTTTCGTTCCTCTAACTCCACTTCAACGTTCCTTCGAAAAAAAATACTTTTATAATAATTTGATGTTTCCTTTTCTCTTAAACACTGGCAGGAAAACGTTTAAAATTATCATTTGTGCATCGAGTAAGTAAATGATGTAACAGGACTGATTCAATTTACAATAAGGTCATTGTATTATAGAACCATCTCTGCAAACAAATTGGTTAAAACGAGTGCTTTTTCACAGAATTTCACAAAAGAATTCCTTTTGTGTCGGAACTATTAGAGTGAGTAACGATTAGGTATGCTACACATAGTCTTGTGTTTTTATTGTGTTTTAATAGGAATTTGCGAGTTTTCAGGGCAAATTACAGGGGAAATATTATGAGACCTTCATAAAGTAACTAATGAGACCTTCAGAGAAACCATTAAAAACCTCAGGCAAAGCTACAAGATTAAACAAGTATTAAGTTATTAAACTGTTTATTAAGTTCTGGATGAAATGAAATAAAAATAAAATGAAAAACTAATTTTATTCTGGGACTACAGTCCCATAAGAATAATAATAACATGGTACAAAACATTGGTCCTTTAGTCTGGTTTGACAGAATACTAAGAGGTGATTTGAATGTTAATTTCAATTGCTATCGCAAACATACTTGAACAACAATACATTTTATATGGTTTTATATGTATTCAAAGAAAAAAATAAAATAAAATCAAATGGAACTTGTCGATTAATTGTTAGTGAGCAGTCGTAACTACAGAATTCAATAGGTATTAAATAGGAAGGGGAGTCTGAAAATAAAGTAGGTGGTGGAATAAGAGTTGTTTGAAGGAATTTATGGATGAGGATTGCCGTATGGTGATAGGTAAAGAATTCCAGAAGGAGGTAGCACGAATGAAGAAGGACTTGCTGAAGGGATGTATAAATCAATAGGTTGAGATCCGGTATTAGGAGAGTGGATAAAGGAATGTAGAGTAAGGAGTTCCGTGATATAGAGAGGAATTTTGTTTCTTAGGACCTGGAAAAGAAAAACACCAAGAAGGAATTAACGTCGGGATGTAAATAGAGCCACTTCAACTCGGTATAACAGTAAGAAACATCAGAACGCCCGGGAATTTTAAAGATCAATCTTATAATACAGTGCATACGTATCTTCAATTTCACCTCCAGTTTTCAGACAATCCTTCTTACAAAGCAACCGTAGTCGAAGTGGGGGGAAACGATGAAGGTTAAAAGGAGCTGTCTGTTTTTTTTTTTTGAGGAATAGAATCACGGAATTTTGGGAATTTTCTAAGAACAGTTATGGATTTTCGGGTTATCTGGAAAATATGGTTATACCAGGAATGGTTCTGTTCAAAGATAACCCCCAGATTTTTTACTGTTGTATGGATCATATATAAGTTAATAACTTTTTTTTTTTAAACATCGAAGCTAAATTAAACTACTCAAATTCTGAAGAAGTAAATTTTAAGGTTATCCACGTGGACAAGAGAAGATCAATCTGGATAATTGAGTACAACTCATTTAGTCGCTCCAGAGCGTGAAGGAGGCAGGAGGTGCGCGTGCCTTGGGTGTCGCGGCAAGAATTAGCCCAATTAGATTTGCAGCTAATAGAGCGGATTCTCTTCGACACAAAGAGCTATTCCTTTCTGAACCGTTCTCGTCACAATTAGTAATTCTGTCTATCTTACGGTTTAGCAGCCAAAGGTAAAGGAGGAGAATAGTATATCAATAGCTTGTAAATTGCTTAATAAGTAATAGTACATCAATAAGATGTGTATGTTGTCTCTAAACATTAAGAACCTTGGATTTCTTTAGAATCCTAGAGATCCTTACAAGATCTGACCGACTTCGACAAGTTCACATTCCTACTTCAAATTTTAAGTCCTGTAAGACATTCCACAGATAAAAAAAAAGATTCTAAGCTAATGTAAGACATGAACTATAAGAGTGTTTGGGCCACTCATTTCTTTCCATAGACGATAGTTTTTAGAGAATAATTTTTGGAGGGCTTGGTTCGTTTATTTTATTTATTTATTTTTTAACGGTAATTACTTTATTTATTTATTTTCTATTAAATTTGCCACTGCGTTGTAACGCATCAAGCAAATGTGTTGAAGTTTGTTCTATCTTCTTGTATTCTTGATATTTACTTAACTTGCCAGCAGGAGATCTCTAGGCCACTGCCTTTTTAGTCGTCGTTGAGGCTCACCAGGTAACAGGAAGGAAGATAGATAGAACGAGTGGATTTGGATGATTGAGAGTAGAAGAATGAAATGCTGTGCACTTTTGTGTCTAACATTTTACTTTTGGTATCTTCATGTCTGTGTGTATGGTGTTATTTGAAATAAACCAAGGAGCATTGACGATTTTAAGAAGTATTTTGGATTGTATGGTTTAAATTTTGTTAAAGTGTGTGTGTGTGTGTGTTTTGCGAAACCCTAAAGTTCTGCTCCGTATGTCCAAATAGGTCTTAGTATGTGGTGTAGATTAGTCTCTTGTTTAATAAGTTGAGTGGAGATCCATCGTCCAAAAGATGTGACAGTTGTTTGTATCGTCTGGTCAGTTCTTGTTTTTTTTAATTTAGTGTGAATGTTCCAGGTGGTTTTTTGTCCAAGCATTGTCCGAGATACCGTACATATGTTTTTGAGGGAACTGGCTTATTGTCTATTGTCACAGCAGGACAATAGTACATCGATAAGATGCTTTCTGTATGTTGTCTCTAAACATTAAGGACCTTGGATATCTTTAGGATCCTAGAGTTCCTTACAAGATTTGATCGACATCGAAAAGTTCACATTCTTACTTCAAATTTTGAGTCTGTAAGACATTATACATATTAAGAAAAAAAGATGCTAAACTAATGTAAGACATGAACTATAATAGTGTTTACTAGAGAAAAAAAGAAAGAAACTATATAAAATAATAGGATATTATTGGAAAAATCCAAACCATACAGCCTTATGTATCCAAAATGCAGACAAAGAAAATCCCGTCAACGTTTCGCCAATTCAGGCGTCATCAGTACATTACTCCATGAAATCCAATTGCATACTGAAAGGAAGGTATGACAACACAGCAAGGGAAGGTGACAATCTTTTTTTTTATTATTATTATTGATATGATTTTTACAACTGTATAAAAAAAAAATACATCTAGTAAATTCATACATGGATATAATGACATGAAACACATGTTGAGAAACTACCCATTGGTAGCACTCTAATAAGATGTCTATATTAGGAGATCATGAGGCCATCTTCTTTTCAGACGCCTCGGAGGGTTATCAGGAATTGAAAAGGAAGAAAGGTTAGAAACGAGAGTGTTGGGATGGTTATGAAGTTTATTATGGAAGGATAGATATCTGGATTGGGCTAAATCTAAGAACATTATGGTCATTGTAGATGATTTTATTAGTAACAAAGTAAGGAGCATTGAGGATTTTAAGAAGGATTTTGGATTGTAAGGATTGGATACGAGAGGAATTTGAAGGTTTGGTAGAGCCCCATAGCTCAACACCGTAAGTACAAATAGGCCTTATTATAGTCATGTATATGAATCTTTTGTAATTAATTGCAGGGTTAGAGCTTTTGTCTAGAGGTTACAATCAAACAGCTGTTAATGGAAACAAACGACTAAAAAAATGTTTGCAATATCTAATCAAAGATCATAAATATGTTATAAAATAAAAATAAACAATTAAATTAAATAAATAAATATATAGTTATTTTAATTATTTATTTAATTTTTTCCCCATTATTATCTTTTCTCTTCGTCAATTTTTTTTAACGAGTTTTGATGAAATATTGCATACATTTTTTTAGTGTTTTTTTTTCGTTATTAGCTGTTTGATAATAACTTTCTCTTGCAGTGTTGTCTTACCTTCCTTTCAGTATGCGATTGGAATTCATGGAGTGATTTTTTTTGTTGTGATGATGCCTGAATCGGGTTTTTACTCAAAGGGTTTTTCTTTACCTGCATTTTGGACAGATAAGGCTATATGGTTTGTATTTTTCCAATAATAACCTAACATTTATGTTCTGTTTCTTGGTTATTTTGTTACTAATTTATAACTATATAAATTAATGTTCAAATCCTTCACAGCTGCCAAATGGATGTATGACTTCCTTCGTATTGTTGACTAAATGTAAGTCAAAAATAAGCAGGGGTCAACGACACAATGTTCCGAAGAAGAGAGTAAAAAGAATACATTAGCATGATATCATCGCTAAGCCCAATAACATAGCATTACAAGTCCTTATGCAGGAATATTTTTCATGCTTCGCGAACCCCGAAAGTTTTTTTTTTTTTTTTATTCTTTCTATGCTCTCTCTTTAAGAGTTGTTTCCATTTCATCAAGACTGACCGAAGCTACCGGAAAACAAAAAAAAACATATATCCTGCCTCGAATGATCTTTGCAAATCAGAAATAAAAAAATAAAAAAATGTCCAGAGTAAACAAGAATTAACAGCCTTTTCAAGATATATGTCCGAACCAAGCCCTTCATACCACACATTTTCCTCTACGCTGTAGCTGAATATACAACCCTGCAGGCATACATTTTTTCAGATAAAGATCGACACGAAACTCCATAAAATAGAAGTTTATTGCAATACGTTGTTGAAGACATTGCCAGAAGTCTCTAATGTTTGTTTTTTTCAACGATATCGAGAGCCCTTCAGCAAAAAAGCTTCATAATTTAGCTTTATAAAATAAAGAAATAAATAATAACTAATTAGTTAATAAACGTCATTTGTTTCGCACTTTAAAAAAAATTAAGATAAATAAAAAATAACTCAAAAAAGACAATTATAACATTGCTATATTTAATTCAAATGTATGGAATAAAATATAACCAAAAGAAAGGAAATTTTATGGAGAAGTTATTGACAATTATGGAAGGTTTCAAAAATCAGATTTTTTCAAACGTAGACAGAAATCTTTAAAATTTTGTTTTGAAACTAATTCGTCATTTAAATGCTCTTCACAAAAAAAAAAAAATAATAATAAGACAAATAATAAACAACACGAAAAAGACATTATATAATTTGTTATAAGAAAGTATGAATTCAGTTGCGAAGAGAGAGGACAAAATATGAGGATAAATAAGAGAATTGTTTAAAGGGGGAGAAGCGAAAGAAAGGGAAGTAGAATGTTAATAAAAGGAATAGTAAAAGAAAAAGAAGAAAAATAATCGTAAGTTGACTTGATCGCAAAGCCGATAAAAAAGATAGCCTTCAAAAATATTGAGCCATTTGCCCTATATAACCTCGTAATTTTTACTATTTGGAGGTGTTGGTCAGGCATAACGACTCAATATTTTTGAAGGCCACCTTTTTTCTCGACTTTTTGGTTAAGTTATCTTACGATTAAAGTGGAAAGGAAATGGGTATTTACGAGTTTTTAGCACCTAATTAAATAGACAAAGTTTGCCGACCTCTATATTGAAAACGCCCAAATTCCGAGAGTTTTCGTAAATAAAATATTTGTAGGTTACGATGAGATCAAGCTTCAAATTTTTTTCAAAGTTTTAGGCGGATATTGATAATTTGATAAAAAGAGGTCTGTATCACGAACGTTTCCAATATTTTTAGATATAGTATCACCAAAAAAAAAATTGATTGAAATCGGTGACACACTGACTGCAGCATCATCTTTTATTTATTTATTTTTATTTATGTTTTAAATGTTTTAATAAATACGAGTATAATGGTTTGATCCGATGCCATTTACAAAATACTAAAATTCACAAGCACAATTTATTTTTTAATAAATTGATTTAGCAGTAGGGAAGAGGTACTGTTGAGTAATAATGAATAATGACATGACTGTCATGTTATTATTTCCTGTATCACCATCACATTTGCTGATTGTCAACAATAAGTTGACAGCCACAAATACATTTTTATAGACAAAAAAAAATTAATTAATTTTCAAAACCAAAAACCTGCCTCTCCACATTAAAAAAAATAATTCATTAAATATATACCTTAGCCATCCATCAACGAAATAGAAAAGCTATATATGAAGGTAAGTGAAACCAGTGAAAGTAATGGGACCAGGCAAAGTAACATTCTAAATTACTACCTTGAGAACTGGCCAATCAGAAATCCTCTTTGCCCACGTTAATTAACAACTCTTACTAATTACCGTTTGATTTATTATTAATATTTTCTCAGCAGGATAGCAATTACAGATCACTAGATGAATAGATAAGACCGAAAAGAATTGTTACCCCTAAATTAAACGAATAAAATTCGAGACCGTATAAGGTAAAATTCCTTTAAGACTAAAATGAATATTCGTTTTCGTAATTATATTCCTGACAGCAATATGCAATATTTTAAAATACATTTCGGTAATTTCATCATCTGAATTGCCGGTAGATAATTAGTAATAAAATTCCAACAGGACTGAGCACAAGAAAAAGATTGTCATATAAAGAAAAATAAATAAATACTGTTAAAACCAGTAATAGTCGGCGGTGTACAGCCCTTTTTATCAAATTATTAACATTCAATAAAAAATACCATCTTATTATAACCTTTTTAAATACACAAATTATTAGAAGTGGTGCGTTTTCTCGTCAAATTAATTAATTCAATCAGGTACTAAATATTCATGAATACCCATTTGCTTTCCACTTGAATGATAAGATGGTATGATCATGCAATCGAAAGAAGGTGTTTTTTTTATCGAAATTGTTTTGTGCATTTGGTCTATGTAACCTCGTCATTTTAACTTTCTCGGGGTGGAGGTCACGCCAAACGGACCAATATTTTCGTAGGCCAGCATCTTTTTTTTTCGACGTTGTTATCATATTATCTTACGATTGAATTGGAAAGCAAATGGGTATTCCTGAGTTTTTAGTACCTGATTGAATTAATTTATTTGATGAGAAAACACCCCACTTCGGATAATTTTCGTATTTAAAAAGATTACAATAAGATGATACTTTTTTATTGGTTGTTAATAATTGAATAAAAAGGGATGTACACCGCCGACTAATCCTGATTTTAACAGTATATATTTACTTTTCTTTATATGACAAACTTATCTTTGTGCTCAGTCCTCTTGGAATTTTATTATTAATTCTATCGGTCATTCCGATGATTAAATTACCGAAATATATTTTAAAATATTGCATATTGCGGTTAGGAGTATAATTACGATAACGAATATTCATTTTAGTCTTATACGGTCTCGAATTTTATTCGTTAAAGTATGGTAACAATTCTTTTCGGTCTTATCTATTCATAAGAAAAATATTTAAAGGGGAAGAAGGGAAAGAAAGGGAAGTAGAATGTTAATAAAAGGAATAGTAAAAAAAAGAAGAAAAATAATCGTAAGTTAACTTGATCGCAAAATCGATAAAAAAAGGTGGCCTTCAAAAATATTGAGCCGTTTTCCCTATATAACCTCGTAATTTTTACCATTTGGAGGTGTAGGTCACGCCAAACGACTCAATATTTTTGAAAGTCACCTTTTTTCTCGACTTTGTGTTCATGTTATCTTACGATTGAATTGGAACGCAAATGGGTATTCATGAATTTTTAGTATCTAATTAAATAGACAAAGTTTGCCGATCCCCAGAATGAAGACGTAGCTGATTAACTCATTTTTAACTAGTTGTAACTCATGTCGTTTTTAATAATTTTTTTATTTTATATAAGTGTTTATTTGATATAAGAAAACTATTTAAAGTTAATACAATCATTGTACTTCGTGTTTTCGTCTTTTCTGTAGAAATATATTTTATTAGTTTTAGAAATGATAAAGATGTCTGCTACTAAACACACACAAGTTTTTTATTGATATCATTTACATTCTCTTTTTAAATTTATTAACAGTAACTTACCTAAAATTTACAACGAACAAAAACACGATGCCAGCCACTCAACACAAACCCATAAATGTGCTCCCTGCTGAAGAAAGATTGGGAATCCCAGGTCTAAGGCAAGACAGGTCTGGTAGAAAAATAAGATGTCTTTTGATTAATGAGTACAATATTAAAAGCAAGGATAAACATAAGTAGTATGATATTTTTATTTATTTATTAAATGTCTCCTCGTGTTGTTCATTAGAAAATGTATCTTCAAACTTTTATTGATGAGTTGCTTGTTTACTCACTGTTAATTGTTCCGATTTGGTTAATGCTTGATTTTTTTTTAAATTTTCAGTAAAAGACATATACATGAATTGAGTCTTACAAAATATTTGTACTATAAATATAAGATGATATAGAATTCTATACTCTCATATAGAAGAGCACGTCGATGAAGCGAAGCAAAAAAATATTCTCCGTGTAAGGGTAATGTTATTGCTCCCTCCATCGAATTCCTTAAATGCCAACGATGCTTCGCAATGAATCCAATATTTGCCTACCTTGTAACACAAAATATATTCCAGTAGTCTTACAAAAAAACTAAACTATTGTGCACACTTAAAAAATAACAACTATTATGTTGCAACAAAATAACAGTAGTAAACGCGTTATCTTGGACTAACATTCAACTAAAGAATGATTTGGGACACGTTAAAATGAAAGGAAACACTTTAAACGATCGGCTGAAATTACTCTACTATTTTTTTTTTTGTTTTAAATCCTCAAACTAAAAATTAGACCTTAAATTATACTTAAATGTATGTACACCTAACAAAATTCTAATTCAGAAAATCAACATAACTACAACATTTTTGATCCAAAATTTTAGGACTAATAGCAGCCAATCAAAATCATCATATACTACAGTAGAAATTGCACAATTTCAGGCCACTTATTCTTTAAGTTTGAAAAACTAAATATTTCGATGAACCATAACCGGATATTGATTGATATTTGAAACTAAACCCGAAACCTTCGAGCATCCTCCATTTATACGGCATTTAGTGGTTTGTGGTTTGGTATCCTCTTACGGATGTACACTGATTTCAGAAGCTATACAAATGTTGTCAATTCATATTTTAAACAAATAAAACGCATTTAAATATATTTGTTTTGTTAGTTATAATTCGACATAAAATTAGTTTTAGTGTTTTGAACCATCACAGTTGCACAGTTTTTAGTAACTTATCGATATTGATTCCAGACAAAAAACGCTGCAAATTATTTCACGCAGGTTTATTATTTCCAAACAATTACTCATCTAAAGTAACATTACCTTCCTAGTAACAAAGAAAAAGAAATAAAAGGTGATTGCAATCAGTGACCTAAACTTTTTTTTTCATCATTAGTAATTTGCTAAAAAAAAAAACATTACTTTATTAACACATTCAAAAATCGGATCGAAAACAAATGACATAACCTTTGCAATAGAACAAATAACAAACATCTATAGACCATATCTTTGCTCCAAATTGTCCGATTATAACAATTTCTTTTTGATATTTTGGGAAATTTTATAAACTTTTTAACTGCTATTTACGATATCGAAAGCAGTACATTCGTTTAGGCGCTATAGTCTATAGTAACGCAGGTTTTTCGGCAGCCATCTTGAATGGAAAAGATAGCAATGCCGATGAAGGAGGATCATCCTCGAGTGACCTCTGACTTTAAATCCAAATTTGAAAAAAATCGATCCGGTAGTTTCGGAGAAAAAAAAATTATTCGTTTTTCGAATTCTACCTATCCTGAAACGTAAAACCTCGAATTTTGCGAGGGGTTTAAGTTTTCGAATTTTTCGTTCGTTCACAATGGTTCATTATTGAAAATGATAAACCAAAATATCATCTTATAGCCCTATAATATCGTCGGTGTAGAAACAGTTATTTGAGGAAGAAAGAAAAGTAAATCTTATTCTGGGGCAGTCAGCCCCCTAAGAATAACTACAATAAACAACTTAGTGTCTAGTATAAGAAGTGAATTATTTTCTTTTTTTAAATTTAATTACATTGCTATCGAGTGTTGAAATTAAAGTAAAGCAAGGCACAAGTTAACATTTGAATTATAGGTAGATGTATAAGAGTGAGTTTATATATAAACAATAGACAATACACAGGTATATTTAAGATAACATTAAAATGAGGTGACGGCTCCAAAAAAATAAATAAAAAACACAAAAATATTACTGTTACATATATTCAGAAGATTGAATGCTGAGGATATGGAAAATAAATAGTCCTAAAATAAGGTTATTTTGATTATTATTTTGTTCTATTTATTTTATTTTTTTGTACATATAGTGTGAATGTCATCCTACCTCACTATAACCAACGCCCAAGAGACAGATTGTTATAATACTCAATAAAGAAATAATAAAAAAAAAAAAAAAAGGTTAAGAGTGAGGTTTCACGTATGGAAGTAGGTAGGAAATTCCAAAACAAGGTAGCACGAATGAGAAAGGATTTGTTTAAAATGTATTTTTCTTTATATATGTTAGGTTTAGGTTATAATTATACATCTTTGAATATAGTTATAATGGAGTGAATTCCTTGTCGAAGATTTTATTTCCAACATTAAAATGAAAATTAGGTTGAAATGGGAACAGATATGGTCAGACACAGGCGGATCTGCGGGGGAGGGCTTTCTGGCTGAAGTCCCCCTCCCTCCCACCCAAAAAAGATAAAATATAACTACATTTTATGAAAAAAATATTAAAAAATAGTATTATGATTCATCTGATTACTTTTAATTGGACCTCAAGAATCAATTAAACACCATTTGATATAAGTAGTTAGTTACTTTCCTTTTCTTCCAAAGTATATATCAATATATATAAAAAGAAATGTTTTCGAGTTGAAGCCCCCTCCTCCAAAATTAAATCCATGATCCGTAAGTGTGGTCAGGTGTTACTGAAAATAAATTAAGAGAAATTAAAAGTGACTTTTCATCTTTGTCAAGGTCGCAGAGAGGAAGTGATTCATAAGCGCTTACATATTGGTCCCACACGGATACCTGATGATCCGGGAATCTTCTACATGCCAAACTTGTGGAATTTCGCTAACTAAAAAACACATTCTGACAGAATGTCGAGCTTATGAACCGATCAGAATATCCCATGGATTGCCAAACGACCTAAATACTATTTTACGATACAAAACGAATAATGTTAGTAAACTCATTCCTTTACTGAAACCTGCGAAATTGGACAATGAATTCAATACTCGATGAAATAATTCGATGATGACCCTTGGTGGTTGACGCCTTTAAAATACACTAAAAAAATAAAATGTACGTAGTTATAATATGTCTTTCATTTTTTTTTTTATACAGCCAAATTTTATTTATTTATTTAGGTAGCATATCACATATCAAGTGCATAATGTACGCAGATTAACATGAATTTTATCATGATATAATACAATAATAAAAGTATACTTTAATATTAAATTTTTAAAAAAATATCAGTTTACAATGCGATATAATGTAACAATAATTTGACACCTGTGTGATCCAGTTACATTATCCAATCTCTTAGGTAGGTCGTACGAGTTGGTATATTTCTCAGGTGGATTAAATTCAATGCGGAAAGTCGATCACGAGTTTACCATATCATCCCATCTAAATTATTTTCCCATCGCAACATCTTAGGAAGTAGGTAGCGACAAATGCCTTGATATTATTTAGGAAATATCTAAATAAACAATATCGTCAGTGCACTTGCATTGAAATCACGATCTATTCGGTCCCAGCAATCCGTTGTAATCTCATCGACCAGTTCTCATCAGGACAACTGAATTGAGACTTGGATCGTGAGCTAAATTATAGTTAGTGCTAACCGTGTGATCCAGAATGTTCTCATCCCCATTAAAGGAAAGTTTTACTCGTAAGCCATTACCTAGTAAAACAATTAGAGTGACACACTCAATCAAACTTTTTTTTTTTACTAAGTATTGAAGTGAGTATCTAAAAAGTCCGAAGTTTTTCTTTAAAATTTTATTCAAATGTTTTTCAAACAGATTTTATACAAAGTAAAGAGCCAATTTGTATATTTGGAAGCAGTTTGACCTGAATTGTTATATTTATATCAGCACTTCATTTGATCAATGATGCCCTTTAAGCTGCTAAAATTATTGGGTGATCTCCGAATTTATCCTTGCTAACTTAATAATTATTTTTTTTGGTTCACTTGTGCTTATTCTTTATTTTTATTTTTTATTATTTCTTAATGATATTTACAACTGTATTAAAGAAATACATTTAGTGAATTTGAACATACGGATATAATGACATGAAAACACTTGTTGAGAAACTAACCAATGGAAGCACTCTAATTATATGTCTACATTAGGAGATCACGGGGCCATGTCTTTTTCAGACGCCTCGGAGGGTTATCAGGAATTGAAGAGGAAGCAAGATCACAAACGAGAGTGTTGGGACGATTCTGAAGTTTATTATGGAAGGATAGGTATCTGGATTGGGCCTGATCTGAAACCTTAAGGTCATTATGGGTTGTTTTATTTTGACCAAAGTAGGGAGCATTGAGGATATTATGAAGGATTTTGGATTGTAAGGAATTCGATGGCTTAGTGGAGCTCCATAGCTCAACTCCGTAAATCCAAATAGGCCTTATTATAGTCATGTATATGAGTATTTTGTAATTAATTGGAAGTTTAGAGCGTTTGTCTAGTAAGTGCTGAAGTAGTCGGAAACGTCGAGCGGTTTCTTGTCGTTTCAGTCTGGTATGAGGATTCCATGTTAGACGTTTGTCCAGGTGGAGTTTGCCTAGGTTCTTTATTTAAAGTTAATGGTTATATAACTTTGTAATCTGTTATTATTTATTTGGCAATGATTACATGCAATTAGCAACAATTGAATATATGTGTTGTATTACCAAAATTGCATGTTTACAAGTTTACGTTTCGGGATATTTGATCCCATCTTCATAACCACAATTCCAATGATCTTGTGAATACAAGGCTAAAAAAAATGTTTAGTTAAAATAAAGTGCATGTTACAATACATGTCAGAATTTTGTTGTCATAGTGAATACAATTGATCTTTGGATCTGACTGTTTATTTTTACACTATTGTTGTTAATGTTTATTTTATGCATCTGCAATTTCATTTCTATTAAATTTTAATTTTGTTTAATATGTCCGTATAATGAGTTCCTAAATGTTTAGTGTCTGTTTTATAATTGACTGTTGTTCTATTGTTTTTTTTTTTATGTGTATTGCTTCATGTAATTTCCTATTGGCGTTTTTTTGTTCTGTGCCTAATATCTGTGGTTTATTAAAGTTAAATTTATGCTGTGATCTTATGCTATGATGTGATAAATCTGTTGTGTTTATGTTATTTGTATTTTTACAAAATTGTAATTTAATTATTTATTTAGGTATGAATGTGTTTAGAAGTTGTTATTTTATTTTGTTTGTTTATTTATTTTTTAAATTTTATTTATTTATTTTTTTTCCTATTGATTTACTTTTTTTTTATAAGTATTATTTATTTACTTCTTATATTTATAGTTACTTCTGTATTACTTGTATATACTGTATGAATGAGAACTTCTAGCCTTAATACTTATAGCCCTCCAACAGTGGCTGATTGTATTATTATTCAATTAAAAAAAAAATAATAATAATTATTTATTGACTGTCATTTTGAGCCAGACAAATGTCACTTCTATTTCTCATTTTTTTATATTCTTAGGATACCGAATCTCCCAGAATAAAATTCACTTTCCTTCAGTTAATAAGAAATTAATTGTTTATTACAATATAATATTACAAATATTTTGTTTGGATACATAGTGTAAATATACAAAAGTTCACATGAGCTTTACCTAACGATATATACTACCAAGCAGTCACACGAAGCTGCCCAGAAAGCAGGCACAAACGAGACCTGATATACTAGACGGCCCTGAAGAATGAGATACAGTTCTTGCGTGCCTGCGAACCATAGCCTGGCGGACAATGAGTCTACTTCTGCATCCTTTCTATAGGGAGCATGAACTGCTCTATCTACGATCCTCCGGTGCCAGGGGTCTCACATATCATTCGTCCAAGGGTACGTTCCCTCTTTTGAATTATAGTCTTGCAGCACGTGACCTACAAGACTTCCCTTACAGAGGCAAGACATATTTTAAGTATTAGGTATCCTAAAAAAGGAATCGTCATGACAGAGGAATAGAAGATCGCACGAGACACAGCATACCTCGCAACAACACATCGACATGGAGAATCAAGCAAACAGAGATGGTAAAAAAAAAAAAAATAATAAAAATAAAAAAGTAGAGTGAAATGTATAGGAGTGATAGTAAACTTCATTAGTTACAAAAAAAAGTTCATTTAAACAAACAGCCATTTTTCAGCAGAAAAGTAAGAAATCCAAGTTTTGTGTTATTTTTTTTTAACAAATCAAGTTGTTTTGTTTGCTAAAGATTTATGTGACTTACATATACGGATCTATACCTAAGACAGAGATTTGGGAGTAAAACAGTTTCACAACTATTTTACATGAAAAGTATTTTTAAAATCATTATTTTCTTATTTTTTTTTTATCTTGCTTTTCCCTCCACAATCGGAGGGAAAGTCTGTTTTTTTATTTTGGAGATTTATTTATTTTTAGGTTGTTTTATTTTTATTTATAGTATACATATTATTTTTCTGTATAATTTATTTTATTTATTGTACATAGAGTGTGAATGCGATCTCTGAACACTGTTATAAATGTCCTTGAGACAGATTGTAATATTTTTCAATAAATAACTTAAAAAAAAAAAAAAAATCAAGTGAAATCTCAACACCAGTAATGCGGCTGAGTGAGAGGCGCTGGGATCTTCTTTTTTTAATCTATTTATTTACTAAGTAAAAAAATACATTTTGCCTCAATTAAGGGCATTAGTATTTGGGATATAAGAGACTCGTTCATAACATATATACAATTACAAAAAACAAATATAAAAATATTATTCTTTCCTAAATAAATTAAACGATAACAAATTAACGATACTCGTAAGTAGGGAGAAATTTTTATAAGAGTGATGGTAAATCTCATTAGTTTCAAAAAAGTTCATATAAACAAACGGCCAATTTTCAGCAAAAAAGTAGGAAATCTAAGTTTTGTGTTTTGTTTTTTTAAACAAATCATGTTTTTTGTTTAATAGGAAGCGATAGCTAAAGATTTATGTTACTTACAAATATAGATTTATCTCTATGACAGAGTTGTGGGCGAAAAACATTTTCGTAACTATTTTAAATGAAAATGTTTTAAAAAATCATTATTTTTATTTTTTATTTTTAATCTTAAAACCAGTAATGCGGCTGAGTGAGAGGCGCTGGGATCTTCTTCTTTTTTATATCTATCTATTTATTTATTAAGCAAAATACATTTTTTGCCTTTAGTATTTCAGATGTAAGAGACTCATTCATAACATATATACTATTACACAACAAAATAAATAAATAAAAATAAAAAATAGAAAATTTAATATTTAATAATTGACAGTTGCATTATAAAGGAAAGGATGGTCCGGGCAGGCGGTCATAAATAGGCTAGATAGTGGCAATAATATAGTTTAGTATAGTGGTAATAAAATAGTTTTGCCACTATTTATTTAGCATATATATGACCGTCACCCCCGACGATCTCCTTCCTTTAAAAATAGAAAAATTATAACAAAAGAAAAGAAGAAAAAGAAAACTTAGTAAAACAGAAGAAATAAAATATGAGACAACACTAAATAAAATATAAAAAACACATCCATACTTATGGGATCTTCTAGAGTCCTGCCTTTCCTTCCTTGAGTGGGGAGATATTGAGTGAATGATTTTTTTAGATATTGTATAGAAGCATGTGTTCATGTGGGTAATTATTTTTATTAGTTTAGTTTATTTTTTTTTATTTTAGTTTATATGCATTTACTTTTAGTATTATTGTTTTTCTGTATTATTTATTTGTATTTATTGTTTACAGTGTGTGAATGTGCTCTCTGAACACTATTATAAATGTCCGTAATGTGACAGATTGTAATATCTCTCAATAAATATGGTTAAAAGAGAAATGAATAAAAATTTTATTAATGCAACTGTGTTTACTGTAATCCATTCTAGATTATGGGAAAACAAAAAATACAAGTTTTACAATAATTAATTATAGTCATTTTTGCTGAAAAAAACAGGTACTTTTAGTTGAAAAATCACTTAATTGTTTACATAACTTGAGGTGAATCTCAAGTTTTTGCCTAATAAACCGCAACTTAATTAATATGGACTTAACTTTTAAACGAGAAAGTTTTTTCTAAAACTGGAGTATCCGTAGTACACTCCGAGGATGATTGAAAAAAACGATCATGAATAATGTATGATTTTTTTTCAAAAACAGAATTTAGCTTAGTTTAAACACTCAAAAGTACTCTTTAAATGATTTCGACAATGACCAAATCTATATCAGTTTGAAGAAAATTTTGTCTATTTTGCAGCGAAGTAAATGATAATTACTTAAATGAATTTTTTTTTTTTATGTACATTACAACATGTCATACTGATAAGTTACATGTTTATGATTGCAGTAACCTTACACATGACATAATAGGGGTTTGAATAATACTCTTAAATGAAATATTTCTTTTGTTACCGCTTCCTATTCAACAAAAACATGACACTTAAAAAACCTCAAAACTCGGATTTCCTATTTTTTTGCTGAAAATTGACCCATTGTTTATATGAACTTTTTTGTACCTCATGAAGTCTATTATCACTCCTATAAAAATTTTCCTCTAATTACGGGACACACTGTATACATGTATTCAAAAGATTTACTGTTTGAAATCAAAAAAGAAAATATTTATGTATGACGATGCACTAGCGGATCCAGGACTTAATTTTAGGGGAGCTTCAGAACGAAAGTATTTTCTTCCTTATATGTAACGATAATTACTTTGGAAAAAAAAAGAAAGATACTAATTACCTATATGAAGTGGTGTTTAAGTGATTCTTGATCTAAGGATATTTTAAGTAATAGTAAGACATAAAAAACATTTTACCTTACATTTAAAAAAATTATGAAAGAAGAATTTTAAATTAATGTTTTTTTTTTTTAAATTTCTCATTAAGAAAATATTTAAATAGCAGTATATTATGGTGTTAATTTGAAATAGAAAAAATACATGGTGTTTAAAGAGAGCGTATGGTTATTTCAAATAAATGGTAATGAAGACGAAATAATTATTTCGAAACATCGACCTGCTTGATAGTTAAAAACAAATTAAGAGGAAATCTGAGATACATTAATTATCTAACAAATATTACATGAAATTTTTATAATACCTTAGATTAATAGACTAGAATTGCAGAAAATTATTTTTCTACTTTGGGGGGGACTCCTGCCAAGCCTGAGGGAAATCCTCTCTTTCTCCCTACTTCCTTAGATCCGCCATTACTCAGATTGTACTTTATATACATTAAAGCGATAGGAAAACTGAAGAAAATCCATAGATACAGATACAGGAACACAAGTTATAAACTAACTGTAAAGTATTAAAATTCTCCAAACGTTTCCTAGGCACTGTGATGTCTGAGTTAGTAATCCTTAAATGATGTTACCATAAGGTCTAGAAACAACAAGAAAGAGAGAAAGACTCGTGATCCATGAAGTTGTGGCGTGCACCGCCTTAACGATCTAGTAATGACCAGATCGGAGAAACTTTTGCCGAGCGAAGAGTTCCAAATATGGCAAGCGGTAAGCGACAGCGATGACTAAACACAAAAAACAAACTGGAAACAAGAAAGATGTGAGAAGAACGCGTAAGAACTATTTCGGTGTTGTGAAGTTATGTCAGGAAATATTTTTCGATACCTGTCCTTTAGATTCCAAGACGAAGAACCTAGACGGATGGGCATACCAAACATTCTGCAGAGAGCTTGAGGAGTTCAAAATATATAAGCACTTCGTGACTCAATGTCCTTTCATTTGATTAGATATCATGTATAATAACAACAAGAACAATTAATTAAGCAAAAATAAAAGTTAAAGTTGATTTCATATATTTTTTTTTTAAATTAGGGTGAACGCACCAGTTATGGACAGGTTGGATTTTAAATGTAAATAATACGCTTCCTTGTTGATTGAAAGGTTTCAGTTTTATCAAGATTGAAGAACAATGCCCTCTATTGACAAATGTATGAATAAAGTTGGCAAAAGGAAATTTTAAAATGGCTCTCATTGTTGATTTTATAGTGCTCTTGAGATCAGTTTGTTTCATACCTTCCTACAGTTTTGCTAAGATTAAGTTGAACATTTATCTTATCCTTATAATTAAATAAAAAAATTTAGAATTTTTCGGAGGTATGTCTATTACTGGTACAGACCTCCATTTTATAATTTTATTTAACCTTAACTAATAGTAGAACGGTTGAATTTCGGGGTGTCCGTCACAAGTGCAAAAAGGTGTTGTTTTTTTAAATGGAGATTATACCTGCATAAGTGAATATTTTTTTTCAATTTTAAAGTGTTAAATAAAAAAAGGAGACCTTAGAGATTCTAAATGTCCTACGGAGAATTTTATCTATATTAGAAGACAGCAAATACAACAATTTCCTTAACTGCGTCCATCACTGGTGAGCCTACACTAATATTTTAGTAAAAATTCTGGATCAATAAAATAACTAATTAATTGTTCATTAAAGTTAATTGTAAACGAAAAAAGGTACAAATATATATTTTTTAAGTTATCAATAAGTATGAATAGTTTCCAATGCCCATAAATAATTTTAAAATAATTAGAGTGTCTGTAAGAGAAGATGCGAACATGTTTTTGTCTTTTTTTTTATCTTTTTACAAGTATTATTTATTTATTTAGTAATTTTTATTATTATTTTTGTTATAATTTTATTGTATATATTTTTTTACATAGATGTTTTCTTTTTATTTCATTTTTCTCAATTTGTATATAATAGTATGAATGTACACATAGAGCCTTAATGCCCAATGCCCTTGATTATGGCATATTGTATTATTATTCTTCCAATAAAAAGGTTATAAAAAAAATCCAGCTAATTAATTTTTTACAATTTTAAAATGACTAAAATATCGCATCATCATTCCCATTTAAATCGTTTATGAAAGCTGTGACAGGAGAAATAACAGAAGCCGTTAAAGATATAGCGGAACTTGAAAAACGACCTAAACTTCGTGACTAATAGCACAGGTTCCCATTTAAATTGTATTCAACAACATCGCTTATTTATAGTGCCTTGTATGTTTCTACAGGATTTCCCATTTGAATAATTTTATATGTCATAACTCATAATTGTTTGAAATTTGTCACAATCTACTGAACAGCGAGGAGTTAAGAATCCTGTAAAATTCACTTAAGGAAGTTGTGAAGTTTACGAATATGCCACCCAATTATTTTATCTTATTTTTTAGTCAAAGTTATAATGTCAATAATTATTAAAAACTAAGCAACAACAGGTATGATTTAAATTAGTTTCTAATATTATAAATACCCATGACGCGCCTGGGAGAGAAGCACTGGGATCTCCTGAAGTCCTGTGAAATTTTTTTTATTACAATTTTCAATTTTCTAGACCAATTTTTTCGAATCATATACAATTTTTCTCTACTAACTGAACCCGATTAACATTATTTTGTTCCCAAGCGAAGTTAATTTGACGTTTGATTCGTTCCAAAAAAAAAAAAAATCTGATTAAATTTTCCATGTTATTTCATTGATATTAAAATGATCAATGAATTTTAGAAGTACGTTCCACAAATAAAGAATTTTTGATTTTTTTTTTTAAATATTGGTTTTGATATTAAAATTTATAGAGGAAATGTAGCTTTTCGCGTTTCACAAAAAATGGTCAATGATTCTAATCATCATTCAGGATTTACTTTGAAAAAAAAAAAACGACTCATGAATACATATTTGGATGACATCAATATAATAAGAAATAAAGAATTTCTTTTGACTAGTTGACCCATATATAGAATATCACATACTTAAATATATATTTTTTTATTTATTTACTTAGAAATATAATAATCTGTCACGTGGACAATTTTATAGTGAGAAATGACCACATCCAAACCATATATGCAGAAAACGTAAAAGTTAAATATATTAGAAATGAACAAAGTAATATTTACCTGAAAAAATAAAAATAAATAAGAATATTTTATTCGTCTTAGGGAAGAAATAATTCAACAGAAACACCTTAAAATGTACTTTCAGTGAAGTAATATAGTATAGATGAATATACTTAAAGGTGCTTTTATTTATTTTACAAACTATGTGAAACACAAATATTTAAATGTTAGTTTCCTTCTTATTTTTGATATTATACATCTCCTGTCTGTAGTAAGAGAAATAAATAAAAAATTTTAGCGCTAATGTTGCCAAGTTGGCAAGTTAGATTATTCTGTTTCCCAAAGTTTGTGATTATGTCTAAAAGCACTTTAAGATGTTTTTGTAACTTATTGGATTCGATATTTAAATATATATATAGTCCGTGGTACAGACCTCTATTTATCAAATTATTAACATCCGCCTGAAAATTCGCAAATAGCATCATGTCATCGTAACCTATAAATATTTTATTTACGAAAATTTTCGCAATTGGGGCGTTTTAAATTTGGAGATCGGCAAACTTTGTCTATTTAATTAGGTACTAAAAACTCGCAAATACCCATTTGTTTTCCACTTCAATAGTAGGATAATGTGAGCATTAAATCGAGAAAAAAAGCGACTTTCAAAAATATTGAGCCGTTTGGCTTTTATGACCTCGTTATTTTGGCATTTTGGGTTTGCTGGTCCCCGAGGGAAGTTAGTCCATTATCCTCTTAATTATGGGAGGCCTACAGGTTGTATAATAGTAGAAAAAAAAATCTTTACAAAGTTTGCCTATCTCAAGATTGAAAACGACCCAATTCCGAGAATTTTCGTAAATAAAATAAATGAAGGATGGGATCACGGGTTGATCTACGGGGAGAGAGGCTTTCGGGTAGAAGCCAAATGGTAAAATATAACCATGTTTTGTTGAAATAAATATTACAAAAATTATCTCTTAAAGTATTATTGTTCATGTAATTACATTTAAAAGGACTTTAAGAATTACTCAAACACCATTTCATATAGGTAGTTAGTTTCTTTATTTTTTCCAATGTAATTATCATTATTTTTATTTAAAAAAAAAAAGCTTTCGAGCTGAAGTCCCCCAAAATTAAATCCTTAATACGCTATTGGATGGGATGAAGCAATTTACAAAATTTCAGGCGGATGTTAATAATTTAGTAAAAAGGAGTCTCTACCACGGACTAATAAAACAAACCATGAATAAAAATAACAAGTGTTCATTCACTTAATTTTTATATCCAGTTACTAAATTCTAAGTATTAATAAAAATAGTTGTATTCACGTTTCTGCAGTGAAAGAAAAATATAAAAGAGGCCTGCTATTAAAGCTAAAAAAAAAACTTGAAACTTGATCCGGGCACTTGTTTCTTAAAAGGAAACACAAGCTCAAGAGTAGCCGTGGGGGATAGAAACGCTATAGTCCCCAGTAAACGCAGTGGCTTTGTGCTAATGCTATAGTCAGACTTGTATTTCAATCCTATTGAAGAGAGAAAAGAAACAAATTGAAATGTCCTCCCTCTTTAAAAAACAAAACTACACAATAGAGAAAACCTACAAAGAGAGACCTTTTTAAAAATAAATATCACAAAGCTTTTTCAGAAAAATGCTGAAACCCTTATTCTGTAAGTTCGAACACGGTTCCATTCGCAAATAACGACGTCTAAGAAGTGTAAAATGAATTCTACAACCGCAAGCGAATGCCATTGTCCAAACATAAAACTATTATATCCACGTGGCTGTGGTATTTTCAAAGGGAAACACAAGATACACAGTATACAGTTTGGACAAATATTGCAAAACTCCATGACTGAGGACTTCTAGGATGGTTTGCGTGGGGACATGGATGTGAATGCCAAGCAAATATTGGAAAACCCTTCAAAAGGAAGAAGAGTGTTACAGCCACAGTATTGGAAAAACGAATTGGGCAATTAAGTTATGAGAAGTGGGACGGAAAAAAAAAACTAATTTATTTAATTAACTTTGAAAATCTCCATATTTTTATGTAATATGTAATTAAAATTAAAATTATTGATAACTAATATTAATTCATAGAATTTTATTTATTTATCAAATTATTATGTTTTCATACAATTGTATTTATTTATCAAATTGTAATTATTTATTTATTGTTATTATTTATTCTTAATTTCTTTCGTTTATTTTTCTTGTATGTATATATTGTATGAGTGGATAATTTTAGCTCTAATGCTTTGTCCTTTTTAATTAGGTACTATAAACTCGTAAATATCCATTTGCTTTCTACTTGGTTCGTAACATAAGGTGATCGATAAACAAAGGTGGGCTACAAAAATATTGGGCCGTTTGTCCTATTTAACCTCGTTATTTTGAAAATTTGGGGGTGTAGGTCAGGCCGAACGGCTCAATATTTTTGAAGGCCACCTTTTTTCTCGACTTTGTGATCAAATTATCTTACGATCCAAATATGAAGCAAATGTGATTTACGGGTTTTTATTACCTAATTAAATAGACAAAGTTTGCCCCCTCAGATTGAAAACGCCCCAATTCCAAGAGCTTTCGTAAATAAAATAATTATAGGTTGTAGAGATGAAACTATTTATGAAGTTTCAGGCGGATATTAATAATTCGATAAGGGGTCTGTACCACGGACTAATATTTACAGTTGTATAAATTTGTATAAAATCGGTAGAAAAGTCATGGGATTGTACACACACAATTTTTAATTTAGTAGTACTGCTGAGTCAAATCAAACATATTATATAATCATAAAATATGTGTATAGACTTTATTTATATAGGACTATTTGTTCATAAATAAATAATTTTCGTTTATATAATTATATAATAGTGATCTTTAAGTGACTATGGAAGTCCCTCAAATAGTTAACCAGTCAACATTTCGGTAATTGAAGATCTTCGAAACGTAAAAGAATAAGATAACAATAATACAGACCAGAGAAATTACATTTCAGATCAACAGTAAAAAAAAAAATAAAGATCCATTTAAATAAATAAACATATTTAAATGAACATGTTTTTAAAGAACTGAATGTCAATTAAACAATGTTTTAATTTTATTTCATAAAAAAAAAATATTTCCAGTAATACAATCTTTGTTTAAATCTATAGAATATTAATGTTACATCCATGATCATGCATAATAGTTATTTGTTTGATTAAGGAAAAGCCAATATAGTATCTGATTTTGATTTTGAATTATGGTTGTAAAATTCATTTATAAAAATTTTAATCAGACAACTTTGATGGAAAATGTTATTTATCAGCGCCTAACATTATAACAAGACGGGGATGATAGGAGAAACCATTATTCGCAGGTTTATATTGAAACTTTATTACCCAACGGTGAGTTGCAAGTTTAGAAGAAATTGGATTCCACATTGATTTATGAAGTTGATATTAGCAATGCATCGTTATATAAATGATGCGATTCAAAAATAAAAATAATATTATTTTAATGATTTTTCGTTATTACAAAAATACCTAAAAGTAAATAGGCAATTTCCATGATAACAGTCCTATAAGGATCTCGCTGAAATCGATGAGGGAAGCCAAAATAAAATATTTATTTGATGTATTATTTAATGAATCTTTATAAATTAACTCTACTATTTATTAATAATTTATAGGTAGCTTCCCACTCTTCAAGCATGAAAATAAATTTATTATTTTTATTCAGGAATGCAGTAAATTCGATATCGATTTCTATCATTATGGACTTACTCCTAACAGATATATGGTGTAGCTAAAAAGACCCACTTAGGAAAACTTTCCAATCAAAAATATTACTATTTATAACTAAAGCATTACAAACAAAACATTACAAACAGACTTCCTCATGCCAACAGTTGACCGACACATAAAAACTCTTTACAAACTATTTCACAATAACTTACACGGACATACTAAAGAGATATGACTTCAGCTTACATGCCCATCGATCATTAAGAGGAAAGACCAAAAAGGTGCTGGTTGAGAGACCTCCTTCCTTAACAAACCATAGTAATTGATTCAAGCCAAGGAATCCTTCCCCATGCCTGACATGTCAGTTTTCTTACTTAGACCATCTGCTGATTGTTAACAGTCATCGACAGGTGCAAATTGATAATGAAATATAAAAAAAAAAAAAATTCTATGATTTGACGTGATAATAACCATGATCTAGAAATTAATGAAGCGAAAGATCTCTTGCTTATTTATTTATTTTTTATCATTATATGTTTGCATGCTATTTATATAGACTATCTACACGACTGCGTCCACTCACGCGATTTTCCTACCAATTTCCTTAAGCAACCAATCAAAAAAAAAATTACAGTACGATTTATTTGATGATATAAAGCAATTTTAACGATCCCGTGCACCATCGGTGGATACGTAGAAAAAAAATGGTAGATTCAAAATCAGTGCATAAAATTCAATAACTTGTAACTTTGATAAGACTCGTCCAATCTGCAGGATTTTTTTTCTTAGAGAATTTAATAACATCTCAAAAGATAATTTATAAAATTTACCATAAAATGTATACTTTATGGGTTAGTACTAAAAACAGTTATATTTTCTTTATAAATTTTTTTCTTAACTTTTCTGGGGAGTTCAGTAAATGTTGAAAGGAGTTTAATTAGATGATTGTAGAAAAGTTTCATCAAAATAGTTAGTCTCGTTTTGGAGCTACAATCTAAAGAAAAACAAGTTTCCTCTTATTGCACTGTCTGTTTTAATTCACATGCATTGGTGGCCGAAACCATAAGAAAAAGGCAACAGAATAGATCCATCCGTTCGCGAGATAAATGACAGTACAATTGTTTAAAATGTATTTCGAAACCATGGTCCAACTGAAAACCGCATTTCGATAGTTTAACCCAATTTCAATACTTCACTTACCTAGCAGTAGGGATATAAAAAAGACTTGAAAGATGTGGTAACTTTGGGACTGGATGGGTAATTTTGGGACAGTGGGTAAAATTTAGCTTTCGGTGATTTGTGGTGGATACAATGTGTTGGTTCAATCAGAATGGAGAGCGTATGTACTGCGCTACTAACTTGCGGTATACTGCTCTGGAGGCACAGGTGAAAGTTTCATGAAAACAAGAATTTTGAAAAAAAGCAATGGACATAAATAAAACCTAACTGTACAATGATTTTAGTGAACTAGGGTTCTAAAATTTCCGCAAGGTAGTAGCGCAGTACATGCCTACACAAAGCAAACTTTTGCAGACTGAACCAACACAGTATATCCACTAGCTAAATTTTACCCGCTGCTCCAAAGTTACCCACCCAGTTTAATAAAAAAATAACCATCAAATTTAGACCATTATAAGCTAAGATACAGGTTATCATCATTTATAAACATTTTTATTTAAAACATGAATGAAGTTATATAATAATTTTCTTTTCTTTAATCGATTACAATTACCGAAAAATAGGAAATGATTCCTGCATCTTATGGTACGTTGAAATCAGGGTGAAACGCACCAGTTATGGACAGGGGGCCCAATGATGGACAGGTTGGCTATAAAAGTAAACAATAAGCTTCCTTGTTGATAGAAAGGTTCCAGTTTTTTCTAGATTGAAGAACAATTCTCTCTATTAGCAACTGTATGAACAAAGTTCCGAAAAGAAAATTTTAAAATTCCTATCATTGCTGTTTCTATAGAGCTCTTGTGATGAGTGTGTTCCATACGTTCCTACTGACAATTTTGCTAATAGTAAGTTGAACATTTGTGTTATCTTTTTAAGTAAATAAAAATTTTAAAATTTTTCTGAGGTATGTCTATTACTGGTACCGACCCCCTGTCTATTACTAGAACAATCGAATATCTATTAATAGAAAAAGTGTTCGTCACAAGTACAAAAAGGTGTTGTTTTTTTTTTTAAATGGAGATCATATCTGCATAACTGAATATTTTTTCAATTTTAGAGTGTGCAATAGAAAAAGGAGACCCTTGAGATTCTAAATGTCCAAAGGAGAAGTTTATAACTATAATGATTACGACGGCAGAAGACAAACAATACAACAATTTCCTTAGTTACACTAATATTTTCGTATTCTGCACTGCACTGTCTTTTCGTAATACTATCGTAAAAATTCTGGAGCAATAAAATAACTAATGAATTGTTCATTAAAGTAAATTGTAAACGAAAACAGGTACAAATATTTTTTTTAAGTTAATAATAAGTATGAATATTTTCCAATACCCATAAATCATTTTAAAATAATTAGAGTGTCTGTAAGAAAAGATGCGAACATGTTTTTGTTTTAAAGGAAGGAGAAATTCCGGAGTGGCGGTCATGAATAGGCTAAATAGTGGTAAAACCATTTTATTAAAAGCCAACGTTTCGACCCGACTTTGCAGGTCTTTTTCAGGGATGTTTTTGATTCCAGCTAAATCATTTTATATAAATTTTAAAAAATTTCTGAGGTATGTCTATTAATGGCACCGACCACATTACTAGAACAATTGAATTTCGGGGTGTCCATCACTAGTGTAAAAAGATGTTTTTTTTTAATGGAGATTATATCAACATAACTGAATATTATTTTCAATTTTAAAGTGTTAAATAGAAAAAGTAGACTCTACCAATTCTAAATGTCCAACAAAGAAGTTTATAACTATAATAATTATGGCGGCCATCATGTTCATCATTGGTGCGCTTCCCCTAATGGCTCTCTGTGAATTATTCGCACACGCCAACTAATTTCTTTCCTACTTCTGACGATTATACCTGATTGCATCATTATTCAAGATGTTCAATTTTATTTAGGTCACCTAATCTTTGCATTTTTTTTTTTTTTTTAGGTATGACTCCTAAGCGAGTTCTCGGGAGTAGAAGGGTGTGATGTATGAAAGCACGCGCGGCAGGGAAAGTACTTTACACTCACGCCGTATTTCTCAGGGCTTGTGAGAACTTCGTTGTTTATTCTCGCTTGTGAAAGTCTTATTACAAGACTCTGCGATTTTGTGCCCGAGTTTGTGAATATGAAATCCCTTTTTGCTAGCAGAGAGAGTAGGAGATTTAGAATCATGTTGAGAAATGGAGACCCTCCTCTAAACAAAAAATAACGCAAATAATGGACTACATTATTGAAATACATGAGTGAGGCAATGTAATTTTTCATCTAGAACCCACTTTATTTATGATAAGACTGAATTTTTATTTCCTATGAAATTATACCTTGTAAGGAATGGAAACCGTTGTATAAGCAGGACCTCACTTCGGCATGTAGTAAATAGATCAATAAATTTGTATGACGATAATCAATACTAAAAATAGTATATTTCATAACTGCTTTTTTTATAATATAATAAAATATATATTGAACATATTTTCTGCTACCAGCTACTGTGAATATTATTTAATTCTTCGTAACGTTAATTATAAAAATAGTCCGCTGTAACATTTGTTAAATCAGGACTAATCGTAGATTTCGTATCGAAAAACATTAAAAATATTAAATTACCTCATAAATACTAAAAAAAAAAGTTATAAAGATAGATACTTTGAATTCTGACCTTCTAAATACTCCAGTGTACTTTCTAATGTGGATATGTTGCAGTAATCAAGGTCATTTTATCTATACTTTCAAATAGTAAAAACATTATGGGTACTTTTTCACATATAGCTACGACATTCACAAAGAAAATATAACCGTCTAGGCCATTAAGAAGCTAGGTATGTTGGTAACGTTTTTTTATAAAATCGATACCGAAACTTAGCGTATTAATTATAAATTAACAAAAGTGTAAAAATATTGTATTTAATAGTGTATAAAAAAAAAATTACCGTTTTATTAAATTCAAGATTTCAAAGGACTGTAAATATTTTATTCCTATTTAATACTTTCCAATACTTAATAATCGCTTTAGAGCATTCTCTAAGCTTGTTTAATCCCATTCGACTTCTTAAATAAAAAAAAAATCAGTTTAGTTATTATTCATTTTAAGGCATTACTGGAAAAAAAATTTCACAGCCGCTGAAGCAACTCAACAATTAATGGGGAGGTGTCCTTGACCAGCGCGTTGCGCGGCGTTGGTTTGAAAAATTTAGCAGTGGAGATGTGACGTTGGAAAGGAAGAAGGGCTTCGAGCGACAATTAATGGATATTAATGAGGTTCTGCAGGAAGCTGTTAAGTCAAATCCGTCCAACAGTACTCGCGAACTTGCCAGAGAGTGTGTTGTGTCCAAAGAATATGTTATTCGCCATCTACTCTCCGTGGGGAGGGTGAAAAAAACAGTAGATTGGTTCCTCATGAACTTACTCCTCAGCATTCAGCTAAGAGGTTAGAAATTTGTGAAAATATATTGTAACATCCTTCTGGTATGAGACTCCTCCATCATCCACCATATAGTCCAGACCTCGCACCATCCGATTACTACTTATTTAGATCAACGACCCATTTTCTTCGAGGAAAAAGATTTGATAATGCGGAAGTTAAAATTGCGGTCTAAGAGTATTTTTTACAGCCATCCCAAAGAATGGGATCAGCGTGGGGTTGAGCAATTGGCTAATGATGGTAGATAACATGACCTATACTTTCAGTATTAATTGTATTTTATATCAAAGAAATAATAATAGAAATACTTGGTTGAAAACGGTCATTTTTTATGCACCCTATTAAAATAAATTTTATCGAATAATTAGGCGATTCTGAAATAACTTAGGATTGTTTTACGAATCATTCAATTCTTATTCTATTTAAATTACTTCTCTGTGAAATATATAGATACACACACAAAATCTTACGTTATATTGCTCCTAACATCGCTTAAACAAAATGGCATGGATTTAAGCTGCAGTAAAATTGATAAAGAACTATTAAGATTTATTTATTTGAGTGTTTCAACCACTGGAGTCATTCACACTGAAGTATCTTTAGTCACTTGTAGTTTTTTTTTTTTTTTTTTTAATTTTATTATATATGTCGAAAGTTTTTAAAAATTTAATAAGTCCTGAATTCGTGTCTGGATCCTGTCTCAATATTTGTTTTTGGTCTATGAAAAATCTGTTCGTGAGCCATACACTTCGTTATTATGCGAAGCACTGTTAGCATACACCGACAGTAGGAACATATAGACGGTTCTTCCTTCTTCATCAGATATCCATGAGTCGACAATGGACAATCCTGAATTAAGATTTAATTAGTGATATATAACTTTATAAATAATAAAAAAAACTCCGTATTTAGCAAAACAAGTGAAATAAATGTGTGTCAAAGAAGTATAAGTGGACCACACTCTTTCACGTATATATTTTGAAATTAGATATCATTACTGACTTAAGAGAACCGAAACTCTTGAACGAAGTACCCACACAATTGAAAACGGGACGAACACATTTTAAATTTTCTAAAAGATACCGAGAACTGGGAGTTTTACCCTAGTAGTCTCTCTTACATTCACCAAACTGCATAATAAAACGCTATGAAAACTTATACTTTAGATTCCCATTCTCTACTTCCAATGCCGCACTTCTCACATTCGCCCTTAATGATCATAATATCACTTACAGCTCCTCTGTAATAAACTGGATGTTACTATTAACTAAAACTTCTCCCAAAGAGATATCCATCTTATCACCAATATTCTCCATATTCGAAGGTCAATAGGTCCATTCAAGTCATTCCATGGCACCTGCCATCTTCTTCCACAATCTACACAAGACCTCCTCGTATTTTCACACATTTTCTCCCATTTTGATTACGGATGTGTGGTTTTTTTAGCCTCTTGATGGTACTCGGGAGCAGATTGAAGCAAATCATGACCTGCTCACTAAAATTTCTTTCCGGTGCATCGAGGAGACTTCATGTGTTCATTTCCATGACGACTTTAAGTGTCTCTTCTTCTGCTCCTGCCAACAATTTTTTCTAGGATCCTTTTTATTCCAAACTATTAACGCTATGCACTTGTTTCTATTATGTATATATTTTAATGGTGAGCATTTAATTAAATACTGATAAAAACTTTTTAATGTTTTTGGGTGGCATTATTTTTTTTATTGTACACATTTATGATTCTTAAGGAACCTAGAACCAGAATAAAGGTTGCATACTATTAATGTTGCATTATGTGCTAAATAGACCTAAATTCATTCTAGATGGAAATTTCATAACTAAGTAATCATTGTCAACAGTCTGGATAGAATAAAAAACAGCCAAGTGTTATAAATATGAACCACTTCCACTGTGACTACATCGAAACACAACGCCGTTTGTTATAAATTGCAAACAAATACGGACAAACGGAGCGGGTACACATTGGAGCGGGACTGTACAAATGACTGTATAAGAGGAAACGTTATGATAGGAGCCGCAGGAGTGCCATTTGTCAACGCTGCCGTGTCGTCCTTTATTTATCGCTGCTGCGTCCTCCTCTTCTCCTGTTTTGGTCTTTTTCAATTAACGCGGAACCCCTCTCCTCCCCCCAATCCAAGCGATGAATATATTACTACTACACCTGCAAGCCTATACAGATCAGCTTTTTTGTATAGGTGCGCCTGCAGATCATGTCTGGAGGGGAGTTTTCAGGTACCAACAGTGAGAGAGGAGTATAGCGTTATCTCGTAAAACAGAGCGTTCGCCTGCACTAGAATGACTACACGAAACATATTGATTCCATTGTCAAACCGAAATGCAACATAAAAATGAACATAACATGAAATATTAGACACAAATTCAGAAGGGCGCATAGTGGAACGAGTAAGGGAAAACTCGCAACATATATTTGATCTATTTAATTTTTTTTTTTTTTTTTTTAGAACTCCGAAACTAGATAAACTGTTTTATTGATACCTTGTATTGTGTACGGAGTTACTCCAAGAATACTTTCAGTTGGCATAATATGCATTTTTCACGTTTTTTATTGAATAGTTCATATTTTTTTTATATTTATTTTTTTTAATATTTATTGATTATTACAACAACCTATCCCTTGGACATAGTTCAATTTAAAAGAATTTGATTTAGCCGATGTCGCGAATTTTCCTTTACTCGTCCTATTGTGGGGCGGGATGGCCGAGCGGGCTAACGCATGAGCGTTACTGAGTTACGGAGAACCTGGCAAACAGAAGTTATGAATGAATCAATGAATGAATGAAAATTCTATCCTTTGTAATTAGTATATACAATTACAGGCTCCATCAAATACATTATTACTTAAAAAAGAATCAAAATAAAGTACTATTGTATATAGGTATGTATGTGTTCTTTTTATTCATTTTTAGGTTATTTTATTCTTATTTATTGTATATATATTATTTTTCTGTATAATTTATTTTATTTACTGTACATAGAGTGCGAATGTGATCTGTGAAAACTATTATAAATGTCCTTGAGACAGATTATAATGTTTTTCAATAAATAAGATTTTTAAAAAAATAAAATAAAGTACTATACAAATATAGAAATAAATCAGAGAAATATTCTTTTTTCATGAATAAGATAAACTAGATATATAAATTGTGATGTGAAAAAACAAAAAACAGAAAAGGAAAAATATATAACAATATAAATAAAAAGTATTGACTTTGAAGATATATAAAAAAAATATATACATTCAAGGAATTTTAAAAATAGCAATAATATATTCCTACAATACTATGTAGCAGATTGCAACAATACATATGCTCAACTTCTTAGTCGAAGATAACAATGCCTTGTGGTAAACATAAATATTGCTGGTATTTAATCACTCATAATGAATGATCTTATTTTAAGGCTCCCTACTGTAAAATAAAATATATCATTTAACGTTGTGAGGTTTTCTATCGTTAACAAATTACCGAGCATTGAATTGTGTTCTTCTGTAATATATTTCACAGAACAGAAGTTATGATGATTAAATAATTATGAGTTCGCGACCTGGTGTCATGGGGCCAATTAACACTGATATTAATCCCCGCCCTCATCCCTGGCCCGGGAAATTCCCTCATAGCATAATAGCCGAGGAAGGGGGAGGGGAACGAAAAAAGAAACGAATACAAAGATTTACATTAATTTTTTTTTTTAAATCTACTAAATAAATCATAAATAATGCTTGCTGTCTTAGTTACCTTGACAGCATCTCCTAACAAAAAAATAATAATAAAAATAAATAAATAAATAATATAAAAAATAAATAAATAAATTTGACGGGATAGAATACTTGATGAGACATAATGATATTGACAAAATACAGTACACATTACCGAAGTTTAAGCAGATAGCTCAAAAGTTTATTGGAAAGAAAAAATATTAACGGACTATGAATATTGCATAACTGCTAGTGTTGCCCAAATGCGAGACCGAGACGAGTCTTGGTCTTGCACAAAAAAACTCGCAACAGTCTTGCACTTACTTATTAGCTTATTGTCACAGCGATATTACTGTAATTTTTTAGATAGGAGAAACCTAACTAAGCCCAAATTGAAAAATTAGAGCAAAAGTATATCGGTTAAACCAATTATTAACATATAGTTACTAAGATTGTCAAGAATTAGTAAATATTTGGCCTTAATTTTTATTTAAAAAATCGATTTTTTTACCAGTCCTGGTCTTGGTATTGCAACAGTTACCCGGCCTTGGTCTTGGTCTTGTAAGACCAAGACCGATTTTGGGCAACACTAATAACCGGCCGTATATTTTCGTTACAAAAAATCAATAAAACTGCTAATTACATAGCTATAGCGAACCCAGTGACTCCAACTTTGTAAATGAAAATTCCAGGAACTTGCGTTGCAGTTAAAAACGCAATACACAAAGTGGGAAACCGTGGGCTGAAAGGCCGTATGTGGCCTCTGTGACGTCGTTATTTGAGGCCTCCAAACTTTTTTTTTCGTTATATTTATTAATCTAATGCTAGAATTAAGTTGAATGTATGTATGTGGGTGTGCGTATTTAGTGATAAATAAAATTGCTGTAAAATATTAAAAAAATATGATTAAAAAATTTATGTGACAGAAAATAATAAATTAGAAGATCTAACATTAATTAATACTGTTTAAATATATGATAACATAAAATTCTCTACTTACCGAAGTTTCAATATATAATTAATAGTAAACAATAACTCACCTGAAACAAATGAATTAATAATTAATAACATTGTGATTAATAACTTTAGAATGATTTTATTAATTTATGATAATACATATGTGTCATAATTAAAATCACGTCAACAAGCAATGGGAGGGTCCGTATATTAGTGAGTGATAAGATGCAAATAAGATACATGAAATAAAAATGTTATTGAAGTATAATTTTATTTATTTTTTTTTATAAAATAATAGGCCAAAGGTCACCAAATGTAAAAAGTTTTTACATCATATGTTATTTATTTGATGTTCCGGCTTCAGGAGCCATTTTCAAGATCCTGCAAACATGCACCGCTTCATAAAATTTCTTAAAATGTATCATTATAATATAATTCGTCGGTTCGTTATTCTTCATTATTTCATGGAATGTTGTTGTTTTTTTTTCAATTCTCTTTCGTAGACGATATTAAAAGTGTTCCTCCTCACAAACGCTTTCATATAGAACATAATATTTTATAAAAAAATGTAAAAAAAAAAATGGCACCGAACCTAAAATATATGACTTAAAAAAATTATAATTTTATTGTTTCAATCCCTCAAAAACAAACTTCAATAATAAATAATTTGGAATATTTACTAATCAATTTCGTTGAAGGGGTAATATTACAGAATTTTGAGGGATATTTCGAGATAAAAAGTTCTTGAGAGAATTTTTAATGAGCCACAAACAAAAGAGATTCCAAATGACCCAGTTTCCCAAATGCCTGAGGACACCATTACAAAAAAAATTAGATTAAAAAAAAAAAAAGTAGCAAACCCTTTTCCTTGTAATCTGATGATTCAGAGCCCTTTATTCAGGGGAAAAATTTTAAAATTAAAGTTATTATCCATACTTTTTAACATAGCTGAAACAGTCGTTTCATAAAACGGATACAAAATTATGCCAGTGGTTTGGAAGATCCTGGATGTTTTCGGACATTAAAAAAAAAAAAATACGCAAAGCCCTTAAATGAAAAAATAATACTTTAGTAAATGATGGTTACAGTTAAAGCTATCCTGTAATTCCGATGATTTTTTTTTTACACTGGTGGACTTTTTGTATTCCTAAAGATGCGTTTAAACACAGTGCCTTTTTTAAAAATATTTTATTGAATAATAATACAATCTGCCTCATGAAGGGCAACAAGTATAAGTGCTACAAGAGTTCATTCATACAATATATGTAAAAAACAAAACAAAAAAAAAACAGGAAGCAAATATAAAAAAAAATATACTTAAATAAATAAAAGTAATTTTCTTATACACATCCATACCTATATATATACACAATATTTACATTCGCCCAGAAAACTCAGAGTCAAGCATTGTCCTCCACATGTGGGAAACAAAGCAAGATTGGTAGAAGCCAGTGGAAACTGAAAGAGGGCACTGCCGGCCATTGCCAGGACTCCAAAAGAATATTTACAAAAGTTTTCGGGGCCACTGCCTCTTTAATCTTTGAGGAGGATTGTTTGTAAAATAATAAGGAGCATCGACTATTGTTCTGAGTACTTTGGATTGGATATATTTGATATTCGAAAATTTAGCTGTCTCCCACAGTTCAAGTCTATAGGTCCATAGATAGGTGCCGGAAGATGGACACCCTTGATCAGACGTCACCAAAGATAATATATCTTAAACTGTTTCACTTGCAGTAGTATGCTGCTATGCAGTCATGCATAACAGCCCACTATTGCAAACGCCCGTATGGCCCATCAGGCAAGGTAGGGTGGAATGTAAATAAATAAATAATAGGTCCATAGATAGGTTTCAGTACGGTCTTGTAGATTAATCATTTGTTTTCAATTGTAAGATGAGATGTTCTGTTTAATAATCTGTATAACTGGCCGAATCGTCGGTTTAGTTCTTGTCTTTTAAGTATTATTTGTCGATTCCAAGTCTTTTGTCTAAAAGGAAGCCAAGATACCGGACAGTGAGATGGGAAGTGGAATATAGTTAAATAGAATTGGCGGACAGGATCTGCGTCGGAAGTTGAAGGTAACATGTTTACATTTTGATTCATTAATTTTGATGCACCAATTAAACACAGAAAGCACACTGTCTTACTGTTAGGGAAAACGATCTCAAAGAGATACTTTCATCCACAGCGACGACTACTTTATTAACTATTAAAAACATCATTGTTTAAAGCATCAATGAAGGCATTCGCCCGAAAGGAAGTCTCCTAGACTGCCCATTTCGTTTTGATGGGCTCTCCATCCGATCCAACTAGGATCGGTTCATATAAGGTAAACAGCTATACAAAATAGAAAAGAATGTTGAATAAACCAGTTCACTAGCTGGTCCAGCACATATTTTATCCGGTCTAACTGCTTACTGGTACCAAGTACTCTAACCCCTTGGTGCAATGTAATTACTTTAGTTAAAGAAACATTTAAAGCAATCCAGCTTTCTTATTTAACATCCGTCAGATTTTTTTTTTCAAACCCAAGACTGACCCCAATAAAACAACAGATTACATTTTGTACAGAATTAATTGATTTGTAAGAGACGTGATAATTATCAGAATACAAATACAGAAAGTAATCACTGTTTCAATATGTCATTATTTATTTATATTTTATGCAATTTGCACAAGGCTGCGCATCTAGCAAATTTGTTGTGTTGTATTGTCTTTGTGTATTTGCTTGATATGCCGTTTTATTGGTATAGTAGGTGTGTTGGCCATTTTCTTTTAAACCTGCGTTGTCCAGGTAACAGGGAACAGGAGATAGAAAGAACCAGAGGATTGGAGTGATTTTGGGTTGAAGAATGAAATGTAGTGTATTTGTCGTGAATGTAGGATTTTACTGTTGGCGTGTTTAAGTCATTATGTATAGAAGTATTTGAAATGTACAAATGTGCGTTAACAATTTTTCGTAAAATTTTTGATTGTGCTGTTTGTATTTTGTTTATGTGTGTTTGTTTTGCTGAACCCCACAGTTCTGCTCCATTTGTTCATATTGGTCTCAATAAGGTGTTGTAGATCAGTCCCTTGTTTCGTAAGTTAAGTGAAGATCTGTAGTCCAGAAGATGTGAAAGTTGGCTATATCGTCTGGTAAGGTCTTGTCTTTTTAATTTCGTATGTATGTTCCAAGTAAGTATTTTGTCTATGTAGAGTCCAAGGTACCGTACATAGTTCTTTGAAGGCACTGGATTACTGGCAATCGTTATGGGTGGACATGAGGCTTTCCTATGAGAGAAACTAACGTGGGTGGGTTTTCGACTATTAATTTTGATTCTCCAGTTTTCAAACCACTTTTCAAGATCATGAAGATGGTTTTGTAGGGCAATTGATGCGATAGTAGGATTTTTGTGTGAAATTAGAATAGCAGTGTCGTCAGCGAAGCAATAAATGTCATAAATCAATAAAATTGACACAGATGTGGCTTGTTTTTTTATACCTCTATACCCAGTTAACTTTTGTTTGATGGTTAATAGTCCGTAGTACAGACCCCCTTTTATCGAATTATTAACATCCGCCTGAAACTTCGTAAATAGTTTAATCTCATCGTAACCTACAACTATTTTATTTGCGAAAACTCTTGGAGTTGGGGCGTTTTCAATCTGGAGGGGGGCAAACATTGTCTGTTTAATTAGTTACGAAAATCTCATAAATACTCATTTGCTTTTTTCATGAATCATAAGATAATTTGATCACAAAATCGAGGAAAGAGGTGGCCTACAAAAAGATTGAGACGTTTGGCGTGATCTACACTCCCAAATTTTCAAAAGAACGAGATTACATAGGAAAAACGGCAAAATATTTTTGTAGGCCACCTTTTTCTATCGATCAAATTATCTTACGATCAAAGTAGAAAGCAAATTGGTATTTGCGTGCTTGTAGTATTTATGAGATGAAACTATTTACGAAGTTTCAGACGGATGCTAATAATTCGATAAGTAATTGGCTACTATAAAGGAGAACTGGTAGGACACAACAGTCAAATAACTACGAAGTAAAGTGACAAATTGCAACATCAGCCATGCTCACTTTCTTTTTTTCAAAAAATGTTTCTGGGGTCCCGATTTAAAGCAATTTAATCTTAACAGAGTTTTCTAATACTATTGTTCTCCGTTACAAGCCTCTTGTATATATTCCGTATTAGATACCTCAAGCCTTTAATGGTCACCTATTTATACCGCGTTATGTAACCAGATGGCCATGATCCGATGAAATGCGGAGAGAGAGACAGTGAGTGCCGACGGATGGCTATGACTAGACCGAATCGATATCCGTGGAAGGAGCATGGTCATGGAGACTGGAGTCATGTTACCATGAGAACTGCCTCAGGACCACTCTTCTGTAACAATGCTCTTCTCGCTGTGCTGGAAACCTTTCCATTGCCACCCTCGTTTACCTAAAGCCGACTGCCGCACAGAACAAAGGGCACTATGGGACATTTCTGGGCTTAGGGTGTATAAGGGAGTTGATGTGTAGCTGGAAGTAGTATAAAACCTATTACAATTTTAATATTTGCGGACTTTTGTAATACAAAATACGTAGCGATCCAAGGTGGAATTTATCGTACAATACTAGTTCGTCTGTGCGAATAATAAACACAGTATAATCGGCCAAAGAACACATTTCTTCAAATTTTCAGGGAATGTGGTTATTTCTCGTACAGATAATCTTCGAAATGAAAGATAAATAATCGGATTTCTTCAATTATTTAAGAAACTACGGCAAAGAAAAACCTTTGAGATATAATAGTTAAATATATCGATTTAGTTCCATGGAAACCCGTTAAATTTAATTGTTTTTTTTTAAATAATTAGAAACAACTCCAAAAATATTTCAAAAGCTAATTAGAAAGAAAATCAAATTATATACAAAGTTTATTTTAAAATTTACTTTATTTTTTTTTCTGTTGGTATTATTATTATTTTTCTGTTGCTATTCTATTTTATTTTATTAAATCAAAAATTTATTAAAAATTAGTGCTCCAAGTCTGTGTGTAAAGACTTATGAAATCATTTTATAATGATTATAAGCTCAAAAACATCTCCAAATTAGGAAAAAGTACTAAAAAGAATAAGCATATATTATAGCTATTTTTATTTAATATATTTGAAATGATGTATTGGTAAGGTTGAGATAGAGTCGTTGGTTTGAGCTTCTAGACAGATCTAGAAGGCTGTAATAATGTAATAATATATAAATAATATATAATATGTTGGTATTACAGACTTTGTAGATCTTACGCCGTCTTACCAAGCCTACTTCATATCTGCCTATCACTGAATATTTTTTCTACTAATCTGCATTGAGCTCCATTGCATATTTCTTGATTCGAAACATCCATCTGTTTCTTTTTGGCCTTTCACGCAGTCTTTTGCCAATTATTGAGGCATTCGTTGTTCTGTCTAGCAATCCAGCTTTCAGATGAATTGTTCCGCGCCACAGGCGGGTCTACGGGGAGGGAGGGGAAGAAGGGTCTTTCGGACTGAAGTCCCTCTCCACAAAATGGTAAAATGTGGCTATGTTTTATGGTAAAAAATATAAAAAAATTATGTCTTAAAGTATTATTGCTCATTTAATTACATTTAATAGTACTTCAAGTATCCCTTAAACACGACTTCATGTAGGTAGTATCTTTCCTGTTTTTCAAGATAATTATCGGTATATAAAAAAAAAAGCTTCCTGGCTGAAGCCTCCCCCTCCCCCAAAATTAAATACTGGACCCGCTAGTGTTCCGAGCTAAATGCTTCTATATCATGAGATTATGATTGACCAGTTTCTGTAAGCAGCTCTTTATTGGCCTTTCTTCTCAACGTGTAAGTACTCTCAGATCACTCCAGTTATTGTGTGTAGGATGTTTTTTTCAAATCTTTCAATACTTTTTTCTAGAGCGCTGGTTATTGTACAGGTCTCACAGAAATATATTAAAACTGGCTTAATCATGGCATTGCGGACCCTTAATTTGAGATTTACTTAGATTTTTCGGGATTTTAATACCTTCGAAAGGTAGAAGAAAGTTCAGTTAGCGCTAGTTATAAGCTGGTCTATTTCTGCCCGTTGATCATTCATTAAGGTTCTTGTGGAGCTGAGGTATTTGATTGTTTGTACTATCTTGAAGGATTTCACTTTTAAGCAACTTTGTTAATAGGAAATAATAAGTATAACTTATTATATTAAGTATAACTTCCTACTCCTCTATCATCCATCGACGGAAACCTAGTCGACGCCAAGGGGTATGAATGCCTTGGTAACACTACGATTAAGCTAATCCTTTAGCTTGCATGATATATAAACGGAGTTAAGACTTTGCAATGTTCGATCCACCGACCACAGTCTCAGTTTTGAACTCTAGTGAAATGGATTTATTTATTTTTTTTCATTTTTTTTTTTTTTGCTTCCCCTCCCTTTATTTGTCATGTATACGAGTACGATTTCCAAACCTCTGTAAAAATCTGACCAACCAATAACATAATGGTTAAATTTATTAACATTTCTTCATAGCAAGGGACGTTTACGCTTAGTAAATCTTTAATAATTTAAGTAATATAATTAGTTAAACCAATAAATTAGTCCTCTTACATTTTTTTTTATTGGAGTTAGAAATGTGGTAGACATATTAGATGTTCGAGCTATTCTCGAGTGAGGTCACTATTGTACTTCATTCATCTGATTGATCCCTAATTAATGTCAAGAACAGAATTGTATTGAGTTGATTGGGGGCATGAAAGCTATGTCAATCCACCACTCCGACGCTGGCAAAAGCCCACCAATTGTCTGTCAAGAGATTATTTATATTTATATGCCGGGATTAAATCCAGGTTAGTTCAGAAGATTTATACAGTGTCCAGCAAGTAATGGGGAATATCTAAAAGATCGATGGTAGACATAATGATCTTTAAAAAAGTTCATATGAACAATTGCCCAATTTCCAGGAGAAAAGTAGATAATTTGAGATTTGTGGTTTTTTTATGCGAGTTTTTTGTTGAATAGGAAGCGATAACTTCAAAAACATTCAATTTACGTAATTAAACATTGCCCCATAGTAAACTAGACAGAATTTACTTTAAAGGAAAGTAGAGTTGGTCATTTTTAAAACTATTTAAAGGGGCAACTGAGCAGACATACACAGCTCCGTTTAAAAGAAGTCATGAATTATCTACGATTTTTTTTTTTTTTTTAATCACATAAACATCAACAAAGCTATAAAGTCTTTCTAATGAGTAATAAATGCTGAGAACACTTAAAGAGATAAGGAAGTGCCCGTCAGCACGTTTTTGTTTTTCAATTCTATTCCGTTTATAGGAAATAAATAAAGAAATGATGTCAGTTACTATTAATTTCGATTTACGATAAGGTCTAGGGTCCTCAAACCATTTATCACAATGTCACAACCTTCTTGATTAGAAACGAACCGTAAAGACTAATGAAACGATACCATATACGAATGATGTTGGGAAAGATTATCATGGTCGCAGATTTCAAGAATAATTAATAGTTCCAGGAACTCCAAGGTGGTAATGTCTTAAAATATTTTGTAAAAATACTAAGATTATCAGTACCTAAATTAAATTCTAGAGAAATTATCATGTTTATGCGAGCTTTGTGAGAAGACTTTAAAACGACTTACAAAACTAATTTTCTTTAGACATTATAATCATGAATATGACTATTATAAAATGAGCAGGAAACAGATTTAAGTTTTGCTCTTTAGACTCAGAATGGCCCATAACCGGATGAGAGCACACCTTCATAAGGAATTCAAAATTCGAGAAAACCCTCTTCGTAGTTGTAGAACAGGAGGCCAAAACACACAGCATATTCTTTAGTCTTGCCCTTCAAATCACTCCATTCGCAACGATATAAATTCAGTCGTCAATCCAAAATTTAATTCAGAATACAGAAACATGAGTAGTCTATGCCACAGAGAACAATATTCAAACATAAGAACAAACATAGAACAGCCAGCCAACTTAGGGAAGCCAATTTTAGAAAACCTTCATTTTATGTTAATGGAACGGCCTATACATTAGAAGGAGAAGAAAACTGTACTATATGCAATCTCCAAAAGCCAGAAAATGTATACCATTTTTTAATAAAATGTCCAATGTATAAAGACTAGAGGGACCATTACATAGAGAAATATATAACAGAAGACAACAATTCAATGCTAATTTGTTAACGAAAGAAAATCTCGCAAAGTTAAATGATATATTTTATTTTACAGTAGGGAGCTTTAAAATTTATTTATTATGAATGATTAAATGCCAGCAATATTTATGTCTATGTTTATGTTTACCACAAGACATTTTTATCTTCGACTAAGAAGCTGATCATATGTATTGTTTCAATCTGCTTCATTGTATTAAAGGAATATATTATTGCTATTTTTAAAATTCCTTGAATGTATATTTATTTGATTTTTTTAAAGTATATTTTCAAAGTCAATACTTTTATTTATATTGTTATACACTTTTTCCTTTTCTGTTTTTTTTTTTTTTTGTTTTTTTTTACATCACAATTTATATATCTGGTTTATCTCATTTTAAAAAAAAAAATTTCTCCGATTTATTTCTATATTTGTATAATACTTTACTTTGATTCTTCATTATGTAATAATGTATTTGATGGAGCCAGACCTCCTGTAATTGTATATATTATATACAGAATTTTCATTCAAGTCTTGTCCTGAATGGAAGGAATCAGGAAGCAAATTTGGCTAAACTTCACTAACGACGATGAGGCTTTACTAACTGTAAGTGATCTGAGGGGATCTTAAAAAGACCGTCGAGTTAATACTTTTAATTCCGGACCTGACCATTTTAGGGAAGTCCGAAGAAGAAATTTCTTTAGACATTTTGAAATAAACAAGTTCTTTTTTTTTTTTTTTTGGCTCGTCTTGGTTAGTATAAATAGAGGTCTGAAGACTTAGATCCATCTAAGCCTGGACACTCAAGTTTGGACTTAACATAATACTCACGTCAACGTTTCAGTAAAACTAATTGGGTCTTTTTTACTTCACTACCGCAAATCACATATCAATAAAAGTGGTTTTTTTGTCACTGTTTACATACTTGTTATTTTAATAACTATCGTTACGTAATTATAAGCTCATTTTTAAATAAATAAATAGGTATATGTTATGTACTATCCCTCCTTCTTGGAATAATTGAATTTGCAATAACTGTTTAGTTTTTTTTTGTTTTTTTTTTTAGTAACTCGCCAGAACATGAACAATAAATAACTCAATCGTTAACAGTTAAAAACTATTGAAATTTATATTATGTGTTTTTATGGAAAAGTTATTTGCGGTAGCGAAGTAAAAAAGATCTGTTATTTGACCATAAGACCTTATTGACGCCATCTTTCCAGTGATGTGAACTTTAACCACGGAAACCTTAACTCGCCCACTACCAATTCAATTATTGAGTTTAAAATAATGAAAGTGGCAATTGTCTATCCGTAAAGAAAAAGTGTAATAGTTTTGTAAATTTGTATATGCAACTTGGATGTGCTCGCCTTGATTTTTTTTTTATTTCCTCTTGATTGTTTTTTTTTTATAACAATCCATCAATTTCTATAAATGTTTAAAAATGTCCTTTGTTATATAAACTTATCCATAATCGAAAAGGGTAAGTAACATCTTGGAATATACAGAATTTCCCTTAAGTAAAGGGATATATTTAAAGAATTGATAGAAGAATATAATAGCTAAATCAATAGCTAAATACAACAAGGTTTCCACTATAGTTTTCACTGGCTAAAAAAAAAAAAAAAAAAATCCTTATCATCTTAGATAATAAAATTGTAATGAAACATTATTTTTAAGTTACCTTTTTATTAATAAAAAGTTTATTTATTTTAATTATTAATTTATTGCAATATGTCACAGGTCACAGGAAACAAATAAATTAAAACTTTATTATAATTTATAATAGTTATTTTTGGTTAAAATAAAGGTAATCCGGGATGACAGAATCTCGATTAATTCATTAACAAACCTCAGCTAAATTGATATTGATTTGAATTTTTATATATTTAAAATTTAGGTAATCAACTAAAGAAAAAAATTCTAAGTCTTGATATAGTTTAATAAGTTCTCTAAAGTATGAAACAGAATATTTTTGTAAAATAAAAGTCATCTTCAAATGGATCATTGTTCAATAATTGAAACCCGGAGATCGGAGAACAAAATCAACTTGGCAGTTCCAGATAAACAGTTTCTTTGGCCCAATATAATAGTCATAGGAAAAATAAAGAATTCAGACCAACGGGTCGCTAAACAAAGGGCCTGTTCCAAAGTTAATGGAGGGGTTGAAAAATTGAAAAGGGATAGTCTCCAAGATATTGATTGAATCCCGTCTGTAAGCCAGGAAGCCCAATGATTCTCTCACGCAATAGTTCGGCATCGATCGGAAATCAGGGGAATCCAGAAGTTTGTAGGTCATCAACGACCTATAGCAAAGCAAAAGCCATTTAAATAATAAATAAAATAGTTTTAAATAACCTAAATGTATTTAAAATCACAGAACATATTTAAAACAAGAGTAGCAAAAAAACTTGTAAATTGGTAATATGGCATGTACAACATGAAGAGAAATTACCCATTGGCAGCACTCCAATTATAGTTCTATATTAGAAGGTCTCGAGGCCATCTTCTTCTCAAACGCCTCGGAGCATTATCAGGGATCGAGGAGGAAGCAAGGTTTGAAACAAGAGACCCGATCGGAAAATGTGGTACATTAAGGTCTTTATGGATGATTGTACTAGCGACAAAGTAAGGAGAATTAATAAATAGCATATCTTGTATGTACTAGGTACGTTCCTCTACCAAATCATCAACAACCTTCTCCAGTTCAAATCCTCAGTCCATTCCCTGTCCACAAGATCTCGACATTCAAACCTTTATATGAATTCTCACAGATCTGCTTCATTCCAAAAATCCTTTATTGCTCGCTCTGCCAAGTTCTGGAATTCCCTCCCTATCAAAATTCGACTTTCCCCATCCATATCCATAATATGGCATGTACAACATGAAGAGAAATTACCCATTGGCAGCACTCCAATTATAGTTCTATATTAGAAGGTCTCGAGGCCATCTTCTTCTCAAACGCCTCGGAAGGCTATCAGGCACTGAAGAGGAAGCAAAATCAGAAACAAGAGGCCCGATCGGAAAAATGTGGTACATTAAGGTCTTTATGGATCATTGTATTAGCGACAAAGTAAAGAGAATTAATAAATAGCATATCTTGTATGTACTAGGTACGTTCCTCTACCAAATCATCAACAACCTTCTCCAGTTCAAATCCTCAGTCAATTGCCTGTCCACAAGATCTCGACCTTCTAACCTTTACATGACTTCTCACAGATCTGCTTCATTCTAAAAACTCTTTATTGCTCGCTCTGCCAATTTCTTGAATTCCCTCCCTAACAAAATTCGACTTTTCCCATCCATATCCACATTCAAAACCCTCCTATTCCAATTCATATCCCAAAAACAGTCAGATAGATTTGTTTCAAGCCATTCATTGTCAAATATCAATGCTATATGATAATGTATTTATATATCAATCAGGCACTTTATATTATCAGATTCAGCTTTCTGTTTTCTCAACAGAAACACAAAGCTTATTTTAATAAAGAATTTAATATATTTTTATTTTTTAATTCTTTATTGTTTTCTTAAAAGCGTATACTGGTCTATCAGTGCAAATAGCTTTAAGAGTCTTGTCACAGCGGTAATTATTTTGTATATAGTTTCGTTTGTTTTGTATATAGAATGTTTACCTTATATTTTCTTTACATTTTTTTCTTTTTATCGATTGATTGTATTTTGGTCAGATGTGATCTTTTAATTTTGTTCTATTTTGTTATTCTTAAGGGACTGTATACCAGAATAAAGTTATTTTCTATCTATCTATCTATCTTAGCCACTTAGGCATATACACTACGTTATATTATTTTATAGTAACGATTAATTAAATTTTTATGCATCTAGTCCTACCGGTACGATATAAAGACAATTTAAAATGTCGCATAGGTCTCAAAAGTCCCGCCATTACAAAGCCTAATTTCCTCTCCAGGACTGTAAAATGCGGTTTAAGTTTCGGATAGGTCGGGTAGAAATAAAAAGAAAATGTAGGTAATTTACAACGTTGAAGGATGACGTTCATTAATTTGTCGTAAGTCCCTGCATCATTACCAAGTTTCTCATTAGCAGTAAAGGCTTAACGCTAACTGTCAAATACAAATTACATCCGTAGGGATATCACCCTTTTAATGTTCTAAACAGGTTTAGACGTCTAGCGGATCTAAATCTATTTCAGGCTTTTAATTATGACCTTTGAAATAAGTCTTTTGACTAAAAATATATAAACTAAACATCGGACAGTTAATGAATGCCGAGCTTTCGAAGAGTAGAGGAATGATGACTTCCTTTATTACTTGAACAAGATATACACTGAAGTTTAAAAGGACGTTGTATGGTTCAGCTATGAGAAAACAAAATACAATTTTCTATGATGACAGATTCTTTTTAGATAAGGTACGTTATCTATTTAGGGATATATATAGTCCGTGGTACAGACCCCTTTTTATCGAATTATTAAGATCCGCCTGAAACTTCGTAAATAGTTTCATCTCACCATAACCTACAACTATTTTATTTAAGAAAATTTTTCGAATTGGGGCGTTTTCAACCTGGAGGGAGGGATTTTGTATATTTAATTAGGTATTAAAAACTCGTAAATGCCCATTTTCTTTCTATTTGGATCGTAAGATAAATCGATAAAAAAGGTGGCCTACAAAAATATTGGACCGTTTGTCTTATATAATCTCCTTATTTTGAAAAATTGAGGGTGTAGGTCACGCCAAACTGCTCAATATTGTTTAAGGCCACATTTTTTCTCGACTTTCTGGTCAAATTATCTTACGTTCCAAGTGGGAAGCAAATGTGTATTTACGAGTTTTTAGTACATAAGTAAATAGACAAATTTTCCCCCCTCCAGATTGAAAACGACCCAATTTCAAAATTTTTCGTAAATAAAACAGTTTTTTATTACGATGAGATGAAACTACTCACTTCTTCTAAAGGTATATAATCAATCATATCGCAAATTTTATCAGCTTATATTTTGTATAGAACTGGTAATTTTCCTGATATAAGCGAAAACCCGAAAAAAAATAATCTTCTGAACGCTGTAAATTGGCTTTTTTTCTGGAAATTTAGCATTTGTTTATATGAACTTTTTTGTAGATCTTGATGTCTTCTATCAACCTTTTAAGTATTACCCTCTAATTACGGGATACTCTCTATATGCAGAGTTATGCATTATTCGGATAATAGGTTCCCTAAAATAATAGCAGATGAAATAAATAAAAAGAAAATAGACTGGTTAGAAGATGTTAAGTGTTAAATATATAGCAAATGGGTTTTGACTTTAATAAGACAAATGAATGGAATGTTCTTTTTCAGAAAATAAGAGAAAAATGGTCAATAGAATTAAAAAATAAATTCAACAGTATAGAAAAGATTAACTATATGCAAAAGTTTAAATCCTTATATAACAGGAAAGAATTATTCTGATAATAGTTATAATAATAGAATGATTAAATACAAATGTAAGACCAGAGAATAAATAATACAATTTACTGCAGGGTGTTTTAAGAAATTAATAATAAATTATGACCATTGTATAAAATAATTGTAATAAAAATGAAATGGAAAATATTTTACATTTCCTGGACATATAACCTAGGCATATATAATAGGCATATAGGTAATTATGAAGTTTAGTTGAAAATAGTTCAGAAAATATGCAAAGCTGATAACAATAAATAAACTAAGTCTTCAATGTGCCGACAAAATATCGGGTTTGTGATTAAGATTAAAAATGTATACATTCAGGCAATAAATTCTTAAAATATTTAACATAAACTTGCTCTACTATTGTAAAAAAAATAATAAGTTTTTTAGTCTAAGTAAGCATACAGCTCAAATAAAATTTCATAAAATGCGAAGTATTATAATTTTTTTGAAATCGAGAAAATTTTAGTCCCAAATTCATTTCAATCATAATACTTATAGGATCAAATATTTATTTTAGTCAAACGTATAATAATTTCGTCAGAGAACTAAAACCTCACTGAGAAATCCTAAAATTATCAATTTTAATATCTGCTGAAGAATTTAAGTAATATCATATAATTTAACCGATAGTATAATTCGTCAGTCAACAACTGTATTTATACATCAAAAAAGGATACGTGTTGTTTTTTACACAATCGATAATAGCAAAAGAGCCAATGACGAAATTAAATACGTAATCAGATTGCAAAAAATAAAACTGAGGTATGATTTTGCAAGATTGGGATTATATAGTTTGATAATTTTAGAAGATTGCTCAACGCCTATAATATCTATAATGAATATACTAATTATTAAATTATATAGCAGATGAAATATTCAGAAAGTAAATATTAACATTAAATGAGTATCTCTGACATACAGATATCATTCGAGTTCTAAGAAAATTTGTTTTTATTTTTTTGTAGAAATACAAAACCTCTAACTTCACCTACATGTATGAATATCCCTTTGATGCAGAACATGCAAAATATAATTACTCACGTGAAAGCATCATTATAAGTTTGCCTTTGATATAAGTCCAACAGCGGACCGAATATATTAAAGCAAACTTTATAATGCAGTATTCGAAGAATTGATCCTATTTGACACCGTGTAAATAACAAATATAATGTCATAGAATTTGTTTAAAGGAGAAATATATTCTGATCAATATATATCATGATATATATTTATTTATATATAATGAAACGAATTTTCGGACCTGTTTGCTCAGTCCCCAGTCGTCTTTAAATAAAATTTACATTATTAAGAAATTTATTAGTTTTACATCTTAATATTTTTATTTAATATTATTAATAAATGTAATAATTATATCTTTATTTTCTATTCAAAGCCCATACAAATAGACCTGAAAATAATATACTACATCAAACTTAAATATTCACAGCAACAAACAACAGTCCATTAATCAGGTACATAATTAAGACCATCTAATGACTTTCAAATTAATACATATGCACATGTGTTTATATTTAAATAAAATAAATAAAAAAATACATAGAAAAGTATTACTTATAATTGCCAGAAATATACACATAAATATTTACACTGTTTTATAGAGAAAATTCCTTTACGGTAACTGTGATTTTTCTTGTTTTTTAATTATATTACCTGTTCTCTACCTGTTTTATTATATAATTATTAATTTTAAATAACCATTTAAACAGCATTATAAATAACCACACTTTTAATTTTGATAAAACAAAAAAATGTAGATATAGTCAAATATTAAAAAATTAGGAGAAGCAATATATGTTACTAAAAATATAAAAAAACAATTAACCTTAAAACAAATGCCAATAATCTAAACATCCACTGAGCTCATCCTATCATAAATTTACAAAAAATCGACAAATGTAACAATAAATGCATTTGTAAAACAAAACAATACATTGTTTAAAGAAAGCAATAGTTTTTAATTAAGTATATATGTGTATCGGACGAAGGGAAACGAAAATAGCTTAATAATATTACAACAATTTCAATGAGAAATGCAGTTTGGATTTAAAAATTAGTAACTTCCTCTACTTAAAAATATAATTTTATAGACTAAGTGCGAAAGAGGATTAAAAATGACGTAGAGATGATCGTAGCAAATGTTTGATTTATATGTAATGTTTTTTTTTTGCCAAAAAACAAAAAAAAACCGACGGACGGACAAAATTGCTTTATATTCAATTATCGAATTCTACGAATCGTGAAACGTAAAAGCTCAAATTTTGAGGGGGGAGAGGGGTTAAATTTTTGAATTTTCGGTATATTTCGAAAATATATAATGTTTTATAGAAAAATTTTATTTATATTCTACAATAATTGTATTGTTATCAAAACAGAAAAAAAATGTCCTTTGAGAGGAACCAAGAGCCCGAAATGTTGAGAAATGTAAAAGAAAAAATTAAATAATTATATTATAAAACGGAAGAAGTATCTTGATTAGAAAAAAAACACGATAAATATATATTTATAAATAATGATTACATGTTTTGGAATTACTATTTAATGGTAACTGCGAAAAATATAATTTGAGTATAATAACAAATCAATAAATTATGAATGAAAAATAAACGATTAATCAACCTAAAACACTGACTGAACACCCAAGAAACGCAAGTGAAGATTTTAAATAATTTTGTAACATTAAATTTACTTATTGTATCTAAATCTCCACTGGCTTTAGTACCCGTGAAATGGTTGAGACAATAACGCAGGGATCTCTTGGAGTCTTGCGTTTCCTCTATATATGGAAGGACAAGCCTGCCTCAGAGTTCCCTTCCCTGATTGTAAATAGTATATATAGATATGTATGTGTTTTTTTCAATAATTTATTTATCTTTAAGTTATTTTATTTTATTTATTGTATTTACTTTTTGATTATTATTTAGTTATTTCCCTTCTTTTTATTTTTTTTCATGTTCATGTGACAGATTGTGATATTATTCAAGAAATAAATAAAAATTAAAACACGTATTGTATGTGGCAAAACATAATTAAATAATGGTTTAAAATCATTAAGGTAGTAAATATATAAAAAAAATCTTAAGTTGTCGAGCCCATTTCAATAAATATATATTTTTTTTAATTTATTAAGTGAAATTTACTACTGTATACAATTGAAGTATACAACTAGTAAATATGCTAAAATTATAAACAACCACATGAACACGCTTGAAGAGATACTATCCAGTGGTAGCAGCCTCTAAATAATTCTAGGTAAGAAGATCACGAGGCCATCTCCTTTTCAGACGCCTAGGTGAATTATCAGGAATCGAAGAAGAAGCAAGGGTGGAAACAAGGGGATTTGGATGGGACTGGAGTTTATCGTGAAAGGATAGATATCTGGCTCGGGCTGGATCAGCGACATACGGTACATTAAGGTCTTTATGAATGGTTTTATTTGTGACAAAGTATGAAGCATTAAGAATTTTATGTAGGATTTTTCATTGTAAGGATTGGATACGATAGGAATTCGATGGTTTGGTGGAGCCCCAAAGGTCAATTCCGTATGTCCATATAGGTCTTATTATAGCTATGTAGATAAGTCTTTTGTAATTAATTGAAAGTTTAGAGCGTTTGTCTAGTAAGTCAATAAATCTAAAATAAATAATACCATTGGTAATAATAATAAAAACACATATAAAAAATATTCCCGTTTTACTGTTAATTTACTTTCGACATTTCGGCCCTTAGGCTATTTTCAAGGAGAAAAACTAATTTTAATATAAAAAAGTTTTCTTCTCTGAAAAATGGCCGTCAAATTTGAAATAAAAATAAAGTAGGACTATTTGGATTTAATATCTGTTTTATTTTTACGAATAAAGTTACGATATTAAAATATATAATGGTACATCGCCCAGCATAATAAATTAATGAATGAATGAAGACAGTTCACACTTAAACAATGTCACTGTCAATTGAAAATATTCAAATGACAAAACAGCACATTTGCATCTTATATCAACTGTATATTAATAAAGTTGGATCAAGATTTTAATGAATTCCTAATGAACGTAACCCCTCCGATAAAATCCGCGAGATAGCAATGAGAGAGATCAGTGACTGAAAGAATTGACCCATAACGTAAACGGATGACACGCTAAAAAAAGATTTCTCTCGGCTTCATGTTAATTTTATGAGCGAGAAGCCCCATAAAAGTGACTGGATCCGTCATAAATATGCAATTACGAATTAATACTTTATTTTCATACTTTCTACGCATCATGACAGGGGAGAGTCATAATACGTTGCATTGTAACAAGAATATGCTACTCTCTAGATTTTCATGAAATATTTTCAGTTGCATCAAGAATTAAGACTAAGACATTTAAGAAGATATTAGTAATATAAGAGGCTAATTTGCATTGGAAATATTGGGAAAAAATCCGATATATTATATCTCCAGTTTTAATGTAAGTAGAAAAATCTGGTGCGCGCAACACACAACTTTCACTTACCGCTCCACATTGAGTAGTAATTATTTTCTGGCAATGCTGGACTACTGTAAGATGTTTGAAGTAGACTTTTAACAGAGCTATAGCTTAAAGCCTACAGATCACAAATCATTAAGACCATTAAAATTACAAAAAGTCTATTTTTTTTTATTTATTGTTGCATTTAATACATAAGGATTATTTGGACTTCTGATACATAAGGATAAATCTTCTGATTTATAAATAAGGGCCCACCGAACCGCTGTTTTCGCCAGATCGTTCATTATTCGATCCTCATCCCTAAGGAACTATTTATTTATTTATTGTTAGATTCCGCATCTACCCGATCGGGTCATTAGCGCTTTAGATGTACAAATTTAATGTCTCTTATAAGTTCAAAAACTTTTTGTATCTTTTCTTCGTCATCTGAAAGTGCTTCAGATATGTTGGAAGGTATATTATGTTCTGTTCTGGTGTCAGAGTATAGTCTGCAAGTTGTTACAATGTGTTTCAATGTAAGTGATGTGTTGCATGTTTTAAAAAAATGGTGGTTCCAGGCCTCCCATTAGGTAGCCATGGGTAAAGGCTGCATGTCCAATTCTAAGCCGAGTTAAAATTATTTCCTCTTTTCTGTTCTTTCTGAAAGAGGTCGTCCACGGTTTGGTATCTTTTTTAATTTCTTGTAATTTATTCGTAGATTGGTTCCACTTGAATTGCCATTTTTCATATAGGATTTTTTTGCATTCCAATCTCCAGTCAGCAGTGGTCGTTAAATTGATCATTGTGGTTCCATTAGTTTTTCTTCTTGCCAGATTCGCAGCTCTGTCTGCAGCTTCGTTCCCAGATATGCCACAATGTGAGGGTGCCCATGCGAGGACGATGTCTCTGTCCGGCGACTCCTTCATTTCCCAGAGGCAGTTTTTGATTTTCCTGGAAATGGCATTGTCGGCTTTCCCTTCGGCAATGGCCATTAATGAGCTTAAAGAGTCTGTAACTATAAGGCCATTTTTTATGTTTTTTTCTGTTTATAGTAATAACAAGGCCTGATATATGGTGAATAGTTCGCCTGTGAAGACGCTGTTTATTTGGGGCAAATTGAATTTGAGGCACTGGTCTTTCAGTATTACTGCACATCCTACATCACTATCAGTTTTTGACGCATCTGTATAAAGGGTTGTGTGTCCGAGGTTTTTGTGTTTCATTTCTGTAAATAAGTGTTTTTTGACGAATTGGTCGTCGTCAGTTTGTATTTTCCTAGAAAGAGACGTATCTGTTTTTATGAAAGAGTTATTCATTTATTTATTATACTACTATTTATTATTTACTACTACTATTTTTACTACTATTTATTTATTATACTACTATTTATTATATCGACGGTTTACGGTTTAAAAATTTACGAGTAGTCTTTCAGTTGACAGAATGACTAACTCCAATTTTAACATATTTGAGTAATGTCATTTTAGTGATTATTTGGAAAAGTTATATTCCTACAGACAGTAAGTATATTCCAGAGTAGGTGATTGTAGTATGGAAATATAGAAGTGTGAATAAAGGTTGTGAATTTTGCCCTTAGAAACATCACTAAAATTAATAATAAAGAATATTGAAATTGGAGTCAGTCATTCTGCCAACCGAAAGGCTCATATATGCATAGAGAGATATGAAAGTATATCTGAATATTTAACCTATGAATGATAATGGATTGTAGGACTATTACTAATTAAACTGTTATTTTACATTGTAAAGTTTACCAAAATGAAATTACGAGGTTTTCATTGCCTTCCATGGATAGGTAGTTGCACACTAATTGTTAGTGTATAACGTTGGGATTTCGCAAATGGAAAATTAAAAAAAATATTCACTAATTTAATTGTCTAAAAGGTTACTTGATGATTATTTGGAATAAACTTTGAAAACTCAGATTCGAAAGTTTTCACGATCGCAATACTTTCCCTTACTATGTATTACATATATAGGTATGTGAAAGTGAATATGAGTTTAGTATCAAAATCTGACCCATCAATTGGATCCCAAACTCATCAATCCCACATCACAAACCTTGAAGAATGGTGTCAAAACAGGATAATTAAAATAAATCCCGTCGACCTTTATTACCTTTATAGCCATAAAAAAAAAAAAAAATATGATTTATCGGAGATATTTTTATTTTCTCAAGGACCTAGTTCAAATTTACATTTTCCACCCCAATAGTCTTATTCTATATTATTATGGAAATAAAAAACTAAATTTGCTTAAAATTCGAGTAACAATGCCCCTTAGCATTTTTAAAAAATGTTTTACATATCCCTCCTATTTCACGTGTTCAGTAAATTTATAAGCTATGAGCATTTTCTCCTGGATGCTGAAGAACTAAAGAAATGATCGTTGTTGCTCGTTGTTCAGTCTGATAAATAAAAATAATAATAAATACGATTATAGTTAAATCCACTTATATATCGAGGAGTGGAGTACGCTCCAATAAGCACTGTTCAACAAAGAAATCCTCTAAAATATAAAATGGTAAACTTGAATTCCGACGATATTTGAAAATATATTTCTTCTTGAATGCTTTGGAAATATAAAAAAAAAAATACACGTCTTATTGATTAAAGAAACATTATCCAGAGACATGAGTGGAATGCGATTGGTCGAAGGGTAAATTAATAGAACCAATTGGAGAGCAGATAACAAGAGACACAAAGGAATGCCGGACGACCATATGGGCACCGTACACCCTGTCAGATAAAGTTTTAATAGGAGTCGTTCGTTACATGCCAAGCCGTCATCCAGTCCACCGTATTATTTTTATTTATGTAGTATTAACATAATACAAATAGTGATAATAAGACATTTTATTAATATCACCTGTATGCAGGTTTATAAACAGATAAAACAATAAATTAAAACTAGAGTTGGAACACGTATCGATATAAATAATAATTTCCCTCATTTTCTTTTAAATAATAGAAAAGTGAGGAAAATAAATTTACAAACATCCAAATGCGAATATGTTCATTCGATTAAACAATCAAATAACAAAATATCAGAACAGAAAGTATTAGACATTTTTCTTTACTCTAAACTCATTTCCTCCTACTTAATTTAAATGTGGTATGGGAGCAGGTAAATTATATTCTATTTGAGAGAAATATTTCCAAAAAGGACACAAATCGGACAAATTTTCAGGAAACGCGAAAAACTATATTTTCTTGTATTCGTGCTCTACAGAAAATGATTATGACAAACTATTAAGTCACTTATTTGCAAAGTAAACCCTATTCGATTTTTTTGGATATTTAGGTAAGTATATTATGAATTGAAATGAGAAAATAATTTTATTCTGGGACTACAGCTCCTGTAGACAACATAATAACAGAGTTACATGTTAATGAGTCTTAGTTTGGTTTAAAAGAATAAAAAATACAAACTAATTAACTGTTGATTGTTATTGCAATTGCACAGTTACTTGAATTGAATTAAATAATAAATAAACGCAAGTAATTTTACATGTTTGCAGAAGTTTGAGTGTGGGGTAGGTGGTTGAACAGGAGTTGTTTAAAGGAATTTGTGGACGAGGATTGAAACATGGAGTAACGTAGATAGTTCCAAAAGGAGGTAGCACCAATGAAGAAGGATTTGCTGAAGGAAGTAGTTTTATGGGAGGGGATATATAAATCTATAGGTTCATACCTGATATTGAAATAGTGGGTAGAGAGTCAGGAGTTCTAGGATGTAGGGAGGGTTTTTTGTTCTGAGGACTTGAAAAAGGAGAAAAGTCGTCGGGAAGTAGAATTAAGCCATCAACTCGGTGTACCAGAATGAAATATGGGATCTTAAAGATGTATCTTATGAAACAGTTCATGAACTTCTTTAATCTCATTTCTAGCCTGGCAGATAGCCTTCCATTCTCCAAGCAGCAGCAGTCGAAGATGGGGAAAGGAAGGTTACAAGGAGCAGTCTGATTTATAGAAGAATACAATCACGGAATCTTAAGAGTTGTTAATAGACAGTTATGGATTTTCGAGTAATTTTGGAAGTATGGTTATTCCAGGAGAGGTTCTGGCCAAAGGTTACACCTAGGTTTTTGACTGTATGGAAAAAAATGGGTGGGGCAGTTATTGATGTAAAGTAATGGAAAGTAAGGAAGGGGACTAATGCCATGCCTGGGACTCGATGAGAATGGCCTAAGTTGTAACTGCATTCAGCTTTAACTCACTTATTTCAGCCCATCTGTTAATTCAGTCAATATCCTCTTGTAGCTTTCGGGCAGCCACGAGCATCTCAGTATAATAATAGATCCCTATGTAAAAATAACCAATGATTTCGACCAGAAGTGGTTTGAAAATAAATATTTCCAAAATCGGCATTTTTTTTATTTATAAAAATGACGGACCGGTCATATGACCACAACAGCTTCATAGCCTATCTCTTTATGGCTGATCTAGTATCCTTTTCATTGACTGGCTCGGTAACAGAACTCATAATTCAAGGCAGTGGAAAATTGGTCTGGATCCATGGATCATGGCTGCGTAGGATCAGCAGCAAGAAGTCCTATAATCTTACTGAGAAACAGACCATTCATGGAACAAACCTTTAGAGGCCTGCTGACATCCTAGAAAACTTAATGGCGATTCCAGATTAGGGTAAAATGAATGAGGTCCATAACTTCTAATTGTCTTTGTGAATTACCTCCAGTAAACTGACGGGCGTCATACATCTGGGAGGAGCTCATTTATATAAATATTTAATTTTCTTTATGTTGATTATTCTGTTTTTTTATTATATAATTATTGTAAATGAAATTCTGTAATCAGGATTCGAATCTACAATCCCTGAGATTGTAGATTCGAATCCTGATTACAGAATATATATATATATATATATATATATATATAAATTCAATATTTAATTATTCCATAGTTTTTAATACAGTGGGATTAAAGGATCGAAACCACCTAATTCAGTGATAGACATGATGGCGCTTAGTAATGCAGACGCCAGCGGTGACCCTAGCTGTCCATTATTCAAAACCTACCTTCGTCGAATTTATCGCTCTACACCGGTCCTCCCAGCTACGGCATTTTTAATGCTATCGTCGACGTTCCCATTCAACATATTTCCATCAGGGTTACGGATAACTTCTATTGGTTACATGTATCTTTTAGAATAAGATGATCCATACTTCCATTGAATACGTACGTTAAGTGTAAAGAAGAATTTTACTATAAAAAAAATTATATAAATATGCTTTAATATTTAAATAATACATATGTTGTTGTATTTCGTTTGAAGCTATGGACCATAAATTTTCGGCTGCCCGACTAGGTTTTCTTACAGATATATATTACTTGTGCGAACATATTTAAGTTTAGAGGTGGCCCGCCTAACTTCGGAATTTTTAATTTTATTAATATGTAGCAATATGAATGACAAAAATTTTATGCAGCAGTAAGTGAGTTTGTAAGGTCCATTAAAGTCAGAGGTGAGCCCCGCCACCGATACATATATCAGATTTATGTGAAACACCATATAATGCTTTCAACAGTAAAAAGGTCATAAAGTGGACAACAAAATTTACAAAAAATTTAAGAAAAAAAAGTATATATATATATATTTATTTTTTGCATTACAGAATGTGTGTAGATCTTTTACCGCCTTAACAAGACTGCTTCATCTCTGACTGTCTTGGGTATTTTTTTCCAGTTATCTGCACGCAGCTCAATTGCATCTTTGTTAATTCTATCTATCCATCTGGTTTGTGGGTTTCCACATGCACTTTTGACTTCTATTGAGGCATTCATTGCAACGTAGTGCCTTATAGATGAATTTCTACGTGCTACATTCTCCGCCCATCTAAACCTCAGTGCCTTCTACTGTTGCCCAAAATTGGTCTAGATCTTGCACTTTGCAAGATCGAGACCAGCACTAGTAAAAAAAATTCGATTTTTTAAATAAAAACTAAGCCAAAATAGTTACTAATACTTGACAATCTTAGTTACTTTATGTTAATAATTGGTACAACCGATATGCTTTTGCATTTACATTTTACTAAATTTTTCATTCGGTCTTAGTTAGGTTTCTCCTATTTAAAATTGCAGTAATATCCTTATAGTAATAAGCTAATAAGTGACTGCAAGAATGTTGCGAGACTCAAGACCAAGACCATGACCAAGACTGAGTTTGCAAGACCAAGACTCGTCTCGGTCTCACATTTGGGCAACACCAGTGCCTTCATACATATTGTGGGATATTAATTGACCAGTTTCTGTAAGCAGTTCTTTATTATTCTTTCTTCTCCACCTGTTATTACTCTGATACCATTCGCCCCGGATATTGTGCGGAGGATTTTTCTCTAATCTTTCAGTAGCTTTTTCTAAGTGTCCAGATGGAAGAAAAAATATAAAAAATGGTATATGGACAAATAAATAATTTTTAATTGTTTGATACAATTAATAACAATTATAAAACGATAATTCTGTTTGCATTGAACTCCATTGTATATAGGTACAAAACCACTAGAGGATAACCACTAGACCACAGATGGTCATATTTAAATTTCCTAGCTCATATTAAATGACTTTCCATCCTATGACACGAGATACCCTTCACTTCTAACTCGCCAGTGAGGTTAGAAACAAACCCGTTATTTTACTATCCCCACTTATTACCACTCTAGTCACGTGGAGGTCATGTGCATTCAAGTGGTTACTATATCGGACCAGTTATAATTACAAGTTTAGAAAAGTGATATTTTGTTGAAATAAAAAAAAAAGATTGGATACGTATTAATTAAAGGAGCAATATATTTTAATAACTATATTGTATAATAAAAAAACTTTGAATAAGAACAGGTTCACAAAGCAAAGTATTTATAATATTTTATACTGATATTAGTACACAAAGATTTTAGCCAATTTCTCATAAAATGTCCAGTAGTTCGTATTAATATTAATTGTAATTCAAAATTTTCATAACTATTAGCGTTCAAATGCTTGCTAAATTTAATATTGTTTATTGATTCCTGGTGAGCAATACTCGTTTCAATATTTAGTTCCAACTACCCAGACAATAAGAATTTTCGTATTTAAATCAGATTATTTAAAGCTTTCCATGATAACAATATTTTGTATGCACTATTTCATATAATAATACAAAAAAAGGAATAGATAAATAAAATTTATTCTGAGAATATATATCTTAGGAATAATAATAGAAACAAAAATGATGACCGATTCTGGCCATAAGACGGATTATATAAGAAGAAATTAAAAATGAATACAGTCATAAAAAAAAATACATATGCAATTATAAAAAAATAGATTAAAAAACAGACGAGAAAAGGTTAAATAAAATATTCGCTACTCAAATAGAATGATACAGAAAGGGTAAATAAATTGATCATATAAGCAAACATTTTTAACTAACAAGGAAAAAGATAAATAAACGAATTACAACATCTGTTATTTAAAATATTTATAAATAACTAAACATAATTTTTTATAGGATATATTAAATAAATAAAAACTAGTTGACCCGTGTGAATAATTCGCAGAAAATTTTGTTTAGTGAAGAAATAGAAAAACAATATGGAAATAAGTAGATCCTATGTATTATGTGAGGAAGGAATTAATATTTTTTCCTTGGCCGATTGCAATATTCCATTTAACATAATGGACCAAAATATTTGTACAAAACTTTGCTTTGCTAGGACCTATTTTTAAACGCTGACTGAATAAAATTAATAAAACGAAATAATCCCCGATCGTGAGATTTTCTAAATTATTAAAAAAATAAAATGTAAGAACAACCAAATGTCTTTAAAAAATAATAAAGTTAATATATCAGCCAGGAAAAAAAAGTGTAGCTGACTATTATTAGATTATACACTATATACAAATTTCTATTCCTTTTTTTCTTTCTTTTTTTATTTTTGTTTTGTACGTAATTTAGTTATCTTTCTAATTATCATGGATACAATCAAGAAAAAAATACTTTTTGAGTTATTACCGAAAAAAATTGATTTTCCTTCATAACTTCTTTCCAGAAATTTCGGGATGATAGGAATATTTTTTGCATGTGAAGGAGAAGAAAATCTTCAAAATGAGTGGTCAATCATTGGATTTGATGAAGAATTGGCAAAGTAATGACGTACCGACAAAAAAACACCTTTTAGAAATAATATATAGGATAATGGTAAACTGCGACAATAATATACTGTAAAAAAATATTATAGACCGTCCGAATAATTCGCATAATATATAGCGATATAATATGTAAATAATGAAATGCACTGTATTATAAGAGGTAAACATTATAGTTCAATCAAAATAATGAACAAAAAGATGTACAAATAACGATAGGCTGCATGTTTACTTAAAATGGTCCGCTTTCAATGTTAAATTGTCATGAGTACAATTAACAATAAATTTTATACTTTATGAGTTATCTGATAATAAAGTTTCATTTTCTTTTTAACACATATTCTTCAAGGTAATTTTTTGTTCATTCATAAAATGTTGGCATCTCTTTGTCTCTGGCAAAAATTAGAATTTAATTTATTTAGAATTAAAATAACAAGAATCAATTATTTTCGGCTCTCATTATTTAGTCAGCACGACTGGTGAATGTTAATGAATGTAATTAACAAGTGCAGTTTGAAAATAAAAATAAAAAATATTATTTTCAGTAATATACAAATGACAAATTTTCCCCACTAGGCTAATGGTGATGGTGTGCGAAATGACGTATTATCATCATGCGGACGTATATGTGTTAACGATTTTCCAGACTTTTTAGAGGATCTACATTTTTTTTTTACGACAAATATTAAATATTAATAATTCCTCCCAACGCACAGAGTAACGTCCAATGGACAAAAACCTGAATTCTTATTTTCTTATATTTAATTTTTAATCCTATAGTTACGTTGAGAAACTATTTAAGGAATTAGAATCGTATAAAACCAATAAATATTATCTTTATTTTCATCAACAAACACATTAGAAGTATTGTAAATAAGTCTTCAAAACCTGTTTCATACTAACGATCAGTTTAAACCTCTCTCGTTGAAGATAGAACAGCGTTTTTATTAAATGATCCGAAGGAAATAACGTCAAAAATATTCCTTTTATATCCGATATAATTGATTATGGTTAAGTACTCTCTTATTGTTCATTCTGTATTATTCTTCGTTTATCCTTGGTATTTTTTTTTTTAGTGTCACAATTTTGATGGTCCATAGCAAAAAAACTTCCCAAAATATCTTCCCAGGTTTTTTAGAGCATAAAGTTTACCTCAAGTATAATGTACTGAGGGCAATTTAATTTGCCGAAATTTGCCAATTATAACGATTTCCATCATATTATACAAAAAAAAAAAATTCTTACAAATTTGGAAAAATGTGAATAAACCCAAGAAAACGGAATCAATCTTTGAGCAAATACTGAGTCAATTTGATCTGTACGATGCCTCTTAAGAAATATTGTGCAATATTAGAAAGACTGCCAGTTTGCTATCATTTAAAATGTCAAAAATGTTTGAGCGTCTTCACCGCACAGAAAAAACATTCTTAACCTCATATAAAGAATGGTTGGAACAAGATATCAATTTAAAAGAAATTGTTATCAATTAATATCAAAGGGCAATTCATGTCCTGATGGTCCTTCCGGCTTACTTGGAGGCAGACCTAAGAAAGAGTTTGCAGCGTTGTGTGAGTAAGATATTATGACAATGCTTTTTCTGACATCTGATCCATAGCTTGCTTTATGGAGAAAAAAGTAAAAAGCAAAAGCAAAATCAGTCCAGACATTAATGAATATACAATAGAGAATAAATATTCTTGTATAATAGAGATTATTACAATAATCAAACAGACATTGGTTTCGATATAAGTTTACATTCTGAGGAATCCACAAACTTATATCCAAAGGAACTCTGAATAAAGAAATGCTTTAATAATTTCATAGAAAATGATAAAATATTATTATTCTAAGGCAATATTACTGTAAGAATAATTTACTAGTAAACTATTACTACAGTTATATTATATTTTATACTATTGTTATTCCTGATATTATTACCTCCTATATTATTTCTATTAATATTACAATTAATATTATTATAGTTGTATAGTGTACATTATTATACTATTGTAACCTTGTTTTGAGGGGAAATCAATTAATAAAAATGTATATTTGAAAACAACTAGTGGTTAATGATTTTTCTCCATTATCCCCACTACTTGGTCACACTGTGCGACGGTTTGTTAAAAAGTGAACAGTTGATACATTTTTTATTTTCGTCACTTGATCCATACTTGTCCATATCAGCAATAACATCAGATATAATAACATATGGTTGGAAAGCAATGGTACTGGGATAAACCCAATAGTCGATTCCCTGTGCAGTCATGCGTAAAACATTTGACTGCAATCGTGCAATATAACGGTGCTGCAATATTTGGCAGAAATCAATTCGAATTCCGTACGCCTTGCTGGGTTTGTACTCGGATCTATGTATTAAAGGGTGTTTTAATTATTCAATGAAAAAAGTTCTGAGTGGCTTTAGCGTTCTCACTCAGCCTCCACTAACTTTCAGTGATGCGAGTGGGAGAGAAGCGCTGGGATCTATTTGAGCCCTGCTTTGCCTTTCACATGAGAGCGGGAAAGTATAGTTAAGGATTCCCCAGGCTGAATGTAAATATTGTATATAGGAATGCGTGTGACAAGTATTTTTTTTCTTTTTATTATAATTTTAAGGTATTTTTTTTACAAGTATTTTATGTTTTATTATTATTTCATTTTATATTACGTTTAGGAAAAATTATATTATTTTGTTTTCATTTTATTTTATTTAATTTTGTATATAATAGTATGAATGTATACATAGAGCCTTAACGCCCAATGACCTTGATAGTGGGAAATTGCATTATTCTTTCCATAAAAAGAAATTTGGCAAAATAAAAAAAAGTTTTATTATTGAGAGCTCGTTTTCATTAATGGAAGCCCTTTTCACATCAAGCATCTTTAGTGAGATTTTAAATTTTGTTTAATTTATTAGATTAGTTCAAATACCTAATTTTTCATTATAATCATAAATTGGAAATGATACTTTCTAGCACACAGATAGATGTTAAAATTTAACATTAATTTTAGAATTATTGAACTATTAACGATTTTAAGATTTCAAATCAGTTCAACTCATTTTCTTCTATGTAGGGACATACTCAAATACGTTTTAAGGGTGGACTTAATATATATTTTACTTTAAAAAAAATTTTTTATATATAATTTTATTATAATAAAAACAGATCACAAAATTTTATTTATAAAAAAGAAAGACAAGAATTGATATTTATGCTACATTACTTTTTAAATAATATTTTTGAGTAAGTTTATATTCTATCGAAAAAAACGTTATATGTATATTTGAGTTATTGCTTATTTGTTTACTAAAATTTTGATGTCATTACTAATTTTATTTCTTTTTTTTTTAATTTTGTAACTATGAGAACCGCAATCTAATAGAAACCCTACCTAACAATATAATATTTAAAAAATGTTTTCAGACTGTTTAAAATAAAAACCAGAAAATATATCAATGCTGAAAAATACATCGAATACTGAGATCCGTTTCAGTTGTATGAAAATCTCAAAATTTTCAAATATCCCAAAGCTTTTTACATTTTTGGAAATGTAATTCATGAAAAATTGAATTCATGGGGACAAACGTATTATAATTAATAATAGCTTATTTATTTTTTTAGCAAATTCAATCAGACCGATGAAGTAGATGAAATACATGACCTCATTAAAACAATGAAAACCGTTGTCTTATTGTCTTGAGTCCAATTACGACAAAACAATATCTTGAATACAACTGATTTTTACTTTCCAATTGCGATATCAGATTTAAATGTTTAAAAAAATTAATAATTTAACATTTAAAATAAAAATAAATTAACAGTTATTTTTAATCGTGAGTGACATTTCTATATTTCATTGATTATTTATTAGATTTAATTTTTGTTTTCAAAAACTACATAAATAAATATAAATGATTATATTATAATCAAGAAAAATCAAGATGATTACCTTCAAAATTTTCTATACATACTGATGAAAATTCGCTATACTTATGTACAAGAAGCGTGTAGAATAAAAGTTCACGTTTTAATACTAGTTACCAAAAAAAAAATCAAAGATTTGCTCTGAAATATTTTTCACAATATTCGAGGATGAAGAAAAAAAAAGGAGAAAGACTTCCATCAAAACCTACTTAATTTCAAAAAATATTTTTTTAAACACTTGAGTAAATATGATCCAAAAGAAATATTGTTGAACTAAAGAATTTGCTAACTCATTAAGTGCCAAAAAAAAATCTAAAATGTATCCAATCCTTACAATCCAAAATCCATCGAAAAATCCTCAATGCTTCTTCCTTTGTTACAAATAAAATCACGTATAACGATCTTAATGTTCCATATGTTTTCGATTTGGCCCAACCCAGATACCTATTCTTCCATAATAAACATCAGAACTATCCTAATCCACTCTTTTCTCTTCGATTACTAATAAACCTCCGAGGCGTCTGAAAAGAAGATGGCCTCGCGATCTCCTAATTTAGATACTTTATTAGAGTAATACCAATGCGTATATACTATGCTAGCCTTTTCATGCCATTGTATTTCTCTGTATCACATTTACTGATCCTCTATCAGACTGAAGCGACAAGAAACCGCTTGACTTTTCCGATTACTTCAGCACTTACTAGACAAACGCTCTAAACTTCTAATTAATTACAAAACACTCATATACATGACTATAATAAGCCCTATTTGGACTTACGGAATTGAGCTATGGGGCTCCACTAAACCATCGAATTCCTCTCGTATCCAATCCTATCAATCCAAAATCCTTCGTAAAATCCTTAATCCTCCCTACTGTACAAATAAAACCATCCATAATGATCTTAATGTTTCAGATATGGTCCAATCCAGATACCTATCCTTCCATAATAAACTTTAGGATCATTCCAACCCTCTAGTTTCTAACCTTGCTTCCTCTTCAATTGCTGATAACCTTCGGAGGCGTCTGAAAAGAAGATGGACCCATGATCTCCAAATGTAGACATATCATTAGACTGCTACCATTGGTTGGTTTCTCAACAAGTGTTTTCACGTCATTATATCCATATGTTCAAATTTACTAAATTTATTTCTTTAATCCAGTCGTAAATATCATTAAGAAATTAAAAAAACGAAAAAAAAACATTTAAGGGATATATTAATTTTTGCACAGTTGTAAATTTTATGAATAGAAACAAAATCTAAAATATTAGGTTTAAGTTTGAAAATCCTTCTTAAGAAAATTCGTTTTAGGAGAAAAATTCATGGATATAAATCTAATAATTTAGTCAGAAATCAGAATATCTAATATTCAAGGTATGAATAAATATTTCTGTTTTAATGTTCGATAGATTATTTTAAAAAAAATCAGGATGGATATTACATCTATAATATAGATAAGACATAAACAAAAGTAAACACTAATGAAAACATGGTGGATTACCCTCGAGAACATTTTGTCGAAAAAAAAAATAGGCGTTTCGCGAGCCAATATTGCGGAAGTTGTTAGAAACACTTTGCCACAGTTGCTGGTTTGCTGCTCTTTGGAACACGACCAACTTTTGCTAATGAAAATTTCTGAAATATGGTTCTTAAAGAAGTACTCCATTTGAGGGCCTTTCGCTATCACAAACCACAATCGTCCAATTCTAATTTAACCACCAATAAAGGACAATGAAATTATTACTTTACTCAAGCAAAACAAAATAATTTTTGCTATGATATTGAGAAAATTTTATATTAAAAACATGTGATACGATCATTTGAAATTAATTGATCTTTTAAAACAAGTTTTCACATCAAAATTGCTGGTTTATATATCGGAGGAATACTAGCAACATATATCAACAAACAAATATACAAACTAAAATATAATTAATGAAAAATATATAAAAAACAGCTTTGCCATAGAGTTGAATATACACTCTTAAATGCTTTGATTATTGAATTTTGTAACAACTTAGAACGGTTCAATAATTATTTAATATTCATTGTACATGTTTTTTAATAAAAAAAAATTGAATAAAGTTCTTTGAGAGTACTTTTAATATCTTTAAATTAAATCCTTCATAATGGGAAAAGAATTGCAGAAAATAATAATCTCAAGATCTCGTTTAAGTTTTCAATTATTTTTCTCGTGAAACACAAGGGGCAGCAGGGTGGATAAAGCATTTTTCGTTAATAAAATTCGTAAGCGAAACATCAAACAGTGAGCGAGTAATTTAAAATAAAAACGATAATGATTGCTTGCTGGTATATATATATATATATTAAACTAGGTATTATAAGAAATGTTTTCTTACCATTATAATGATTAGCTCGGAAAGTTACTCACCTGAAAAAAATAAAACAAAATAACAATCAATTTTAAGCCATAATAAAATAATCAATTTTATTATAAAATCGATAATAATAAAAACACTATAAAAAAATTCATATGAAATCGGTATTACTAAGAAAAAATCATACTTTTTCAGAAATATAAGATTAAAAAGATAATATTCTGCGTTCAAGTAATCCTTAAGTATGGCGATAAAATAGTTAAACATAATTTATCTTAGTTTATGTATAATTTTGAAATTGAATTTGTAACATAAATATATTAAAACGAATTAAGTGAATATGATATCATAGATAATGAGGAATGATAAAAAAAAAACATTAATGGATATAAAAAAAAAATTAAGTTCAAAGTTTCATTCGTTTTACACTATTCTACATTTTGACAGCATACCTGCTAAAATAGATTAGTTTTATGAACAAAATAAATTATTGAGACAGATAGGGATAATTGTGTGTTACATATGAGTAATACTAAAAAAATAATAATTGGATAAATAAGAGAGAGATATAAAAAGCTACAGTATGTCCCAATTTATTGTTTAAAAAATTGTCCTAGTATAACAGGATCTTTTTAATTTTGTGACAAAGCTCTTAAAAGATTCTCTTGAAACAGGCGAATAAGTTATACCATACCTCATTACAAATCATCGTCAATTAATTAATAAGTAATAAATTATGTATTATGTATTATGTATTATATGTATAACAAGTATACAAAATATTTACAAATATTATCAATATTTATGATATTTCTTATAATGAAATAATTTTTTTAAATTAAATACTAACCCCAAAAATCAACTCATGTGGAAGACATGGAAATACCTTAAATAAACGACTGAAATTTTTGTACTCTCTTTGTCAAAATCACCAAAACTGAAAATTAGGCAGGAACTAAATACATTCCAATCCAAAATTTAAAACTAATACCCTATGGTACGTAAATAACAAAACTCTACATACCGACATACAAGTACGTTCTCTGTATTCTCGCTTTCATAATAAACTTTAAGGACACAACTAGCCATGGATAAACGACAAGTCTATGACTGATATGGAGAAGACGCACAAAAAGGATCTGGATGAGAGACCTTTTTTCGTGAATCAAGACTGGTTGAAGTACTGCGAGGTATAATCCATTCCAATCATTGAAATGTCATTTGCTTGTCATTGATTGTCAGCACATTTGCTTATTGCCACAATCATTTTTTGACGTTTGTACCATCTCTACAAGTGTAAAGAGAAAATCTGCAGAGATTGTTGCCTTGTTACATACATTGTTGCTTCACTTGATACATGCATTGTTGCCTTACTTGACACATACTTGATACATTGTTGCCAACTATTTCAATCTTTTTAAAAATTAAACAGAAATGAGTGGGCCCAAAGATGTTTATATCAGAATATAAACAAATTAAAAATAGATCTAAAAATAATAAAAAAATAAATGTAAACATGCTAAGAATCAAGAATTTTTTTGAAGGTTTTTACAAGAAATTACACCCGGAATCCACCCCTAAAGTATCACTGTATTAATAAAATATATGACGAACTGAATTACCATGTATTAGATTCCAGATGCCGCTATTCCCGAATCAGGTTTCCTACCATGTGGTCCCCGAGGCTCACAAAGCGAATATTAATTGAGAGAGAACCGTTTTTCTCTCAAGCCAATTACAATTGCAAAATGGAGAGCCAACTGACTCAAGGAAGACTTCCTTCAAAGGGGCTTTAATTTCTGTTAATTATTACAAAAGACCTTTTCAGTAATAAACTATGTTATTTCAAATTAAATTTATCTCATTCCATCTTAAAACGAAATTTTTTTATAATTATAAATAACAATGGTAGTCTTTATTTATTCCGAAAAAAATCCTATTTAGAATAAAATGCAGTAACAAAATTTAATGGAAGATTTAATGGAAAACTCAGATCTAAATTTAAAAGAATAACAAAATAAACAATAATAAATTATGAGCTAAAGTTAACATTTAAAAATATGAAAGAAAAGTTAAATAAAATAATTTTAAAAAATGTTATAACTTCAATACGACTTTAGCTATCTACAAGAAATTTAGCAGGAATTTAGGGCCATATAGACTACACATGACCTTAATAAACAAACTACAAATGGAGATAAAAAATAAAAACCTATAAGGAGTTTTTGTTTATTTCTTCCTTATGTAGGCATTAAATGAAAAAATCATTCATACCGTTTTGAGGAGCCAATAATTCAGCTTTCCAACGGACATCGAATTTGGAGAACATCCTGAAGTTTTAAATGATAAGAAGGGTGTTGTGTTCCACTAAGACAACGTTATGCCCTACACTTCATTGGTCACTCGCAATAAATTATTGAGCCGTGGGTGGGACCTTTTGCCCCACCCTACCTATTCACCAGACCTAGCTCCAAGTGACTGCCACTCATTGCTGTCTCTGTAGAACTCCATGAATGGAAAGATTCCAAAAACACTTGGATCGGTATTTTAACAATAAATTCCAGAATATGGCATTACGCAGTCAGTGGAAAGATGGGAAAAAGTCATATTAAATAATGGTCAATATATTGTAGATTAAAATTAATTTTATGTCTGAACTTTTATTTCATCCTGAACAACCGATAGGACTTATTTGCCAACTCAATACAAATAGAAAATTCCTTGAAATTGTTAGTGACTCAAGATTATGAAATGCCACGAATATTTTTTTGCAATAAACCGACGATATGTCTGTAAAGATTGTGTTGTTTTAGGTGTGATTGTATTTTTAAGATAGGTCTATTTTGATTGTTTTGTAACAACTGCATAGGTTAATTCTGATTTGTTCTAATAAATAATGGTCAATATATTGTAGATTAAAATAAATTTTATGACTAAAATACATTGAGTTTTATTTCATCCTGAAAAACCGAAAGGACTTATTTGCCAACCCAATACAAATAGAAAATTCCTTGAAGTTCTAATGACTTAATATTATGAAATGTCATTCCCCATTTTATTTATTCCCCATGAATTTACTTCTTATATTCTTATATAAAATAAATAATTATTTAATCGTACATTAAAAATTTATACAAGATATAAAATTCCTTTATAAGAAATATAAAATCTAAATTATTATTTGTACCGCATTTCATTACTCAAGTGCTTCATAATTTGCAACAAAAAAAATATTATTATAATTTGATAATCTAGAACAACGAAATAAGAGGCGGGCTTGTGGTACGTTGAATGTAAAATTACCAACTTTTTAATTTAGTTTTCAGTTTTGAAAAAAATAATAGAGAAGAATAATTATAAAGATTTATTGTGAAAAACCTATATTGTTAAAGGTCATTTTCAAAGATACACGATCATATTTCTAATTAATTATCTATGAGATCTATGAGGAATGCCGGACAGTGGATTGGGGACCGGTCAAATATTCTTTTTTGTATCTATCTTTGACTGAAGAAATATTATAGTGTGCCCTTCTTTTACAAATCCTTTACTATGCTTTTTTAAATAAACTTTTTATATTAAGATCCCATTCAGATTTATAGACACGTTTATTATATTGAATTGCCATCATTATATCATAGACAACTATAATTATAAGGTGTGGGAAGAGATGAGATAAATAGCTCTGCACTTTGTACATATACATATTTTTTTTTCTATAAATATATATTTGCGCCTGTTAACTTTTTGGTCACAATCAGCAAATGTGCTATTAAAAATTATTTATTTTTCTCTTTAAAAGCTAAATTATGGTGAATTTATTTTCTTCTCTTTTAATTATTAAGACATTTATTTGAAAATAAAAATACTCTATTCCCTGTGTATTGTTTATTGTTCTTTGATATCAGTGCCAGATGGAGGAATGACTTATAAAATATGAATGAAAGTGTTTCTTTATGGCTTATGCACGGTTTTGATTGTTTCAACCGAGGGACATTCCCATAAATACTCTTATGGAAATAGTCACATTTAGTTTAAAATTTATAATAAATAAATAAGAAAAATTATATATATATATATATATATATATATATATATATATATATATATAAAATAACTTTCTTTACAGAGCATTTTTTTTTTATCATGCATAGGTTTTATGCTATGGAGTTTTGACTTTACTAGCACAGAATAATAATATATGTTGGGGAACGGCGTATAAAGTGGATTTCTCTCACTTGCGGTGTTCCACAGGGAGCTGTTTTGTCCCCATTATCTTTCTCACTTTATACGGTTGAGCTTCCTGGCACTAAATAAGAAAAACCTTTCATATCTCTTTTGAATAAGTGGCTATTGAAGTGGGAGCTTGAATTGCCGGGTGTTAAATCAAGAGTTGAGGTAGTCGATCAATTGAGAAAGTTTAAGATGAAGTGTGCTGAAAAAATGACATGAAGATCTCGAATCAGTATAAGAAAAGTATATACGAAATTTTTTATGTAGACTATTCTCAATATTTTCTTGTTAAAAGCAATGGAAAGTTTTTTAACATGTAACTATTATAATAACAATAATATACCTTTATTAACACAATTTTCATGGCAAAAGCCTCTATCGTAGGAGGTAAAATGGATTTCTCATGTATTCAGCTCAAAAACTATAATTATTGAAGTAAAAATATTGAAAATATTGGGTAGGCAAATAAGTACTTTCGGTTTTTCAGGGTGAAAAAAAACTCAATGTATTTTAGTCCTAAAATTTATTCTAATTTACAATATACTAACCATTATTTATTTGAAGAAATCAGAATTAACCTATGCAGTTGTTACAAAAGAATCAAAATAGACCTATCTTAACAATACAATTTACCCCTGATAGATTCTGGGGAATACTCTAGAATATATCAGCATCCCTGGGAAATCAAGAAGAAATCGTTATCAAAGATATCAAGTTCCTAGATAATAAAAGACATAAAGAACATATATGACAAGTTTATAACTAATGATCCTTTGTAGATTTATTGTTATTTATTATTTATTTTTTTATTTTATTTTTTTATTTAAAAAGTTCATTTGTTTATTAATTTCAATTCATTTATTGATTATATTGCTATTCTTTTAAAGGTTATTTATTTATATATTCAATCTTATTATCTATAAGTGTCTTTGTTATTTTTATTTATTTATTTTATTCTATCAATCCTTTTATTTTAATCCTTTTTTTTTATTCTTATTTTTTGTACCAACCATCCAAACAGTATAATAGTAGTGTTATTTAGTTGATCGGGCGCTGATGACTTGGATGTTTTGCGCGCCTAGATATCGAAACAAACGAAACGAAAAAGGCGTAAATTCAATTTTTTTTTTAAATTTATTTATATTACGTGCTGTCATAAGTAAGGGCATTACTAATAATTAATGATAATGATAAGAGAGTTCATTCAAAACATATTTACAATAAAAATAAATTAAATTAAATAAAAGCAAAATAATATTTAAAATATATATAAACAAAAAATTATACATCGATTATCTAGTGGAACTACAACGCAACTGCAAGTAATGCCTTTTTATAAGAGAAGAAAAATAATAAGAATTATTTTTGTATAAATGAAATATACTTTTAAATTGATGAACCGATGTAAGCTTCTTCTATTCATTTAAATGTTGCATGTACTATACTATGTCGTCGATTAGATTAATTACGTCTTGCTGACATTTTAAAAAAAAAAATCTCCAAAATTCCACATTTGGATTGTTGGTCCACTGGATGAGCGATTGCTAAAATTATTCTTGTTTTATAATATCAACAATATTAATTAATGGATTGACTATTGAACTTAGGAATGTGACATCAATTAGAAACACCTTTGGTATTCCTGCTTTATGGATTTTAAACTGAGAAACGATCGACCTGTAATGACATACACTCTCTATGAGAAATAATTCAAGGGATTCCATGACTAACGGGTGAGATCAGGCACTTGAAATTCAGAGCCACCAAAAAACCAGAATTATCGGAAGCCTTTGAAGCTCCGAACTTGCAAGAGAATGGGAAACGATTTTTCGCCATTGGCGTCCTATCGAGCCCTTGTAGGTTTGATGAGCTTAATTTGTGAAGCCAGCTTCGGTTATAAGGGATTCTTCGGAGTTAAGCACTTAAGGGATCAAGATGATAGAGGTATATAGAAAGTAGCAGAAGATTGCTTATACCTAAATCAGCTGTTGTCATCAGACCATGGCCTTAGTAGTAAGTATTCGCGGATAATCCCTTTACAACATCGGTAGGGGGGAACGCGTTTTATCGATATTACGGAGGATCGTAAAACAGTCGAAGCCAATTCTATTTCGAACCCGACGCTCTTACCTTAAGCATAGCAACATAATATTACGAATTTATTACGTTTATTTTCACGACTTTAGACAAGTATATATATTCTCCTAATTTTCATAAATATCTTTCGCTGAAATTCTACGCTCCTTTTAGAACCGAATCGCCATAGATCATACCCGACTCAAATGACTAACAGTTGCGAAAGATCGCCTCGCCTTCTACACCTCATCGATAAATGTAGAACAGGTATTTTAAATTCAAATGTTATCGTGTTCTCACTCCTATGTTTACTGAATAGCTAGTTCTTTCATGAATGGTGATGTTGCATCAATGGGATGCTATTATTCGAAACAAACATAACATATTTTTATAATTATACTATAAATATATATATATATATATATATATATATATATATATAAATATATATATATATATATATATATATATATATATATATATATATATATATATATATGGTGTTATTATTACTTCTTTCAATACACTTTTACTGAGATACTATATATTTTCTTTAATATTGATTATTGTAATTTATGGGCAGATTTGGTTTTTATTTTTTTTGTTCATAACTGTTATTCATAAGGGACCTCGTCCCAGAATAAATATTACTTTCTATCTATCTATATATATATATATATATATATATATATATATATATATATATATATAGTTTTATTATATATATATAGTTTTTGGTCAAATCTATTTTATAAAAAGTTAATTAACTAAAAATTAACAAATCAGGATCCATTGTTTCATGCCAAAAAAAAACACAAACAATAATTTTTGAATAAATTTAGACAATTTATTTTATAAAGTTTCAAGTTTTTTCACTAGAGTACATCATAATAACTCCATTTTTACAAAAGCTGCTGGTGTAAAATGTATAAAAAAATATAATAATTTTTTTTTGTTTAACTAAAGATAATTATTGTTTTTAGGTTTTGTTTCTTATTTCGTTTATAGAATATGTATAAAGTAACGTTTTGAGATTGCTTTTTAGACTGACAAAAAGAAGATTTGTCTACAGAGAAAAAAATTTGATAGGTTTTTTTAAGATTTAGACAAAAAAAAAATTTTTAAAAATCTTACAGATGGCAGGTAATACATTTAACAAAACAATGTTTGAGGGTACTAAAAAAGGTCGGAACGTAACGCATATATGTGTATGTATAGTATAACCAAATGAAAGTTTTTAATTGTTGATAACTATGGCTACAAATAAATAAACTGAAGAATGTCAACATGCAAATGTCAAAAAAGCCAGCTTGCTCGGGATAGAGGAGAGTGGCGAAGAATCATAAGTGAGGCCCAAGTTCTCACAGGACTGTAGTGCTAAGAATAAAAAAAAATTGTTGATAAAAAAGTTTTATAGTTTTTATATGATTTAGGATGAAAAATGGGTAATGATTTGTGAAATAGTTACTTTTTATAAATTAATATTTTTAATTTCATATAATTAATAATAATAATTTCAAATAAAGATATTCACATAATATATATGAGAAAATGAGTAACCTAATAAAATGTGGATACTATAAATAAAGTACATTATTTTTTAAGAAACTTTCTAAAAGGCTTTAATTTTATTAAGCGTTTTCCTACATTGTTTGCATTTAAGACAGTATTGACAAAGAATTCTGAATTATAGAAAAGAAAAGGTTGGTATGTTGGGCCAAGAATTTAAAGTATATATATATATATATATATATATATATATAAAATAAATCAGATAAAGAAACTCAAAGAGACGATATTGTGCCTAGTTAGGAAATAATAAACCTTAGCTAGATTCGTGAAAATATAATCAAGGATTAAGTACAATAGACCCCAATTCATCTCGAGTAATACGGGCTATTTCAGATAAACTTGATTTCTGGATAAAATGAAGCAGATATACTTGAATTTAAAAAAAAATTGATATTAATGAATCAAATATTTGTACAGGTGATCTAACAAGTACATACGTGTACTCTGTTACTTAATACATACATACTCTATACATAAGTAAATGAATGTATCACATATGTTAAATATGTACATAAATTGAATGTGGTACATTCAATCGAGAATTCCATAAACCACTCAAACCACACAGGGAGCGGCCATAACAGGTGAAATTATACAATCTAAGCACTATTAAGTAGAATAGCGTGTAAACCGATAAGCGGGATTAATCGGAAGGGCCACGCGATATTTCGGATAATAAATAATGTTTCGACAGAAACTTATTAATTTGCCTCAATGAATATTCAAAAGGTATTAATAAAAATAATAAGTTATAATTTATTAATAGAGATAAAAGGTAGAGAGAAATTTATTGAAAAATCAAAAATAATTTTCGAACTAAATAAATTCCAACATAATTAAAAAAAAATGTCATCCTATTAATCATTTATAAAAAAAAATAGTGAGGAAGGAGATGGTCTTGGGTGGCGGATATAAAAAGACTTAAAATAGTGAAAACAAATTATTTTATTTAAAGCAGACGTTTCGACACAATTATGGAGGTCTTCTTCAGGGCTAGAACGAACAAGATACAAAAGGATATAGAGAACTGTGGTAGTTACATGAAAATTATAAACAGTGCGAATAGAAAGTATAAGAAAATATTAAATCCATCTGCTATCAGAGTAAAAATATTAAATAAGGTAAAACTACGTAAACATATGAATGAATCTAAAAACAGAAGTTGATTTAAACAAAATAGAGTAATTACAACTGAAATATACTAAATAAAGTCAAGAATAACTAAGTACCAGAACCTAAAATAAAATAAAGAAAAATTATAAAAACATATTTGTTTACTACACTTTAACATATATAGTAAATTACCAATACATAACTCAACATTAATTAAGGGAATAACAAATAAGAAAATTAAATATATTTGCTTTAGAAATGACATTGTTACAAATAGATCATATTTCTACTATAGTAAAAAAAGATAAAACGTTTAATTTATAACCTATTCAGAACTATCTCATATTTTTTATTTCACAAACCAAACGTTTAAGAAAATGAAATCATCTACTATATATAACAATAATATACTTATCAGAAGAATAAAACAATGAAGTGTGACAAACGATAGTTTTTTTTAATATTCAACATAAACTGCATAAAAAATACAACTGACAACGTGGGATTACAGTACGCCACATGCATGCTCAAAATATTCACCTTGTTCCTTATTTTGGTTTATATATTGTCCATAGTATTTTTTAAAAAACCTTTTGCCAAAGGAATATCAGAATTGAGATGACAGCAATGAGCTCAACACTGACCTTAGGAACTTACTCTATTATTTATGGCTGGGAAGTTGGTTGGGGTTGTTATATTTATTATAATTATACATTACATAATATTTTTTAAAAAAAATTGTGCCAACGTTTCGCCCTAAGTATTCGGCCATCATCTGAAGATGTATGCGTCAAGATTCAGCTTTTTGAAATAGTTTCCATTTTTAAATTTAAATAAATTATTTTATTTTTCTCTGTCATTATAATACTTTATAATTTTTTGCTCCAACACTGATTATAATAAACTTTATAAAAAATTCTATAATTGTATATAGAAATTTCTAACTACGATTTGTTTTTACATAGCTCCTGTTTAAAGAAACTTCAAGAACGCACTTTCCCACGTTTTATTCAAATAAGAAAAAAATTAACTTCTGTTTTATAAGTTTTAATTACTTCATACTATTTCAATTAAAATGCATATTTGGTAAACAAATATGAAATATAAATACTAAAAAAAAAAAATCCTCAGTATCAAAAACAACACAGATCTATGGCTGGAGGCATGACAAAGAATGTTCTAATACATTCATTAGTGTCATTTGTTAATGACATGTATACAGTTGTGGGAGCATGAAAAAGCCAACAAATCGTTTTGAAACTTGTTGACAACTGTTCACAATGTTTTCAATTGTCTATTAAATGTTAATAGGCAATTGGAAACGTTGTGCATAATTACATGGACCGAGACGTACATTTTTTTTTCTATTGAATTACAAAAAAAAGAAATACTCTCTGTTAGAGTTAATCCCCCAAACATCAGTGAACTTCATTTATCCAAATCTAACATTATATGTTATTTCATTCAAGTTATATATGCTCAAAAACTTACAAATTTTTTTTTCAAAATCTTTATCTACATTCATAATAACAGTTCTTTATTATACGTAAACATTTTAAGCCGAAATAATTTTTTTGCAAAATATTCAAATTCTGAGTTCCGTTCAGCGGAGAGCAAGAAATTAAATAGAAGCCACAAATAGAAGCTAAGTAAATATATGATGAATTTTTAAAAAAATATATATTTATTTTATATATCATATTGGATAGATATATAACTCACCAGTACATTGAGTTAAAGTGGCCCTTCCCCTTTATTCGAGGAAAATATTTCCTAGGTACGTTCCTCTATCAAATCATAGTCCTTCTTACGCCTACAACCTTCTCCAATTCAAGTCCTCAGTCCATTCCCTTTCCACAAGATCTCGACCTTCCAACCTTTATATTCCTTCTCATAGATCTGCCTCCTTCCAAAACTCTTTTATTGCTCGCTCTGTTAATTTATGGAATTCCCTTTCTATCAAAATTCGGCATTCCCCCCTCCCTATCTACATTTAAAACCCTCCTATTCCAATTTCAGTCCCAAAAACAGTTAGATACCCGCTATCCTTTTATATAAAATTACATATAATTCATCATTTAAATACTCGGACAATTTTTACTATTAGATTTGATTTTATTTTTTCCTTTTTTTCTATAGAAACGCAGAGTTTATTTCTAAGAAGAATGTAATGTATTTTTTATTTTATTTTTTTATGAAAGTGTATATTTATGTTTTACCACTGTACTTAGTTTTGAGTGTCCTAGGCATGGTTTCAAGTTTTGTATATAATTTTTTTTTAATTTTGTATATAGTATGTTTAACTAATGTTTTCTTCATTTATTTCTCTCTATTTTTACTTTTTATGTTTGTTTTTATTTAGGACAGATAATTTTTTTTAATTTTGTACTTTTTTTTTATCCTAAAGGGACTTTGTCCCAAAATGAAATTACTTTCTATTATATTCTATTCGATAGATAAAATGTTATTATTCATTTTAAGATTTACGATATAAAAATAAAATATTCCAGAAATAATAAACGTTATATATACTGACGTGATTAATGCTCTAAACACAAATCCGTTTAGAACTGAGGTAAGCCTGATGCAATCGGAAATCGCCTCCTAATTACACATTTGCAGCGTTATAAATAGAACACACGTCAACGCTTTGTTTTCGAACCCGAACTGTTTTAACAAATGGAAGCTCAATCATTAAGGATATATGCAATATGCGACGTATCTGGTCTGGATAATGGTTGCAATACGAGCAGCCCACTCGAACAGACCGACCTTAATTACTCTAAAAATATCAGGTATCATATTTTATCATAGCATACAGTTCCTCCAAATCAGCGCTGGTACAGATCCACAGTAAACCATTAGAGTAAGCGCGTCAGTGCTAAGGAAATTTTTATCTATTTAGGCTTATGCCGTCGTAGTTATAAATTTCTCCTTTGAAAGTTTATAATCTTAATTTTTTTCAATTTAGAACTTTAAAATTTTAAAAAGTATTCAGTTAAGCAGTTGTAATCTGTATTAAAAAAAAAATTGTACTAGTGATGGGCAATTCAATTATTCTAGTAATGGACAGGGAGTCGATACCAGTAATGGACCTCAGAAAAATTCTAAATTTTTATTTAACTATAATGATAACGATAAAGATAAAACAACATAAATGTTCAACTAACTCTTAGCAGAATAGGAAAGTATGAAAAACACTGATCTCAAAACCACTATAGAAACAACAATGATAAGACATTTTAAAATTTTCATTTCAAAACTTTGTTCATACAGTTATTAATAGAGGGCATTGTTCTTTAATTTATAAAAAAATTGGAACCTTTAAATTAACAAGGAATAGTCCGAAGTACAGAGCCTTTTAATCATTAACATCCGCCTGGAACTTCGTAAATAGTTTCACCTCATCGTAACCTACAACTATTTTATTTACGAAAAGTCTTGGAATTGGGACGTTTTCAATTTGGAGGGGGGTAAACTTTGTCTATTTAATTAGGTACTAAAAACTCATAATTACTCATTTGCTTTCTACTCGGATCGCAAAATAATTTGATTACAGAATCGAGAAAAAAGGAGACCTTCAAAAATATGGAGCCGTTTGGCTTAAGGTCACCTATACCCCCAAATTTTAAAAATAACGAGGTTATATAGACAAACAGCCCAATATTTTTATAGACAACATTTTTTTCTCGATTTTGTGATCAAATTATGTTACGATCCAAGAAGAAAGCAAATTGGTATTTTCGTGTTTTTAGTAGCTAATTAAATATACAAAGTTTGCCCCTCCTCCAGATTGAAAACGCCCTAATTCCAAGAGTTTTTGTAAATAAAATAGTTGTAGGTTACGATGAGATGAAATTACTTACGAAGTTTCAGGCGGATGTTAATAATTCAATAAAAAGTGATCTGTACCACGGACTAGAAGCTTATTATTTACATTTAAAGTCCAATCTGTCCATCACTGGGCCCCCTGTTCATATCGGGTACAATACAAGGGCATAAATATTTTTCTTAATATACGCCATTCCAAGAGAAGAAGGTACCATGATACTCCTTCAGCCCTAAAAAGTAATTTGGTTTCTTTATTACAACTTTTTTTTTTTATTAAAGAAATTTACAACTGTATTAAATAATAAATACAACAAGTAAATATGAACAAGTAACATGACATGTACAACATGAAGAGAAACTACCCATTGGTAGCACTCCAATTATATTTCTATATTAGAAGGTTCCGTATCCATCTACCACAGTCCTTATACCTAATACTCCGATCCTATCTTTCCGACCGCTCCTTCCGAGTTCGCTGTGGCATCGAATTCTCCGACTGTTACTCAATTGAGGCTGGCGTTCCTCAAGGCAGCGTCTTGGGCCCCATCCTTTACATTCTCTTTACCGCTGATATTCCTGTCCATCCCGATACCCTCCTGGCAACTTTCGCTGATGACACTGCTATCCTTTCTTCCAACTCAGATCCTGAAACAGCGTCCGCAAACTTACAAAGGCACCTCTTCCTGATTGAACACTGGTGTAAGAAATGGCGCATTAAGGTAAACGAATCTAAATGTAAACACATTACCTTCACCCTTCGGCGTAATACCTGCCCACCAGTTTATTTTAACTCCATCCAGCTTCCTTTCTCAGATACAGTCCGGTATCTTGGCTTTCTCTTAGACAGACGACTAACATGGAATCCACATACTCGACTTAAAAGACAGGAACTTAACAGACGATATGGCCAGCTATATAGACTACTGAATAGAAAATCTAAACTTTCTGGTGAAAACAAATTACTGATCTACAAGACAATACTGAAACCCATCTGGACTTACGGACTAGAACTATGGGGAACAGCCAAATTTTCTAACATCAAACGCATTCAATCTTTTCAGTCTAAAGTCCTCCGTACAATAGTCAATGCTCCCTTCTATGTAACCAATAAAACCCTACATCATGACCTTAATATCCCATTTATTCTTGATCTTATCCCAGCCAAATTTTCCAAATTTCACCAGAACCTTTCTCATCACCCAAATCCCGTTGTACAATCCCTATCAAGCACCACCCATCCCTACAATCCCCTTCGTAGGTTAAAGCGGCAGTGGCCACGAGACCTTTTGTAAATATGGATATTTTGGAGTTCTAGCAATGGCCAGATTCTCCACTCAAGTCATGAGTGTCTGTGGCTGTAGCGCTCTTACTCATCCTCCGCTGGTTTAAAATACCAGTGAAGTGGCTGAGGGAGAAGCGTAGGGATCTCCTAGGCCTCCCTTTTCCCTCCACATGTGGAGGGGACAGGATTGGTTCGGAGATCACCTGGCAAATTGTAAATAATGTATGTTTTATATAAGGTGTTTGTTTTACTTTTATTTCTATTTTTATTTACTTATGTGTATATATATTATTTTTTTTTCTTTACTCTTTTGTTCTTTCTTCTTATTCTTTTGTTATTAATAATAATAATAATAATAAGGCTTAGCGAACCCGAAGGTTCGATGCCGACACCACCAATCGCTCGTTACACACCTCCCTCCACCGTTCGCCGTCCAAACCCAGTCCCTTCAGATCGGCCCTAATGCAATCTTCCCACCTTCGCTTCGGTCTTCCCCTCGGACGCCTACCATTCGGCAATTCTTTTGTTATTACTTTATTTAATTATATTTTTGTATATAAGGTATGAATGCAATCTCTGAACTCTATTATAAGTGTCCTTAACTGTGACAAATTGTAATATTTCTGAATAAAGTGTTTTTAATAAAAAGAAGGTTCCGAGGCCATCTTCTTTTCAGACGCCTCAGAGGGTTATCAGAAATAGAAGAGTAAGCAAGGTTGAAAATAAGAGGGTTCGGATGGTTCAGAAATTTATTATGAAAGGACAGGTATCTGGATTGAACTAAATCGGAAACATAACATTAAGGTCAATATGGATGATTTTATTTGTGACAAAGTAGGGAGCATTATTTTACGAAGGATTTTGGATTGTAGAGATTGGATACAAGAGGAATTTGATGGTTTAGTAGAGCCCCAAAGCTCGATTTATTAAAAATATGATCAAAAATTAAATCTTTATATACATCGTCTCAATGTATATAATAATTTTTTTAATTAACCTCCATAGGAAACAAAAATTACTACTCAAAACAAGTTTCTGCCTTTTAATTCTAAACTATTAAATTATATTGTGCGGGTATTGATCAGATACTTCACAGCTTTTTATCTTTCGGTAATCCTTTAATTCTGAGGCAGTAGAAAAGTTGGAACTGAAACCTTCCTCACACGTGGTCGACCACTTGGGCAGGACCCTCACCATTTCGGAAGATTAAAGAGTTTTCTTCACTTTAAGTGGAAATCCCCTAATCGGTCCAAGTTCTGCCAAGGCTTCACCTCAATTAAAAGTTTGATCCTTCATTACTGTAAATTACGCTGAGAAAGAAATTCTAGAGTCCGAATTCAATTTTTTTTTTCTTCTTCTCCTTTCAAGACTACTCGATTCATTATTTTTTTTTTTACATCTACTTCTTTTAATACAGTAATGCGACTGAGTGCGAGGCGCTGGGATTTTCTAGTCATGCTTTTCCCTCCACAAGTGGGGAGAAAGGCTTTTCTCGGAGCTCTTCTGAGTGAATGGATTCTGTAAATATTGTAAAGTATGCATGTGTTCAAGTTGTTATTTTGATTAGTTTAGTTCTTTTGTTTGTATACATTTACTTTCATCATTATTAGTTTCTGTGTTATTTATTTTTACTCATTGTAAACAGAGTGTGGATGTGCTTTCTGAACACTATTATAAATATCCTTAATTGTGACAGATTGTAATATTTCTGAATAAGTAAGAAAAAAATCTTTTTCTTTATTTTTTTTTTTATTGCGTATTATAACATCTCTCTCTTGGACATTGGTTATAGTGAAGTAGGATGACATTCACAGTATATGTACAAAAAATAAAATAAAATAAATAGAACAAAATTAATAATCAAAATTATATACAATAGATAATAAAATAAAATAATCTAAAAAATAAGAAAATTAAAACTAAGAAAAAAAAAAAAAAGAAACACATGCATACCTATATACAATGGGGTCATGATGTAGGGTTTTGTTGGTTACATAGAAAGGAACATCGACTATTGTTCGAAGGACTTTTGACTGGAAGGATTGGATGCGCTTGATGTTAGAAAATTTTGCTGATCCCCACAGTTCTAGTCCGTAAGTCAAATAGGTTTCAGTATTGTCTTGTAGATCAGTAGCTTGTTTTCAATGGAAAGTTTAGATTTTCTGCTTAGTAGTCGGCATAGTTGTCGTCGGTTGAGTTCTTGTCTTTTGAGTCTAGTATGCATACATTTATTTTTAGGATTATTATTTTGCTGTATTACTTATTTTTATTTATTGTAAATAGAGTGTGGATGTGCTTTCTGAGTACTATTATAAATATCCTTAATTGTACCAGATTGTAATATTTCTGAATAAATAAAAAAATCTTCTACTTCTTAAAATTATATGTTATTAGAGAGAGAGTTTTAATTTCAATAAACAGTTTACTTTTTATGGATAAATATCACAATTTGTCGTAATTAAGAACGACAATAATAGTGATAAAAGAGTTCATTCTAACACATTACGTAACAAAAAAAAATAACAGCAAATTTTTTGGGTAATTTTTTTCTTAGAACTAGTTATAAGAATGTCGAGTCACGGATAATAGTATTTACAGTATATAGGTTATAGGATAATATAGGTGTAGAATATTTTGTTATATCGACACAGCAAAAAATTCACTCATTAAATATATTTTAATATAACCTGGAAATTCTGTAGGAACTTAATTTATTTTTACTCCATCAGGTGCGTCGTATTCGAGGTTTCACGTAAGTATAGGGAATTTTTTATAGGAGTGATAGCCAAAAAGTTCATATGAACAACGGTACAATAATCAGTATTTTTCGAAAACATTTTTTTTTTATAAATAAAATGTGTATTCAACCAATTGAGTTTATTAAAATACATCCCAGATCATGGAAAAACAAGAAATTAAAGCTTTGCAAAAATTAATTGTAGTAATTTTTTCTGTAAACAAGTACATTTACTTGACAGGGTAAAAAGTATGATCAATTTTTTTATAAAACTTGAGCTGAATCTCAAACTTTTCCCTAATAAACTTCAACTTAATTAATATGAACTTAAAGCTTAACGAAGAAATTTTTGTAAAAGTGGGGAAACTGTAGTATAGCTCGATGATGATAAAAAAAATGTCCAATAATTTATGATTTTTCTAAAAACAGACCTTAGCTTAATTTAGCCGTCCAAAAGTCCTCTTTAGATGGTGTTAACAATGATAAACTCTTTGTTTATTTTATAGTTAATTTTATCTCGTTTACATTGAAACAAATATTAGTGACATAAATTAAATATTTCTTTAGTTATTGCTTTATTCAATAAAAAAACATGGCTCACTTAAAAACCACAGAACTTAGATTTGCTACTAGATTTTGCTTTTTGCTGAAAATTGGCCCAACGTTTATATGAACTTTCTTGTAGCTCTGGGACACCATGTATACTATGCCGCTTAGCATACTATTAGAGGCCAGAGTTAATCGGAACAAACAATAAAAAAATGACAACAAAAAATTAATCTAACTAATCATTAGTTTAAAAAAATACCAAATGCATATTCCGACACAGCAGAAATTATTTAAACATAATATAAATAGTGATATTAAAGGTATTTATAATATTGTTATGTTGACCATAAATGGATTGTGGTCCACTGGGACTTGATACATTTGCATCCAACTTAGTCTAAAGCAGTTTCCTACTTACCAGCGACCACCGCAGAGGGGCTTTATGTTAAATAACTAGACCAAAACTGGACAAGGCATCTTGATCTCGGAACAACTTTGACTATTAGTGTCACTAGGAAATGTAAGGTCAGTACTATTTCAGGATTAACCAACCGGCCCGAAATCCTTCTCCAAGTTACTTGAGCAACTGCTGCAGCTCTAAGCCACCGGGTAAAATCATGCTTTGTAAGAAACAAAGTTCTTTTAAGTTTCCAAAAATCCCTCACAAAATCGTTTTGTTATCTAATCAATAAAATGAGTAGAGAAAGTTACCATATAACTTGAAACGAATAATACTTAAGATAAAAAGTATCTTAATTGGTCGAAATCAAACGCTGCAATGGTTCCGCAAAAAAATCATACAAGGCCTATAGAAGAGCTTTTGCTAAAGGTATTTCCCTCCAACCACCTGATTCATCCCCTTATTAATGTCGGGTCCTCGTATTAGGGTTAAGTGGGGATAGAGGACATTTTTCAAACCGGGGCTCCCCTTTTGATCCCCCATATGTTCTTTCAATATAAGAGTGCTTTGCCCGGGTTTGAATATTTCTTGAGCTTGGAAACGTAATATTGGTATTTAACTATATTAAAAATTAATTTAATATTTAAAGTAAATGTAATGGAAATAAATAAGCTTTAATTTCCTTCCACCTAGGACTCCATCTGGACAAACGTCTAACTTGGAATCCTCATACCAGACTGAAACGACAAGAAACAGCTCGACGTTTCCGACTACTTTAACACTTACTAGACAAACGCTCTAACCTTCCAATTAACTATAAAAGACTAATTTACATGACTATAATAAGGCCTATTTGGACTTACGGAGTTGAGCTATGGGGCTCCACCAAACCTTCAAATTCCTCTCGTATCCAATCCTTACAATCCAAAATCCTTTGTAAAATCCTCAATGCTCCTTAATCTGTTACAAATAAAATCATCCATAATGACCTTAATGTTCCTTATGTATCAGATTTGGCCCAATCCAGATATCTGTCCTTCCATAATAAACTTCATAACCATCTCAACCCTCTTGTTTCTACCTTGCTTCCTATTCAATTCCTGATAATCCTCCGAGGCGTCTGAAAAGAAGATGGCTACGTGATCTCCTAATATAGACATATTATTAGAGTGCTACCAATGGGTAGTTTCTCAACATGTGTTTCATGTCTTTATATCCATGTGCGAATTTACCAGATGTATTTTTTGTATACAGTTGTAAATAACATATAAATAATAAAAAAAAAAAAAAAGAAAATTTCCTTCCAACAATATCATTTTTTATTCTTCACTTCCTGAACGGTTTGGAAATATAATAACCGAACTGATAACCACAAAAATCTTCTTCATAAAATAAATTATTATTTACAATATTTAAAACTAAAAAATAATTTACGACAAATTGCAATATTGTCTTCAGATTTCATAGAGGTATTTTATAAACCACATTTATAACCTGCAAATCAACGCATTTATCACCAACAATCAATAAGACAACTTATTCTCAACCCCTTATATATTTCATTAGGTATTACAGAGTACATAATGATCTTTTATCACGATCATCTATCTGTATAAAGTATTAATATATTAAGAAAAATATTTTCATAGCTTATGTGAATAAAACGTTCATGTTTATAATATTTTATAAGAAATAACACCAAAAACTTGTTTAAAAAAATAATACCAGAAAACCGCAATATTTCTACCTTCCTTTTCAATCCAGCCTGTTATTAAAATTTTTCATTTTGAGGTGGATTTATACTATAAAAAAATATCAGTAAATTATTTCAGTTAGGAAAAACACTTTAGAAATGTTCAACAAAAATACGTTATTTTACAAGTTAGGAAAGCCTTTTAATTATTTGTTATAATTATTATTTATAATTATTATTATTAATTTTATAATTAATTATTATTTTTATAATTACTAATTTTTATAATTATTAATTTTTATAATTATTAATTTTTATAATTATTTATTATTTAAATTATAATAATTTTATAATTTTTAATTATTATTTAATTTTTATAATTATTATTATTTTATAATTATTTTTAAATTAATTTTTTCTTTGAACATTCACGCAACTTAACAAAACAATCGACTAGTCTACCCCACACTGGCCCTAAATAGACTCAGTCGTTTCGGGGATGCCTTCCGAGTGATAGCAAATCTCAAGACCTACAAAAAAAAATTATTATATAAACAGGACCAATTTTTAGCAGAAAAGTAGGTAATCCAAGTTTTATGTTGTTGTTTTTTTTTAGAGAATTATATTTTTTGTTGAAAAATAAGGAAGCGATAACTAAATAAATATTCAATTTGAGTAGTTATCTATTACTTCACTGTAAACTAGACAAAATTTACTTTAATTGAAAAGAGATTTTGTCATTATTAAACCCATTTAAACAGCACATTTGAGTGACTATACTAAGCTAAGTTCTGTTATTAAAAAATCAAAAATTATTTTTTTAAATTACTGATTTTTTTTATCATCATCTAACTATACTGCAGTTTTGGGGTAACACATTTTATTTATTAAAATAAAAAATTTAAAAATTACGATATTTTAAATATTTTTTATGTAAAGTAGTTATGAAATTGTGTTTTTCTTCCAGATTTCTATCACAGGATTTAATTCCGCATTTATCAGTGACAAACATACTGTTTCAATTTCTAAAATTGACGATTCAAATAATGAAACCTGCTGATTACTTCAATTATTTTCATAAAAACGTAAACATTAGGGCTAGAAACATTAAGGTTGTCTCTTATATATAGGGATCAACTACAATGACAGAGATCTGAAAAAAAAACGGAATTTCATCACCACTTTTACATGAAAAATATTTTTAAGATCGTTATTATTAATTTTATTTTTTTCATAAATAAAATATATATTAAGGCAATTAATTTTATTAGAATTCATCTCAGATCATGAAAAAACAAGAAATAAAAGCTTTTCAACAGTTAATTTCAGTCATTTTTGCTGAAAACGCAGGTACTTTCAGGAGACGGATAGATAATCACATCATTTCTTTACACAACTTAAAGTGAATCTGAAGTTTTTGCCTCATAAACCTCAATTTAACTAATATGGACTAAAAGCTTATTAAACGAGGTAGCTTTCCTAAACGTGGGGTAGCTGTATAAAAAATGTGGGGTAGCTGTTGGGTGATGAATAAAAAATCGCGAATAATTTAAGATTTTATTAATTCCTAAAATGTTAATTTTTGTTGTATTGAATGGTAAACATCCGAGGGTAGAACGAAGCGAAGGTGGGATGATTGCGTTTAAGCGGTTCTGAAGGGACTAGGTTAGGACTGCGAACGTCGGAGGGTGGTGTGTAATAAGCGATTGGTGGTGTCGACATCGAACCTTCGGGTTCGCTAAGCCTTTTTTTATTATTTTTTTAAAACAGAACTTAGCTTAGTCAAATTTCCTCATAAAATGTGTTTAATAATGACAAATTCTACTTGCAATTGAATTAAATTTTGTCTAGTTTACAGTGAAGTAATTGTTAATTACTCGAATTAAATATTTCTTTAGTTATCGCTTCCTATTCAACAAAAAATCTCACTCTTAAAAAACACAAAACTTGAATTTTCTACTTCTCTTCTGAAAATTGGCCCACTGTTTATATAGATTTTTTTGTAGGTCTTGAGGTTTACTATCACTCCTATCAAAATTTCTCTCTATTTACGGGACAAACAATATATATATATATATATATATATATATATATATATATATATATATATATATATATATATAAATATATATATATATATATATATATATATATATATAATATATATATATATATATATATATATATATATATATATATACGATAAATGGTATATGCATAAGTATAAGGAGCATTGGGCGATTTTTTTTTTTACTCGAAATGAAGGTAAGAACATACTAAGTTTTTAACAACAGAATCAAATTAATTGAATACCCTCAATAAAGCTATAAGTAGAATACAAAATATCTTTGAATTCAATTAGCTGAAATTGGGATCATCGTCAACATGCGAGATACTAATGGCGCAAACAGTCCCCTGCAAATTAAGGAAGGATGGAATGACTTTCCTTCCCCCAAGTCGTTAAGAGTGACAAGAGGTCATCAATCTTGTGCAATACTCCATATTGGGTAATTAGGATCATTGCTAAAAAATGTCTTATCCTATATTTAATTTAAAATTGATGCTTCTCTCCCATTTATATACAAGATGTTTCAGGGGTTAAGTGGCCAAACTGAACATATAAATTAAGGATCTCAAAACAAGAAAAAAAATTTCTATGAAGATACGTCCGCAAAAGCTTTGTTTAGGAGATATTCACACCTAAAGATTGTCATTGTTATGAATTATTTACGTTACTTTAAGTAAATAAACCTATTTATTTGTTTCAACTTCTTAATTCAAATTAAATGTTTCAAGTGATTTTCTTCAGCAATAAGACAGGCTCGGCATATTATTTCAACAACAGCAGTGGCAGAACGGCACTGGATATATGTTATTGTTTCACATGATTCAATTATCCTTCTTCGTAAAGTATTAAGGTCATTGACCGGAGTTGCAATAGACTTTTTGTTTAATGTCATCCCAAATAACAAAATCCAGTGGTGTCAGGTCTGGAGAGGGTGCAGGACAAGCCATTGGTCCTTCACGGCCAATCCATTGATTGGGATAATTAACATTTAGCCATTGTCGTGGACCTCTTTCGCAATGTGCAGGACAACCATCTAATTGAAGCCACGTGTCCCTTCTCAATTGTGGTGGAATATTTCAGGTTTTATTTATTTAATATAACGTAAATAATTCATAACAATGACAATCTTTAGGTGTGAATATTTCCTAAACAACTCGTTTGCGGACATACTTTCATAGACATATCTCTTTTCTTGTTTTGAGGTCCGTAGTTCATTTTTACAGTTTAGTCCTTTAACCCTGAAACACCCTGTATGTATATATATATATATATATATATATATATATATATATATATATATATATATATATATATATATATATATATATATACATACAGGGTATATATATATATATATTGATCAGAAAACCAGATCTTGAAGGCTATTGATGGAGAAAGAATTATTTTAGAATTTTCAATATCTACGAAAACGTCCGACTATACCCGAACCTACCCCTGTTTTCAAATTGAAAGGGACTGTTTGACGGTGGCCTTAAAAATGTAGAAGAGATTATGGCCACTAGGACCGAGGGAGGGGAGCACGAGGGTGCATAATCTATGGGCTGGATCCGGGCCAGTAACCGGCTTCTTTGGAACATAGGCTGAGGTGCTGATTCTTCCGGAGGCCCATTCACGTCCTAAGTATCTTGAGCCTTTACATGGTTCATGCGTTAACATTGAAATGTGGGTACTTTTCTTCGATTCAGTCGGTCGTAAAGAAATAGCCTAAGCCAACTGTCTCCTTTATTTGCAAATTTGGCTTACGTGCCACGTTGAGACCACCACTAAGTACCGCAGGCTGTGGCTTGTGATTAAACAAATATCGATACATTGGTGTTAAATAGAGATTGTATATCATTCAAGTAAAATAGACCTTGTATGCCAATCGAAAAAAACATGACACTTACAAAACTTGAATTTCCTACTTTTATGTAGAAAATCGACAGTTTATACATCTGACATACCAACACTGCCATCACCCCCTATGCCGATGACACGTGTATCCTATCAGTTAATAAGGATCCATCTATTGCATCCCAAACTCTTCAATCACACATTACAAGTCTTCAAAATTGGAGGATTAAAATAAATTCCAATAAATCAAATTACTTTCACTCTTCGTCGCAAATCTATGACTTCCTGTCCTACAGTATCCTTCAAAAATAGCCCTCTTATCCCTGGCGAACAAATCCGATACTTAGGACTCCACCTTGACAAACGACTCACTTGGAACACCCATACAAGACTGAAACTACTAGAAATCGCCCGACGTGTTCGACTACTGCAGCACTTACTAGACAAACGCTCTGAGCTTTACGACTCATATATATGACAGTAATAAGACCTATTTGGACTTATGGAATTGGGCTTTGGGGCTCCACTAAACCATCGAATTCCTATCGTATCCAATTTTTACAATCCAAAATCCTTCTTAAATTCTTAACGATCCTTACTTTGTCGCAACTCCTCAATGCTCCCTACTTTGTCACAAATAAAATCGTTCATAAAGACCTTAATGTTCCATATGTTTCCGATTTGGCCCAATCCAGATACCTATCCTTACATAACAAACTGCAGAACCATCATAATCCTCTCGTTTCAAACCTTGCTTCTTCCTCGATCTCTGATGATCCTCCGAGGCGTCCGAAAAGAAGTTGGTCTCGGGACCTTCTAATATAGAACTTTAATTTGAGTTCTACCAATGGGTAGTTTTTCTCATATTGTACATGTCATGTTACCAATGTCACATTTATTTGTTTGTATCCCATGTAATACACTTGTTGGTTTCATTAAAATAAAAAATGTAGGAAACGGACCATTTTAACTCACCCGTAACCTTTTTTGTAACTCTTAAGGTCTGCTACAGGCCTGTTCAATATTTCCCTCTACTTACGGAACATCCAGTATAGCATATCCAACGCAATGAACTAGACGCTGACAGGACATCTAAGCCTCTAGTTCCTTGACAAAGCTATGTCTCCACTACTTTTCATTAATGCTAATTATATTTATAAATATTCAACATAACAATTCTCGACTCCTTGACTCTTTTATTATCACAATAAATTTTATTCAACGACATATAAAAATTTACAATTAATGCAAGTACATAATTCCACGAATGTGTTATAATTTTGAATGCCATCCCTTTTTAACAACCAAAGACGATGAACATTTTTAGAGATTTGTTTTCATTCCATCAATCCTCCTCGTCATTGAATGATTCTTTCTATTTCAGACAAAAACAATAACTTTGTCGGGACTTGTTTATTTTCGAAGACTCTCTTTCCACTCTATCAACATCATCTCCCAGAATGAAGTCCCGACTTCCATTGGTAGATAACAAAGTTTTAAACAAGTCTCCCGCCTACCCCCTCCTCGAGGAACTTTGCTTATTTAATTTCGCTCAAATTGAGTCAAGATTTGATAAGTTCTTTATCGCTGCTTATAATTAAACTTTGTCACAGCTTTCGACATGCTGTTAATGGAAGACCTTTGTGATTTTATTGGGCGAACATGCTAAAACTGACAGAAAAACAAGCGATCCACAAATTGTTTTATTATAACTATCATGATTAACTCTAATTTTATTATTACTTTTCTTTATATATATTCAGAGCAATAAAAAAGTTGTTTATTTTGGCAAATACTAGAATCGGGCACATTTAGGCACAATAAAAAGTATTAGTAAGTAATCATTCTCCTCTTCGATTCCTGATAACATCCCGAGGCGTCTGAAAAGAAGATGGCCTCGTAATCTCCTAATTTCGATACTTTATTAGAGTGCTACTAATGGGTAGATTTTCTACAAGTCTTTTCATGCTATTTTATTTTTTGTACACATTTACTAGATGTATATTTAATTTATATAGTTGTAAATTTCATGAATAATAAAAAAAAAATTCTTGGCGTATTTAAAAACTGAAATAAATACCTTATAAAATAATCTAGGCTTTATTGAACCGTTGTCAAAAAACAAAATGAAAGGAAACAGGGTAAAATGTATATTTACAGTTAAATTATTTATCTACAAATTATTTTTTGTTACCTCATAAATATTTGTTATTTTAATTTAATAAAAACAAGTTCATACCAGACTGAAACGACTAGAAACCACCTGACGTTTTCGAGTACTGCAGCACTTCTATACAAACGCTCTAAACTACCAACTATTTACAAAACACTATATATATATATATATATATATATATATATATATATATATATATATATATATATATATAGTATATATAATATATATATTACTATAATAAGGCCTATTTTGGCTTACGGGATCGAGTTTTGGGGCTCTACTAAACCATCAAATTCCTCTCGTAGCCAATCCCTACAATCAAAAATCCTTCGTAAAATCCTCAATGCTCCCTACTTTGTCACAAATAAAATCATCGATAACGACCTAAACGATTTAGTTCAATCCAGATACCTATCCTTCCATAATAAACTTCAGAACCAACCGAACCCTCTTGTTTCCAACCTTGTTTCCTCTTCTATTCCTGATAATCCACCGATGCCTCTGAAAAGAATATGGCCTCGGGACCGTCTTATATAGAAATATAATTGCTACCAATGGATAGTTTCTCTTCATGTTGTACATGTTATGTTACTTGTTTCATATTTATTTGAAGTATTTATCATTTAATACAGTAGTAAATTTCAATAATAAAAATTTAAAAAATATAAAATTAAGACAAGAAAGTATTTTCTCAACGCCCTGACCTTTCATATATCAGATTCCATATCACTGTCAATGAGTCGGTGGGAAGTTGGTTTGGACTGTTTTAAAATAGCTAATTATTTTTAGCATTTGGAACCGAAATGAAATGAACCGAGATGTTAAAAATGAGACAGGGGTTTTGCCTTTACTTCAAAAATAGAAAAAAAAAATCTACATTTATAATCTACATATTTTTACTAAAAATATTCTTTCAGTAAATTTATAACGCGACAAAATAAAATTTTTAAAAAATATATGAAAATCGTCTTTGTAGATTAAGATTAAAAAAACTAGTTTAATGTTACTCCATCTGATTACGTAATGCGTAACTTCAAATACCTGTATTGATACTGTTTTTATATAAAACATGATAAAATTATGAAAATAAAAATATAAGCTGGATTAGAAATTATTTAATAACTAAACCGGACTCGATCAAAGGGAATTAATAAGTAATAACGCTGAACGAGTCTATAAAAAGATTTTTAAAAATAAACTACTGACTTAATCAATTTAGCTGAACGGAATAACCCTTTACTTAAGTATTCAACGTTCAAGCAATTATCATACTTTTTATAACTCTTAATGCCTGCCCAAGCAACAAGTCATTAAGACTAGTTTGCATAGGTCATGAATTTAAAAGTTTTAAACGAAGTATTTATAACAAGATGATAGTTTAACAACAATGAACACCACTAGAAAATAAAATAGTGTTTAGAAATAAATAAATACACTAAATATACACACAAGAATAAAATTAAATAAAAAGTACTTTATAAACTATTTATTGATAACAAGTAATAGACCAATGATTTATTGGTTAATTGATTTTAATTTTATGTAAGGGCCCAAGTTCCTAACCTCAGTGCTAATTTTATCAATGAATTTCATGAATCGATTCAATCCAACTGCAATGAACAGGTATTTATACTGAGTTTAGGAACGACCTGATGGATTCTAGGTATGCAATCAAGGAAGGTTACAAAGGACATGAAATGTAAAAAATATGTAAAGGAAATAATTAGGGTAAGCACACCAGTGATGGATATAGCTAAGGAAATGTATGTCTTATGCCATCGTAATCATTGTAGTTATAAACATCTCAGTAGGACATTTAGAATCTCTGGGGTCTCCTTTTTTTATCTAACACATTAAAAAATATTCCGTTATGGAGGTATAATCTCCATTTTTAAAAAACACCTTTTGGCACTAGTGATGGGCAAATCGAACTTCATTTGTTCTACTAATTGACAGGGAGTCGGTACCAGTAATGGACATATCTCGAAAAAATTCTATATTTTTATTTAACTATAAAGGTAACGATAAAGGTATAACATAAATGACCAACTTATTCTTAGCAAAACTGTTAGTAGGAAGGTATGAAACACACTGATCTCAGGAGCACTATAGAAACAACAATGATGGGCAACTTAATTTTTTTTTTGGGAAGTTTGTTCATACAATTGTCAATAGAGGCATTGGTTCTTCAATCTAGAGAAAACTGGGACCTTTCAATCAACAAGGAAGTTTATTATTTTCATCTTAAGTCCAACCTGTCCATCATTGAACTCCCTGCCCATAACTGGTGCAGTCACCCTACCTACTTAATTGTTGAATTTCAAAACAGAAATAAATAATATACGGGTCCGTCGACCTCAGAAGGCGATGAAACAGCTGAGCCATCGGTGATTCAATCGTTGGCTCAAATTTCAATTCAAGCGCTGAATTCCATCCATTGTTTCCATTGACTTTCCGGACAGTGATTTAAGTTTTGAAAAAGTTTTAAGTCGAAAGAACTTCGAGGACGGAAAAAGGATGGACGAATGGACGGAAGCAGCACCACAGCGTCCTTATTAGTCCGTGCTATAAACCCTTTTTATCAAATTACTAGCATCCGCCTAAAACTTTGTGGATATCTTCATTTCATCGTAACCTAAAAGTTTTTTATTTACAAAAATTCTCTGAATTGGGACGTTTTCAACCTTGATGTCAAAATTTGTGTATATAATTAACTATTAAAAAAAAAGGCCACACTGTCAATTATTTTCCAGGCCACCTTCCATTTCCATAAAAAAATTTGTAGGATGCAATAAGACGAAGTTTTAGGCGGATGTTAATAATTTGATTGGAGCGGGGTAGCTCAGTGGGTGAGCACTGATTTCCAGAGCTCTCAAGGTCCCAGGTTCGAATCCGGCTGTGACTAGAAACTTTTCAGTTGAAGTGGGTCGACCCAGGGGCCAAGAGATCCTCCTGGAACAAACCCAGCCTATATACAGTGGGTATTCTTAGTTAAATAATTAATTAAAGGGAAAAACCTGGCAGTTGAGCGTAATATTGGTCCTTCACCTCCCTGCAAAACCGTTGATCTTGTAATAGTATTTCCTCACATTATACTGAACCAATAACTCTTCATGGGTTGTTAGTGAAACAGTTTATCTTTTTTTTCTTTTTTAATAATTTGATTAAAAAGGGTCTGTACTATGGACTATATGAAGGAATAATTGAGGAAGAGGAAATTTGAAAATTTATTAATAACAGAGAGAAAATGAAATTGTACCGTGCTCCTGAGTGGTCAATTCGAAATAATAAAAAAAATGAATAAATACCTTCTTTCTTTAAGTACATCAATTTTATAGAAATTCTAAAGATTTATTGAGTTAAATGTTTAAAAAAAAATATTTTGGGGATCATCAAGAATTTCAGCGTGGACATCAAATGTTTTTAACAGTAAATTACATCTTCATTAATATATTATTAATCGCGTAACTTAAGAAAATTAAGATAGAATAAATTTAGATTTTATAAATTGAGTTCTACCAATGGGTAGTTTCTCTTCATGTTGTACATGTCATGTTACCAATTTCACATTTACTTATTGTATTTTCTATGTAATACAGTTGTAAATTCCATTAAAATAATAATAATAAAAAAAAGATTTTATAATAATTATGTTTAATTAGAAACGAAATACTTTACTAGATGGAACATAACCCTGCACATGTATGCACACTTAGAATATATTATTATTAAACTAGTTACCACTGTGCAGTTCAAGCGGTTCCCCATTAGACAAATGGAACATTAAAGCGAGGACGCACTAACCAGACCGCATTGCCAGATAGAGATCTGGAGGCTAGAGCAAGCAAGCTGTGCAACCGATGACCCATACAGTCATATTTATGTCCAACAGTTGGGGGGGGGATTTATTAAATTCCGCCTCCCCCCCTCTCCGCGGTGTCCCAGAAATGTCCCATGTGTGTTCCATTATACTGGCTCACTAATGGCCGTGGTCTGCGCTTTATTAAAGTGTTCCTCTCGTCTTGGAACTATGTTGGCATAATAAAGCCGTTACATTTCAATTCGGTTCTAATAACTCATCATAATAGTGAGCCCAGCTAAATGAATAAATCAAAATAAATAAACCTCGGGGTAGCATCCACCCGCTCTGAGATAGGGAAATGTAGGCATAAATCTTTCTTTTCGACTCCTCTCTCTTGCAGTAAAATCAAAATGGTCTGAAATCGCTATAAAAGAAAGAACTAAGTACGTTATGGAGTGGATTCGGTTATATTTACGATTGTCGAGCAAAGTTACATATATACACGAATTATGATTCGTGCAATCATTATATTAATATCCGTAGTGTTTAAATAGTGATACCTAAAATCAAACATACTCTTTAACGATTTATAAATGATTTACTACACGGATTTTTAAGTAAACAAAAATCTAGTGATTTGCGCGCATCACACAACTTTCATTTACCACCCTCTTAGCAGAAATAAGTATTTTCAGACAAAGGGAAAATGAAAGTAAAAAAAAGATGGTATATTTATTAATGTTTCATTGCGGGTATTTTTATATGTTTAAGTACCCTTATGCATACAAATTTGAATATTTATATCGCTGTAATCGATACAATTAAATATCAAATAATACGAACGATGGCATTTATGAAAACCGCATAATATTGTGGGAGTCCATATAACATTAAGCTCATGTTACATTTGGAAACCAGTTCAAATCGTTCGGGTGAACTCGGGCGGGCTCGTATTCCTTTCGTTCCTCCACTACAACTATTCTCCGTAACGATCTCTTATTTCTCCTTTAGTTAAGTATCAAATTCTTTCAAATTTTATATTTAACTTTTTTTTACTTTAAACATCAATATGAGACGGTTAATTGTTTCAAATGAGAAAACGGTTAAAGGTATTTCGATTCGGGAGACCTCATAACGTGTATTTCCGTTGAAAACCCAGATTCGAAAATTTTCACGATCGCAATACTTACCCTTACTATATATTACATATATAGGTAAGTTAAAGTAAAAAAATAATTAAAGAGGTTAACGAATTATTTAAAATAATAAAATCATGGCGATCCCTAATAACTCGAAATCTTGTATAATAAGAGACTGTACCAATAGAACATCAAGTACTCTTAATATTAATAACAATTTTCACGAACTATGATCACTGCTAATAAATTTATCTTTTAAATAAATGAAATTTCAATTTTACATATTATTGACTCCAATCATCAATTATTTTATGTTTTTAATTCCATTTCATTACTCCAGAATGGCGTTCGCTTTAAATTAATTTCAAATATTTAAATAAATATAATTTGTAGAAAACCAGACTAATAAGTACAAATAACAATAATTATAACATTATAGTTTTCATAACGATCAAAATTATCTGGGGATATAATTTTTTTTTTTTTGTACATATTTCATGATTATACATATTTTTTCCGTGCCGCAGTAATTCTTATTTATCAGTGAGGAGGGGAATCTTGATTTAATTTTAATAAAATATATTTAATTTAGTGATTATTTCTTATTATGCGTATTTTCTTTATATCTACCGGTGGGATGGTGGGAAATATCAATTTAATTTTAACTACATGTTTTAGCGATTTGAGTTGGAGATTAACGAGCAATTTTAACTTATTTTTTTAAAACAAGATATTTTTTTCTTTATTGCCTATTTTATTATTTTCATTTTAGAAATATATAGGATATGACCTAACTTAAACTATATGTATAAATAACGGCAGCTCTTTGGGTTTTAAGAGAATTGTCAATACTTGGCTCTATGAAGAGTGATCTGGGTGATCGTGAAACCAGTTGTCGCCTCGGTGTTGACTAATTTTAAGGAGCGTTTAGATATTTCAGAAACTATTAGAAACACAATTACCTAACTTAACTTACAGCGACATTATTGCTAAACCAAACTATTTTTTTTTTTCTCTTAATACCAATAGCAGATGGAAAATATCAAAAACAAGAAAGAAAAATACTAGCAAAGTGAAATAACTATTTACTATTTTTTTGTGAAATATCTAAACGCACCTTTCATAGTTGAAACAACACAACTAAGATGAAATAAAGAAAATTATGTAAGTAATTATCCATGTATATATAATATTTTATTTTTCAAGGGTTGGCAATACAGCCTTCTAGATCGGTCTAGAAGCTCAAACCAACGACTATCTCAACCTTACCAATGGCTATGCATCATTTCAAATATATAAAATAAAAATAGTTATAATATATATTTATTCTTTTATGGTACTTTTTCCTAATTTGGAGATATTTTTGAACTTATAATGATTATAAAATGATTTCATAAGTCTCTACACACAAACTTGGAGCATTAATTTTTAATAAATTTTGATTTAATAAAATAAAATAGAATCCTTTATTTGAATAACGTTAAATATTTGTGTATCTTCATCGAATTCAGAATGAACATTATATATAACTTAATGAAGACAAATGTTATATGTCTTAAATGAAATAATTCAATTGTATAACAATTCGGGACAGGAAGAATTATTGATAAAGCTTAGTTGATTTTGAAATATTTAACTATCATCTATTCCTAACGTATAGTTCTCTAACAATAAAATAAGATGCTATATAAATGTGATTTCATAATAGTTTGATCAAAATATATAATGATATCAATTGTTTAATAATATCAATTATTCTTCAAATTTTATAATAACATTTATTAAATTATTAGTTCAATCAAAACGAAAAAATAAGATAAGGAAGTGTAGAGAAAGAAAGTAAAAAAAAATTGCTTTAACTTACAGTTGAGTTCCCAGATGGCTAGCTTTTCTTTCTAAAAGTTCTTGAAGCTATAACTTTGTTAAAACATACTAACACAGATATACGTTGCGGTAACTGTAAACTAATAACGGAAAACATTTTTATGCACTAAAATATTTAATATGAAAAACCAGGACACAAACCGAAACGGGACTTGAATATGCAATACTCAGAAAGAGACTGATATTATTGCATTGAGCCGGTACAAACTAGATAATTACGTTAAAGAGAAGGCGCGCATCTGATTTGGCGGTTCCCCCACTACCTCACTGCTGCCCTTTCATCTTCAACTTAAATATAGTAAAAATATTATTTCGTTCTAAAAATTAAAAAAAATGTTCTTCTTAAAATTATTATATGAATAAATTAAACTATTATTTAAAATATATTTTAAACGAGCATTTTATTTTATAATTATTACAAATAGTACTTAGTTAATGTACTAGTCTTATTACCAAAATCAGTCTAGAATTTTAAATCTTATATACATAATTTCTTTTTAAATATAAACATTTTAAAAAATACGTTTGATCAGTCATATTAATTTTAAATATAAGTTTATATGTATAACATTACATATATGAACTCTTTACATATATGAATAGATACATTAATATATACTAATATTCACTTTCAAAGTATTTAAAAAAATATATATTAATTGTAATAATTTGAATATTTAAAATACGTAAACTATATATAAATAAAATATCTTTATTTTTCGATTGTCTGTATAGACTTGTGCAGCTTGGTTAGCAAATCGCGCCTTTTTCACCTCTGCCATATTGTTTTCAAGTTAGTGTCGTGAAGTGCAGTATATTTGTTTTTTATATCATTTCATCTGTTTTTTAGCCTTCTGGTGAGTTATCCTCCTACTATTACTAAATATCTACATATGTAAGTAAAAACTCTTAATCATTTTAGTTACAACTTTAATATTTAATAAACTAAAAGCTTGTTATTTAATATTAATTATAAATTGGACACTGAGCCACATCTATATAAATATCATTTCACATTTTTATTTTGTTTATAGGAATTGGAAGAATTTCACTTTGTTTTTCTCTTTAAGCACTTCGATTTGTATGATTATATATCAACAGTCAAACATAAATCGTCAACAATTTTAACTTTCATTAACAAAAAATGATCAATATGTAGTTATATTTTAAAGATACATACACTTATAAGCAAATATTTCTAAGCTTACTACTCATTTACAAGAGAACATATTTTATTTGTGGAGAGTATAACCACGGTTAGATGTCGCCCGGTCGCAAGATCACATGATCACACTTTAGATATAATTTGACAAGTTTCCTTTTAAACTGAGTTTATACAGTATGATTTTATATAGAGATGTTAAACAATTGAAATAATGAAAATTTAATAAGGATCATTAAATTATTTGCTGTTTCAATTAGATGACGACGGATAGACACCCGTTCGCTGAGCTCATCGATGGCATCTATAATCCATCAGACCGTTTCTAAACTCATCGATGGTTTTAATCAATAAGTTTATGAATTTCTTTATTTTAGGTAAATATTTCCTAAATACTTTGTTTATTATTTTTTATGCGTTTTGTAGCCTTCCAGGTAGTTAACTTTCCGTTGGAATCAACCAGGTCGTTAAATCAGTGTAAATCGTTGTTCATCTATGCATCGGTGGATTCGATCGATTAATGAATTGTTTGTTATCATTTACTTTCGGATGGACTTGAATTCACTCGGAAATTTTCGGAACCTCATCAACATAGTAATCATGTGATCTTGTGGCGCCATCTATTCGGCCGTTTTTCCACAAGTACCGAAAAAATAATATTTTAAATTAAAGTAATTAGTAAGTATTTCATTTTTGAAATTGGATAAAAAGACTGAATTCCTGTATATATATATATATATATATATATATATATATATATATATATATATATATATATATATATATATATATTTCCTATATATATATATATATATTATTTCCTATATATATATTTGAATTCTTTCCTATATATTTTCTTCAGAAATTCAAAGTCTTTTTATTTATTTATTTTATTTTTTTTTTTATATTTCAAGGCTTCAACCACTTGGGTCATTATTGCCTTATTTTATTTAATTTGAACTCTCTCCTGTAATATCGCGCCTCAATCCAAGATTTATTTCATTCCTTACTACATGTGTTTGATAAATAAGTTCTAATTTTCTGAAAGTTTGTTTAACTCACATTTATATATATATATATATATATATATATATATATATGTATTTTTGTTTTAGTTAGTTTTTGGCCAGATTGGTATTTTATTTTGTATTAATTCATCTTTGTTATTCTAAGGGGACTTAGTCCCAGAATAAAGTTCTATTTTCTATTCTATTCTATTCTATTCTATTCTATATATACATTATCTTCATATAATCGATAAGAGCCTTACAAATAATAGTGAATAACTAGGTTTTATAAAATAATTTTTCTTACATCAATCGCCATTCAACACAATTATATCCGATTTTACTTCATTTCATGTTTCAGCCAAGCGCCTTAAAATATAAAGGAAACAAATTAAAGGAAGTTAAACTGTCAAATCAATAATTTATTTTTGAATAATAGATTAATTAAATTAAATTAAATAAAAGGGAAAAGACACGGTACCCATTTCTGATAAAAATGTTTATTGGGAAATTATTAACGTTAACACCATTGTTATAAATAAATAAACGTTAACGATAACCGAAACGTGCTAGGAGCCCATTACAAGAAAACAGTTCGGCATGACGCGGTATTAAGTCAATTTAGCAACGAAGCCAACATGGTGCCCCCTCCTCTATATAAATCAATATCGACAACAGTTCGCAGGACAAAAAAACAAATCCCGATGTTATTCATCTTGTATTGTGGTACTTTTTTGTTTTTTTACTTTCATCAATCACTAAAAGAAGTTTCTTATACAGGATGTGGGAATCAAAGCACCAATTTTGTAAATCGAATACAAAACATTATCAAAAACAACGGATTTAAAAAAATTAATAACATCGTTTAAAAAATATGCTGAATTGAAGGAAGCTTTCATAAAATAAAGTTACTTGAGTGATCGTACCAGTTATGGACAGGGAGCCCATTGATGGACAGGTTGGACTTTAAATTTAAATAATAAGCTTTCCTTGTTGATTTAAAGGTTCCAGTTTTATTTTTTTTTATTTTTTTTTTATTTTTTTTTTATTTTTTTTTTGTTATTGATAACTGTATGATCAAAGTTCGCAAAATTTTTTTTTTTAAATATTTATTTATTTTTAATATTTGAAATGCCTATCATTATTGTTTCTTTAGTGCTCTTGAAGTCAGTGTGTTTCATACTTTCCTACTAACAGATTTGCTAAGAATAAGATAAACATTTATCATATCTTATCTTGAGAGTTTAATAAAAATTTAGAATTTTTCTTAGGTATGTCCATTACTGGTACCCACTCCCTGTCCATTATTAGAACAATTGAAGTTCGAGGTGTCTATCACTAGTGCAAAAAGGTGTTTCTTTAAATGGAGCTTATATCTGTATAACTGAATATTTTTTTTCAATTTTAATCACACATCTTTCACTTACTGCTATACTTTGAATAGAAATTAATTTCTGGAAATTTTGAGCTATTATAAAAATTTTTAAGTGTATTTTAAACGGAGCTAAAGCTTAAAGCTTATAGACAACGAATCATTAAGACCATTAAAATTACAAAAAGTCTATTTATTATATCGACGGAGGGCAATAAAAATCTAGTTTTAAGAACCACATAACTTCAGTCTCTGAGCCTTTCAGTTGACAGAATGACTAACTTCAATTTCAACATTTTTGAGTAATGTCATTTTAGTGATATTTCTAGTTGGAAAAGTTATATCTATTCAGACAGTGAGCAGAGAGGTCAAAAGTTTTCACAATAATTGTAAATGGATAATGTTGGGGTTTCACAAAGAGAACATTCATCAAATTATTCACAAATTTAATTTACTAAAACGTTACTTGATGATTTTTTTGGAATAAGCTGCCGATGGATACCTAATTATTTAAATATAACATCTAGGGTTATTAAACTACAGCAAAAGTATTTAAGGTTGTAAACATATTCATGAAATATTATTATATTTCACTTCTTCTTTCACATAAGTACAATTAAAGAGTATTTTAAACAATGGCATTGCCATGATTCGGTGGATTTCAAATACTTTTTTTTTCAAACTTAAAATTTATTTTTATTTATTAACCAAGCAAAAAAAATGTAGAACTTCAGATTAAATTTGCAATCTGCAAATTTCTTTGCAATGTGCAAATTTTTTGGCAGGTTCACAGCTTCCCATCACGTCCGGGATATAAATCAGATCAGCAGGTCTCTTGGCCAACGCCTACGTAATCGTCGTAGTGGGCTGTACGGGTTTCTTGTATGTTGAAGGATTTCTGTCAGGGGATTCATGTTGCACGTCAGTCTTTAATGAAAATTATTGTAGTTCTCTTTTGCAGTATCTAAAATTTAATAGGTTTAAGTGTTTATGTAGTGTATCATTTGCGACATGAATGACTTATGTAAACTTAACAAACTAAAAATAAAATTTAAAAGTATACCTTTATTAAGAAAATTTAATTTGAAACATGTGATTTACGTTAAATAATGTTAGTTTTTTGAAATTATTTATATTTTTTTCTTCACTCTCCTTTACCTTCTACAACTTTATTTATTTGATATTTTTTATAGTTACTGTCAATAAAAGAGAGTTATATTTTTAAATAAACCATATTAAAAGTACATTAGAGGAAGACGTATGCCTCCACCCCAACATGTCAAAATAAAGAGTTCATATTGGCCAAACGGCTTTTTTGTAGGCTACTTTTTTTCTCGATCAAATTATCGTATGAAATGCATATGGCTATTGATGAGTTTTTAGTAGGTCATTAAATCACTTAATTTAATTAGAAAATTTCCGAGAATTATCTTCGAGAAAAAAGCTGTAAGTTACGATAAGATTAAGCCATTCACGAAGTTTTACACGGAATTTAATTGGATAAAAAGGGTCTGTACCGCGAAATATTATATTTAACGACAGGTACAAAATCTATGAATCTATAAGATCATTGACATAAGATCATTCGTAATAACCTTCTTAACTAAGATATTTTGCCATTTTCGTCGAAAAATAATCATGTAATTATATCAAATTACATTTCCTACGTTCGGTCTGTTATCACTTCTGATAATCCTTCTTTCGAAAACATTCATATTTTATGCGGCGTCCCCTAAGGATCCTCACTCTCCCACTATCTTTTCCCATCTATATTAATGATCTTCCTTAATCTGTATTCCCTTCCTCCTCCTCTTACTATTCATACGGAGATGACTCTGTGATTTACCTCTTATTTTGCATCCCTCATTCCGCATCACGCTCCAAAGAAATAAAGAAAACATGCAGAAAGAAAGAAAAAAAAATGTAGCCTTTTTTTCTAGAAAAATAAATTAAAATTATAATCCTGAAATCGGAGGAATTGAGAAAATTTTAATAATTTCACTTATAATTTTCTCTTTGATACTATAAAAAAATAATTAATAATTGTTTAAAAATGGTAAATGTGTCCCTACATCGTTATGAGTATTGAGGAAGGTTAAATTCTTTTTTTTTTTATGTTATTTTTTTTTTTTTTGGCCTTCAGACATGTCAAAGCAAGTCCTATTTAGATATGCTTGAGAATATATTACTATACTTCTTAATTTTACAATATTATCAATCCATTAATTATAATTCGTAAGTGACTACTTGTGCTTATCCTATATATATTTTTTTTTTCGAACACAGTCACCAGAGGTCTTCACTCAAAACGAAGTTCTGATTGAAAACAGTAAAATTATTTTATTTCTTATATAAATTAGGCCATTATTCAACAGCATTTTATTTATTAGCTATTTTATTAGGACGTTTCGAGCATCACTAGGGCCATTTTCAAGTCTTATTAAGTCCTCCACATAGATATTCATTATTAATGTCGTATTAATTTGCTCAGTGAAAAATTAAATTGTCATGCTATTTAAGAGTTTCCCTTACGTCATTTCTGAAGATTCCAGACTGAGACTCTTGAATAACAGGGCAATTTAATTTTTCACTGAACAAATTGATACGACATTCATAATGAATATCTAATAGAGGACTCAATAAGACTTGATAATGGCCCTAGTGATGGTCGAAACGTCGTAATAAAATAGCTAAATAAAATGTTGGTGAATAGTGGCCTAATTTATATAACAAATAAAACCTCAAGACACCAATTTTAGGAATAATGAACATAAGAAATATAATTCTTGTAGTGACCCGTCAGATCAGCATGAAATTGGATTAAAAAAACTACTTTTATTTTTTTTTTTTATTTGTTACTAATTATACATACAAAATCTGGTTAAAAATTTTAGGTAAAAATCAAATTTCACTTACCCAAGTTTCAGTAAAAATACACTTTTTTTTTTAATATATCTTAGGAATATTAGCATGATTATAAATACAGACTCTGGAGTTTTCTATGTAGTTCTCACGAAAACAATTATTTCCCATTCAATAATAATAAAAGAACAATAATAAAAAATATAAGAATTAAAAGCCATTATCCTTTCGTCACTATTCATTACCTTTTATTACCTCCTACGTCTTTAAAAGTCAGATATTAATTTTTCTCAAATTTCTATCAATCCGACGATATATTAGACATTTATGCATTTCCTAAAATTTCGGTGATAGATATACATTACTTCATTTATTTCCGAAAATTTGATTTCATCCTAGGAAAATATTTCTCCTTTAATGAAATTCTTTCATTATTCCTAGTAAAATTAAATGTGCTTCAAAATATTCAGCCTCAAGTTCTGCAATGTTCAATGTGAATAAGACCTAAATAATATTAGATATAATTTCAACATATCTATGTACCCAGTTTGATTAAAATCGTTTTAGTTATTTTCGATATAATTATAAAAATGAGTAAAATCGATAATATAAAATGGCATACTTCACAAGTTAATTTTACTTTTAAATGTTTTTGTGATATTTCAGTAATATTTCTACCTTTATGTAGTTTGAGTTTCGTAAGGCTCTTTGTTTTTGTAATATGCTGTTCACTCAAATCATTATTGAGGTGAGGTTTGATTATTTGCGTGCATTGGACCTTTGGCTCTTATATATGGATAAGTGATGAGAAAGAACTTTTCATTAGAAGGAATATTTAATATATATATATTTTTTAAAACTTTTATTATGATATTCACAACTGTATTAGTATGAATACATCAAGTAAATGTGTACAGAGGAATATAATCACATGAAACACGCTTGTTGAGAAACTACTCATTGGTAGCACTCTAATGATGTGTCTACATGAGGAGATCACGAGACCATCTTCTTTTCAGAGGCCTCGGAATCGAAGAGGAAGCAAGGTTAGAAACAAGAGGATTCGGATAGTTATGATGTTTATAATGGAAGGATAGGTATCTGGATTTGGCTAAATTGGAAACATATGGAACATTGAGGTCTTTATGGATTATTTTATTTGTGACAAAGTAAGGAGCATTGAGGATTTTACGAAGGATTTTGGATTGTAAAGATTGAATACGAGAGGAATTTGATGGTTTAGTGGAGCCCCATAACTCAACTCCATAAGTCCAAATAGGTCTTATTATAGTCATGTGTATGAGTCGTTTGTAATTAATTGGAAGTTTAGAGCGTTTGTCCAGTAAGTGTTGGAGTAAGCGGAAACGTCGTGCAGTTTCTTGTCGTTTTAGTCATATTTAATATAAAATAAAATAATAGTATCCTATTATACAAGAAATATAAAAAATTAATTTTATATAATTATTTGTAATATAAGTATTATAGTAAGTCTATTTAGGGTGTTATATTTTGCTGAAAGCAGCCATCACTTAGGGGCTCTTATGCCGTTTCCAAGGCTACAACCCTCTTTCTTCAGGTTTCCCTCTGTATGGATGTGTACATGCCACGGCTTAGCTGGAATGCAGACCTAAACGTTTGGGGAATCTGTCAAGGAATTTACGAGTCAAGTATCCGCTTATTAATACGAACTAAAATACATTCTAAATTCTTAAGAAGCAAACAATAAATTATAAAAATTAAATATATAAAGGTTCACTTTTATTTTAAATTCATTTTATATTATTAAATTCAATGCAATCAAACCAGTAGCGGATCCAGGATTTAATTTTGGGAGGCTTCAGCTCGCAATTTTTTTTTCATATGTACATATATGCTGAAAAGTCTTATGCTGCGTAAGATTTGTAATTGGTGTCCCGAGATACTCTCAAGTATCTCACCACTACACTGAGTTAAAGTGGCTCTTCTCCTCCATTCGAAGACAGTATTTCCTAGGTAGGTTCCTCATTCAATTCATCAACAATCATCGTCCTTCTTACGCCTACAACCTTCTCCGATTCAAGTCCTTAGTCCACTCCCTTTTCACAAGATCTCGACCTTCCGACCTTTACATTCCTTCTCACAGATCTGCCTCGTTCCAAAACTCCTTTATTGCTCGCTCTGTTAATTTCTGGAATTCCCTTCCTATCAAAATTCGGCATTCTCCCTCCCTATCTACGTTTAAAACCCTCCTATTCCAATTTCTATCCCAAAAACAGTCAGAAACCCTCCGCTAACCTTCTATGTAAATTTACATATTATTCAAAATGATTCACATAATGATATATTTACATATAATTCATCACTCAAATACTTACCATCTGATTCGTCTTGTTTTCCTTTTTTTTCCTACAGAAACGCAGAGTTTATTGCTAAAAAGAATGTAATGTATTTGTATTTATTTATTTTTTTAAAGTTTATACTTATATTTTACCATTGTACATAGTTTTAAGTGTTTTCGCACGGTTTCAAGTTTTTTGTATATTGATTTTTTATTTATTTTGTACATAGTATGTTTAACTAATATTTTCTTTATTTTTTTTCTTTAATTTTACTTTTTATGTTTATTTTTACTTAGGTCAGATATAATACTTTAATTTTGTACTTTTTTGTTATTCTAAAGGGGCTTCGTCCCAGAATAAAATTATTTTCTATTCTATTATATTCTATATATAACTATAATTACTTAGGCAGAAAAATAAAGAAACTAACTACCTATGTGAAATTTTTTAAGTCCTATTTAAAAAAAAATGTATATACTCGAACAATAATACTTTTAGGGATAATTTTTTATTTTCTTCAATAGTCCTAAGGGAGATACTTATCTTTGAGGTATATAAGTGAGATTTGATAATAGTATTTTTTTTTTTCCAACAAGTATTCTTTCTTATATTGTGACGTTTCGAGATCTACTTTCATATCCCATATTCCCAAATTATTGCATTTTAGGAATGGATGATGGCAATATAAAAATAAAAAAATAATTATGACAAATCTTATTTGAAAAATAAGAGGATATTAGGAAGAGTTACTGGTAAGATTGGCATGTTCTGTTAATGTTGTTAGAAGTTATACAAAAGATTGTATTGTTAGTATAAAAATATAAATAAAAATAATATTGTAAATTCTAGTCTGAAGATGGGATATGAAAGTAGATCCCGAAACGTCATAATATAATAAAGAATAATTGTTGGGAAAAAAATACTGTAATCAAATCTTGCTCATATTTTTTTAATATTATTTTCATTACACACCGTTATATTTAGTTGCTGTATATGCTTTACAATTTGAAAAAGAGAACATATTATGATTGTTTTAAGTATTTAGTTTAGGCCACTCACAATAACAAATAGGGACCATGGAAATAAAATCAAATTGTTATTTTGAGTGAGGGGTTATGCCCGAAACTTCCCTCTCCTATCACCGCCCTATATTTTCTAATACCTGTTCGATTTCTATCATTATTTTTTAAAAGGAATTTAATTACTGTAGGAATTATTATAAAAAATATATTATGGTATTACTTTTGATAAGCGATATGGAGACATATAAATCGGCTGCTACTTCGAAATTACATGACAAATGGTAATTTCGGGTTCAAAAGGTCATCCTGAAGTGGCTTGTGACTTTGGTAGTACATTTTTGTACGATTTATCCAATATTTCTTAAAGGAATTACGGATGAGATTTTTTTATTATTTATTTTTGTATTCTATAAATCTTGAACCGCATAATTCTTTTAGCACTCTTACTCAGTCTCCATTGGCTTTTAAACAGTGATCCGGCTGGGATCGTCTTGAGTCCTGCCTTGCCTTTCACGTGAGAGCGACAAGGCATGGTTTAGAGTTCACTAGGTTGAATGTAAATATTGTACACAGGAATGAACGTGTGTCAAGTAATTTTTTTTCTTTCTTTACTATTCTTTTAATGTATTTTCCCCCTTTTTACAAGTTTTACTTCTTTTATTTTAATGTATATATTTTTATTTACATGTTTATTTTTTTTCTCAATTTATATTTTAAATTGTGTATAAAATGTATGAATGTAAACATAGAGCCATAATGCTCAATGGCCTAGATTGTGGCAGATTGTATTATTTTTCTTCAATAAAAATTCTATTGGAAATGAAACGTAAAACCTTATGTAATTTTATGTAAATCGCAATTTTTTTTTTATCTTATAATACAACTATTTCACAGAACGAAGACTATATTGAACAAGTCCTTGATAACGAAAATGAAAATTTAAAATATATTTATATCACTGCCATATTTTTTTTTAAATACTAACCGAAGTTCTTGATTTTTATCATTGGTTAAAAACTTATTAAGGTGAGTGTTTTTTCCTACAAGTATATTATAAAATAAGAGATAAAATGCAGGTAAATAATGGAATAGATGGTTAGTTTATATATTGTATTTTCCTTCTATGCTCTTAAACAATATTAATAGTGGCAGGATGAGAAGGAGATGTCTTCAGAAGACAGTCATATCAAATAAGAGGAGCAATTTGTCAGTGGGGAGATCACATGTTATCCGTCCTATCCAATTCAGGATCTGTTCCTCTTAAGAGTTCCTCTGCCAAGAACTGACAAATCAAGAACGGAAGGGTCATTAATAATGCGTACAGTTTAAAACCTAAATTACTTATCATAATATATAATTTAATAAATAAATATGAAGATGAACATGTTGAATTGATTTGGGTAAATGAGATAAAGTACGGTTATACATGTTCTCAACTTCCTGTTCATTCGAGTTCATCAGAGTATAAGTAATACCACCCGGAAAACTGGCCACGGTGTGCGTTTAATAAATGCGTAGAACAATAATTATAATTTATAACGGTACAGTTTAATTACATAGATTCTGATGAGATGCCAAATCAGTAACGCTTTCATCATTGAGGAGTGACTGATAATTTAAGGGGATGTGATTATGTTTTGTGGCTGCAAAACCTTTCTCTGGTACGAAAAAAAAAATAATGAAAATTTATCGACAGGTCGGTTCAGAGCTTGTAGGTTAAAGAGGAAGTTCGAAGGAAATTATGGACTAATTACGTTTTTGATATATATTTTTTTATTTATTCAATCCTTAAATCTTTAAATAATAACAACCATAAATAAACTTCAATTCATCGTTTCGTCGTAAAAGTCATTAATTTCCCCCTCCGTTTCAGCTTATAGTTCACAAGATAATATAAAAGAAGATATTATTAAAATTAAAATTGAAATTTATTCAAGATAATTTCTCCAAGGTTATTTTTTTTTATCTACTATTTAATACAAAACCTCCACTATACATTTCTTTATATTTTACATTATTATATATATATATATACACATTATCAATTTTATTTTATAACCAATTTTATTTTTTTAATAATAATTACAACTTGATTGCAATAATCAGCAACATCTAAAGGTCAGTGCCAATCATAGGGCAGACCTCGGAAGGGAGGGAGTAAGAGGGCGTTCGCCACCCCAATAAAAACGTTAAGGGAGCGAGAATATCGTTTTGCCCTCGGCCAATAATTTGAGGTAATAAAAAATTAAAATAAATAATAAATAAGCTACATGAATGAATAAAATGTGTAAACTAAAATAAATTTTAAAAGTCGACTAGGGCCGACTATTTTATTGATATCTAAATGTTTAAATATTTAAAAATATTTATTAAAAAATAAATAAATAAATGCGAAATTGGATTCAGTGGGTGTTTTTAGATAGGTATTGATACTTATAACGATTTCGATAATAATCGATTAGGATTCATTTTGGAATTGAGCGACTCAAGCGGCAGATTACTCTGAAACTAAAATAAATAAACAAATAAAGCCTCTTTATAGCTCTATTAGATGACAACACCAAATTGACATTGGGTAAGCGCGAAGTTGTAAAGGTCAGAAGTACCAGTGTGACGACATCATTAGCGGATCTGTCATCACGACTTAACAACCTCTGAAGAGGTTTGACAAGAACTTAGCTATTTTCAGTTAAGGCGCCAACAAGCGAGTCTCCCCATAAAAACCGTAATCAAAAAACATATTTCATTGCAATTATTTGAAGTTTCAAATCGCAATTATTCACTTTATTACTATCATAAACGTGATGTAAAATATTCAAGAAAAATCGATAACACTTCAAAGTTGCTTTATATGCATTGACTTCGTATACCATGCCTCTGGAACAACATATAGTGAATTAGTTGTGTGATATTCAAGCAAAAGTTTTTTAAAATTACATTTATTTCCTTCTCTTTAGGAAACCCACTTTATTCCTTAATTGATTATCACAAATAATAATTAATGAAGTATATAAACTTCAAAAGTAACTATCAGAAAAAATACGTTCTAATAGCTTTTAAATATTCATCATTATGTAAATAGGCAAACACAAAATGGTTCAGCCCCATTTTCTCCTCTATTATTCAATCAATTTTTTTTTTAATAGCTATTGACGAGCTTTACTGTTTTCAATAAATAAAAACATTAAATAGTATGTAAACAAAAATATAAATTGTAGTTTGTTCGGAACGGCTTATCCCCGTAAGTTCTTCACAGATTTCTCTGAAATTTTGACACAACGTCGCAATAATACTTAGAAGTGTTTTTTATAAGTTTCATTATCATCAGGCCTTTCCTTTCGAAATTGCGGCCGAAAAACGTGATTCGCTTTAGGCTGTAGCGCCAATACGATTTTAATGAAGCTTGGCGAAAGTCTTCCTCTTGAACATTTATAATTTATGTATATAACATACTTTCCGAAAACTAGCTGCATACATTTGGATGGCGAATTCAGTATTTTAATCGCAAATAACTCAAAAAGTACACATTGTTTCATGTATAATACCAATATTTATTTTAAATCTTTCTAAATTCCCTACAAAATAAAAAAAAAAATCATCGAAATCGGACTATTTGTTGCAGAGATATATCATTTTAAACATTAAGTACTTTTTTCTATTACAAAGTCGATTTCCATTATTTTGGTTTTTGATAAATCGAAATTTTTTCATTTAATGAAGTAATCGGGACTATTATTTGAAGAGATGATATCATTGAATGTTAGTGGAATGTTACCTTATAAATTAAATTTAAAAATAAATTCTATAGTTATACTCACTGTTAACTTAAATACTGCACAAGCATTAGTTAATGGAACACGAATGAGAGTGAAGTACTAACGGAAGCTACTTTAAATAAAAGAATTTTAATTCCAAGAATTAATTTAATATTTTCCGTCTCATACAAGACTGAAACGACAAGAAACTGCTAGACGATGTCAGCTACACAAACACTTACTGGATAAGCTCTCTAAACTGCCAATAAACTATAAAACTAATTTAATTGACCATTATAAGGCCTCTTTGGGCTTATAGAATTGAGCTTTTGGATACCACTAAACCATCAAATTCCTTTGTACCTAAAATCCTTCGCAAAATCCTCATGTTCCTTACTTGTCAAGAATAAAATTATCTAAAATTTCACCTTAATGTCCCTTATGTTGGCGATTAAGCCCAATCCAGATACCAATCCTTCCATAACAAACTTTAAGCCCATCCGAATCCACCAGTTTCTTTGCACCTTTGCATCCTCCACGATACTTTACAACCCTCCTAGATGTCCAACAGAAGATAATATCGATACCTTCTAATATAGAAATACAAGTTCTACCAATGAATATATGAATATCAAGTTTGTACATGTCGACACGAAAATAAAATCTTAGTGACACTATTTTGCTAATCTTGCCATTTTTATTTAAAATTATAAATGGTTTCTTTTTTAGCACGCTTGGATGTTAATGACAATCCCGACTTTGTTCGAGAAACTAGACCAGGTATCATAAAATAGGTTGAAGATTTGATATGAAATATTATACTTATTGGGAGTACACCATCGCCAAAATATCCCTTTAGTATATTAAAAAAAGTATTAAGAGACATTCCAACTTATTGATAGGTACTATATTAAACTGAAGAACCGTGTATATTTATCATCGATCTTATATTTATATTTCAATATCGGTGAAGGGCCGGTGACAAGGGAAGACTATATATAAACGGACAGACTACAGATGGCACTGATGCCCGGACGATAACAGCTGGATGGGGGGGAGGGTGTCGCTTTTTATCCCTCCCCTTGTTTTATTTAAACCCCCTCCTCCCTCGGCATCCGTATTCACCGCTTTATCTCTTCTCCTTCATTATTTTATTTTACTTTCTCTTTTATATGTTTCCATGCCGCTGCATAGAGCCTTTTCAATATTAAACACCGCGATGAAAAAGCATTACGGGATAAGTGGTATACTCAGCGAACTTCTATCCCTCAAGTAGCACCTCTCCAACTCCCTTTATAGAAAAAAAAAAGTTTTGTTTTAAAAAGGCTCAGGAAATGACCCCTCCGCCCCTTTCCCCCTCAGAGCAAGTTGGAAAACAAACAATTCCATTAACAGAAATACTTTCTTTTGCCGATTCATGCACGGAACGACGTCCGCATCGAGCAGATAAAAAGTGAGTTATCAGTGGCTCAAAAATTTTGAATCTTCCACCACATAGATATCCAAAAATATTAGCACTACAGATAATTAAAAAAGAAATCGCATGGTTTAGGGACTTACTCAATCCACTAGCGGATCCAGGATTTATTTTTGGGGGGGGGGGGGCTTCAGCCCGAAAGTTTTTTTTTTCATAAAAATAACGATAATTACTTTGGAAAAAAAGAAAGAAACTAACTACCTGTATGAAATGGTGTTTAAGTTATTCCTAAAGCCCTTTTAAATGTAATTACATGAATAATAATACTTTAAGAGATACTTTTTAAATATTTTTTTCGATAAAACATGGTTATATTTTACCATTTTTGGGGGGGGGCTTCAGCCCGAAAGTCACCCCCTCCCCCCAGTAGATCCGCCCGTGACTCAATCTGATAAAATCGCATGGATTAAATTTCAATTTAAATCGATCTACCTGTGATGATGCTAAACTATGGAGAGCTAATTTATATTTACTAAGAACTCAAATTCAGAAAGATATATATATATATATATATATATATATATATATATATATATATATATATATATATATATATATATAATCAATATGTAATTAAAGTTCAGAATTCAAAAACTTTCACTTTTTATCCTCATTCAACTTGAGCAAATTATATTGATGACAAAAGCTCATTGAAGGTGATCAGATGGGTAATTAAAATTAGAGCTAATGTTTTGAACTTAAATTATAAACACTTCCAGCAAACAAATAATAATTTAGCATGTGTAATATAAACAAAACAGAAGATCTATATCACCTCTTGGCTGCTTATCCGATACTCTCTGAATTTATAATTAAATGGTTAAAGTCTAAAAATTTATCTCGGGATAAAGTAATAGATTTATTAAATGGAGACAATTGGATAGCGTTGGTAAATTACTGCAAGTCCGCTTTCTCCTGTAGAATAATGCTCGCCAAAGAATTTAACAATTACTAAATAAATTGGAGAATTTTGGTACCAATCCTTTTGCAATTAAAATGTTTATATAACTTTTACATTTTAAATATAATTGTAAATATTTTCTTATTAATTAGTTGTATATAAATAGATTAAAATATAATTTTGTTATAAAACACAGACTCCTCTGATGGTCAACAGACCATGTAGCACGTCTGATTTTCGGTTTTAAATCCAAAAATATTATTTTATATTGTTTTTATAATTTGTATGTTGTAATTTTGATAAATAAAAAGACTTTTTCTTCTTCTCAGTGATACAACCCCTAGAAAAATAATTCAATGGTTACAGTAAATAAAATAAACAAAATAAATAAATAAAACCAGGAACTCTTCAACAGATTTATTTATTTTTGTTTATTAGGCACCTTAGCTAAACTTTGTAATTGATGTCTTAGTAAGTTAAATGGATGTAAATCTAATTTATATATATATATATATATATATATATATATATATATATAAAACTTTACAGTTAAGCCATAAAATATATCTTTATTGGAACAAACAAGAACGTTGTCCAAAAATAAAATAAATTAAAAAAAAACCAGTAAATTATCTATCTACAAATTATGTTTGGTTACCTAATAAATATTTGTTATTTTAATTTCATAAAAAAAATTTGCATTTTTATTATCACAATAAGTAAAACTTTATTGATGTATATACTGATCGATTTTTTTATTTAAATTAGTTTTATACAATAACGCTCTTTAAAATCCTCCTTTGTCCATTGGGAATTGTTTCGGTTCGCTGGACCATCCAACCCTACGTTTTGTACCCCTACATCAGTGCAACTCATGCCTGCTTTATTACTCAACACACTGAAATTATAGCAAACTAATATTGAATAAAATATGATTTAATAATATTATATTAAGTATTCTTCAATTCCTCAACATGCATTTTAAAGTGAAGCTATTGTGGTTATAGTCCGTTGGACAGACCCCTTTTCATCAAATTATTAACATCCGCAAAAAATCTCGTAAATAGTTTCATCACATCATATCCTACAAATATTTTATTTACGAAATCGTATGACCACAAAATCGAAAAAAAAAAAGTGGCTTACAAAAATATTGGGCCGTTTGGCTTATATAACCTCGTTTTGTTGATATTTTAGGGGTCGAGGTCGCGCCGAACGGCTCAATATTTTTCTAGGCCACTTTATTTTTCGATTTTGTGATCATATTATCTTACGATTCAAGTGGAAAGCAAATAGGTATTCATGAGATTTTAGTATCTGATTAAATAGAAAAAGTTTGCCGATCTACAGATTAAAAACGCCCCAATTTCGAGAACTTTCGTAAATAAAATATTTGTAGTTTACGATGAGATGAAGCTATTCACGAAGTTTTAGACGGATGTTAATAATTTTATTTAAAAAAGTATTTCTTTTCAATAATGCTTTTTTCTGCAATCCAGAACTTAACTTAAAAAATAACTTTGCAAACCACTTGTATTTTATCAATAATTTAGAACACTGAAGTTAACCAACCAAGAAATATATATTTTCTCATCTTGAGTTGTTAAAAAAAAACCTCTAGCACACAGCCTTAATACTGCAGATAGGTGTTTTAAAAAGGATAATATTACTTTGAGAGCTAACTATCAAAGTATATTTATTTTAACAGCTGGCACCAATAACGTCATCAACACATTATCAAAATCCGTCAACTTTACTTCAACATTTTATTACAGTTATATGTTGAAATCTAAAAGTTCTCTTTGTTACAATTAATGACACGTTTTCATTAAAGCGTTTAAAGATGACACTAAAAGCATCTAAACAATTATACGTTAAAATCAACATGAAACATTGAACTTTCACGGGTTAATTATAACAACTAAAAGTGCCAATATGGTTAATAATTAAAATGTATGATTTATTCTAAAATATAATATAATATAATACTTCCTGATGATCATGATCGAAATGGAGTTTATGAGACAGGAATCCATTTAGTAAAACCATTAACAAAATAACGAATCTATTACAAACGTTTCAATCCGGTATCTTGATCTGGACTGTTACATTCAACACATTAATGAGTTCAGTCTAAGCCCAGTTCTAGCCAAATTGCAATCTCAAATTGAAAATGGAGTCCTTCGTTCTCAACTGAATCTCAAAGCTGATTTATTACGTAATTATCGCGGAATCGCTGATAAATGGCAATGATTTAAATTGTATTGTAGGAAATAATTATTCAACAATAGAGGTTTATAAATTTTAAAGGAGAAATAATATATATATTTTTAATTTCTTTATTAATTTATATTACATTTCCTCACAATCAAGGACATTAATAATAGTGATAAAAAAGAAGTAACTGTGATAGTAAAGGTAGTAGTAATACAAATTTATTATATTGATGACGAATCAAAAAAGCTAATTAAAGTTTAAAAATGAAAAAAAAAATGTGTATATATATATATAAGTTAAGCGACGGCGGACTCTAACAATAAAAAAAAAGAAAGGAAAGGGCTTGAAATGCAACACTCACGGTTTCAGAAAAGATACTCATTTATTCCTTTAGTAATCCTCCTTATATACATTTCATATGTTTATTTACATTCAGGACGGTATTAAGGCTGATATCGCCGGTCTCCGGTCTTTATCTCCCCCCCACCAGTTTACGAATAGGATTTTTCGGAAACTTAGATATTCCTAGATCGGAGCTAACGATTATCAGTCTTAACACCTTACAATTGTTTTTACAAGTATAAAGTTGAAAGAAAGTAAAACTCACTCGAGACATACAATAATACAAAGAAATAATAAAAAAAACAGAACTAAACACAACACTTGCTTCCAAAAACAGAACTCTTAAAATCCTAAAAAAAACAGAGAAGAAAAAAAAAAAAAAAAATAATACACTTTCCTCTACTGTATTGCTATGATTCTATTTACACATAAAAAAAAAAAAAAAAAAAAAAAATACACCATATTGTTGCTTAGACAACCAAAAAAAAACATACTTGTTATAACGTGGTGAGGGTACTACGAATCCGTTATTTTATGTTCCGGTTCTATCATTGGGAGCTTCAATTGTTCAATGTGAGCCGTTCTCCTCTTTCTAGGTTCATTAACGCTTTCGATCGTTAGTAGATTATGCTCCCTAATAGCAATCACTCTGAATGGACCCTCGTATCGTAACAATTGTTTCCCTCTGTTGGTCCCTACTCTACGGTACACTATTGTCCCGATCTTTAGATCACCCATTTGGTCACGTACGCGAACATTCTGCCTCTCTACCCGCTTCTCCTTTTCCCGCTTAATTTTCGCCGTTACTCTTCCCCACGTCTTTTCCATCTCCACCCTATTGCTCTGGATTTGCTCGACTAATGGTTCATTAACCGTTGTTTCCCCGCAATCTCGCCTTGGCCTGCGCATCCCGAATAGTACTTCCACGGGCGAAAATCCCGTGACGGAGTGAATCGAGTGGTTGTAGGCTGTTACCGCTTTCTTCATTGCAACATCCGGCTCCAACCCTTTTTCCCCCTGATACACCCGGATGTGATCACTCAGCGTGCTGTGCAACCGCTCAATGCCGCCTCTACCCTTAGGATGTCCCGGGGTGTTATAATGCCAACGAATCCCTAGTCGTTTCACCTCCTCCCTAATCGCGGCATTGTCAAACTCCCTACCACCGTCCGATGTGATCCTCTCGGGGACCCCGTAGAACTGCACCCAGGTTTGTAGGGCTTCCGCAACTGCGTTGGCAGACTTGTCCATGACCTGGTGTGCCATAGCTACCTTGCTAAAGACGTCGATGACCGTGACCCACTTGAACCCTCTCCAGGTAAATGTATCAATCTGGAGGTCCTGTAGTGGCATATTCCCCGTCGGTGTCTCTTCCTGAATCCCTCTGGGGGGATGTCGATCATATTTCGTGCGCATACACACCTCGCATTTCCCTATGACCTCTTGGATGGATTTTTTCATGCCCCACCAGAAATACTTTCGACGTAATGCCTGCAGTGTCTCGTTCACGCCTCGGTGGTTGGTTTTCCCCTGGTGATAAGCTAATGTGACTGCCTGTTGCTGTTCCTCATCCTGTATAGTTTCCACTGCGTACTTACAACGGATGAGTGTTCTGTCCACACCAATTCGCTCGGATCTCCACATCCGCTTTATTTTATCCCATACCGTGTTATTCCCCACATAAAGATGGTGCGTCTTTCCAGGTTCCGTGGCGTCCTTCAGTGCCGTACAAATTTGCTCTTCACTCACCCCGGGTTGCGACCAGATGACGCGAATCTTGCTTTTCCCATATCTTCGATAATCTATTTTCATCATCCCTGCTACTCTCGTTTTCCAGATTACCTGACGATGCTTGTCATTGATGATGTCGTCTATCTCCTCCATTTCCACTGCTCTTTCCTCCGCTGAGCTCTCCTCTTCCGGGGACTCTCCCCTGTCATCTATACCGACGATATCCTCCGCTCCTTCGCCGTCGGGAGTCCATTCACTCAAGAATTGGCGCACGTCTCGCGATGGTCCTCCCCCGTCCTCTTCTACCGCGTTGATCATGATGGCCCTCGAGAGCCAGTCCGCCACCACGTTCTCCTTTCCCGGCTTATACACCACCTCTATATTGTATTGACTAAGGACTTCCTTCCATCGCGTGACCCTAGCTGAGGTTTCTTTAAGTTTCCCTACCCACTGCAGGGGTTTGTGGTCGGTGTGGACTCGGAACTTCCTCCCAAATACGTATGGCCTGAAATGGTCGATAGCCCACACTATCGCGAGTAGCTCCCTCTCCAAAGCGCTGTATCGCGATTCCGCACCCGTAAGCCGACGGCTCGCGTATGCTATCGGTCGTTCACCCTCACTCCCCCCCTGGGACAAAACGGCCCCTAACGCGTATTCGCTCGCATCGGTGGTTATATTAAAGAGCTTCTCAAAATCCGGGAACGCTAACACCGGCTCTGTCAGCAACCTATTCATACATTTTCGGATATTATTCTCCATCTCTGGTGTCACCACAATCTTCGCGCCTTTCTTCAGCAAATTGTTAATGGGTACCAAATACTCTGCCATCTCAGGTACGAATCTCCGGTAGTAGTTCAGCGTCCCAAGAAGCCTACGGATCCCCTTCACGTCCCGTGGTACCGCCATCCTTGTGATCGCCTCCACCTTTGCCGCATCCGGTCTGACCCCCTCGCTAGAGATAGTGTGGCCTAAAAAATTAATCCGCGTTTGTCCCAGCAGAGACTTCTCGCTTGATAATTTCAGCCCGAATTTCCGTAGCCTCTCGAATACTGACCTCAGATGTCCCACGTGTTCGGTTTCCGTTCTGCTAAAAATCAGCAGGTCATCCATATATACCTGACATACCGAGTCATCGATACCCCTCAAAAATTCGTCCATCAGACGCTGAAATGTTATGGGCGCATTCTTCAGACCAAACGGCATTCTTGTGAATTCGTAATGCCCCCTTTCGAATGTGAACGCTGTTTTGTGTTGGTCTTCCGGGTGCATCCGTATTTGGTGATATCCCGCCTTAAGGTCCAACGTGCTAAAGACCACGGCCCCACTCAACCTATCCAGTATATCTTCGAATCTGGGGATCGGGTACTTCTCGTCTACCGTGTTATCGTTCAATTTACGATAGTCTACCACCACCCTGTATTTTTCCTTATTATCCCCCGGTGCTGCCTTCTTCTTCACCGCCCACAGGGGACTATTGAATGGTGAGGTGCTATCAACTATGATCCCTTGTTCTTTTAGACTGTCTAGCTCCTCTCGAATATGCTGCCTCAACGCCTGCGGGTATCTTCTCTCTTTCACGTAAGTTACCCTATCCTGCTTCAGTGGGATTTCATGCACCGTCCTCCCTGTTACCCCTAATACCTCACCTTCCCTGAAGAAAATGTCCCTAAACTCCTCCTGTAGCAACTTCCTCCAGTCCTCCACTCTGTTCACCGCCCCTATCCGCACCCTTCTTTCTCTCGCGACCCCTATACATCCGAACTTCCTCTTTCCCAACCTAACACTCCAGGCTCCTCTACGATTCCTAATGCTCGCCCCTACCTGCCCCAACAAATCGCACCCCACTATGACCTGGTATTCCCGAGTCATGTTTTTTACTACGTGTACCTTCAGTTCGCCCTCTTTTCCTGCCCACCGATCAAGTCTTATTGTCGCTTCTCCCTCTACGCTACAGGGGCCACCCAGAGTGATTAGTTGGCAATCGCATTTTTGGATCCGGAGTGCCCTCTCACTCCCGCACACTTTCCCTAACGCCCCTCTGGTCATAATAGTGCTCGAGCTCCCGGTATCCACGAGGCACTTTACTCCCCCGTCTACCTCGATAATTGGCAACCAGCATGGCTTACCTCGGATGTTGTTGCATGTTGCTGTGCGGTCGCCTCTCTGCTGCCACACTCCTCAGATGCCGCCCAGCTTCCTCCTCCCCGCCGCCGTTCGTCGCTGCTCGGTCCGTTGGCTGCTCCTGCCTCCTTCGCCTCCACTGCTACCTGGTTCGTCCGTCTCTGTCCCCGAAGTTCCCGACTCCTCGGTTGCCTCTCCCGAAGATCCGTCCTTCCGCTGCATCCTAGCCCGTCTTGTCATCTTCTGCGTGTTTACTTCCATGGGCTCGTCTTGAGTTCTTTCTCTCCTCCGGAATATGTACGGGCACTGCCTAGCAATATGCCCTTCGGTACCGCACTCGAAACATCTAGTGCGCGGACATTGTGCAACTAAATGTCCTGGCTTTCCGCACCCATGACATTTCCTGTCTTCCCTGCGGGGTCCATTCCTCGGCCTCACTTGTCCGGATCTTTTTTCACCCATCCTGACCTTTTCTCCGCTCGGCTGTACCGTTTCTCTCCTCTTCCAACCCATCGGGGCTGTCCGGGGTCGTCTGTCATTCACCCGGATCCACCCTGGTTCTTCCACGTCCATCCGAGTCTCTTCTTCCCTTGCGCTTAGGTCGATCATTTCCTGGGCACACTCGAGGAATGATCTCTCCCTGGGCAATCCGTCTCTCCTTCCCGTTTCCTTCGCCAACTGGACCTTGAGTATCGTCGAGAGGAACTCCATCCTGGCTTCCACCTCTCCCACACTCATTGTTTCGCGCATTTTCTCCGTTATGCGGTTGTACTTTGCCACTAGTACCCCCGCATACTGGCCCCTCGTCTGACGTTGGGATCGGCGCTCCCTAAACATTTGGAAGATGTCTTCCTCCGGCGTCCATCTGCCTCCTCCGAAGGCCTTCTTCAGTCGCTCCTTAATCACCGGCCATGGTGTCTCCTCGTCCGCCTGAATTTGGTTCAGGATGCTCCTCCTTACTCGGCACACCAGAGCCGCTTTCAACGCTTCCGCGTCCCCTAGGTTTACCAGGTCCTCCGCCACCTTTACCTCTATTCTAGACATGAGGCGGTCTCCGCCTTTCAGGAAATGGTTGAGCTCACCTACCTCGCCACCGAAGCGTTCCAGGTCCGCAATGGCTCTTCGAAGGTCCTGCGTGGTCGCCGCTCTTATTTTCATCCATTCCAGCGCGTTAGCGTGCGCTTCTGCCAATGTGTCCCTCGGTAAGGGAGGGATCTCCTGGATCTGCGGAATCTGCGGTACCTGAGGTATTTGAGGTATCTGAGGCACCTGAGGGGCCTGCGCGATCTGAGGTATCTGCGGAATTTCTTGAGGTTGAGGGATTTCCGGGGCGCTCAACACTCCCGGCCTGATTAAGCCCTCTGTTGGCATTTCACTCTTTCCTTATGACTAGGAGAAGAAAAAAAAACCAAGAGAAAAAAAAAATGACTTTAAAAAAAAATTACTTCTCTGTTCTCCTGTCGTAGTCCCGGGTTTCGGCACCAGTTAAGCGACGGCGGACTCTAACAATAAAAAAAAAGAAAGGAAAGGGCTTGAAATGCAACACTCACGGTTTCAGAAAAGATACTCATTTATTCCTTTAGTAATCCTCCTTATATACATTTCATATGTTTATTTACATTCAGGACGGTATTAAGGCTGATATCGCCGGTCTCCGGTCTTTATCTTATATATATATATATATATATATATATATATATATATATATATATATATATATTACCTGTTATTAATTGCTTTTGATTCGTCATAAATGTAAATATATATTTATATTTTATATAAGTAAGTTGAGAATGAACTTTATCTCATTATAACCGTTGTTCATATTGTGACTGAATGTTTTATTACTCAATAACATAGTTTAAATATATATATATATATATATATATATATATATATATATATACTTCATTATTTATCAAACAAAGTTGTTTTAAAATTCTGTTTTTTTTTTATTAAAAATAATGCTTTTCAAATTATCGAACAATCTTTGAATAAATGGCAAACATTTAAAATTGTTGGCAGGAATAAATACTTAAGTCACTGATATTAAATAATATATATTTATAAATTATTAGGACAAAAAACAAACTATAACAAATTTTAAAAAATCACTATTAATACATTTCAAAAGCACACAATCAAATAAAATACCAACACAAAAATATAATAAATTATCTGAGTTAGTTAAAATTAGTTTCATACTATGTATTTTACAACTGATGTGAGAAAGAATAAATTTGTTTATAATGCAATATGTTTCCAATAAACTTGAATTTTCTTTTAGTTTTTAAAAGATTTTTAATTTAAGGTTTTTGGTAAAATTTTACTATTAAATTTATTGAATCTAATTCAGTAGTAATGGAGAAACAAAATCATAAGACGAAAAAATGTATCTAATTTACATTAAAGAAAAAAATAAATAAAATAGTGTATATATTTTATGTACATTAAATAGTATAGATTTAATATTAATTTATATAAACATATATATTTATTCTTAAGGGATTTTGTCCCGGAATAAAACTGATTTTCTATCTATATAGATAAAACAAAAAATACTGTATATAGGTATGTCTTTGTTATTTATTTTATTTTATTTATCTTTAAGTTTATTTTATGTTTCTTTATTGTATATACTTCTTAATTATTTTTTAGTTATTACTTTACTCATATTTTAACTTATTTATGTATATTTTCTGTAAATAAGGTGAGAATGAACTTTTTTCTCATTATAACCGTTGTCCATATTGTGACTGAATGGTTGTATTTTATGTAAAATAATACATAGTATGAAACTAATTTTAACTAATATATATATATATATATATAAATATATATATATATATATATACATATATATATATATATATATAGAGAGAGAGAGAGAGAGATTAATTGCGTTTTATTTGTCATAAATGTAAATTTATATTCATATTTTATGTAAATGAGATGAGAATGAACTTTTTCTCATAATAACCGTTGTCCGTATTGTGACTGAATGTTACTTAATATCATAGTTTAAAAAAATTATAATATATAACTATTAATCATATTGGCAATATTAAATAGTTTTATATGACAACCTCTAATATTATTAATATTCTTAGATTTTGCATTATTTGTTTTATTAAAAATGGTTTGGATACCTGATGGAAAAGCAGGAAAACAAAACAACATGCATCGCTCAATCGATGCAAATTGAATTCCGCTAAAAATTAAGTTGTTCTTTGAAATACAGCAAACTAATGAAGTCTTTATATTACATGATATTGAATTGAAAATTTCATAGTCGTACAATCCTTTGACCTTTTTGTCATTTTAATTTGGGTTAATTTATATTCGATACTTTACCGAAAAAAACGTTAAAACACATTCAAGCTAAACACATTACCATGTTATTATTAACAATTGATTATAATTATTTTAATATATTATTTATTCCTAATAGATTGTATATTTCTATATATTCCTACATATTGTCTATGTGTGTTGCATCTATTACGAATTCATAAATAAATATTATGGGATTATTTCTTATTAATATTGAACGTAGTTCTATGTATTATGTAAATAGTTTTATTTTTTGGTTTTGTATATATTGTTAGTTCACTTAAGTTTTTTTATTTTCTGTAACAGTTCTTCTGTTCTGAAGTAGTTTTTTTTCGTTATTCTTAAGGGACTTCGTCCCACAATGAAGTTATTTTTCTATTTCTATTTCTAAATAGAACGATAAAGTATGCCAATAATAGAATGACTTGGTCACATTTCACACTTTCTAAAGGTCACTACAGTACAAGAATAGATACTAGAAATCAATATCCTTCCTCTTCTATTTTATCAGTTGACATAATCAATTATGATCAACTAAAAAAAAAAAAAAGAAGAAAAAAAAGAAAAATATGAATGAATAATGATGATTCCTCGTAAAAATCATTATATCCATCATCAAATTAAATATTTTAAAATAGTTAATGGTTTTTATTCGTTTTATAATGTCAAGACGTAATTTAAAGATTCTTTAAAATTACAAAATCTTGAATTTACTCAAGTGATAAACAAATATATATACCTACTTATGTCATAATTCTATGTTTACACCATAAGTTAATTTATTTAAAAGTATAGTTCCATTACTTGCTTATTAACAGTGATTTTAGACAAACATTTTATTAATAATGCAGCAATAATTTTTTTAACAGGTACTTAATAATTATATCGATAAAGTTATTAACTTGACTATTCTGGAGAATTGGTAGTTTTTTTAAGGAAAAGAGTAGTATTTTTAGGAAATCTACTCGAAAATGCAATCATGACGTAATATTAGTTTCACAAATTCTTACAAATATAAATTATCTACCATAGTAAATGACAGAGGAAGATACATTTGTCAAAATGTAGCTGTTTCGTTTCAGATAATTGTTATAAAAAAACAAAAACAAAAAAACAAGATACAGGTGATAGCTCAACTACGTCTGAAGTAAAGGTGTAAAAAGTTAATCAGTGCTAAGCCGCGGTTAAATGATCTAGGGGTCGACAAAAACGTAGATGGGAGGATTAAGGTAGGTCTGACCTCGAAGTTTTTGTATAATGGCGCTTTAAACCTTCGCTCCTCTATGGTCCTTTTATTTATTGATTAGTTTAATTAATTTAATGAGTTTAATTAGTTCAATATTTAATTAATACAAACATTACTCCGTAATAATAATTTAATTATCTAATGTAATCTGTAAAGTTATACGAATGGATTGTATGAGAATAATAATTTTTTAGGAATTCATAATAACTTATATTTTGACTTATCTTCTCAAAATTAGTTGTTTTTTTTACGCATATATTATTTTCAATCAAATTATTGAGAGAACGAATTATTACTAAAATTAATGGAAAAAATCTGTTAGATTTCATTAAACTTTTCGAATATCATAAAGATGGTCTAGCTAAAATTTTGTAAATATGAGCTCAAAATTTTTCCGGTTTGCAATTAGAAATGAGAAAAAAAGTAGACATAAAAGAATATACAGAAATATAAAAATAAACTATATTCTGGGACCCTTAAGAATAACAATTGAATGCAGATAATTACAATTATACAAATAATTACAGAGCTGTACTTTTAAGAAAGTTTTTAATAATTTAAACTTATTCACCGTTGATTTCAAAACTGTACTATAGTGACAGATTTTATATATCAAACATTGTTACAAAAAACGCACAATTTTCTAGTTTCATACAGAGAAAATTCATCTAACAATAAGTTCATAAAGACTTAAGGTTATGAAATGTCACTTAACGAATTTTTGCTATAAACCGCCTTTAAGTATGTATATATCTATCAAAAATACATTAAAAAAAACAGATAAGCAATCGTGTAACAATATATTTGCTACTAAAAAATATAATAAAATAAATAAGGCAGAAAAGGAAGTTGAATTCATTGTTGAGAGGTTTTAACAATAAAAAAATATAGATACGCATTTGCTATTTAAAAGATTTAAATAAATGCTCCTAATTTTATAGTAAAAAAATAAAAAAGTATAAAAAAATAATCTGTATTCAAAGACTTAGATTGAAGAAAAAAATACAGTGAGGAGTTTATTCAAGAATAGTAAAAATGAAACACAACTCAATGAAAGGAAAATCTCAAAAGGGGAGTTTATGGACGTGGAGTCCCCAAATTCAATGAAACTTTGTTTGGTGATCCTAGGTCGAAAAATATTAGCCTATGTCCGAGGGTAATGCGAAATCAATGCAGAGCTAAGTTAGAAAACAGTAATATAAAAAAATAATAAAAGTTTATAAAAACCCTCGAACATGGGACCCTTGTCATACACATATTTATAAATAATTACGTCTGATGGATATGTAAACTTCAATAAAAATTGTAATAATTTTCATAATTTATAATCTATATAAAAAAAAAAACCTGTACTACTCACAGCCCATATACGGGGTCTTGGGTTCAGTTTAGTGTTGCCCAAAATAGGTCTTAATCTAGCAGTCTTAGTCTTGGTCTTTTGCAAGACCAAGACCAAGACCGCCTTATTTGATGCAAGACCAGACCCTGCATGACTTACAAGACTGCAAGACTCTTGCAGTGAATTCAAACTGAAACTATTTTCAGATATAGTACGGTGCTTAAACATTTTACCGTGCCTTAAATCTGAACAGCGTTGTTTTTCTTGTTGAATTGTATATATGATTACAGCTTTCCAAATAATAACAAAAAATTAATCATTTGCCAGGACCGAAAAAATATATAAAAAAAGCGTTTTTATAAATAAAAATTAAAAGAAAATATTTACTAATACTTGACCGTTTTAGTCACTTGAGGAAAACCTCTCAGAAGTGGATACTTACGGGAAAATCATAAATTTTCCGCTATAGAGGGATGTCTGGTTTATAAAAAATGGAAGAATAACAGGATAAAATAAAAAAAGAAAACTAAAATTATATTTTATAATTTATAAATCGTGTAAATAAAATCGTTAAATTTACAATTTAAAAATATTTTTATGAGGAAATATATATTTTTTATAATGAAATTGCACGTATGAAACGTAAACTTGTTTGTATTTGTCAGTTTTTTGGCCAAATGTGTATATTTTTTTTGTTCATCATTGTTATTCTGACGGGACTTTGTTCTAGAATAAAGTTTCTTTAATATTCTATTCTTCACTTGGATGTCATGGAGTGATGTTCGATTAGCTGTTCATTTAGTTCTGTCCTGTTGATGCCTGAATAAGCGAAACGTTGGCAGATTTTGTTTTCTTTGTCTACATTTTGAAGAAATGATGCTGTGTGGTTTGGAATTTTCCAAATTATAACCTTACATTGGTAACAATATATTGATTGATTTTATTCTATAACTCTTCCATTCCATATTATCGGGGGAGGGAGGAGAGTTATCACTATCCTTCTTGACAACGCCTTAATGTATATTCAAGTTAATTTTATTAATTTGGTTCGACTTTACTATGTTTATGTCAATAAAATATCTAAATGTACCTATTCTTTAGATTTAAGATCTAAAGTAACATATTTAATACATAGCAATAAGCTAGTGGGTAACTGCGAGAATCTTGCGCAAGACCAAGGTTCAACAATAGTTCAGTACTATTTAGGGAAAGTATAATTGTGCTTTATTTAGTCAACGGTTATGCAAGGAGATGATTTGACCGAGATCAGGCTCAACCGCCAGGTTTTTCTCCCTTAATTTATTATTTAATTAACGGTGCCCACTTTATAGAGACTGGATGTGGCCTCAGAAGGGTCTCCTGATCTCAGGATCGCCCAACGACTGGCAAAATAAAAAAAAAAAAATTCCCACATGAGCCGTGATTCGAACCCGGAACCTTGAACATTGGAAGATCAGTGCAAAAAAAAAAATGATATAAAGAGTTATAATTCTGAGTACTTTTACTAACGGCCTAAAAAGCTGATTAACCATCTGTATGTGCCTTCCAGGGCTGAGACCAACCCTACATTCATTATGTAAGGGCGTATGAGAAGGGCGTATTGTTCTCCTAACCCCTGCAATGTCCTACTGCCCGAGACTATTTTTCATAACTTCATTTAAACCACTCGTGTTTTCTTGTTGAATTAAAAATGATTCAGAACATTTTTCCTTTCATAGAAACTCTGTTGTTTGGTGGGTTTTTTTTTTTTTTAGAACCTTTTCTATAGCACTTTATTATTCTTAATTAACTGTTTCTGGTCATTTAAATTATAAACAAAATTTTTCGTGACAGTTCATATTAACGCTCGGAACGTTAACTTCTTTATTGAATATTTAATAGTTGACTGTTGCATTATTAAGGAAGGAGATGATCCGGGGTGGCGGTAATGAATAGACTAAATAGTGGCAAAACTATTTTATTAAAATCCAACGTTTTGACCCGACTTTGCAGGTCTTCTTCAGGGCTAGAACGGACAAGATACAAAAATATATAGATAATTGTGGAATTTATATAATATTTATAATTTTGAGTTTAAAATGGGTTTATAATCTTCTGTCCAAATATTATGTAACTTCCGCAATTATCTATATCTTTTTGTTTCTTGTCCGTTCTAGCCATGAAGAAGACCTGCAAATTCGATCGAAACGTTGGCTTTTAATAATAGTTTTGCCACTATTTAGTCTATTTATGACCGCCATCCTGGACGATCTCCTTCCTTGTTAAGTTCTTTAATTTATTAATTTGAATTAATCTCTCTTAATTAATAACTTTGGTTTGTTTTATTTCTATAATTTTTTTTTAGTTTGAATATTTAAGAGAGTCGAAAAGAGAAAAAGTTCTACAAAACAAACAAATGTCGAGGGTATTGTATAGAGGGTAACAGTTACCAGAAGGCCTCGACAGAGCGTGTTCAATATAGAGGATAAAATGACCATGTGGATAGAGTTAGATGATTAGAAAGATGACCTTAAGTGTCAGGCGGATCAGCATCCAATCACTCTTGGTCTGCGGTATAAGGGATCAACCTTAGCAAGGATGGTAACCACAAACGGAGGAATCAATCTCCTGACTTAGTATATACGAATACAAGGTTAAGAGTTAACTGGATGTACTGAAATCAAAAGCATTCTGTTGAAGACCAAAAAGAGTATATGTATAATGTGCTGATCAACTGCGTAGAGATCTACACCCTGGAGGGACGGAGATCCGAGGACCTTATATTTCGTATAAAGGACTGCGGTAATCATTCCGCCAAGACTAAATCGGCTATCGAGAGCCGTTACAATAACAGTTATTTTTAAGCTTTGATCAGTAAACTTTATTAATAAAAAGTATTTACAATCTATACACATATTTCAATTTACAATTTGAGTATTTTATCATATAACAATAAGAAATATAAAAAAATTCGGTATATTGCACGAGCGAGCTTGTATGGCACTGCCAGATAGTGGGAAGGTGAACTAGTTGTTCCTTGTAGCAAGTGACGGGAACCGCCACACAAATAATAACTGTTTGATCTGTAATTTGGTGAGAGCCAAATATTACCCATTCATATATAATTCATTGATATTACGCTGTTTATTGTGAGAATTGGTGTGGACTGTATGAGGTTGGATTACTGAAATTTAATACATGATTAAATTAAACAAATGATTCAAAACATTTATTATATTGTGAATACAAATAAAAGAAATAAAATTTGTGCACTTGTACAATTTTGTTGTTAGTAAAAGATGAAATAAATATTTATATTTAATTGCTAATGGCGAATTTAAAATTTTGTCATATGACATTGCCAAGTTGAAATTGATTTTGCTTCTGATTGAAATTTACTCACTTGTTGTTTGAATTGAGCTGCTTTTTTTGGCCTCCTCTTATTCCTCCTCATACTTCCTCCATCAGTCTGTTTTCTTGTGGTTTAACAACTCATTTTTTTTCTTTTACTCTTCTTTTTTTTCTTTCACTGTTACTTAATTTCTGGTGGAAATAAAGTAACAGTGTGCTCACTTCACCGAGGACTTGGATTAACAGTGCAGGAATACTTTGCATCAAAATGGAGGCCAATAAAATGGTGGTGAAGTCCAGAACTGTATAGAATTGTTTTCCTCATTTGCCCCTTTTGTGTTTCAGGGTAATAATATCCCTGAACAAAACAACAGATAAGAATTATTAATTAGGGCGAAAAGTTTTGAAAATGTTTCCCTATATAACCTGAATATTATTCATATAAAAAAGATCAGATCATCATACATTTTTACAATTTTGAAAATATTCGTTGAACTCAGAAAAAAAAAACTACAGTGTGTGCTTAAGGTCATACGATAAAAGTGAAAACATCAAGGCGGGAATAATAATGTGATTTTTTTTTTTAGTTCTATACGAGTATTAACATCGTTATGATTTTTTTTTTTTTTCATCGATCTTCTGTTACAGAAAATATTTAAATATTTAGCAACATAATTACAGAAAACTATGCAGTATTGCTACTTTTTTTTAATTAAAACTTCTGAAACTGAAGTAAGTAATTTGTCAAAATACTATCAAATACAACAAAACAGTCGTTTTGAACATTTGGAATAAAATATCTCAAAATTTAAATCCATGGGGAATTTAGAAATCAATTCGCAGAAGACAACACAGATTTTTTTTTTAATTAGCCGTAAAAACAAGAAATTAACTGTTTTTATTCGATTTTCTGTTGCACTTGATGTTATTTCGTAGTGTTGCCCAAATGCGAGACTGAGGCGAGTCTTGGTCTTCTAAACTTATTCTTGGTCTATTTCTTGGTCTTGCGCAAGACACTCGTAACAGTCTTGCAGTTACCTATTAGCTTATTACTAGAGAGATATTATTGTAATTTTTTAGATAGGAGAAACCTAACTAAGTTTGAATGAAAAATTAGAAGAGTTAAATGCAAAAGTATCTGGGTTACACCAATGCTTTACTTATAGTAACTATAATTGTCAAGTATTAGTAACTATTTTGCCTCAATTTTTATTTAAAAAATCGATTTTTTTTTTTACCAGTCTTGGTCTAGCATTTTGCAAGATTTTGGGTAACACAAGTATTTCGACAAATTACTGCCTCCCGTTACAGAAATTTTATACCAATGTACCAATACTGCATAATTTAATGCATAACACATCGCAGTTTTTGTTTTCTGTGCTTAACGAATATTTTCAAAATTATTAAAATTTATGATAGGCAGGTGTCGTTTTTTTTTTAATGAATAATATTCATATTTTGTAGGGAAAAAATTTTCAAAATCGCCCTGATTAATTATTATTATCTCCTAATGATAACAAAACAGCATTGATTGGATATATTGATGATTGGATGTATTTTATAATTAACATCGCGTTGGTGCTATGTTCGAATTACGTAGGCGAGAAAATGAACTAGAGCGTGGGCATCAGGGATTCATCTTTCTATTTATATAGAAGATAAACCAACAACAGATTGCCTCGATAATTCGATAATTAGGTTGATTTAGTGTCTCTTAATAATGAAATTAATTAAATTAATAAATATAAATATAAACGATCAAATATAAAAATCAATAAATAATAAATACAAAAATCATTGCTAAGAACCTAAATTCTGACTAATTTAAATCTGATGAGCTTAATCCTTAATGAACATACGGTATAAGCGGAACTATGTAACGTAATGTTAATTTATCAAAACAATGTTTAATAATTAAACAACTATGCAAAGTGCAATATGAATAATATTTCAGGAATAATAACAGATTTATCTCAAGCATTATCAATTAATTATATATTAAATCTTCGTAAATATAAAAAATAACTTTTTCTGCAGTGTAATGATTTAAGGAAGAATATAAAGTAATTTTTAAATAGTAAGTAGGTTGTGGACTTCATTTGTACGCTCTAAAGTTATATGCCGCGGAAGAGAATCTATTTTATATATATATTTTTTATAGTTTATATAATAATACAATCTGCCTCATTGAAGGGCAGTTGTTATTATAAGCAACCTGCCTAATACTAGTTATTAGGGCTACATGAGTTCATTGGTAAAAGAAATACTTTTTTTTATTATTATTGATGATATTTACAACTGTATTACAAATAAAAATACATTCAGTAAATGTGAACAAAGAATAAAATAACATGAAACCACTCTTTGAGAAACTACCCACTGGTAGCACTCTAAAAATGTATTTACAAAAGGAGATCTCGAGGCCATCTTCTTTTCAGACGCCCTGGAGGAAAAGAAATACTAAAAAAAAAAAACAGGAAGGTAATATATATAATATATTTTACTAAATATATATATATATGTATAAGAAAAAATAAATAAATGTTAAAAATAAATAAAAGTATCAGATTATTAACATCTGCACAAAATTTCGTGAATGGCTTTATATTATTGTCACCTACAATTTATTTATTGGAAATTTTCGGAAATAGGGAGTTTCCGATGTCCAATTTGGAGATCTGTAAAATTTGTCTACTTAATGAAGTACTAAAAACTCATGAACACCGTTTGTTTTCAACTAGATCTGAAAATCGAGAAATAAGGTGGGCCTACAAAAATATTGGGCGTTTGATGTGACCTCCACCCCCAACATGTCAAAATAACGAGGTTAAGATCTTAATGATAAAACTATGCTTATCACCAATACAAGGTAATACTGTACAAATGTCAATCTTCGACTATTTTAGGAATATCGTTTACAGCGAGATCGTGAAAACTTGGCCCTCCCGACTGGAATATCAAGTATTACAAACTATTTTGCCTCAATTTTTAATCTAAAATACTATTTTTTATTAACAGTCTTGGTCTTGGTCTTGCGACAGTAGGCGGTGTTGGTGTTGGTCTTGCGAAGTGCATTTTGGGCACTACTAGTTGGAGACGTATCTACTATTATCATCTATTTGAAGTATAATTATATGGTACTCCTGAAATTATGCGAAGAATTATTTCAGAATTCATGGATAGAAATACGCACTTGAAAATTAATGGTAATGCTTCAGGGAACTAAGATCTCACCACCACCCTCTCCTTCCGTATCCTGTGGTTATTTATCGTTTCCTACTTTGGGCCGATTCCGCTATTTCTTCTATGTTATTTAACACCCTATACTTCTGCCAAAAATTTACCGCTCAACACGTTTTATAGATTTAATAACATCAAATATTTCTCATACAAATTTTGTATATATGTCCTAAGACATATTCATATAATAAAAACAAATCTGAAACCAGTAGTATGATGAATGAGGGTCGGATTTCAAGGATTTATCCTTTTTACTTTCACTATATATGTAACATATAGTAAGGGTAAGTGTTGCGATCATGATTTTGATTTTGAATCATAAATTCAATTTTTCGACTTAATTCACGGGTAGGGAGTAATTGATTATTATTTGATGTCTTAGCACTGTAAACACTATAAATTGAAAAGATTTATAAGCCATCTCTATACGCTTACAACCTATGTAGGGTCTCTATCTTTGCATGGCTGCCATTTTGTATTCCTGCGGCTATATGCTGGCAGACGTGCATTTTTCAGGTCTGTGGATAGGACAAACCTTAGTATGAAATACGACACCTTTTTTTGCTATGGGCTCCAAGACTAATATTCAAGAACTAATATTCAAGAAAACGGAACGTCTACGTTTTGAGTCTGAGGAAGTTATCAATTTCCTACTTTGGCTCACAGAAAAATAGGCTATTTATACAGGACGTTTCGTTTGATTCGATTGCCAAAGTTATTACAGAACATTCCACAAGAATACAAAACGTGGATGATTCTCTTTGTTAACATTTTGAAATTAATGTTAAAAAAACTCCTCCCGATTATTGAATCTCCGTAGTATGTTAACTTTTCGATGGAACCTATCAGGTCGTTCCTGAGCACAAATCCGGCTCTGCTAGATTTAATGGATTAATGGAATACATTGATGGAATTAGTGCTTAGTTTAGGGACGGACTCTTTTTTATTATTAAGTAATGTTAATTCTTAAAATTCTAATTTTTGAAAACATTAAGATTTAATGTTGCTAATCAGTGTTACCATGTTCTTTTTTGTTATAGCTCTACAAATAATTTTGTATGTTTATGCCAATTACTATTGCTAACATATGATTAAGAGAATCTATTGTTTTATTTTTTTAAGATTAAGATATTTCTTTTTTTTTATCCTTAAGCTTGGAACTTATTTGTTATCATTCTATGGACTATACCTGAAAGAACTTAAAACAGCAATGGATGCTACAGCCAAATTTGCAAATTGCAATAGCTGTAATATTTATTTTCGAAAATTTTTTTTTTTTCGTTGAAGTATTGTATTGAACGAAATATACATACAAAGAACATTATTAGAACAATGAAAGCAACTAAACTGCTGAGTAAGATAAAAAATCAGATCATATACCGATGCCCTTGAAGTAATGTGTTGAGGAGGTTAATAACCAAGGCAGGATACCTGTAAATATAGTTTCCTTTTATTTATGAACACTTTCTTGAGGAACGTATAGAGCATGTTTAGTGAAAAATAAACCTAATTATTAAAGTAAAAATATTAATTATTATTATAAATTAATTATTATTCATATAATGTTTTAATACGTATTTTTTTTCAATGCGTATAATATCCATACAAATGCCGGACAATATCATTTCAATGTGCTGCATTTCTTTATAAAAATTAATTCCATAAAGACACACACATATTAATATATATATATATATATATATATATATATATATATATATATATATATATATATATATATATTGATATTTGCAATCAATCAATTTTTAGCAATGTAATCAACTTTTTTTTATGAAGTAGATATTGCAGAAATCAATTTTAAAAAATACACGGCAGGCGGACCGAAAATAAATTATTAAATAGTATAATGATATTTATACGTATATGAAAAAAAAATTATAAATTACCTCTTTTTTTTTTATTTAGTTTGAATCAAATAATTTAAGTAAAATTATACTGATTTTTTGTTCTTAAAATATTATCTATGGTTTGAATGTCAATTGTGATTTTTCAACGATGAGCTTCAAACCCAACGTTTGCAATCCAAGCTTAAACCCTCAAATTGGAAGACAAGGGTACTTGATTTCGGGGTTTCCTACCCCTAGAAGGGTTGCCTCCACTTCGGATAGGAACCCCATCTACCCCCGAAATGCCATTTCGTGCACTTCGCAATGGTTGCACCGGATTAAGTTACGACATATGACCGTTGAACGTAAAATTTATATTATATATATATATATATATATATATATATATATATATATATATATATATATATATATATATATAGGATATATTTTTATGTTAATTATAATATTATAATAATTATTATTAATATTATAATAATTTTTATTAATATTATACTTTTTTATTAATATTATACTTTTTTATTAATATTGATAATATTGACCAGTGGGTTTTAAGTTGCCGAGTTCATATAATTCCTTAGTTATAAAAGAAATCAAAACAAATAAAAATCATTAAAACATATCATAAAAACATACACAAAGAAAATCAAAGCCTTCCTTTGAATTAAAGTATAAAAAAAGAGTATCTGTTACTTATTCAAATTCATGGAAATATATATTTTATATATTTTTTTTTTTGGAATATAAGATTCTGTCACATGTACAATAATTATAGTGAGGTATGACTATATAGTGAATATCATACTAAATAAATAGGAAATATATAATAAACATATAATAAAAAAAGTATATACAATAAATAAAAATAGAATAACGTAAAGTTAATTAAAAAACGAAAAAAAAAAACCAGACATACCATTTTACATTATCTTATGAATATAAACATTTTTTTTTCTTTTCATTTTAAATATTAAAATTAATAAAATTAAAATTAGATAATTGCAGTATATGTAACATGTTCAGAAAATTTTTAAACTTGTAGAGAACTTGATAAAAATATAGTATATTGTTTTTAATTTACTTTATTATTTTTTAATGCTATAATTAATTAATTAGTCAGTACTTAATTATTAAAAACATAGAAATTTTATTTACTGAAGTCAAATATAAAAATTATTATTACTAGTTATTTAATTACTGAATAGTTTCCATTACATTTAATGAAAATTCTTATAAAGTAGCGACCAGTTCAAAAATTCATTCCACTTCTAAAGTTTTATTCCAGTCGACAGAGAGCAATAAGAAACTTAAGGAATTTCATCTTGTGAGGAATGTGTCATGAACTGAGCGCGCGTTTCATTTATTTTTATTGTCCAGATAAGAAAAAAAAAAATGCTTTGCAACAGAAACCCATCTGAAACTAACTTAGCGAAGTCCTAAATCCGGATCTTCCAATGACAAGAAATAGCCGATTGGGTTTTTTTATAAACCGAAGTAAGAATAAAGTTTTGTACAAACTAATTTTGTTTTGTGCCTCTAGCTTCAATAAACCAAGTTTGTCGAAGAGTTATGTTGATTGTTTTAAAAGGCGGGTGGAGGATGGTTTCGAAAACTCTAGCAAACTAAATTATTGGGCCCTACTTTGGTAACTTCTAGCGGAAACTTCAAAACATAAAGATTTCGTAACTTCAGTAGAAGTTTTCAAGTGATAATACAAAATTACAATATAATTTCTATCATCCAATTCGATAATTTTACTTTATTATCATCGTTTTAGAATCAAAAAGTTTTTATTTTTGCTCTACCAAGATCTTCCATATCATCTGAACTATAGGAAATCGTATGATTTTTTTATAAGTTGAAATGTCCTCTTTTTGTGGTTTTAAGTTCCATAAATACGTTAGATATTTTTCTCTCTAATTTTTTTCCACTTCGATGATGGCTGCCTTTTATACGGTAGACTGACTGGTGGACTTCGAGATCAGATCGAAGATACTAATGAACTGTTTCGTTAGATTCATCTTCCGAGTCCTCAGGCGCTCCTAATTCTCCAGTTGTTATATTGAGTTTAAGTGGCTCCATCCAACTTCTCCGACGGCAATATATTACCTAATAGCATTCTTTTACCAAACCTTCATAACCAAAAAATCTTCTTACATAGTTGATTTGATTATTTCGGTCCTCTGTCCATTAGCGGATCCAGGATTTAATTTTTTTAGAGGAGGGAGGCGGATTCAGCCCGTAAGCTTTTTTTTGTATATATATATATATATATATATATATATATATATATATATATATATATATATATATATAACGATAATTTGCTTTGGGAAAAAAAAGAACCTAACAACCTGTATGAAATGGTATTTAACTGATTCTTGAAGTCCTATTAAATGTAATTACACAAACAATAATACTTTATGAGATAATTTTTTTCCATAAAACTTGATTATTGGCTTCAGCCCGAACCCCCCCCCCCTTCCCCTCCCTCAACAGCCCACGAACCTCATAGAACTTTTCCTTTAAAAAATGTTTTATTTTATTTTTTAGTCATTTACATACTATTGTTTAAGCTGTATGTATTCCTTATTCTTATGATTGTTTATTAATGTATTTTTTACTTTCCAACCTATACTAGGTAAGGAAAGTATTGCAATCGGATCAAATTTCCGACATGCGGTTTTCGACGGATCTATACGTTTCACAGCCCCCTGAGTCCGAAAAACACATTTTTAGCCATTTGATTGTCTGTCTGTCTGTCTGTGCCAAGATTTCCTCGGGAACTACTGAACCGATTTTGTTGCTTCTTTTTTTATTTTGTAGGGTTTCGACTACTGATGGCTGTGAAAGAAATTCATTGCTCCATGCTCAATAGCTTGGGCGCAATAAATGAAAAACACGTTTTTCTATAGACTGTAGAGCAAAACCGGCTCAAACGATTTTGATGAAACTTTCCTATAATGTTCTAATCACTGTTCTTTCAACTTTCGTATATAAACTAAATTCCCCAAAAAATTCAGGAAAAAAAGTTATAAGGAAAAGAAAAATGTTATGGGGCCTAACTCCCTAAGTATATATTATACGGTGAAATTTATAATAAAACTTTTGAAAGGTAATTAAATTACCAACAAAACAAAACAAAAATCATCGGAATCGAACCAGTATTAGCGATGATACAGTTTATTCTATTTTTTACACATTTTTTTAAGTTATTTTATTACTTTCCTACCTATACTAGGTAAGGAAAGTATTACAATCGGGTCAAATTTCCGACATGCGGTTTTCGACGGATCTATACGTTCCACAGCCCCCTGAGTCCGAAAAAACGGCTCTAACAATTTTGATGAAACTTTCCTATAATGTTCTAATCACTGTAAGCTATAGCAAAAAGTTTTTGATCAGCAATATTAGTGAGTATTGAATTTTTTACACTGATCTACCTTAAGTTGGTTCCATTGCCTTAATTTATCAAATAAATCGTACTCAAATCTTTTGTTTGTTTAATTTTGAGGAAAATAAATTTAGTTCAATTCATTTTTGTTTCTTCATGAACATTTGTAAAGATATAAAAACTTTTCTGAAATAGGTAGGAAAGTCGTGTGAGTGGACACACCAGATGTTTTCTTTTGTGACTGTTCATTATTGTTATTCTAAGGGGACATCGTACCAGAATAAAATTTATTTTCTGTTCCATTCCATATTTATCCACCTCCTTTAAAATCAATCTTCTGAATATAAGAAGTTAGTGTAAATTATCATATTTATGTTATGAATTTACTGAATTTGCCTCTCTCTAATAGGGTCATTAGCAATTCTTTACTCAGATTTTCTACATTCTATAGAGAATCCCGTTTTATTTCAAGAAATTCGTCAGGATTTTAACATCTCTCTCCGTATCCTGTAATATTTCCTGGACAGTTCTGTGTATTTTAAGGTTCTTCCTTGTGGCTGCATAGTGTTTACAGCCCACGAGTATGTGGTTCACGGTTAGGGGTGGTTAATCAGAAACCACATGTTAATCAGAAGAACCACACCTGACACAGGTAGGTTGTTCTCAACCGTGGAGAAGGTAGCGGTGCGAAAATTCACAGTGACCAATTCGGAGGCGACACAGGACTATTTCCTCTTTCCTTGATTTCCTGTTACTCGTGCACCATTAGCACTGTTTGCTTCTATCTGGACTAGTTTGGAGGGGTTTCTTCTCCAGGTTCCATCCCATCGAGCTATTATCTGGAATTTCGCTTGCTTCACCCAGTCCTCTAGAGGAAAATAATCAATGAATTTTACCTCAGTATTGTCATTAGTTCGGGCTATTCGGGATGCTACACCTGCCTTTTCATTGCCCAATGAAATCTTTTACATTCCTAATAATAGTAACAGTAACATACTGTTACATTTTACTGTTATTTTATAATTATCTGAATATTATCTATGTTTCTTATCGGTAAAAATATGTGATTGCAAACGGATTTTTATTAATCTATAATTTTATTATTTAATTATATTTATCCTTAATTTTAATTTTAAAATTATATCGCTCTATAATTTAATTCTTTCTCATCAATTTTACCCCAGACAAATGACCACTTCTACAGTTCATTATTTCAATTTCATTTTTCTTCTTCTTCGCAAACATCCTGTTTACTTGCTATAAAAAACTTTATTTAGTATCCTCATAGAAGAATAAGACGAAAAAAAAAACGGCGTTTCCGACTACTTGTGCAATTACTTGCCAAACTCTCCTACCTTCCAATTTATTATAAAAAGCCCACAAACATGACTCTAATGAGGTCTACTAGGAAATTCTGGGTTGAGCCTTGGATATCCACTCAACCGTCTAAACGACATCATTATACAATATCAAATTCTTCGTAAAAATCCTCAGAGCTCCTTAATATACCACAAATAAATTTATCCGTACTGAACATTTATCTAACCTTCCATAACAATATCTACACCCACTAGTTATCCTGGCTTGGCAATCGATTTCTGATAATCCTTCTTGGCTTCTGAAAAGAAGATGGCCTCTGGAACTTCTAATATAGAACTTTTATTAGAGTTGTAACCCGTAGGTCATTTACATGTCGCTGTTATATTAATTTGTAGAGCAATAAATGATAATGAATATATTAATAAAATTATCTATGCACGGGTGAACAATCCCCCTCCTCAGGTCGATGGCGCCAAAACCTATCCTTCCTCCTAAGATATTTATTAATTTTTCTCAAAAGCAGAGCAAGTGAAAGTAGAATTAGAAAAATCGCAGATCATATACAATTACACTTGCATTCTGTTCTATGTTTTACCCTTGCTCCTTATTCCGCAAATGCATAATAAATATGCCCCCTAAAAAATTCAAAACCCCGTCAAAATATGCCACCTTAAAAAATATCGATGACGCAACTTGAGTCATGAAACCTCCTTCTGGGCACACCTGGACGGATGAACTAAAATTCAGGCTAGGTCGATATCCCCATCTACTATCGATAGTCACAATTATATTGCAATAATATTGCAAGTATCTAAACTCTGCGCTGAGCTCATTAATGGGGATCGGAAATCCATCAGACCGTTCCGATGAATCCATAAACGGAATTCAGCGGTTCCATTGGCTTTTGAGGTCAAAAAATTCAGTATATAAATATTTCCTTACATATTTTTTATTTGTTCTGTGACTTCTGTAAGTGATAACCTTCCGCTGGAACCCAGCAGGTCGTTCCTAAATTCAGTTTAAACGCCGAGATTTAAAAACGCCCCTAATGTCATTTACAAAAGGAAGCTAAAATGCCATTATATACCATCGGTGGGAAAGCTACCTATATGTGGCCTCCGTTATGTAGCCACATACGATTTTGAGACTATTATACTCGGAATATAGAGCTAGAATTATTAATATTTAATTATTTAGGTAATGAAAATTTGAAAATTAATAGAAAATATTCATTATATATATATATATATATATATATATATATATATATATATATATATATGGCTGTGTGCATTTAGTGATGAGAAAAACAGCTTCCCCTGGAATCCAGCAGCTCGTTCCTAAACTGAGCATAAATGGCTGTCTGGATTCAATCAACTGACGGATTCCTTCGCTGGTATTAGTGCTGGGTATGAAACTTGTACTTTCTCAATGAATGACTGCATATTTGGTTTCGTGGCTTTTGTAAATGATCTTTTCAGAAATAAAATATGGCTTTCAGAAAGACGAATACCGGATGTTTGAAGAAAAAAAAAACTACTAGTTTTATTTATTTAAATTTAAATTAATTAATAATTTAACCTACTCTTCATAAAAAATCGATGCAATATATATTAAATTTTTAAAAAATCATTAAAATGGAAAAACCTTTTCCATGAACCAGCGGAAGTCCTAAATAAAACAAAAAAAAAACGTATGAAAATTAAATTCCACTACAAATCATGAACCATTTCCATTCGAATTTATTAAAAGCCATGTCCTAGGCCATAATTTAAGATAAAAAAGAGTTGGCTGCGAGACCTCGTAAATATAATAGTTGAAGGTCAGGATGCACAACTGGATGCTGTGACGCTAATAAATATTCATATCATAAATTCCTCACAGAATCTCTAGTTTATTTAATAATTATAAACCCTAATTTAATATTTACAAATATTTTCCTAATAATTATATTTAAGGTGTCAGAATTGATTTTGCTGCAGTTTAATTATTAATGTATGTTTATTATGTACAGTTTTCCAAGCTTTAAATAAATATTTTTTTTTAATTTACTTATTCATACTTGGCTGTCACCAATAATTAAAGTTGATTTATGACAAAAAAAAATAGGAATATAAAACATAAATATTTTATAGGGAAACTATAAGGAATGATTATAATAGTAAAATAAATAATATGTCATTTTACTAGTAATTCCTATCTCAACGCTATATATAATATAAATGTCCTACTAGTACATGTAAATAATTAATTTAAATATATAAATATTTATTAGAAGTGGCTCCACAAATATTTTTAAAAAAATCAAAGTAATTTGACAGATAAGTGTTTTGAAAGACTTATTATGACACGATTGTTTTTTTTTTTAATGTAACCTTTCAACAAACCAGTGTCCCACCAAAAAAATGTATTAGTCAGCAAAAATCTTGTATGTGAACTATTTGATTATACTTATACCTATGATTTTTATTGTATTTTTTATGTCTATGCAGTTAATAGCAGACAAGATAAATATATTACAAACTTAAAACAATACAAATTTCTTCAATTGTAAAATGCAGCAATTACATAAATCATATCCGAAATATTTAAATAATACACATGAACGAACATACATACATATTTTATTATCATATGGACCAAAGATGAGCTTAATATTCATTTTAATGGAGGTTGTGGGGTAGGTTTGAATTAACGAGTTACGTATCTTTATTCTTGCTGTAGTAATGGAATGATTGTATGTATAAAAAAATACAATTTCAACCCTTAATTGACGGTGAAATATAAGTAAAAGATGTTTTTGATTTTTTTTTAAATTACAAATTATATATTTTAGGTATATTCAATTAAGATAGGATATAATAATTTTTTCTAAAAAGTTAATTAATTAATAATCAACAAACTTGGAGCCCTTTTTCATCTCAAAAAATAGATACAAAAACAATAAAATTCTTTATTAATAATTATTAATGTATGTGTAGTTATAAAACACATCTATATAAGTAACTTTCAAACATATCTTTATAAACCGCTAACCACCTATAAAAGAATTTTTTTTTCTTAAAACGTACGTCAAGATGTTCATGTTTTTTTAGAATCGAAATACCACCAAGATTTGACTAACAAAAAGAGGATTTTGCCTGTAGTAAAAAATTAGCATTTATTTTTTTTAAATAAGTTAAAAAATATACTTTTTTTATAATATAAGTAGTAAATGGTATATGAAAATATGTTTTAAAATGTCCAAAAATGTAGGAACGTCACATATGTATATAGATGTGTGATATAACTAAATAAAGGTATTTTATTGTTAATAAAGCATTTTATTGTTTTTGTAACTCGTTTGGGATGGAAAAAAAAAAGGTCATAGTTTGTTATGAAAAAAAATGTTATATTAATAAAAATTTATTTCTTATAAAGCATTGGAAATATATATACTTTTTAAGATTTGGATTATTACTTTTAAATGCTAAAAATAATAAAACATATTAAAAATTGATAATGTTAAAATTAATACAAACCAGAATGGAGACTACGAGGCAAGCGTTGCGAAGGCTAAGAGGACGTATAAGACGCAAACAGCAAGCACGAATGACAAACGCACAAACCACGACGAATGCCGGCGGCAGACTGAGCGGCATTGGCGGACTGGCAGCTCGAGGGAGCGGCGCATGCGCAGTTGCTCTCTATCGAACCTCGGCCGCCCTCCGCTTTAATTAACGGCTCTCTTAGTTCTGCTTCTTCTTGTCTTCGTCTGGCTTCCAATGGCCAGAGGGCGTCTTATTTCATCACGTCCATCACGATATATATATATATATATATATATAATATATATATATATATATATATATATATATATATATATATATATATATATATATATATATATTATGGATTTCGTTACAACAGGCAAGCTAGAGATGTTTTTATATATCTTAACTGGAAGTACTAGATACCAAAATAGATGGATGAAGATGGAAGGATAGGTCGTATGGGAAATACAAAAATTCCATTCATTGATATCGATACAGCGGAATCATCAAGGAATTGCAGCTGTACAATATTGATGCAGTTTGGCAAAAACAGAAGAAAGTAAAAAGGTTGTTTAGCCAACTGCAGTGCTCGATAAAAGCCTGAAGAAATGAACGAGGTTTGGCTATTATACAAGTACAGGATTACCGTAAGATGGTGTAGCTTTGGGTCTGGGTGAGTAACTTTGGAACAGCGGGTAAAAATTATTTTGTGGTGATTCCGTGGAGAATACACTATGTTGGTCAAGTCTGCAAAAGCGTGCTTTGTGTAAGGCATGTACCTGCACTACTACCTTGCGGTAGTTTGAGAACTCGAGTCCACTACACTCGTGCAGTTAGCTTTTATTTATTTCCATTGCTTTTTTCAAAATTCTTGTTCTCATGAAACTTTCGCTTGTTCCTTAAGAGCAGTGTGCCGCAAGGTAGTAGCGCAGAACGTGCGCTCTCCATTCTGACTAAACCAAAACAGTGTATCCAACACGGAATCAACACAAACTAAATTTTATCCGCTGTCCCAAAGTTACCCCATCTTACACTAGCGGATCCAGGATTTAATTTTGGGGGAGGGGCTTCAGCCCAAAAGATTTTTTTTTCATTAATCTTCATAAAAATAATTTGAAAAAAAAAAATTAACTACCTATATGAAATGGTGTTTAAGTGGTTCCTGAAGTCCTACTAAATGCAATTAAACGAACATGAATACTTTAAGAGATAGTTTTTAATACTTTTTGTCTGTAAAACATGGCTATACTTTACCATTTGGGGAGGAGGAGGAGGGAGCTTCAGTCTGAAAGCCTCCCCTCCCCCCGTAAATTTGCCTGTGCCATCTTACGGTGTATAATTCAGTTCTTAATGGCCAAACTCTAGGAAGTGATTTTGGACATAATTTAAAAAAAAAAAAGTTCATTTGATGCATGGTTCAACTATTTGAGCGTAGACTTTTTGAATTGAAAACCTCTTTAGGCGTGTTTTGCGCTTCTTTTGAGATGAGTGAATTAGAATGAGCCGTCAGTTCTCCGATGTGTAACGATCTCCGGTGTGTAAACTCGGCTGGAGTCGACTAATTGAAGTGTTTTTGCATATGAATTAAAATATCTCTGAAACTAAAAATGGAACCTACATACTGTAAATGTTCAGCATTTCATCCTCTTTGTAATAACCTATTATTTAAAATTGTATCTTAACGCAATGACGTATTAGAGAGAGGCAAAAAGGGAAAAAATAGTGTCAAAAACCAAATGATAACGAGTTTTATGGAAAATATAAAATATCTCAGAAATTAAAAATCGGACCTGCATACTGAAAGCGAGAGAAATGCTTAACATTTCATTCCCTTTCTAATGAGCTATTATTTGTAATTTACGTCTCGTATTATTAATTTCTCTTGTTGATGTTTACATTTATATCGTGTGGTATAAACCAACCACGTTAATTTATAATTAATTTATGCATAGTATTTATAAATAAATGTCATAGAAAAAAGTAGGAATAAAAACTTTGTAATAGTTTATCGGTTGTTATTTTCGCTGAAAATACATAATATCAAATCACATAATTTCTCACACAACTAGAAGTGAATCTCAACTCTATTTGGCAAAAAAGCTCAGCTCAATCGATATGCAATTAAAGCATTCTTATGCTTTAAGGAAGTTTTTATAAAAGTGGGGTATATGCAGTTTTTTAAAAATATTTTTATTGCGGTATAATCAATACTACCACACTTAAAGGCACTGAGTATTATGAGTATTAGAGCTGTAAGGCACATTCATACCATATTTATAATGCAACAAAATAAAATATATATGTGTGTGTGAGTATGTATAAAATAATGTATATATAACAATGGTGGAAACATAATTAGAATGGACCAAGGCAGACTAAACAAGAAAGCGTTTCACAGAATCCGTGAATATAAGAGCGTAAGAGGATATGTAAAACAAATGAGAGAGGAAACAAAAACATTGAAAATAACAGACAAAGGAAAATAAAGAAAAACGGAATGGTACTGCGTGGTCAAAAGAGAGGAAGCAAAGGCATGCAGAAATGATGAGAAGATACGAGAAGAGAAAAGCCAAAATGAGATAGGAAAAATAATGATGCGTGGTCTTATAAGGCCGTTCGTGAAAATAAAAAATAAAAAAAATGTATGAACTGTAATAAAAAAAAATAATTATAATTTGAAGTGAAATATAATAGTACAGACACATCTGTAGTCTAGTTGTAGTCCGATAAAATAAAATAAAAAGTTCGCGATGTATTAAGATAGGATTTTTTTTATTTATTTACCAAGAAACATTATGAAATGGGTTTGTATGTTATAATCAGTATAGCTAAGAGTTACATATAATCTGGTCACGTTTATCGATCTTCATAATTATTTTGTTTTTTAAATAAAATTTAAATATTAGTGCTATCTCGTCGCAAGTAGTTTTAAAATTAAGTAAAATGTAGTCCATTTTTAAAATCTCATTCTATATATAACTGCTCCGTTGATGAAACTATCAAACTTCAAGGGGGGAAATGTAACGTGTGTCTGGGACTGAAGGTTGTTAGGAAATATTACCTCTTCCAACATACACTGCAGAAAAGAGTGCCAAAACTAATTTAACTACCTTCAAGTGTCTGAGATGAGCCGGTAACGAAATATTTACGATATGTAAAAATAGGACGAAGTAGTTCTCTCAATACTCTTTCTTTGCAAACAATCCCGTTTCAAATTTATAAACTAACATCTAATTTAATTTCAGTGTCATTGTTTTATTCCTAACATTCGAGTTATATTTGTTTCACAAAATAAAAATGAAGCAATCATAATAAATACAATTTATTTATTCAATTCATGACAATCGCATCCACAAATTACCCCATGCTATTAGTAGAAGAGTCTTGTGCGTTCAGTACTTTATTAGGAAATGCTGTTTCAAGGTCAACGGTTGTGAAGAGTGGTGATTGGGCCTAAATCACACTCAACTGCCTGGTTTCACCTTGAATTAATTATTTAATAATGAGTACTCACGTTAAGAGGCTGAGTGTGCCTCAGGAGATTCCTGTACCCAGAATCAATCCACGGCTGATATAAAAGAAAAAAATAATTCCTTACCATAGCCGGACTCGAACCCAGAACTTAGAACAGAAATAACAATATCTTAGGAAGTCAGCTCCTTACTCACTTAGCTTCCCGCTAACTATAACTTGACAAGTTGACATTTTATTTTGACTTATTAATTTAATTTTATTAATATCAAACTTCATCATGAAATATAAAATTACTCAAACAAAATTGTTTTTAAACATTTTATTAAGTAAAATTTTTTTTATTATTAAAGATTAAATTTCATAATATATCAAGATTTTTTTACCAATGACAGTTTCTACAATATTCATCTCCATAATTATAACACATAAAATGGGATAAATTAATAAAATTATAAATTAATTGTAGAGATGGAAATGGTGCACTGACACCGAAAGCTACCCTGGAAATAGTTATAAATATATACTAATAGTTATAAAGATACTGTCATTCATAAAAAAAATCCTAATATACTATGCAATTTAATCTTTAATAATAAAATGTTTAGCTTATAAAATAATTTTTTTTTAGTAATTATATATTTCATGATGAAGTTTGATATTAATAATAAAAGGCTTAGCGAACCCGAAGGTTCGATGCCGATACCACCAATCGCTTATTACACACCTCCCTCCACCGTTCGCCGTCCAAACCCAGTTCCTTCAGATCGGCTTTAATGCAATCTTCCCACCTTCGCTTCGGTCTACCCCCTCGGACGCTTACCATTCGGCACAGCAAATGTTAACCTTTTAGGAATTCTCTCGTTACTAAGTCCAACAATTTTACAAGCCCATTTGATTCGCCGCGATGAAATTATCTCAATTATATTACTCGGATACAGTTCACGCAATTCGGCGTTGTGTAATCGTCTGAACCCTCCGGTTAACTCATCCTTCTTCGGTCCGAATATTCTACGCAATACTTTATTTTCAAAAAACTTAAGACGCTGCTCATCCCTTAATGTAAGCGGCCAAGTTTCGCATCCATAAAGGACTGTAGGCAAGATAATTGTTTTATAGATTCTAATTTTTTAAGTTTCGGGACAAGAGGCGCGAACTAAGTAGTTTTGTCACAGAAAAATAACAAGCGTTTCCCGCCTTCAGTCTAACTTTAATTTCTTCTTCAATTTCGTTTTTTCTAGTTATCGTAGAACCTAGATACCTAAACTTATCTACCTGTTCAAACATATTACCATCTATATCGATATCACCAGTAGTATCGCCATTTTTGCAGCTAACCATATATTTTGTTTTATGAAGTTTGATATTAATAAAATTAAATTAACAAGTCAAAATAAAATGTCTACTTAATGATTTAAAATCTTGATATACTACGAACACATAAAACAGTCTAAAATCACCTAATGATTATATTTCGTTAAAATTCCTTAAAATAAATGAAAAAATATTTAATCAACATTATAATAATTTTTATTTTATTTAATTATTATGTCGAAAAGATCCTATATGAAAGAAATAATTAATTTAATTCAATTAAATTAAATTGACTGTGCACATAGGAGAATTTCTCACATTCGGAGTGGAAAAAAGTACATTTTATAACAGAGCTAACCCCGAAGTATATCTTGACTAAACGCTCAGTTGAATTGTACTTTAATGATCATATACGGACGGTTGGAATATCCATTAATCATTTCATATGTGTTTTTTTTAAATTCATTGTTTTCATTCATTTGAACATATTCATTTATCTTTTTTAAGAACAATTGATTCCGGCTATAATTTATCACTTGGAAGCATATTCCTTATTAAATTTAAAATTTTAGAGTACTCTACTAGATTAGGTTTATAAAGTTTTATACTTTTAAATTATGCATATTCAAGGCAGAGTTTCCTTACAAATAAATATATTATTTCGTTTTGATAAATGAATTTTCAAAGACAAAAAAAAAAAGTTTTTCTTTCATAATGATATTTAAAACTGTATAAACGAAATACATTTAGTAAATTTGAACACATGTATATAATGACGTGAAAACACTTGTTGAGAAACTAGCCAATGGTAGCACTCTAATAATATGTCGACATTAGGAGATCACGGGGCCATCTTCTTTTCAGACGCCTCGGAGGGTTATGAGGAAATGAAGAGGAATTGAGGTTAGAAACGAGAGGGTTGGGATGATTATGAAGTTTATTATGGAAGATCTCAAACATAAGAAACATTAAGGTCATTATGGATGATTTTATTTGTAACAAAGTAGGGAGTATTGAGGATTTTACGAAGGATTTTGGATTTTAAGAATTGGATACGAGATGAATTCGATGGTTTAGTGGAGCCCCATAGTTCAACTCCGTAAGTCCAAATAGGCCTTATTATAGTCATGTATATGAGTCTTTTGTAAATAATTGGAAGGTTAGAGCGTTTGTCAAAATTAAAATTAAAACTTAAACTTAACACTTACATTTATCTACTTAAGACCACTTGGACCTTGGACCGAGTCCCGTAGCTCAACTCAGTAAGTCCAAAGAGGCCTTAATATAGTCATGTATATAAGTCTTGACTTATTTTACTTCCGCCATTAGTCTTCTAGAAACATTGGGGCTGTTCTAGGCGAAAGCTGTGATTGTTTGGTTCTCTTATATAGATGTCCAGAGAGCACGTGGTTTATAATAAACAGACGCGATCACAAATCACTCCCTCTTCATCAGGATGGTTAGCAACCTTTTGCAGAAATCTCCATCCTGTTGTTTTTTGTTTTTTTGTTTGCTTTTTTACGGAGTAGGATAATTAGTCCTGTGCGCAACCTCAATCTGTAGAACCAACGAGCTATATTGTTAGACACAGGGCTGCCTCGCCTTCCTGTGAATCTCAGGGTGGAGACGTTAACGTCCCCAGCGAGAATCGAACCCGCGCCGTACTTGTTTAAGCAATCGAGTAGAGACTGCACTTATTTATTTTAATTTATTATTCATATTTTAATATTATTTATCTTTTTTTTTTGTTAAATCCAGCGAACGTGATTTAAAATTTTTGCTGGCGAATTAACTCGCTCGACCACCGCGGCCCCATTAAATGAAACCTATACCACTATAACCTATGGAGGGTCTGGTTTTTCTCTAATTAATTATTTTAATTAAGTTTATAGAGGATAAGTGTGCCCCACTGTCATATCTCTACTGTCATATCTCTACGGCTGATATGACAGAATCAATGTTTAACTGCCACAGACGCACCTTAGTGCCTTACTCACTGAGGTACCTCGCACCTTCAAAGCCAAAAAAAAAAAAATAGGTTTAAAATAAGTATTACTACAGGGGGTTTGCCCAGATATTCTTACTTATTGTTAATTAAGTATTAAGACTGTTCATATTAAATAAACATAAACATATATAAATACTAATTTGCTTATTTGCGAATACATTCAAATAAAATATTTACGGATAATATCTTCACTATAAGAAGAGAAAAGTGTTCCCAGTTGTGCGACAAAAAAAAAAAAAAAAAAAAAAAAACTGGCATCGTTAGGGGTCTTCATGTGAGTCAATGAAAGAATCATCAGTGTATTTCTTGTCGATAACATCGGAGACATCAGGGATCTAAAAGAGGATAACCGACGTAATATATGAGGGGCCTTTCGGTGAGGTGGCTTTGGTAAATGTGGAATAATCAGAAATCAATTACATATGAAAATTATTATTATTACATATGAGCCAACAAAAACTAGTAACAAAATTTAACTTATTTTTACATGATAACGACGAAGCCAAAAAGTATGGTAATGTGTTTAGCTGGACTCATTTTTAAATTTGATGCCTCAAATTATTCATTGAGATCCAATGAGTGATTTGAACTTGACCTGAAAATACTTAAAAATAATTGTATAAAATGTATTTAAACTGTTATATAGGAATAGAATATACAAAATTCAACTCTCAATTCACCTTTCTTTCTTCGTTCACGTATATAGTGTTGCCCAAAGTAGATCTTGGACCATGACCAAGACCAAGACCGCCTAACTGTTGTAAGACCAAGACCAAGACTGGTAAAAAAAATCGTTTTTATGAATACAAATTAAGAAAAAATAGTTACTGATACTCGACAATTTTAGTCACTATATATAAAGAATTGGTATAACCAATATACTTGTGCATTTAACTCCAATTTTTCATTCGCGCTTAGTTAGGTTTCTATCTGAAAAAATACAGTAATATCTCTATAGTAATAAGCTAATAGGTAACTGCAAGACTTTTGCGAATGACCAACCCAAAGAGTAGTAGAGCCCATCAGAAAAAAATCTACATTATATAATGAAAATTTTAAAATCATTTTTTAAATATTTATAACATCTTTGTTTTAAAAAATATATTTTACCAATTGGATCTTATTTCCTGTAAAAAAAGGCAACTGATTTAATGAATTTTGGGCCAATAACATGAGGAACGAAATGGAAAATTCATTGTGAAAAATGTGAGAAAAGTTTTTATTTTTTATATTTTATATATAAAGTTTTAACTTTTATATATTGCTTAATACATATAAAAAACAAAATTGATGACGCCGATCACCAACAACTTTTTATAGCCAAAAAAATCAGATTATTTCGATCTTTCTTTGTTTTTTCACCTATAGTTCCTAAACGGTGCAACAAAGCGAAAAATCTTTTCTTTCATAAATTAGATATAGTTAAATTGTGCGTCGAACGAGTACCTAAACTTGATAATTTGGGTTAAGTGGTATGTTCGTTAACCACGGTCAACGAACCCCGATTTTTACCAAATTCGTCAAAAACAGACAATTTATTATAAATGGTGCTGCAGCTTGGAAATGAGTTCTCTAAGAGAAAAACTCGTACAATAAAAGTTATACAGCATCAAATTCTACGTTCACTGAGTACTCACAGTTTTAATATAGATCAATTATATTTCTCAAAGCGGGATTCGTTATTTCTTCATGAAATTTCTTTTTTTTTTTATACCTCATTCTCCAGTTTTTATATATCTGAACCCTTATATACAAGTTAAAAAAATAAAACTTTTCCTACATTTTACGCAATGACTTTTCCGTTTCGATCCTTAAGCTACTGGTCTAATATTCTTTAAATCAGCCGCCATTTTGACAGGTACCAAGATCCGACAGGTAGACTCATAAATTTTATTAAATAAAATTAAAAAATTCTTTCAAAGTTTCAATCAAATAATGTCGACTTCTCACAGACTAGCGGACTAAAATGAATTTTCCGCTACTCTTCAAGCGTGAAATATTAAATTATACCGAATGTCTTGACTATTGATTTTTAGCTCTCTTCTCCAATATCGTTGTGCTTTTCTTTTCCTTTTATGATTCAAAGCGATTACCAAATATGCAGCTGCCGTGACTGTTTTCAATGACATGATGAACCCAACTGAAGTTGCTTTAATGGAATCGCTTTAGTCGCATGCTACACAAGTGTACGACAAAGCGCATGCGATGTGGAGCAACAAATTCCGTATTCGACATCAATTGAATTATGTGCCACATAGTCGGACGGCTACAATAGGCAACACTAGGAAACAAGTATTAAGTTTCATATCGTTCAGTGTTGCCTCAGTGGAATTCCGCCTTTATAGATGCGAAGCGTGACCGCTTTCATTAAGGGATGAACAACATCTTAAGGCTTTTGAAAATAAATTATTGAGTAGAATATTCTGACCGAATAAGGATAATTTAACCGCAGAGTTCAGAAGGTTACACAACGTCGAATTGCGTGAATTGTATCCGGTTAATATAATTGAGGTGATTACATGGGCGAATTAAATGGACTCGTAAAATTGTGGACTCAGTAACGAAAGAATTCCTAAAATATTAATATTTGCTGTGCAGAATGGTAAACGCCCGAGATGTAGACCGAAGCGAAGATGGGAATATTGCTTTAAGGCCGATCTGAAGAAACTGGACGGCGAACGGTGGAGGAAGTCGTGTAGACAGTGATTGGTGGTGTCAGCATCGAACCCAGTGACCCTCAAATATTTTTCAGCCTACAATTTAAATATATCATTCGATCCCGTCCCACTAGATCCCGTACTTCCGACCTCTATCCACCTTCTTACCATACTGATGCGTTTGGCAAATCCTTTGTAATCCAAACTGTCTCCCTCTGGAATTCTATCCATCCTTGTACCTTATTAGACATGCACAATTAGTTTCCTCTTTCAAACCTCTCCTCTTTAAACACCTACTCTTTTCCCAATCAGACTGATAATTAAATGTACCTGAGAGAACTCTTTAAGTACCCCTTTAACTCTTTAAGTTACTTATGTTATTCTAATTTCCGATGTTCGTTTTATGTATATATCCTTTTTTTGCTTTTTTTCTCTCTCTCTTTCTCTTTTTATGTTTATTTTTATTTTTAATCAATTATTATATTGTAAATACTTAATTTATGATTGGCTACAATGGCATTTATCTTGAACTTATAATTTGTTCTAAAGGGACAACAGTTCGAAAATAATAAAACACGGTTTTCATTTCATATGTATATACATTCCCACGGATTGTTATCTTTCATATACTTTATTTTAAATGATAATTTCGTAGGATATTGAAGTTCTCCTGAAGCCTATACACCAGCTTGGCATCCCGGGAGATTCGTGTTGGGTTAGTTTACAAGCCAAAGTGTCTCTTGAATATTAAATTACATGAAGTTATGTAGCAACTACTAGAGCTTTGGCTAGTAATCTATGCATGCTCCTCTCGGAGTACTACAGTATGCTCATACCCCAATCAGCGTTAGTTAACGTAATCACATACTGCATTACGACACATCTCTTACTTGTCTAAGTTAGCTATAAGTAAATTTTGATAATGTACTTTAAAAGCAATATTCCAACTTTTCAATTTCGTCTTATGAATACGAAACGCAGGCTACTCATCGTTTTCGGTATATTTTATAACCTTCAGGGTACTATGCTTAGACTCTCCTCTAATTATACTTAAACATTCCGTCGAAAAGCATACTTTTATTGAATTCAAAGAAAAAGGATTCCTTTCAGCTAGTCTGATTGCAGAACCAATTCTCTCTTAATAAATTACGAGAAAATACTTTAAAATATCGAATATGCAACGGTCAACTATCGAATATTTACTCAATAGTGGATGGTAGAATATTGAGAAAAGAGATGATTCTGCAGTCATAAAATAAATAAAAAATAAAAAAATCTTAATATAGTGGAAAATAGTTTATTAAGCTGATGTTTCGAACTAAGCAGACCTAGAATGAACGAGAGACAGAGGCTATAGAAAACTGTAGGAGTTACAAGATATTAAGAAAAAAAATTTAAAACATTATAAACAGAGTAAATAAGAAGTATATAAAAGTACTAAGAACATTAGAATATAAACAGATTAAATAAAGTATTAAAAAACTTATAATATAAAACCAAGAAACTGTATAGTTTTTGGTGACTTGATTTTACATTTAAATTTTCTTAATGTTTTGTTTATTCTGTTTTCATATTAATGTCCTTAATAATTTTATATACTTTTTATTTACTCTATTTATAATCTACATAATTTTAAATCTAAATATCTTGTAACTTCTACAGTTTTCTAGATCCTTTTGTATCTTGTTCGTTTTAGCCCTGATGAAGTCCTGCATATCGAAACGTCGACTTGATAAAATAATTACTGCTTTTTAAAGTTATTTTTAGGGAAAAGAGGGGTGTTAAAGTATCGATTAAGCATTCAGTAAGTAAAAAAGGTAACGAAACAGTTCCAATTTACTATAAGGCTATTGTTTCGTAAAAGCGTCTCAGCAATCAAAGTGGTTGAAAGTATTCCTTTCTAATTGAGTTTCATAAAAGTAATCCTTTTTAACGGAAAGTTCAAGTGAGGTTAGAGTAATGCCTATACATACCACTATCGGACCCCAATCGAATCTTGTCAATTATAGTCTAATAAACTAAAATAATTCACTAATAAAATATAACAATTCACGTTAGCATTACTTCATATATATATATATATATATATATATATATATATATATATATATATATATATATATATATATATATTGTTTTTTTTTATCTTCAACTGTTTATCCGCACCTGTCACCGTATTTACAATCAGTAGACGTGTTGTGATGGTGAGGTTGGCATTATAGGCACGAGGAAGGATGGTACAGTACCTCTTCCTGGTCATTACTTTGATTTAGGCGAGGAGATCTCTCATCCAGCTCTTTTTTAGTCTCCTCCTGATGGGCATGTCAGTCGTAGCCATTTATAAGTCTGTTTGTGTGTCAGTGTAGTTTGAGATGAAAACGAGAGTAGAGAGTACGTATGTGTTGGTCGATAGTTGGTTGTCGTAAGTCGTTATGTAAAGTTTTGTTCTTGACGTTATTAACATTGAAATATTACTCTATATTTTTATCACAAAACAAATAATGAATGAATTGATTCTATTAAAACAAATAATAAAAATATTAACAATTCTTAAAATTGATATGAGAAAAATTTATGATATTTTAAAGCATTCCATGTAAATGGGTGTTATGAATTACTCATTGAGTATTTTTATCAATAACATTTCACTTTTAATAAGAATATGACTATTATGATTCTATTAAACCACTGCCCTAATTTTTAAAGAGCCAGACTGCGCATTTGCCATGAAGGCCAGTTTTTAAGGACCATAGACATTTGATGCGTTGAAAAAGAAAGGAAAAAAAATTGAGGAAAATCAGGAAAATTTTTTACAGACTTTATATTGATTTTTTTTTTCAAAAATACATATCAAATCTATGATTTAGGGCACAACATATTAAATAAAATTTCATTCCTCTAACTTCACTTAAAGATCCCTTAAAAATAAAATACTTTTATGATACTCAATGATAAAAAAGACTCGTTTAAGCCAATTTGATGTCTATTCTCTTAAAATTTGACAGAAAAACGCGTTAAAGTATCGATTGAGGCTCGAGTAAAGGAGGTAACGAGACTGTTCCTATTCACAATAACGTTATTGTTTATAGAAGCATAATCAAATTGATAGAAAGGGGGTCCTTTTCATGAGTTTCAAAGAAGTATTCCTTTTTCATGGGGAGTTAGAAGAAAGACTATTTTTAACACCCTGGGGTTCTTCAAATATTTGTGTAATGAAAAGTATTTGTTTTAGAACAAACATATTCTACTGAGGTCACAAAATCGAGTTATAATTTTTATTCATATAACCCTTCAAATGTCGACAGAAAATCTATAACCTAAAAAATACTGTTGTGGCTTTGAATTGAAATTTTTATGAGTTTTCATAATTTATCAGTTATCTCACGTTGTACTTTAATTTAATTATTAAACAGTTGAGTATAATAGGATATATAGAGTAGAGTCTAATCTTGGGACTTTCTATCCTCAAATGAGATATGCTTCAATTAAGTTAGCATTAATTATCCTTTCATATTGCAGGTAACATTATTTAATGATCTTGTCTAGGTGGGGTTTCAGTTCTCGGCTTTGAAGTTTACTATTCCCCATCTCATTAGCGGTTTAATGGCGTTGCCATCAGAATAACCATCAAGTGAAATATATTCCCCTGTGATATAACATTACTTATTTATCACCTGCTAAACTTGAATAAATGATAGCAAAATTAAAATCATTATTTTAAATAGTGATTATTTTTTAATTCCTTATAAATATGTTTTCAATCTAGCGTTTTAGAAGGCGCGTTTCACACTTTTTTTGTGGGTGAGATGAAGTGAATTAGATTGAGCCGTCAGATCTCCGATCTGTGACGCTCAAGTATAGTCGTCTGGAATCTACTGATTGAAGTGTTTTTACATATGGATTAAAAACTCAAATTTACTAACTAAATGTAAACTTTAAAAAATATTTTTACGTTTGTAGAAAGTATTTAAAATCCACCTAATCAAGGCAATTACATTGTTTAAAAAACTATTTCATTGTACTTGTGTGAAAGAAGAAGTAAAATATAAAATCATTTCATGGACATATAAAGCATATGTTTATAACCTTAAATGTATTTACTGTAGTTTACTCATTATAGATCTGATATATTTAAATAATTAGGTATCAACTTTTATTCCGAAAAATCATCATGTAACCTTTTAGAAAATTTAATTAGTGAATAATCTGATAAATTTTCTCTTTGTGATATTCCAACAGAATCCACTTACCATTAGTGTGACAACTTTTGACCTGTCTCTGACGCACAATGCAAATCTCTCAATTCCGTTTTAATAAGCTTTGCAATGAAAAATAACAGTTTAATAACTAATAGTCGTGCAATCCAAAAACCAACGGATCAAACAATCCATAATCAACGAATCGTACAATCCATAATCAACCGATGAAGTAATAAATAGGACTTTTGTTATTTTAATAGTATTTATAATTTGTTAGCTGCAATCTTTTACCTTTAGCTCAGTTGAAAATACAATTCAAAAATTTTATAACAGCCCAACACGTCCAGAAAATAATTTCTAATCAAAGTTGAGCAAAGTTCAAAGAGTAAGTGAAAGTTATGTGTGATTTTTAATTATAATTATTCACAATCGCCAGACAATTGTCATTTCTTTGTTCTTTGTAGTTATTCTGAGAGGACTAAATGTTCCAGAATAAAATTTACTTTATTTCTTTCTTTTTTCTATATGACAATTTTGTAATTAATTGGAAGCTGAGAGCGTAGGTTTATTAACTGCAGAATTAGCCGGAAACCTCTAGCTGTGTCTTGTCATTTCAGTCTTTTATAAGGGTCCTCGGTAAGACATTTGTATATATTGATGTAGCGAATCTGCCCAACAAAGGTGAAAGGAGTATTATTAAAGAAAACAACTGGACAAGAAGTCGTAGGTTAACGACAAATGGTTGAGGTAGTTTGATTTGTTATAATTTAATCTTCCAATTTTGACAAAATTCTCCAAGTTTTGTAATATGTAAGTGAAGAATATTGGGAGTATTAGTTATTGGGGAGCCATTAAACTGATAACACACATGAGTCATCAGCGTATGTGGTAACGATGATGTTAGAATGGTTTAGTATGTCAGCTGTATAAACTATGTTGAAGATTGCAGATCAGGTTAATACGTTTTTTGAAGTTAATTGGAAGCTCAGAGTGTTTTTCTATTGAGTGGTGAAGCAACCGAAAACGTCCAGCTGGTTTCTTTTTATTTCAGTTCATACAAGTTATATTTTCGTCATATGAAAAATAAAACTGAGTGCTAAAAAAAAATATTAAAAACCAAACCTGTACTGTTATGTGTCTAAGATTCATAAAATTGCAAGTTTATAGAGGCTGAATGTGCCCCCATGAGGTTCGCTCAACACCAAAGTCGAACAACTACTGATATGATATCGAACTTGACTATGGATTCTGGAATTAGGATTCCGATGTTTTCCCTTTGAATTATTATTTTTACCGTAAACTTTTTATTTGAACAATAATTGTAACAAAAGCTAAGTTAATTATAGTAGAGCAAATGGCTGAGTTATCTTGATTCCAGCAAGCCGAGGAAGTCTGTTATGACAAGCCTAACACATGTTATCAGCGGGAAGGCCTGCCATGATGACATCTGATAAGGGGTGGTAGACATCTCCATTTGGAACGATACCATCTCACCTACGTCTGTCCCAGATTTGGTGGAGGCTCTTTCCAATGTAATCCGACCAATAGGGAAGCTCTGGGTTTTTCTATTCTAGCCTACCAATCACCAGGTTCCATTCGTTCCGATAAATATTTTAGACAAAACTAATTATTTTTCGCGTAACTCTTTATTTGTAATGGATTGGTTTAGGGTAGACTGATCATGATAGACCGCATATCCTGGAAAACACCGTATTACCGAATAGACGAGGAAGAGAACAAAAAAACAAATAAAATAAAATTACGCTTGGTTATTAATTCGTTTAATTATATATTTCTTTATATTAATTTATGCAATAATTAAAGGCAGGTAAAGAATAGTATAATGTTATCAAGTCACGGAGTCCTGATGATGTAGGCCAGTCAATATAGAAGGAAATGGCGAAGACACAAATTTTGACTTTAGGATATTGTTTGGACTAGTAAGGAGGTAAACATACTAAAATTCCCCATTCCTAAGTAGTGATTCAGATTTGGCGGGAGGCGCTTAGAAGGTAACTTTTTTCGTATTTTCACTTATATCAGAAAAACTATCTATCGCATCGACAAAAACGTTCGATACAAAATTAAAGCTGATAAAATTTGCAATATGATTGATAATATTTTCGTTACCTCGCTTAGCTTCCGAGCTATCCGTCCTCAATTATGGCTAATTTTGAAGAAAAAAAAAATGCTCAAGTTTATTGTGGTATTTGAGTAGCTAACTCTTGATTACTTCAATCTACGATTAATTCATGGAGAAAAAGTTTTGAATAATTAAATTTTCTTCAAGAATATATATTATTTTATGAGTTTATCTTCAACGGTTCAAAAGTTAGCTTAATTATAAATTTACATGTAAATTTCAAGAATTAGCAGAAAAAAATTTATTATTAAAAACCTTGTTTGTTATGATTTAATCGTATAACGAAGCCATCTAGAGTTAGCAGGTCAAATACGGAAAAAACCATGAGGTAAACAATTTTTTTTTACTCTACCAATAGTTGACGACGGACATCTCGGAAACTAAGCAAGATAGCGAAAAAAGTACATAATTAATCTTATTGCAAATTTTATCAGCTTTAATTTTTTGTAGAACGTTTTTGTCAATGCGATGTATAGTTTTACTGATATAAGCGAAAACTCGAAAAAAAACCCTACTAGCCTCTACTCTCCTCGTCTTACACATGTGGCTCACCACATAGGAGTGGTTTTTTTTTTATTATGTTTATCTCCTTACTAGTGCAAACAATATCCCAGTCAAAAAATGTGTCCTCGCCATTTCCTTCTTTAGTCATTCATTGACTGGACTACTGCTTGAATTGGCGAAATATTGACAGGTTGTTTCATTCTTTACCTGCGTTTACATTTATATATATATATGTATGTATGTATGTATATAAAGTCTAATATTGACAGTATAATTATGTTATAATACTATATGCTGTAAGATATTAATGTATTTCTTTAGACAAAAAGTTAATCCATTTTTCTATTTGATTCAACTTATAATAGTTTTTAATGTCCTATACAAGATTTGAACACATGCGAAAATTTAGAAATAAATATTGAATTACATAGGTTTGAGGTATGAGTTACCTAAGTGCAATTAAATCATACGAGTTGTTAGACAAAGTAAGCGACTATAAATATGGATAGTTTCACATTACCATTTTTAAATGGCCGGCACTATTAATTAATGCTGACATTAATTAAATATACTGAAGAGCTCTGTATATGTCCGCAGATAATTAATTACTCGAATGTGTAATTAGTAATTGTATATGATACACCTATTATACAAAAAAAAAAAACAATCATGTCACGAGTGCAGTTATTAATTTAATTAATATTTGTTTTTATGTAAATAAAGTGATAGGAGTTATTTTAAAAAGTACATCAGCCTCCTAATGGAAATGGTTGGGCTTGCGTGTAGCACGCACTCATTTGGCACGAGAATATCCACGAGAACTCACAGAACTACCTTAGATTGGATAGATTTTAGACATAGGGATTCGTCAAATATATATATATATATTTTTTTTTTTTTTTCGAAAATTTTATTAAGAATATCCTTCACAAATTTTACTTCCTGAATGCATAAATTTAGATCCTATGGATGCACCCCATCTTCCACATTCTAATATATCCATAGTACAGGTGTACATAGTTTAAAACAATTAAAAAGAGATCTTTAAATTTATGAAATTATGATATAGATGATAATTAAAAAAATAGCAGGGGGTTTGATGTGGTTTAGGTCAAGGATGTGTTGGTATAAATTCTTCTTCTTAGGGTTCTTTAAGGAGCGAACAGAAGAGGAAGCAGTTCAGATTGCTTATTCGATAATGATGCTAAAGGAATGCATGGCATTGTCGAAATCTTCTGGGATTTTCAATGTCAATATTATCGGGAATGATTTGATGAAAGAGATTCCAGTTATAAATGATAACAAAAAAAATTAAGAACGATCTTATAGTTTATATACATATTTATAGTGACATATTTACAATTTTATGGTTAATGAATGGATAAAAAATTATTGAACAGACGGAATTTAAAGGTAGGGAGGGTAAATGGATTTGGGAATGAGCGGAGTTTCATGAGTGGTTCGATGGGTCCTGATATAGAAATCAGAAGAGCGGGAACGGGTATTGCGAGGACGAAAAGAGAATTTGAATCGATGGAGCTCGGAGATATACTAATGACGAGGAGTTTGAATGACTTGGAAGAAGAAGGATGCCAGGAAATACGATGGTAGGAAGGATAAAGCCATTTCAAATCTTCGTAAAAACCGGAAACATGAGCGTTCCCGAAAATGCATCGTACATAGCAATTTATCAAACATTTTAGTACATAGTGTATATTGAGATGGAAAAATGTAAATATAAGATAAATTGTAAGAGATTTCATATCCAATAATATTTTGTCTCATAATCCTAAACGAAATCAATTAACTCACTCCATAACGTACACCGTAGTCGAAATACTTAAGCTTTCGAATTCTTATTATTAACTTTTCAATCCATGCTCCAAGACCACAATTCAGTTTACCGACCCCTTCAAAATCTAGCGTGTCATGACGCTTCGTGCAACGCCGAGAGGTGTAAAACGACCAGACAGTAAACAGCCTTAAGAGAAAATAACTTTCGACATAAACCGAGTTTTATTTTCTTAGGAGGGCATTTTCTTTCCAATAAATCCATATGAGTCTCCTTAGTGAGAAACAATTTTCTTCATGTCACGGATAATACATTATAAATAATTGCCATAATAATTCATGTTATTTTCTATGTCTATTAAAAGTAACTGTTCAAAGTACTAAGCGTTCCATTATAAACAGAAAATGTTAAATAGTGTCTTCAAAGAGAAAGAAATCATATCGTAAGTTTATTCCAAAAAATCATTAAGTGACTTTTCGTAACCTTAATCATTAGGTACTTCGAAAAATTTTCTCTTAGTAAAATCAGATATAAAAGGGTTTTGATTATTTTAGTACACTTACTTTGTTTTTCATCAATAAACATATTCAGAATTAAAAAAAAAATTCTTCGAGCTCGATAGATAGTGAGTTTTTGAAATAAACTGGTTGCCACTAACCAGTCACCAGTTACCAGTTACAGTAACCGTTACAGTAACCATTACTCATAGTTATATTTACAGTTTCAATTCCAGTAACCAGTAGCAACTAGCCTGTAACAAATAGCCAGTAGAAACCAGCCAGTAGCCAGTAGCAAGTAGCCAGTAACAAGTAACAAGTAGAAAGTAGCGAGTAGCCAGTAACAAATAGCCAGTAGCCAGTAGCCAGTAGCAAGTAGCCAATAACAAGCAGCCAGTAGCAATCAGCAAGTAGCCAGTTACAGGTAGCCAGTAGCCAGTAGCAAATAGCCAGTAACCGGTAGCCACTATCAACCAGCCAGTAGTCAGTAGCAAGTAGCCAGTAACAGGTAGCTAGTAGCAAGTAGCCAATAACAAGCAGCCAGTAGCCAGTTAATGCTCTTTCGAGGCTAAGCCAATCCTGCTCTACCATTGAATCAACCAGAGCTTGAAATAAAAAATAAAAAAACTTCTATTTTTATTGTCATTAGTTTTTCAGTCCAAAAAAGAAATTTTTCTCTTCCAACTTTCTATAGAATTTTCGATTCAAGTTCTAACAGTAACCAGTTATAGTTCCAGTTTCAATTTCAGTAGCCAGTAGCCTGGTGGCTGGTGCCAGTAGTACGTAGCCAGTTACAAGTAACAAGTATCAACTAGCCAGTAACAAGTAGCCAGTAGCAGCCAGCCAGAAGCCATTAGCAGCCAGCCAATAGCCAGTAGTAAGTAGCCAGTAACAAGAAACCAGTAGACAGTAACCAGTAGCAAGTTACCAGTTACCAGTAACCGCTACCAGTAACTGTAACTGGTTAGTGGTGACTGGCTACTTTCTACTGGCTAATGGCTGCTTGTTACTGGCTACTTGCTACTTGTTACTTGCTACTTGCTACTTGTTACTTGCTACTTGCTACTGGCTGCTTGCTACATGCTACTGGCTTGTAGCTAGTGGCTACTGGCTGTTTGCTACTGGCTACTTATACTTATAAATTATATTTTGGGGCGTTGAACCCGAAAGCCCCTCCTGCCCAGTAGATCCTCCATTTTTCGTTAAAGATTTTTTGTTTAGATTGAAGTTGGCATTCCATTAAAAATAATCTACTCGGGCGGAGCATCTCTCCCCCCCTCCCTCAGGTAAGACATTGCTTTCATAACACGGATGTTCTTTTAAATTAAGGAGATGAATCAACTTTTATCCGTAAACCTACTCATTGGCCTGAATGCGACCCGGAGAGATAGACTAGTTAAGAATATAATTTACAGTTTAACACCAGTATAAAGGAGTAGCTCAGTTATCACTTTATCTCCAGTAATAAAATATAATTAAAGGGTCAAATAGATTAAGGTGACTAGTACATTCTCAGAAAAAATTGAACTGTTGCTAAGAATTAAAGCGTTGAGTGATATTTTTATATTCGGTTCATAAGTGAATTGATACAGATTCCCATTAACGATTCACGTCAGTCTTATAGTGGATCAGAGACGTATCTAAGGTGGGGCAAGTAATTCACGTATGCTGTGTGTCATTTAAAGAAGAATGGAAAATTCGTTAAAAACCCAACTAAAGCAATAATATAACCTACATACACATAATATCGCGATTCCTGTATCTGGTAAGCTGTGGTGAGCGCAAAGGAATCCGGGCGACGTAGTATTAGTAAAACTTCCTCTGTATATACACGTCATACCCTGGCAAATTATATCCCTTTGAAGACTTTCGGTTGAAAACAAGATCAGGAAAGTAGAAAACGTCCTCCCATTCCCAAAAAAAGTAACTAAGAAACCTGGTTTCTTCAGGTTTCTTAGTTACTTTTTTTGACCTACCTTAATCCATTTGATCCTTTAATTATATTTTATGACTGGCGATAAAGTGATAACTGAGCTATATATATATATATATATATATATATATATATATATATATATATATATATATATATATATATATATATATATATATATATTTATAAATATTAATATATTTATTCTACATTAGATTATTTTTAGTAACAGTTGTGTGAACTTCTTTTAAGGGATTCAAAAGGGTATACTCAAGCCAGTTAAGAATTAATAATGCTGTACAACATTTATTTACACTAATAGGAAAAAGTTGGCTGTAAGGGACGAATTAAAAATTTAGCTTCTCTTGATAAAGAAAGAGCTAAATGTAGTTCTCGTTCCATTAAATGTACTTGTACATATTCTTTAACTTGACCTTAGAAAGTTTTAGATCTACTTAAAAAATTTACCCCACATTGGTCCGATTTGTTGCCATACTGTAGTTATGCCAAATTTAATATTTTTTCTAAACCGGTCTGGTATCTGGAGTGAAGATATTTTTTTTTTTTTTTTTGTTAGAAAGTTAATATTCGTTTTTTCTAATCTAGGGTTTTTAAATAAGAATTTTTATACCAATCGAAAAAAATTTTGCACGATATTTTTGTCTAAGCTGGAAATTTCGTCTTTTTGGTCCTTCCCTTCGAAATTCTGTTGACAACCACAAAAATTGTCATAACTTCAGGACGGCCGTACCGATTCACACGTAAATTATAAGGGATGTAGAAAAGATCTACAGATCTTGAGTTCAGAAAAAATGGAGAAACAATGAACGCTTTAATTAAAGTCCGAAAAAAAAATCCTCTGAGGAAATGAAGTAATAACATTTTCATTTTTATATTTCTATAATGGAACCCCCATACCAGACTGAAACGACTAGAAACCACCCGACGTTTTCGACTACTGCACCATTTACTAGACAAACGCTCTAAGCTTTCAATCAATTACAAACGACTCATATATATGACAATAATAAGACCTATTTGGACTTACGGAATTGAGATTTGGGGCTCCACTAAACCATCGAATTCCTCTCGTATCCAATCCTTACAATCCAAAATCCTTTGTAAAATCCTCAACGCTCCTTACTTTGTCACAAATAAAATCATCCATAGAGACCTTAATGTTCCATATGTTTCCGATTTGGCCCAATCCAGATACCTATCCTTCCATAACAAACTGCAGAACCATCTGAGCCCTCTCCTTTCAAACCTTGCTTCCTCCTCGATCCCTTATAACCCTCTGAAGGCGTCTGAAAAGAAGTTGGCCCAGGACCTTCTAAGTTTCTCTTCATGTTGTACATGTCATGTTACCAATGTCACATTTACTTGTTGTATTTTTCATGTAATACAGTTGTAAATTCCATTAAAATAAAAAAATAAAAAATATTTCTATACTTATTTAAAAGTTTTAAAGGACATTAAAAACGAATCCAAATGAATTTTTCATAACAAACATTTACTTGGCATTCTTTACTATAAGCGCCTTTGGGTTTTTGTAGGTTAAGATACATTACTGATACCAATATAACATTACATTTTTAATGCCATAGTCAATATTTTTTCTCATTCTAAAAAAAAAAAAAAAAAAAAAAAAAAAAATATTGAATGTAACGTAAAAATCCGGACAAAGCAATAATATATTTTTTTTATAGGCCCATTGGAACCAGCCCCGGGGCATGTGTCGAATATTTTTTCAATGCAGTATCACTGCAAAAAAAAATATTTGAAATAATTCTTAATAAATTTAAAATTATTTAAATAATAATACCTAATTTTGTACTAAGATGGAAATATACTTGAAATATTTTTTTCATTCCGAGTTAAACAATATGTTTTATCTGCACCATTTTTATCTAATTAAGTTGTATCTTGAATAGCTTAAAATTTTTATTCTATATAAAAAAACTTTTTTTTTACTCCATATTATCTAATTTATTTCTTATCTTAAGAGGCTGAATATATAGGTATTTTTATCATACCATTCAAAATGTTCATAAGAAGTATGGAATCGATTCACTCCTGCGTCACCTCCATGATTTCCATAGATGAGGGAATATTTCATGCTTTTCCGAATATAGAAGCAGTTCTCATTAAGTTGCACCAATTCATCTCGGAAACAGAGTACTTGAAAGTTGATCGGACAAAACCAACGTCATTTCCACAGCAGCGACCATCACCGCAAGAGCCTTTTCAGCTCTAGCCAACTTAAACCTCGTTCAACAACCCATCTAAACTTTGTAAATCAACGAGAATTTTAATTCAACAACGTAAAACATACTTAATTAATAATAATTCTATAAGATAAAATCAAAATAAATCGAATCCTGTTAAGTTATAGTAAAATATTGAGATGGGTATTATTTGAAAATACTAAAAAAAAATTCAAAAAAACTGTACCACTAATAATTCAGGAAGGGTCTTAGGTACAGTACAGTAAGTACTATACGAGTATTGTTGCCTAACATCGGTCTTGGTCCTGCACTTTGCAAGACCAAGACCAGGACTGGTAAAAAAAAATCGATTTTTTAAATAAAAATTTAGGCGAAATAGCTACTAATACTTGACAATCTTAGTTACTATATGTTAATAATTGATATAACCAATATACTTCTGCATTTAACTCCTTTAATTTTGTATTCAGGTTTAGTTAGGTTTCTCTTATCTAAAAAAATACAGTAATATCTCTATAGTAATAAGCTAATAAGTAACTGAAAGACTGTTGTGAGACTCTTGCGCAAGACCAAGACTGAGTTTACAAGACCAAGACTCATCTCAATCTCGCATTTGGGCAACACTAGTTACGAGGCCAACGGTTGTGCAGATATATACTAAAAATACAAAAATAGGTATATACTAAATACCAAGAAAAATAATGTCGGTTTTTAAAATATGTGTGTTTATGTTGATTTTATTTAATGTAGCATTACATGTTTTTCTATTTATTATGTTTTGTTGAAAAATGTTCAAAATGTTGCTGAAATTTCAATTAAAATGGATATCAACAAAAACTACTTTCACAATGTTATGCTACAGGATTTTGATAAAGGAGTTATGAAATTAACTACTGATATGCGTTTAGGAATGAATGTATTAAGAAGATTTATTTTATTTTTACTTATTGATTTATTTCTTATTTCGCTTTTATGTATTATTCTTTTATTCTATTTTTATATATTTTTTTATTTTCCTATTATGTGTATGTATTGTATGAATGAACACATTTAGCCTTGTTACCCTTCGATGTGACAGATTATATTATTTACCGTTCAATAAATAAAATAAAAAACAGATATGCGTTAGAATAAAAGTAGAATATTTTTTAATATTCTTAAGAATTTTTTTTTAATTTTAATTTATGTATCTGAATTTATTGTACGAAAAACTATTAATTAATAACTATAACGCCGAAACGGCTATAACGATTTTAATGAAACTTGGCTAAACTCTTCTCCTTGCAGCCATTTTAATTTATGTTAACTTACTTCCCCGAAAAGAGACTGAAAAAGAAAAAAAAAACTACGGAAGGTGCTTTAGTGAAACTAAAATTGAAACACGGTAAAAGTGAAAACATCAACAAGGCGAGATTAATAATATGAAATATAAATTATAAATAATAGCTCATTACAAAGAGGATGAAACTCAGAACTTCCCCTTACATTATGCAGGTTCGATTTTTAGTTTCTGAGAGTATATTTTATTCCATATCTTAAATAAAACTCATTATCATTTGGTTATAGTTTTTTCTCTAATACAGATTCGCGTTAAAAGAAACAATTTTGAATAATTGCCCATTACAGAGAGGACAAAATGTTGAACAATTCCCTCGCTTACAGTTTGCAGGTTCGATTTTTGTCTTTCATTTATTTTAATCCATAAGCAAAACAATTCAATTAGTCAACTCTATCCGACTTTACCCGAGCGTTACACATCGGAGATCTGACGGCTCAACCTAATTCACTCTCCAAAAAAAAAAAGTGCGAAACGCGCCTAAAGAAGTTTTCACTTCAAAAAGCAGCAATGAATTTAACATTTTATTTACGAATAACTAAAAAGTTTTTTTTTTTTTTTTTCCCTACGCCTAAGTAACGCCTGCTTCGTTAGCCATGCGTGCTCTTGCAGTCCAATACAATTTTGCTCTCCGAGCATAAGGGCTGTCCATTTCGCTAAAGCAACATCTTATGTCCTGTAATGCAGGGCATGTATCCAGATGTTCTCCTGTCATCATATCTAAGAAACACAGAGGGCATGTCGGGCTATCTTTTACACCGATGCGGTGGAGGTGCTTCTGAAGGAAATCGTGGCCTGTCAGCATTCTAAAGCATGCCACGGCTTGTCCTCTAGGGAGGTCTCTAGGAATCCTGCCACTTTCTTCCAGCAATCCACCCCATCGTTTCCCTTCAATTGTTTGTACATATTTCTCTTTCAGTGAACTTTGGAGGGTTTGCTTTATGATTCTTTTTGTTGAATCCATGGTCAGAAGAATATCGGGTTGGATCATTCCAGAACCTATTCTGGCCAGTTTATGAGCTTCATCATTTCCGTGGAGCCCGCAATGGCCTGGTATCCACTGGAAAGCGACTTCTGTCCCATTTTCCTTGAATTGGTTCAAATATTGATGACATTTAGGAACATTTGGATTTATACTATATCCATTTTTTAGGGACAAAATGGCTGCCTGTGAGTCAACAAAGAAAGCCACTTTCTTATCTTTTCGTTCAGTTAACATCTCAAGGCCTAAGAGAATGGCTTTCACTTCCCCTTCAAAGTTTGTGGCTACCTTTCCGACCGGGGCGGCAAGTTGAAACTCCTTTGAATAAACACCAGCTCCGGCATGTTTGCGTGCTTCCAGTGCAGAACCATCTGTATATACATGGAGCCATTCTGTCTCTGGAAATCGTTTTCCGATGCTTTTTAGGGTTATAGCCTTTTGTTCGTAAATTGGTGTTGTATCCTTAGAAACATTCTGAAGAAGATCACAGTGAACAACAAATTGGTTGGTGAATGGAACTTGTGTCAATGACGGAAGTCGCTCCCTTTCAGCTAATTCTAGTCCTTTTGTTTGTATCAAATCTTCCACTGCCTTTGTAAAAGTAATTTGAGTTTTAAGGCGTTCAGGTGCGGGTTCATAGGTACTCCAGTAGTTGATCTTAAGACGTTTTAGCCTTTCATAGAGCGTAATGGCCAGTTGCTCCCGGTGTGTCTCAAGAGGTACTATGCCTGTTTGTAATTCTAGCGCAGATATCGGGGTTGATCTGCTCCCTCCAGTCACGAGTCTAAGGGCTTGATTATGGATTATGTCGAGCTTGTGTAATATCGCGTCCGAAGCAGTGATAACAAGTTCTGCTCCATATTCAATAACAGGGCGGACATATGTTTTGTAGGTAAGAGCCATAACATCCCCCGTTATGTACGCACTAAAAAGTGCGAAAATGGTACTAAACCTTTTTGTATTGTGAGAACATATAAAAGTGTATGAATGTATACGAGTAGAAAAATAAATGTTGAAAACGTCCAAATTCGTATATGTTTTCCTCAAATTTTCAATAATTTTTTAAAAATATATTTACAACTGTAGTATACATATGAAATAAGTAAATCTGCTAAAATAATAAATAAAAAAATATTAAGATTTGTAAAGAAACTATCCATTGGTAGCACTTTCAAAAATTAAATTAATCAATAATGATTTTGCAAACACTAGTATACATAATTTACTCTTTCTTAGTTGTTATAATTTTATGTTTTTTTTTCTTTTTTATTATTTATTAACATCATTAGTTAACTCAAAATTTATTATTATTTCTTAATTTTTATTTGTTCATTTCTCTATTTGTTTCTTCTTTTGCTCTGTTATGGTAACATACACAATTCTTTTTAAGTTATATTATTTTTAAGGTTCATTGTCCGGGGTAAATAACGAATTTATTTATAACCTCAAATTTATTACAGACTGAACTGTTGTTAATGTTAATTCAAATATTTAAATAAGCCATGTTAGCATTTATTAAATAAATTTTACCGTAATAAAAATGTTTTTTTTTTCTCTTTAAATATATTTCCGCGCCTGTTATGTTATTGACAATAAGCAGATGTGTTGTGGTAAATAAGGATCGATATTACAGGCATGAGGAAGGATAGCACCCAGCAGCACCTCTTCCTGGTCATTATTTACTTTCTTGATTTAGGTGAGGAGATCTCTCATCCAGCTTCTTTTTAGTCTCCTTCTGATGGGCATGTCAGTCCTGGCCATGTAGATTGAGATGAAAATGAGAGAAGAGTGTACGTATGTGTTGGTCTTAAGTCGTTATGTAAAGTTTTGTTGGTGACGTACCAGGGAGCTACTGTTACAAGTCGTCAAATTTCGGATTGAAATGACTGTAGTTTTGGTAAGTGCGTCTTTTTTGCCGAATCGTAAATCTGAGAGGCGTATGTCCAGATGGGTTTGAATAGGTAAGTTTGTGTATTTATTTTTTGTCGAAATTTCCATTTCTATTTAGAAAAAGTGAATACAGTATTATCGGTCGCTTGTTGCTTTGCTATAAACATATTTAAAAAATAACAATAAACTTTAATTTTAGTTAATAAAAGCCTTCATACATATATATTATTCGTATCAAAGCCAAGATAACAACTTTGGATTCCACCAACGTTGAGATGGTCCCTCGTATCTATATGCCTGTCATATCAACACTGAAGCAGGGCATACTTATTCGGTCGGAGTGAAGTGTAAATAACAAATATGCATGTAGCGCCCTCAGATAAGATGACAATACAATAATGTTAATTACTGTTGAATTATTTATTCGCTGTCTAAGGCATCTCCTGTATCGTGTATTCAGATATATAACTAACACTGAAATAATTGTATTGTAAGGGTGTTTCGACCTTCTGCATAATTATGAGCATATCTTTCAGCATACTGACCAAAAGATAGATGGATGAACATATAACTAATAATAATTACTAGCGTTCGCCCAATGGTCGAATCGACCATTATCATTATTTTAAATATGAGGGAAAAAATAAATTTGTTTTTTTTTTCTAATTTTCTATTCATTCTATTCATAAATAGAATAGAATAGAAAATAATTTTATTCTGGGACGACGTCCCTTTAGAATAACAAAAAAGTACAAAATTAAAATATTATATCTGGCCAAATAAAAACAAACATAAAAAGTAAAAATAAAGATAAATAAGTAAAGAAAATATTAGTTGTACATACTATACACAAAATAAAATGAAAAAAAAATCTATATACAAAACTCTTGAAACTATGCCAAGACACTTAAAATTATGTACAATGGTAAAATATAAATATACAATTTTAGAAAAAATACATTACATTCTTCTAAGCAGTAAACTCTGTGTTTCTGTTGAAAAAAAAAATACACTTTTATAAGTACTTTAAAACACACAACGTATACAAAAATGTCATTTGTTGTTTCCTTTCTTTTCACATCTTCATTCTTCTGAATTCTGCCACATGGATCCATAAAGCAGTGACCTAATTTAATAGAGGTGATGTTTCAGGATCTTCAGTGAGTCCAAAATAATGGACACCGCCATTCTCTGTATCTCATTCTTTTCAACACCTAGCTTTTCCAAAAAAAAAAAATAGTAGTTGAAAAAGGAACAGCCCATTTACTTCCAAACACTAGCGGATTTGGGGTTTAATTTAAGGGGGGCTTCAGCCCGAAAGATTTTTTTTTCATATATACAACAATAATTAATTTGAAAAAAATAAAATAAATTAACTACCTATATGAAATGGTGTTTAAGTCATTCTTAGAGTCCTATTAAATGTAATTACAGGAATAATAATACTTTAAGAGATAGTTTTTAATATTTTTTTCTATAAAGCATGGTTACATTGAAACGTTTTGGGGAGGCTTCAGTACCCCCCGTCCCCAGTAGATCCGCCTGTGCTTCCAAACCAAAGTAGACGTTCTCGTACTGAAAAAATTCTCTCCCCGAATTCCTCTCTATATTTCTCTTTCAGGTACGGATTGCATTTTTTATATATTTCCTCCTTCTCAATTTGTATTTTGATATCTTGCTGCTCATTGTTCATCACATATCTAAATGTAGGATCAACTATAAGAGCTTCCTTTCCTTTTGTACTAAAGGAAAAAGGCATAAATTAATCATGAATAATAACTAAATTTTTGGTCGTTTGAAGTAACTAGAAACAAATTATCATAATTCAATTAGTCATTTTTCAATTAGTCATTTAATATTAATTGCGACTAATGGCCAAACAATTAGTCATTAGCCTTTCTTCTAAACACACTTCTTTCAATAAGTTCAAAATTAAAATTTTTATTTTTTTAATTTTTTTTATTATATTTATATGATATTTACAACTGCATAAAAAAAAAAAAAAAAATACCTCTAGTAAATTCGTACATGGATATAATGACATGAAACACATGTTGAGAAATTACCCATTGGTAGCACTCTAATAATATGTCTATAATAGGAGATCACGAGGCCATCTTCTTTTCAGACGCCTCGGAGGGTTATCAGGAATAGAATAGGAAGTATGGTTAGAAAGAAGAGGGTTGGGATGGTTATGAAGTTTATTATGGAAGGATAAATATCTGGATTGGGCCAAATCTGATACATAAGGAACATTAAGTTCATTGTGGATGATTTTATTTGTAACGAAGTAAGGAGCATTGAGGATTTTACGAAGGATTTTGGATTGTAAGTATTGGATACGAGAGGAATACGGAGGAGCATAGCTCAACTCCGTTGTTCCAAATAGGCCTTATTATAGTCATGTATACAAATCATTTGTAATTAATTGGAAGGTTAGAGCGTTTGCCAAAATTAAAATTAAAACTTAAACTGAATACTTACATTTATCTACTTAAGACCATTTGGACCTCCGCTTTAGAGATATTCAGACAATAAAATGCTAAAACGACTCACATACTAAAACTACAAACTGTTCATTAAAAAAATTTCAGAACCACAAACATTACTTTAATAAAGACATAAAGACCTTCCGGTTACAGTTACCGACCACATCCGGACATAGTACAAAATATTTCACTATAACATACACAGACAAACTAACATACTCATACAAGGGGTTGACATGCCAATAACACGCTTAGGAGACTCTAAAGAAAGTGAGTGAGGGATCTCATGGCTTAAACAGTATACTAAAATCAAGATAGGAAGGGATGCCACTGGGCACTGCTCCCTCTCAAGTCGAACAACGCAACAACTATTATTATTCCTGGATTTTCACAGAACAGATTCACTTTTCAGTATTTCTGGCAGGTGTGGTTGAAAAAATATATTTTCTCAAAATAATAATGCAAACCGTATTGAATGCTACGTGATTCGTTGTCCCATAGCTATACATATATATATATAGTGGCTCACAGTAAAATTCAAACACCCTGCAGAAAAAAATATTTCAATGGTCCCAGTAAATAAACAAAACAAGAAAATCTTCAACAGATTTATTTATGATCTCATTTTTAATTTGCACAAATTTAATAAAATCAACTGTGATTATTTTAAGAAAATAATTTTTTTTAAATTGAATTTTTTTTTTTAGTTATTCCGGACTTACCCATTTCTATTCTTCGAGGAAATTTTTTTTTAAATTCTTCTTTGCTAGAAATTTAGTGTTTTCTAATTTCTACATCCAATTTTGCACACACGTGTGAAGATTTCCTATACCAGGAGCCACCATACAACCCCACATAAGAAATATAACATAATATTAGAGTAATAAAAAGAACATAAGAAAATAACACTTTACTACGATGTTTATTGACTAAAATAAATTATTGTTTTTAATGTGATATAAATTGAACTATTTATTTATTCAATAATTTCTGTCAATATCCAGGCGTATCATTTTGACTATGTGAACCACTGTATATATGTATATAAAGTGCATCATACGGTTGTCTTGCATAAAGAGAACCAGAATAGAGTAGGAGAGGGGGAGAGGGAGGAGATAAAAAGGAAAGCCGATGGTGAATGGAGATAAAGAGCCTGGAGATAATGCCGTGCCCCGAGGGAAACAATTTTTACTCTTCCATACACGAATTTATCCAGAGGCTGTGCATTCCACAAAGGGAAGGTGTATTCATCATCAGAGCCGCAACACTCGCGCTGCACCCCATCTTTGTTCTGATAGAGGGTGTGCGGCGAAACAAAAAAAAAGGAAAGAAAAGAAAGGAAAAGTTGAGATGAAATGGAAATGTCAGTCTGTAAACGCGATAGGGTGGAGGAGGAGTGGGGGGGGGGTCCTTGCAACTTAATGTCGGAAACTTTTTTTTTCCATCCTTGTTCCAGATACTGTCGCACCTATTAAATATGTTTTTAGCCCCACCGTGGGTCCACTGAAATATCTTTTTTTAATACTGGCCAAACTTAATATGAAAAGAATGAGGTATATATATAATAAATCAGGGATTGATTGAAACAGTCAACTCTTATAATTTTTTTTGTTTTATTGAGTATTAATACAGTCTGCCACACTGAAGCGCATTGGTATTAGGGCTATATTATTCATTCACACAATATGTACATAAGAAAGGAAAATAAATAAAAATAACCAAGCAAGAAGAGAAAGAAAAAAAAGAAAATAAAAAGTTAAAGTGATATACAAGATAAGTAATATAACATATTAGCCAAATGCTAACAAAATAAATAAAACACATTCACACCTATTACTCTTATAATTAAAAGTAAAAATTTAACATTAACCCAGTTATATATTTTCGTTGAACTCTTACTTTTATTAGTACATACCATTTTAAAGCAGTTATTTTCTTTAAATAACTATTTTGATTGAAAAAAAAATACATTTTGACTCAAGGGCATTGAGTATTTGGGATGTATGAAACTCAATCATACCGTATATATAATGATACAAAAACAATAGAAAAATATATTAAAATAAAAGAAAAAGAAAACTTAGTATAACAGATTAAATGAAACATGAGATAACATTCATATTTATTTACAATATTTACAGTCAGACGAGTCGGGTCGCGTGTGGAGGATATGGCAAGAATCCAAGAGATCCCAGCGCTTCTCTCTCAGACGCATCACTAGGATGGGAATCCAGTGGAAATTGAGAGAGGTCACTAAAGCCACATACGCTCATGACTTGAGTGGAGAAGCTGGCCATTGCCAGGACTCCAGTAACGCATTTAAAAAACATCTAGAGACCATTGCCGTTTCAACCTTCTAGGAGGATGAACTGGATAAGGATTGTGCTAAGGAATTAGGATTATGGATAGGTTCTGAAGAAAATTTGAGAATCGGGATGGAATAACGTCAAAAACATAAGGGATGTTAAGGTCATGATGTAAGGCTTTGTTCGTAACATAATAAGGAGCATTAACTATTATACGGAGGACTTTAGACTGGAAGGATTGGATGCTTTTGATGTTCGAAAATTTAGTTGTCCCCCATAATTCAAGTCTGTAGGTCCAGATTGAGTTATTTTCTAAACTTATAATTTTAAACCTCATAAATAAAGGTTTTTATAAATCATTTACTTGAACAGGTAAATGAATAGTAATATCCTTTTACGTTTTTATTAACAGAAAATATAATAATCAGTGTATGTACATAGCTGTGTATAACGTTTTAAAATAATTTTCTATGCATTTAATATAGCAAATATTTACAAGGTTAACAAGGTGTGGAGCAAGATAGTATGTTTTACGTTAATTCAGAAACATTAAAACTTTTAATTTTCTAGTATAACAATTCTGATTAACAAATAAAACTTAACGTATGATCTTCTACAAACAAAATTAACATCGAAATGTTTTATGCATATAATTCATTTCTTAAAAGTATGGCGAAATATTTCCAAAAATGCACTGTAAAATATAAGAAAAATGATCAAAAGTCCCATTGAATAGTATTTTCCTTATCTTTTTTTTTGGCCCTCCCCTTCCTCGACGTTAAGGCTATACGAGGTTTTCCCGGGCCAGGGAGTCTGGACGAGGATTTAAAAGACTCCTTCGGCACCGGGACGCGAACTCGTGACTATTTTGATATCATTTTTCATACATCAGGTTGACGGGCATTCGGTTAGTCCATTCGGCCACCCCGCCCACTCTATTTTTCCTTATCTTTTTTTATTTTTCTCTTGGAAGAAACATTTTTCTTAAAGTTTTATGAGTAATAACCCAACTCCTCAGGCTGACAATATGTTCCTCACTTGGAGCCACGTTCATAAAAGAATGCCATGAAGTCAAGTGGAAAAATGAATGGAAAAGATCATAATTTACTGAAACAACTATACTTACACCGGCAATAAAGAAAAAAAATAAAATATTTAAATAAATTTCACTTTCACTACCCCCCTCCTCCTGGCTACCGGAGGCAACTCACTCCGACCGTGCTTAGAAGGGTTGAGATTTTTCAGAATAGCAGGAGTCCCCCAGATATTTATCAAATAAATGATCTGTTCCAAGGAAAGAAATATAGGTTTGCTGACTGTACAGCCATAATCCATGGATCTAGACTGATTTTTAACTATTCTGGAAATGGAGAATCAATGGGAAAGACACATGCCCAGATATTGATTTACATACATATATAATATATGATAATAAGCGGTAAATTCCACCCTAACAACAGGATCTGCGTAGAAGGAAAATCATTCCCGAGAGTAGAAAAATTCAAATACCTCGTCTCCACAATAATCTCAATGAATGACCAACGGGCATAAATAGACCAGCGGATAACTAGAGCAATTGAGAGTTTTCTTCTCCCTCTCAAAGGTATTGAAATCCCGAAAAATCTCAAGAAATCTCAAACCAAGGGTGTAAAATGCAATGATAAAGCCAATTCTAATGTATGGCTGTGAGACCTGGACACTGACCAGTGTTTGAAAGATTTGAGAGGAAAATCCTCCGCACGATAACCGGAGCGATCTGGGATCAGAGTACTAACACATGAAGAAAAAAGACCGATAAAAAACTGCTTACAGAAACTAGTCAATCAATATCCCATGATATGAAGGCACGGAGGTTAAGGTGTGCGGGGCATGTAGCTCGTAGCGATCCATCTGGAAGCCTCTAACAATGAACGCCTCAATAGAAGGCTAAAAAAGCAGATGGATAGATAAAATTAACAAAGAGGCAATAGAGCTGCGTGCAGATAGAGCAGGCTTGTTAAGGCGGCAAAAGATCTATATGGTCTGTAATGCCAACAAAAAAAAAAATATATATATACATTTATTATAATATAAAATTATACATATTGTGTATATATTTATACATGTCCAAATATATCATTATTATGGATATTTCATATTCAGTAAAATATGTATTTAATTTATTGTGCTAACATTGAATCCGAATTCAATTTGAATTAATTAAATTGGAAGGAGCTATTTTCACGGTTTGGTGGAGAAATGATCTAACGCAATTTGTTCCACGTCGTCCGTCATAGGCAATCAAACAGGAATCTGGAATTAATATTTTGCGGCATAACATCAATATTTATTAGATCATTCCAGGATTTAGGTTGCTTCGCTAAATTACAATCCAATGAAATACCACAGCTATAGTAGAAGTAAAACAAATGAGTCAATATGTGTTGATCAATTTTAACCCAGAGGACTTGCCTTTTAGTAAGATAATGTGGAAATACTAAGTAAAGTGAAGTTGGAATAAATTATTAAAGGAAACGAGGAAAATTCCTAGTTGAAATTGTTTAAATATTGATAAAGATCTTGAAACTTGCCTGGGAAAATATAGATGGAAGTTTTGTCGCCTTCCTTAAGAGAATAGGCACGAATATTTCACAAGCTTCAACAAAAAAAAAAAATGTATCAATGTTTTGTTGGTTTAAAATACTGTATCATTTCATCGTTATTTTTAGCCACTAATTTCTTATGTTTAAGATAATATATGAATAAAATAAACATAAACCTAGAAAAGAGACATAAGCTGATTATGTTACAAATGGAAAAATCGACACAACAAAGCCATGAACCTCCAACATACAAGTGAATAGATAACTTGGCAATATTTCCTCAGCTCAGACTTCATCAGAGTAGAAAAACCAAGATCACATATATGCAGAAAAAAAAAGAAAAGAAAAAAAAATGATTTCTGTCGGCATCTCACGAAGCCACCCAAATACATACTGAATGGAAGAGAAAGTTCTATTAACAACTGCTAAGGAATAATTGAATAGCTGAATAAACGTAATACATACTACAAACGATATATTTATTACATATATTAACATATTAATATATAGAGGAAGTCTGTCATAGTTAAAATTTATCCGATATCGTAATAAAACAAACATCAAATTGTAGCTAAAACTTTACAACAAACATAGACAAATGTTATCTTACTATTCAAAATATATACCTCCAGTGAATGACTAATAAAATAAACAATGTATAGATATTTAATTTAATACAGTAGAATAGTATTTTGAGCATCCTTTTATTTTATTTATGTACTTAGGAATAGCTTAGTAAGATTTGTAATTGGGACCCCGAGACGCTCCCGTGTCTCCAACCACAACACTGAGTTAGGGTAGCTCTTCCCCTCCTTAGGAAGACAATATTTCCTGGGCACATTCCTTTACCAAATCATTAACGATCATCTTCCTTCCTATAACCTTCTCCAATTTAAGTCCTCAATCCATTCCCTCACTACAAGATCTCGACCCTCTGACCTATGCATCCCTTCTCATAGATCTGCCTCATTCCAAAACTCCTTTATAGCCTGCTCTGTCAACTTTTAGAATTCCCTTAGGATCAAAATTCGGCATCTCCCCTCTCTATCCACATTCAAAAACCTCCTATTCCAATTCATGTTCCAAACAGTCAGATACCAGCTAACTATTAACACTATATAAGTATTGTGTAGCAATCATATAATCATACGATAATACTTTGTGAGAGATAGTACATTGTTTTCATACTTTCGACGTAGGAATTTCAATACTTCTATTTTTTTTTATTTAACTTTTTTTTATTCAATTATAACTAACTTTTTTTATATATATACAAGTATAGTTTTTTTATGAAATGAACTTATTCTATTTCTTACTTTATTTCTCAAAGCGTATGTTTATGTTCAACCCTTATATATAGTTTTGTTCATAATTTTAAGTGATTTGTTTATAGTTTTAAGTGTTTCGTTCATAGTTTTTAGTGTTCTGTACCTAGTTTTATCTGTATTGTATATAGCTTGTTCACCTAAGGTTTTCTTTACTTTGTACTTTATTTTATCAAATTTATTTATTGTTTCAAACTTGTAGGCCAGTAGTATCCTATTCTTTTGTACAATTATGGTATTCTAAAGGGACTTAGTCCCAGAATAAAGTGGTTTTTTTTCTATCTATCTATATATATGTTATTTTAATTCGGTACACAAAGATTTTTTTTTGGTGCTACGCTGAAGCAAGAACCTTGATCGTCTTATTATCTTCCTCCATTCTCTTCTATTCGAAAAGACCATTCTCTTTCTTCAGAAACCACTGTTTTCAGGATATCATCTAATCCATCAAGTTATCTCAGACGTGCTCTTCTACTGTCGCGTCTTCCACCAGGTAGATCTTCGACTAGTGTTTGGAAATTGAGACCTTTGGTATACTCCAGAGGACCAATCAATGGTTTTCTATGCCTACTGATAATCGACTGAGGGGTTGGTTAAGTTAACGTGGGAAGATTTACCTAAAGCTGAAAGTTCGTATTTATTGACAACCAGTGACTTATCGGCACTTTTATAAGTTAAATTAAAAATCATATACACATACTCTGAATATCTTCGATATAAACTATTAGTGGTACCCAAAATCGGCCTTGGTCTTGCCTTTGCAAGACCAAGACCATAACCGCCTAACTGTTGCAAGATCAAGACTGGTAAAAAAAAAATCGTTTTTGTGGATAAAAATTATGGCAAAATAGTTACTAATACTTGAAAATTTTATTTACTATATGCAAAGAATTGGTATAACCAATATACTTTTGCATTTAACTCTTCTAATTTTTTGTTCAGGCTTAGTTAGGTTTCTCCTATCTGAAAAATTACAGTAATATAACTCTATAGTAATAGGCTCATAGTAACTACAAGACTCTTGTGCAAGACCAAGACCAATGCTGAGTGCGCAAGACCAATACTTGTCTTCGTCTCGTATTTTGCAACACTATAGACTGTGTTCTTTTGATTGTATAATAACAAAAACTTATTATGTGTTTCAATAGACATTTGAGATATTGATTTAAATAAATGGTTTGAATCTGTTAGAGCTTTATTCATCCAAGTCCTCTCCTCATCAGGATTATCCAGGATCGAGAGATGAGAGCCAACTTAGATGTAAGCTCCTTAGTCGTCCTTCATGGCGGGAAGGAATGGGGATTCGCGTGCTATTTGTTTAAGTAAGATTTTATATATTCCAGCTATGTATTTTTGTTTAATTTAAAATAATCACTTCATTTATACATTTATGCCTATCTATCCAACTTTGACAATTTTTCTTGGAAAACGGATTACCAGCCAAAATCAGAAAACGGAGTACTTGCCAATGAAAGCTCTAGTGTACCTAACATCTGTATCCGTACATATATTATTACAGTAAGACTCGAAATCGGTTTTGTACCAAATATAAGCTCCTGTCATGCTCAAATACCATGAATGGGGTACCGTTGGATTCAGAATTTCACGGGGGGTTAACGAATCGTATTCTCCAATTTTGTCTTTCTTTCTAAAATAAATAAAGTCGATACAAACATTTTGATAGGCTTCAACACCTGAACGGTGGTAGGTCTGTAGATCGATACGGGACAAATTGGATCTTGAAGATTTTGATGCGTACAGCAAGACCCGGATAATTTCTCCGGAACTATCGGATTCTGCGTTTTTAAGCCCAAAAACGTACTATTTTCGAGATAACGCAAGGTATAGGGTTCGCATTCACACAACCTTACATTAATTGTAGTACTGTCATTGAATACATGTCTCATTTCGTCGACTTGAGGTCTCTATGATCGAGAAAGGACGAGTTTATATTATTTATCGATGATGTTTTTGATCGGCAAGTCATATCATCGTCAATTTTTCACCAAATCTCAAGATTGAGTCACCGATTTCGAAGGCTTCCTTCTCCTTCAGGCGGACAAAATAGTCCAATCACTCCGAAAATTCAGGCAAACGAGTTATGAAAGAAAACAAATTTTCTTTGCGAATAACTACAAAATTACACACTATACCCTTGGTTATACCCATAATTATATAAAAGATAAATATATTCCCTACAAAAAGGAAAAAAATCATTGAAGTCGGACAATTTTTAGCAAAGATACAGCTTACTGAAATTGGAAACATGTTGGTTCCAAACAAAAATGAAGATTTAAAATAATTTTTGTTTTATTTGTCGATTATATTTATCGATAAAGTAAAATTTGATTTCTCTATCTTTTGATATGTTGCATTATTTTATTTTCTTATTAATCTGGCATTTGATAACAATATGCTGTGCGGATTTTTCGCAGAGGCCTACTAGTCAATATACAATGCAATACTTGGAACGACTAAATTTCCCTGTAGAAATATTCATACATTACAATTATTAGACTTAATAACGAACCTAAACGACAGATTCAAAATTTCAAACGAACAAACTATGGCAATTACATCAAAAATCTTTCGACCGACGCGCAGTGTGACCAAGTAGTGGGGATAATGGACAAAAATCATTAACCGCTAGTTATTTTCAAATAAACCCTTTTATTAATTGCTTTCAACTCAAAACAAGGTAACAACAGTAAAATAATGTATACCATACAACTATAATAATATTAATTGTAATATTAATAGAAATAATATAGGATGCAATAATATTATATCAGGAATAAAAGAGAGAGAAATACTTTATTAAAAATAATGCTGGCCTACTACATAGGGTTGCGCATACTTATTAATCCATAAGGACATTAATTTTATATTATATTTCTCTATTTCATATATATATACATGACATATCTTTCCTTTCTTTTTTTTTCTCCCCCTTTATAACAATACTCTTACAAATTATCAACACTAAACCATATTAAACAATAGACATAGCATAATAAACACTTCTCCGACATAAAAAAAAAATCCTTTTTCTTTTTAAGTTCTCAAACGCCCGGAACTCAATACAACATCGCACACATATATAACACAGCAATTCCTCGTATGTAGACAAAAAGATAAGACTATTATAGACCAATTTAAATAAAATATAATATATATATATATGTAATATAACTGTAGCATATAATGTAGCAATAGTGGATTATACTTATAGTAATATTGCCTTAGAATAATAATACTATAATACACGAAAGATAATACTAAAACTATTGGATTATATAAACTTAAGTAACATTCCTTTGTTTATTTCACCGTAGAAAAAACTAATTACAAAATCTATATAAAAAAATAAAAAATATAAACTTAAATAAAAATAAATAGTGTTCGTTACATATGTTAATTAATCCAGACTAAAGGAAAATATGTATTCTATAAATATCCTACTCAGGATTACTTTGGTCAGTTTTTTTTTCAGTTAAATATGCTTTGTACATCTGTGTTTGTATCTTGTATCTTCTCAAACTTTGCTTATAATGTGTTTATAAAATTATGAGATTTACTGAACTAATTGCTGAGTTGACAAAGTTCTCAGCCTGGGAGTATACGAATTGTTTAAGTTCCAAATCATTATTGTGTATCTAGGATAATTCTTTATGTGAATCTCATACACAAATTTTGTACCCTTTCTAATCTTTTATAGTTCGAGTCATACGTGTAACTCCATACTGGAAAGATATATGTTATTAATAGGCATATAACTGGTTTATATGAAATAATTATGTTTTTTATTGAAAGCGCAGGTTTTCTTAAAAAATAATTTGATGTTTATCTAAAACATTGTAACACGTTAAACACATAAAACACGTTCTAGACATTAAAACTTGGACAGCAATTGAATTTTTATACTTCTCTTAAATCTACATACAAACGTATATATTAAGTTTAGAAATATTCAATATTGGAACTTATAGTTTATTTTCTGTAGTAAGGAAATCATTTTTTAACTACAAAAATAAATTTACAACTGATTAATGAAGAAAAATTAAAAATGTCGCCTTAAGGGATATACAGTATGCAAACCCGCCATACCGCAAGGAAATGAGGGTTCAGTATTTTATTAACTCCATTGAATTAAATTAAATAGCTAAAAAATAAACTATTTTCAAGACAAATTAATATTTTATATTTATTATCAATATTAATATTTTACTTAATGGAGGTACGGTTGTAGATCTGAAAAGAAAAAACATATATTTATATTTTTTTATAATGTATGTATAATAATGTAAGAATTTTCTGTTAGTTGAAAATTTTAAATAATGAGAACCATTTGTCAACATACAAGTTGAACAAATAGTCAAGGTTTGGATTATAACTTTCCATAAATAGTAAATATTTTTTTCTTCCTGGTTACTTAAGGAAAGAATTGTTTCATTCGGAGGCTAAAAATATTTGTATTCTGAAAATCGAAAATTTCCACTCACGTCTTAGTAATCGAGATAGCGCCAGCCTTAGACATCCGGCGTCACCGAGAAATGACGTCAATGACGAACCTCCTTCCCCCACCCAAAAAAAAATTAAATTTATTTCTTAAGTTATTTTATATTACGTAATGTTTAAATTTTATTTCATTCAACATTTTATAAGAAGGTTGCTTTATTGGCAGGCTAAAATTAAATATTTTAATGCGTTTTGTAATTATTTTGTTATTTCTTACAAGTGGCGAGTGCCCTTGAAGATCGGACCCTTCCAGACCAGTGCCCCGTGGCTATTGGACCGTTTGCCCCAACCTGAGGCAGGCACTGTATCAAGGAACAAATTTAATTTCTTTTCTGTCTGCAAATAGACATACCCCATTACTTATACTACTTGTCCAAAATCTATTTCAAATCTTGTGAAAGTAAGTACCTAAATATTCACTTACCCACTTATGGCAACCAACTGTCGGCAATTACTCTTTACTCCCGATCTCATATTGAACTATATGGGCACAACGACAGACTTATAAACAACATGACCACAATAGATATGCCCATCAGGAGGTGATTGAAAAGGAGCTGGATATGAGATCTCCTTTCCTGAATTAAGGTAGAAAATAAAGACTAGGAAGAGGTGCTGCTGGGTACTATTCTGCCTCATACTTAAAATGTTATTTCCCAAATTCACTAATGAGCTCATCTGATTATTGTCAAATTCATGGAAAATGTCTATTGAAATTTCAAGAGATTTTTTTTTTTTAATTCTGAAATTGTTTACCATTTTCATAATAATAAGTTAATATTAAATTTAGAACTATCTAGATTTTTTTTTATTTATGAGGACGTACTTTGGTATAGGACTGTTACGATAATTTTAGAAAATAATAAATATTTTTACAGTGTAAAAACATATTTTATACTTCACAAAGAATTAACCCCAATGAACTGTATATACAGCCGTGGTCATAGAAATATCATCATCGAGTAAAAATTTTATTTTATTTAGAATAGAATAGAATAGTACAGAAAATTTAACTTTATTCTGGAACTAAGTCCCCTTAGAATAATAACGACGAATCAATACAAAATAAAATACAAATCTGGCCAAAAACTAACTTATAAAAATTCTAACATTATATACATTAATTTGAAAAACAGTATATAACCACTAAAAATTGAACAAAAAAAATAGTAAATGAACATAAAATCTTCACAAAATTACTTATTATTGTGATGGAAGAAAAAAGAACTTACATATTTATATGTGCATAACTAAACAATTTATAAACAATAGGCTAACTAATAAAAAATTAACTTAATACAAAATGTAATAATATCTAAAGTGATTTACATAATAATACGCAAACACTAAAAGAAATCAAAATAAAATCTTCTCAGGAATACTTTTAGTGTAATGGCGAAAAAAGAAATATATATACATACATCTTTCACTTCATGATGCCTTTTTTTTTTTTTTTTTTCAAAATTATGACTACCAGTGATTTTTGGTTCCCTATCCTCGTTACTATATCCGGTGAAAATTCCTTTACTTCATGTATAGTCACAATTATGATGTGTTTTTTTAGAAGGACAGTTTTTGATACAGTTATAATTACAGTTTTTATCCTGGCATTAGTTCAAACTGAACTGTAAAGTATTTTAAAAGTTTTCTTGCAACTTTAATAAGTAGATAAAAACAAAAACATTCACTGGAATCAACGTTATCAACATAAGAATCAAAAGAAATAAGTGATGCAACTGCTATGACCAATTGCTGTACATAGATATGTTTGAGTCCCACACTCATATTATCATTTGTTGATGTTTTACAAATGACAAACTCACGTATTTTACTTCCTATTATTCTAAGTTTATAGTGTGCTTAGCAAATACTTGGCAAGCATTGGAATGCTTACAGTAAGTAGCAGCGTGTTGAATGCATATTTGCATTTTACAGTAGGAGAATAAAAGAGACCCACCACAAGGATTTGTATTTAAACTAGAAGCTCAAAGTTCATTAGATTCACCAGCACGCATGAGACATACCTCTCCAAGAAACATACAATGGTCAACTTTAAACTTATGAATAGACATTGCTATTCACAGATCGTAAAGCAATCCTTAAGCATTTAAAGCCTCTGCTACCAAGTTGAAAAAAAAAATTGACTAGTCACACACGTCTGCCTTCCAGTTTATCTTAGGCCTTAGAAAAAATATGACTATGGATTACTTATTAAATTTAAATAGAAAAACATTAGCAAATGATAAAAACTACTTTGATATATATATATCATATATCTATATATATATCTATCTATATCTATATCTATATCTATATATATATATATATATATATATATATATATATATATATATATATATATATATATATATATATATATATATATATATATATATATATATAGATGGATTTTATATTTTACATTATTAACATTATTTTTATTTTTTATGAATTGGAAAGATTATGTATCACTTGTGACATGGAATTATGATATAAGAAAAAAGAATAAATCGTTTGTTTTTATTTTTTTATTTTTTTTTTCGATACACAGGATTCTTTTTTTTTAATATTTTTTGATTGAGAAAAAAATACATTTTGCATCAATTAATTAAAATGCCCATTTTAATCCGATATCACATGTATTTTAATAAATTTATTATAAAAATATATTTCATTTTAGTAAAAAAATATGTTAAAAAATACTCTCCAAATCAAAATTGAAAATCAGACAAAAACTAAATACATACACTTACCCGCTCAAAACCCATTTGGACATACGCTTCTCCAACTTTCGGTTTAGCAAAAATTACTCACAAAAACTACAATTTTTAATCTACAATTTAAAATTAATAACTGCAGCCCACGTACGTCAACAACAAAACTTTACATACCGACCCAAGAAAACCAACCATTGACCAGCACATAAGTACTCTCTACTCCCGATTTCATCTTAAAACGCACTAACGTCACAACGGAGTTATCAACGACATGGCCACGGCTGAAATGCTCATCAAGAGGTGACTGAAAAGAAGCTGGATGAGAAATCACTTTTCCTAATTTCAGGATTTAAGCAGACCAGAAAAGAGGTGTTGCTGGGTACTATTCTTCATCATGCATATCATGCTAACCAATCTTCTATTTATCACTACCATGACAGGTGCGGATGAAGATTTGAAGTTAAAAAAATAGTGATTTTTCAAAAAATTTTCATGTGAGGTGATAATGCGTTTTGTGAGTCGTATAAACTGATAATAGCTATGTCAATCAAAATATTAATACAAAAATAATAATAATAAAAACATAATTTGTCTATATGACTGCAATTCTCAACTAATTTTCCAACCATTTCAGTTAAAGCGACTATTTCTCCACTATCCCATAATTATAATAGTTTATTACGTATACGGATATATTACGATAGATATAGATACATTAAATAATTGAGTTCGCTAGATGGAAAATTTCTGAACTGGAACGATTAAACTTGATGAAGGCCTGAAATTTGGGGCGAAAAGTTGGTACAAGATTTAAAAAAAAAAAAATTTATGTTCTCGTTGACTGCAATTCCTAACAAACTTTCCAACCATATTATCCACAGCCAACTATTACTCCATGGTTACGAAATAGCCATACTTTAACGTTTAAATAACCATAGTCGAACGTAACTTGAAATAGCCATAGTTTAATTTATCTTTTCAGAATAATAAATTTGATCTATGCCGGCGGAACATGTCGAGCGAGAACGCATTTTGGATGTTAATATTTACATACAGTAAATTTGGTAGAAGTGAAGCAATTTCCCATCCCCTCCCCTTCCAGATACGTCCTTTGGCAATGAATACATTTCGTATTCAAGTCCCGTTTTAAGCCTAAGTGATGGGTTATTTCCAGTCTTTATCGGGAATTATTCTGGTCAGGAAATATTGTTCTCCTGTTATTTATTGATACTATTACTGAATTCCATATTTGTTCTTTCCAAATAAGTTCTATTTAATATGTATTTAATAATCCTAATATAAATATTATAATTCATACTAAACTGACTGTCATGACTAACCCCGAACACTAGTGAAATGATTGTATAAAATGAGTATCGGAAAAAGTCTTTCGTTCGGTGGAAGACATCCATCCCACTACTAAAATATCAAATTTAATTATTCGTAGTATCCTCTATACAGTTTATACAGCTGACATCCCTACCTATCAAAACACTGTCATCACCACATATGCCGATGACACATGTATCCTATCAGTAAATAATGACCCATCAATTATATCCCAAATGCTTCACTCACACATCATAAATCTTGAAGAATGGTGTCAAAACTGGATAATTAAAATAAACTCCAATAAATACCACCGAATTACCTTTAACCTTCGTCGTAAACCAACGACTTCCTGTCCTACAATTTCCTTTAACAATACTCCACTTATCCCTGTTGAGCAAATCCGCTACCTACGACTGCACCTGGACAAACGACTAACTCGGAATCCTCATACTAGATTGAAACGACAAGAAACCGCTCGACGTTTCCGATTACTTCAGCACTTACTAAACAAACGCACTAAACTTCCAATTAATTACAAAAGACTCATATACTTGACTATAATAAGGCCTATTTGGACTTACGGAGTTGAGCTATGGGGCTCCACTAAACCATCGAATTCCTCTCGTATCCATTCCTTACAATCCAAAATCCTTCGTAAAATCCTCAATGCTCCCTACTTTGTTACAAATAAAACCATCCATAATGGCCTCAATGTTTCTTTTGTTTCAGATCTGGCCCAATCCAGATACCTATCCTTCCATAAAAAACTTCAGAATCATCCCAAACCTCTCGTTTCTAAACTTGCTCCCTCTTCAATTCCTGATAACCCTCCGAGGCGTCTGAAAAGAAGATGGCCCCGTGATCTCCTAATTTAGACATATCATTAGAATACTACCATTGGGTATTTACTCAGCAAGTGTTTTCATGTCATTATATCCATTATGTTCAAATTTACTAGATGTATTTATTTAATACAGTTGTAAATGTCATTAAGAAAAAAAATATATTATTCGTAGTCGTCAATTTTCATAAGAATCTATCCTCCTCTTTAAAATAGAAAACTATTTTTTCTTAATTTGTCAATAACATCGATTCTATAAGTGAATGATCTGATATAAATGCTTTTTAGAAGCTTCCAGATGGATTCCTCCGAGCTATATACCATCTTAATCTCTTTGCCTTCATATCATGAGATGGTGATTGACCAGTATCTGTAAGCAGGTCTTTATTGGTAAAGATCAATAAATATTGTTCTTAGACCAAGACCTATTTTGGGCAACAGTACTTCTCTTTCATTATATTTTGGGTAAAAAAAATACTTCAATGATTATAAATATTTTTGTATTCAAACAGAAAAAAAAGAAGGAACAAGTTATGAATATCTTTTTTCTTAATACTATTGTTCATTTTCGTAGATGATTGTTTTTCAAACGGAAAAATGGACTCGTTTGTAACAGAAGATTGTTAGTTAAGTGGTTCTGAAAAAAATGAAATAAATAAAAAAAGAAACTGGAAAACTGCCTACTTCACAGTCAACCCGCTTTTCTCATTCGGGAAAGCCTTTTTTTTTCTAAGCTTTTCCTAATGGCAGTCTTTTAAATATCTCATCAAAACCACTCCTGGGACCAATTGCCCTTTTAAGAGGAGTAGGCCACTTTTAGAAAGTACTTTTAACTCAAAATGTCTGTCTGAGAATCTTCTTTTTTTTTTTTTTTTTCAGTCCTATAATTTCTTTCTTTCTTCTGCCTCTCAAGTAAAAAGTATAATTATGGCATGATAGTTCTTTCTTTATGCACTTGAATTCTTTAATAAGAGAAGAGGACAAATATAGAATACATAATTAGACAGTACCTAAGAAAACATATATTTGTATAAATATGTATAGTATATATACAAAATTTCATAATGTATACATACATAAGTAAAACTATCCCTCTCTCTAACTGTTTGGTGTAGTACATTTTATGACCTTGAAAGAAATATGTCCATTTATAATTATTTGACGATTGAACTAACTTAAGACATATTTTCATTATCCGTATATATTTAATATATCTTTTCGACTGATAGTATGGATATATTTTAGTTTAGTTTTCTATTTTTCTTTCTCTCTCTCTTTTGAACTCTTAATTGTCTATGTTTTTTGTGTTTTTTTAATTTTGATTATTGAAATTTACGACTGTATTAAATGATAAATACAACAAGTAACATGACATGTAAAACATGAAGAGAAACCACCCATTGGTAGCACTCCAATTATATTTCTATATTACTAGGACCCGAGGCCATCTTCTTTTCAGACTCCTCGGAGGGTTATCACAAATAGAAGATGAAGCAAGGTTAGAAACAAGAGTGTTCGGATGGTTCAGAAGTTTATTATGGAAGGATAGGCATCAGGATTGAGCTAAATCGGATATATATGGTACATTAAGGTCATTATGGATGATTTTATTTGTGGCAAAGTTGGAAGCATTGAGGATTTTACGAAGGATTTTGGATTGTAGGGATTGGTTACGAGAGGAATTTGATGATTTAGTAGAGCTCCAAAGCTCGATCCCTTAAGTCCAAATAGGCCTTATTTTAGTAATATATATAGGAGTCTTTTGAAAACGGTTGGAAGTTTAAAGCGTTTGTCTAGTAAGTGCTACAGTAGTCGAAAACGTCGGGCGGTTTCTAGTCGTTTCAGTCTGGTATGTGGATTCCATGTCTATGTTTAAATAGGAAACGGAGTGGCTCAGTGAGTAAGGCTCTGTTACCTGTACGAAATATATCCCTTCCGAGAAAACAAAAAGAAATTAAAGATTTTTAATCATTTAACCTAGTATTTCTGCTGAAAACAAGGTAGTCGATTGAATCAGATGATATATTTTTTTTTATAAATCCAAAGGTAAATGTCAATTTATTCTATAAGAATCCTCAGCTTAATTAATATCGACTTAAAGCTTACTAAACAAGAAAGCTCTGCGAACAGTGGGCTTCTGCAGTCTACAGAAATAGTGTAAAAAAAAAATCGGGAATAATCCATGATTTTATGAAAAAAAGTAACTTAGCTTAATTAGAGTAAATTAGCTTCTTCAAAGCACCTTTAAAATGTTTTTAACAAAGACAAACTGTACTTGCATTTAAAGTAATTTTTTATTTAGTTTATTATTAGGTAATTGTTAATTACCAATTTTTTTTTGTAGTTATAGCATTCTATTAAACAAAACTGTGGCTTACTTAAAAAAATAAAGTAACATAAATTTTTAATTTCCAACTTTTCTTCGGAAAATCAGACCTTAGTTAATATATAATTTTTTATGGGTCTTGATGTCTGCTACATTTCCTTAAAATATTCCCTTTTACCTAAGAGATTCTATATACAGCAATTACTTTTTTTCCCATTTTTTTAAAATCATATAAAATTTACGCACATAATTTATAATAACGCTGGCTTTTAATACTATGCAGGAAGTGGTTGAGGAAGAAGAGCAGGGATCTCCTGAAGCCTCGCTTTCCCTCCATATTAGGGAAGATAAGTATGGTTCGGAGTTCCCATGGCCGACTGTAAATAGTGTAAATAGGTATGTCTGCGTCTAAGATGTTTATTTTCATTACTTTTTTTTTTAATTTAGATTCTATTTTAAGATAATTTTAATTCTATTTTATTCATTTATTTTTATTCTATTATTACGATTATTTATATTTTCATCCTTCACTAAGATATTTTATTTAGCTTTATATTATTTTAAAATTACTTTATTTATTTATATATTTTTTTTAATTTGTAAATATGGTGTGAATGTGCTCTCAGAACTCTATTATAAATGTCCTTTATTGAGACAGATTGTAATATTTATCAATAAACAATTTTTTTTAAAAAATTATAATAGCAGTTAATAACTATTTCTATACAATAAAACGTATGTAGTGGGATATTAATTATAATGTTACATAAAACACGCAAAGTTTAGAAAAATTCTTTCACCCCAAAAAGAGAACAAGTTGTTTTCACTAAATAAAAAATCAATAAACAATTTTAAAAACGTACTGGTCTATCCTGTACCGATTGCGAGGTACCATCGTGCCATAAAGTCGTTCTGATACCTTTTAATAATCATTTAATATTTTTAAGAACCCTTTCAGATACTTTCATTTTTTTTTTTCGTCTCTACATTACTCTCCGTAGGCATGAAAAAAAAACTGATCGAGAAAAAATAAAGTGTAAAAGGAAAATACTAAATAAGAGAAGCTAACGTTGTACAAACTGAGGTTAATTAACTTTTAGATGCCTGGAAAAGATACCTCACGTTTCATAGCCTACCTTATATTCAACAGGGGTTGAACGGAATCTTTAAAGACTAAATTTTTCATTTATAACCATTATATCTGAGAGACATTTTAATATAATCTTCATATTTAAATTTTAATATATAATAACGATGATTTATATAAATAATATAATTAGAAATTATATAGTAAGTCCATTGAAATGTTAGGAAATTACTTTTTAATTCAGTAGGCGCGCCCTTTATACCATACAGCATAGTTTGCCATCAAAGACTCGTGTTAAAAGACTTCAGTTGAACTATACATAATTAACTTATTAAATATTAGGTCATTACCGATTATTATAAAAGCAGATGGATAAATAGAATCAACAAAGATGCAACAAAGCTAAGTGCAGATAAATTGAAAGAAATATCCCAAGACATGCAGAAATGGAGCAGGCTTGTCAAGGTGGCAAAATATCTACATGATCTGTAATGCCAAAAGAAAAAAAAAAAAAACATGTATTTATAATTGTTTTATAAAATATTGTTACACTTTCTGTTTGGACTTTCTCCAACTTCTTAATAACAATATTATTAATTTCACCCAAAGTTTTAGGCCGTTTTCAAGAAAAGGATCATTTAAAAAAACAAACATCGGTCTTATTTTAGTTTTACATTAATTATTTTTATAATCTATTGACATATATTACTTTATAAAATAAAATCATTTTAGACTAATTTTCTTTTATTAAATTCTTTAAATAATACTGAAATCTTTCATCATAAGATCATTTTTATTTAACGTTTTCCATTGTACATATAATCATTCAAAAATTTCATTATTCATTTATTTTTATTTTTATAACTGCCATTTTTTGTTAACAGAAAAAAAGTATTTATAGTTGTTTTGTAAAACATTATTACACTTTCTTTAATTATCTATTGGCATATCTTACTTTATAAAATAAAATCATTAGACTAATTTGCCTCTATCACATTCTTTTAATAATAATGAAATATTTCTTTTATAAGGTAGTGTTTATTAAACGTTTTCCATTATACATGTAATCACTCAAAAATTTCATTATTCATTTATTTCTATTTTTTATAAATGTCATTTTTTTTTAACTTATAATATATACACTAACATTTATTAGTTTTAATACCTAACTATTTTTTCCGAATTTTCCTAAAAACATTTTTTAAGCATACATTTTATTAAAATATTATTATATTTTCTGTTTTAACTTTCTCCTAACTACTTCCTAATAACAATATTATCAATTTCACCCAATGTTTTAGTCCGTTTTTAAGAAAAGGAACCTTTAAAAAAAACAAACAGTCTTATTTTAATTATTTTTTAATTATCTATTGGCACATCTTACTTTATAAAATAAAATCATTAGACTAATTTTCTTTTATTAAATTCTTTAAATAATACTGAAATCTTTCATCATAAGATCATTTTTATTTAACGTTTTCCATTGTACATATAATCATTCAAAAATTTCATTATTTATTTATTTTTATTTTTATAACTGCCATTTTTTGTTAACAGAAAAAAAGTATTTATAGTTGTTTTGTAAAACATTATTATACTTTCTTTTTGGACTTTCTCCAACTTCCTAATGACAATATTATTACTTTCATCCAACGTTTTAGGCCACTTTTTTAAAACTTTTTTAACAGAAAAAAAAGTATTTATAATTGTTTTGTAAAATATTATTATACTTTCTTTTTGGACTTTCTTCAACTTCCTAATAACAATATTATTAATTTCGTCCAACGTTTTAGGCTGTTTTTTTAAGAAAAGGAACCTTTGAAAAAAACAAACAGTCCTATTTTAATTCTTTTTTAATTATCTATTGGCATATCTTACTTTATAAAATAAAATCATTAGACTAATTTGCCTCTATCACATTCTTTTGATAATAATGAAATATTTCTTTTATAAGGTAGTGTTTATTAAACGTTTTCCATTATACATGTAATCATTCAAAAATTTCATTATTCATTTATTTCTATTTTTTATAAATGCCATTTTTTTAACTTATAATATATACACTAACATTTATTAATTTTAATACCTAACTATTTTTTCCGAATTTTCCTAAAAACATTTTTTAAACATACATTTTATTAAAATATTATTATATTTTCTGTTTTAACTATCTCCTAACTACTTCCTAATAACAATATTATCAATTTCACCCAATGTTTTAGTCCGTTTTTAAGAAAAGGAACCTTTAAAAAAAACAAACAGTCTTATTTTAATTATTTTTTAATTATCTATTGGCACATCTTACTTTATAAAATAAAATCATTAGACTAATTTTCTTTTATTAAATTCTTTAAATAATACTGAAATCTTTCATCATAAGATCATTTTTATTTAACGTTTTCCATTGTACATATAATCATTCAAAAATTTCATTATTCATTTATTTCTATTTTTATAAATGCCATTTTTTGTTAACAGAAAAAAAGTATTTATAGTTGTTTTGTAAAACATTATTACACTTTCTTTAATTATCTATTGGCATATCTTACTTTATAAAATAAAATCATTAGACTAATTTGCCTCTATCACATTCTTTTAATAATAATGAAATATTTCTTTTATAAGGTAGTGTTTATTAAACGTTTTCCATTATACATGTAATCACTCAAAAATTTCATTATTCATTTATTTCTATTTTTTATAAATGTCATTTTTTTTTAACTTATAATATATACACTAACATTTATTAGTTTTAATACCTAACTATTTTTTCCGAATTTTCCTAAAAACATTTTTTAAGCATACATTTTATTAAAATATTATTATATTTTCTGTTTTAACTTTCTCCTAACTACTTCCTAATAACAATATTATCAATTTCACCCAATGTTTTAGTCCGTTTTTAAGAAAAGGAACCTTTGAAAAAAAAACAGTCTTCTTTTAATTCTTTTTTAATTATCTATTGGCATATCTTACTTTATAAAATAAAATCATTAGACTAATTTTCTTTTATTAAATTCTTTAAATAATACTGAAATCTTTCTTCATAAGATCATTTTTAGTTAACGTTTTCCATTGTACCTATAATCATTAAAAAATTTCATTATTCATTTATTTTTATTTTTATAACTGCCATTTTTTGTTAACAGAAAAAAAGTATTTATAGTTGTTTTGTAAAATATTATTATACTTTCTTTTTGGACTTTCTTCAACTTCCTAATAACAATATTATTAATTTCGTCCAACGTTTTAGGCTGTTTTTTAAGAAAAGGAACCTTTGAAAAAAACAAACAGTCCTATTTTAATTCTTTTTTAATTATCTATTGGCATATCTTACTTTATAAAATAAAATCATTAGACTAATTTGCCTCTATCACATTCTTTTAATAATAATGAAATATTTCTTTTATAAGGTAGTGTTTATTAAACGTTTTCCATTATACATGTAATCATTCAAAAATTTCATTATTCATTTATTTCTATTTTTTATAAATGTCATTTTTTTAACTTATAATATATACACTAACATTTATTAGTTTTAATACCTAACTATTTTTTCCGAATTTTCCTTAAAACATTTTTCAAACATACATTTTATTAAAATATTATTATATTTCCTGTTTTAACTTTCTCCTAACTACTTCCTAATAACAATATTATCAATTTCACCCAACGTTTTAGTCCGTTTTTAAGAAAAGGAACCTTTAAAAAAAACAAAGTCTTATTTTAATTATTTTTTAATTATCCATTGGCACATCTTACTTTATAAAATAAAATCATTAGACTAATTTTCTTTTATTAAATTCTTTAAATAATACTGAAATCTTTCTTCATAAGATCATTTTTATTTAACGTTTTCCATTGTACATATAATCATTAAAAAATTTCATTATTCATTTATTTTTATTTTTATAACTGCCATTTTTTGTTAACAGAAAAAAAAGTATTTATAGTTGTTTTGTAAAACATTATTATACTTTCTTTTTGGACTTTCTCCAACTTCCTAATGACAATATTATTACTTTCATCCAACGTTTTAGGCCACTTTTTAAAAACTTTTTTAACAGAAAAAAAAGTATTTATAATTGTTTTGTAAAACATTATTATACTTTCTTTTTGGACTTTCTTCAACTTCCTAATAACAATATTATTAATTTCGTCCAACGTTTTAGGCTGTTTTTTAAGAAAAGGAACCTTTGAAAAAAACAAACAGTCCTATTTTAATTCTTTTTTAATTATCTATTGGCATATCTTACTTTATAAAATAAAATCATTAGACTAATTTGCCTCTATCACATTCTTTTAATAATAATGAAATATTTCTTTTATAAGGTAGTGTTTATTAAACGTTTTCCATTATACATGTAATCATTCAAAAATTTCATTATTCATTTATTTCTATTTTTTATAAATGTCATTTTTTTAACTTATAATATATACACTAACATTTATTAGTTTTAATACCTAACTATTTTTTCCGAATTTTCCTAAAAACATTTTTTAAGCATACATTTTATTAAAATATTATTATACTTTCTGTTTGGACTTTCTCCAACTTCCTAATAACAATATTATTAATTTCATCCAACGTTATAGACCGTTTTTAAGAAAAGTGACCTTTTAAAAAAACAAACAGTCTTATTTTAGTTCTATTTTAATTATCTATTGCCATATCTTACTTTATAAAATAAAATCATTACACTAATTTGCCTTTATCACATTCCTTATATAATACTGAAATCTTTCTTCATGTTTACTAAACATTTTTCATTGTACATATAATTATTCAAAAATTTCATTATTCATTTATTTCTATTTTTATAAATGCCATTTTTTTAAAACTAAAATATATACACTAAATTTTTCTCAACTGAATATCTTATTAGTATATTTTTTTATTAGTATATTAAACAATGTAACTGTTTATTTTTATTTTTATTTCTATTAATTTTATTATCTAACCATTTTTTTCGAATTTCCCTAAAAACATTTTTTAAGCATACATTTTATTTTTATTTCCATTACCTAATTATTAATATTCTTGAAGGAAGATAGCCGACTGTTTTACATATCATGGATGATAAATATTCAGAACGCAGTCTTTTTAAATTCTTTATTTATGCCAACGTTTCAACCCAAACATGTGGGTCATCTTCAGGGCTGAAATTTTTAAAAATAAAATCAGAGATATAATACCATACGACCGATAATGATAAATAATAAACTATAGTATGATTGATATTGATGGTAAACGAATCTTAACTAATATTGCAATACACATACTAAAAATGAAATATGTAAATAGTTATACAAACTAAAAATTTCAGTTCTGAAGATGACCCACATGTTTGGGTTGAAACGTTGGCATAAATAAAAAATTTAAAAAGACTGCGTCCTAAATATTTATCACCCAAATTATTAACATTATTTTATATAATTCTCATAACGTTAGTTTTATTGAACACATTTCTCATTATCAATATCATTTAAAAACTACTTTTTTAAATTACATTATTAAGTTATTTCTATTTGATTATTACATTTTTTTTTAAATTTATATTATTAACGCTAACATTTTACTCATTGCTACTCACATTTACTTACTCATTGGATTATATTTTTAATTTTTTAAACAGCCCACACGTTTATTTTAATTTACATTTCTATTATTTTTTATTTCCTTACCGTTTTTTCCTAATTTTATATATTTTTTTCAAATGATAAAAATAATTAAATAATTAGATTGTTACGTTATTTACATAACATATTTAAAAACACATTAAACTAATCATTTTTATCCATCATCGTCATTCATAAATTTATTTTACTTGAAATCTCAGCTTAATCCAACCGAGAAGAATTTAAAAATATAAAATACTATTTAATGAAGGAAATATAAAATGAAGGATTTAATGAAAATGTATGTACAATAAAATAAAAATATTTTTGTAGAAATTTTTAGATTATATCTATCTTGAAGTTATAGTATGTTAATTGAATCTAATCAATGATTCTACCATATTTGCCTAATCATGCCTATAGATGCTTAACATATTTATTAATTCTATAAATATGTACTTTATAAATAATTTATTTATGTATTACTGTAATAAATATTTAAGCCATTACATTTGCAATAGAGAAAGGCACTATATACCGTCTGTGAATGCAGACATCGATCGATGATGAAGTCTCTGATTGAAGATAGGGCGACGAACTTTCACAGACTTTCATCTGAAATTCGTCTATTTATTCACCAATTCTCTTGGAATAAAACAGAAGTTGTCAAGAAATAAAAAAATCAAATAATAATAATTAAAGTGAGACACCTTACTTACATATATGACTCGGAGAAATATTTTTTACTTTCATAAATGTTTATACATTTTTATATTACATGTGTTTTTTAAAGTTCTACAGAAAAAATTCCAGGGTGAAAATAGAAGAAAAGGAATTCCATAAAGAATTGAAACCTGAAGATGGGATTTAAAAGTAGATCACAAAACGTCATGATGTAATGGAGAGGAAATGTTTTAGGGAGAATAAATAATGTAACAATAATTCTTACTTATATATCTCGAAAATAATTATCTACCTTAGGGTTAATGAAGAAATTATTAAATGGAGCACAGTGAAGATCTCCAGTTCTACAGAAAAAATTCCAGGTTGAAAATAGAAGAAAAGGAATTCCATAAAGAATTGAAACCTGAAGATGGGATATAAAAGTAGATCCCGAAACGTCATGATGTAATGGAGAGGAAATGTTTTTGGTAGAATAAATAATGTAACAATAATTCTTACTTATATATCTCGAATGTAGTCATTGTTTTACTTGGATAAATTTTCTCTATATGGATATATATATATATATATATATATATATATATATATATATATATATAGAGAGAGAGAGAGAGAGAGAGAGAGAATATAAATATAGAGTAGCTTAATATATGTGCTAGTGGACGGTGCTGAGACTGTCGGTGTGTCCCTGGCCTGATCGAACCTCTATTTTTTTTAAATTCTAGCTTTGAAGAGGATCCCATGGTTGACTAATAAAAAGAAAATACCGGGATCGAAACGTCAATAAACAGAAGAAATGAACATTCAATAGTTTATTAAATAATAATTAAATGACCTTATTCCCAATAAATAGTTAAGTTTAAATTTAATACTCAAAGGTCGATTAAGGAAAAGTTGTAAAGATATATATATATATTGATAATTACTTTCTGTTCCACAATAAGTTTCTTCAATAATATTTGTGATTTTAATTTGTTTAAGGAGTATAAATAAATAGTTTTCAAACAAATCGTTCATAGCAAAAATATTTACGTCTAAGAAAATATGTCTAGGAAAATAAATAAATATAAAGAATATATCTTAAACAATATTGAATATGATTCCTCACTAATTGAAACTTCCACTATGAAAAACCAATCACACATCCGTCAAAGCCGCCATTATTTTCTACCACTTCTACTATCATTCATAATTAACAGTTCGCTGAAAAACACCTTTGGAGTACTTGTCGAAGGTATCAATGGAAGCTTAATTAGTCTTGTTAGGTTTTATTGGATCTTGTACATTGTTTCCAGTAAAACGATCTCTTTCACCGGCATGAATATGGAAATGAGTCCCATCGAATATTCCAGGGAATTCCTGAAGCATCTCTTATTAAAAGTGACCGTCCAATGATGTCGACACCCCTCATCATTTTTTAAACCATAATTAGCTCTGCCCTCATTATGTAATGATATCATTATTGCATCATTAGTATACACTTATCTATTTTTATAAGCGTATGAATAAATTATTCATATTTCAGATAATTTGATTCCATGGGCATACACATCCCGTGTATTAATTTTATATTCTTACTTCTAATATTAATAATATTGATAATCCACTTACCCAAGCTCTATCTACTGAAACAAATCTATATTATCCGCCCAGAAGACTGCTGAGGCGCTGGCCAAGAGACTTATTGCATTGAGCTACTTGCTACATAATCTTTTCTTTTTTTGTGTGTGTGTTATTATGTATGCGTTATTTTACTACTGTTTTTTTGTTTTTTTTGTTATTACTATTCTTTTTTTTTTACTCTATCTTTTCTTCTCCTTGATATCATATTTGCTGAATACCGAGGTTGATGGCAAATTTATTGTGAGCCAGAAATATGTATAACTAATAAATATATACAAATACTTCTAATATTATCGTCAACTGAAGAAAATGTGAACCAAGCCATCAAAATATTCCAAGTCAATTTTTTATTTCATTTATTTATAAATATATTTCTAGAAATTTACAACTTTACTATTACTATGAATAAGTATAATGACATAAACAGACTTGTATAAAAACTACCAGTACTCCAATAGTAGTTCTGCATTCGAAGGTCTCGAGACCAACTTTTTTTTGTCAGACGCTCATGTGGACTTTCAGGAATCGAAGAGGACGCAATGTTAGAAACTAGTGGGTTTCGGTTGAGCGTTTCAATGGATGAATAGATTCTTGTATTGGTCATTATGGATAATTTTATTGGTGACAAAAAAATGTTGAGCAACGTTTTTCGTTTTCCAGTTATCTCTTAAAATCAGCTGTGCCTCGAAAAAGAGTGAATAGGAGGGCTTAGAATAAATACAGATGAATATGATTATCTAGAGGAAAATATTATTTCTGGTTTATTATTTTCAATAATGAACCATTGTAATAGTCCAAAAAAATCAAAAATTTAATTCTTCCTCCCCTCTAAGTTTGAAGTTTCACGTTTCAAGATATCTAAAACTCGAAAATCAAATTAAAAAATTATGTTCATCCGTCGTCCGTCATACACCTTCCGCGGATATTCTCTGAGAATACTGGACGGATTTTTTTTCAAATTTGGAATCAAAGTCAGAGGTTCCGGGCGATGATCCTCCTACCGAGACAATACTACCCACCCTTTCCTTTCAAGACAGCAGCTGAAAAACCTGGGTCGGTATAGACTGTAGCACCTAAACGAATGTAGTAATTTCAATGAAACTTGATTCCTCGATGCCCATTAAATTTTTCTATATAACGTACTTCAACGAAAAGTACCTGGAAAAAAAGTTACGAGGGGTGATAAAATTATATTTCCCAACTCAAGAAATAAACACTTTTTTGATGATTTTTATAATCAGGTGTTTCAAAGATATTTGAATTTCGTAAAAAGCAAAAAAAGTTTTATCGAAATCAGAACATTATTAGTAATTATAGCATGTGATATTATAGTAATTTTAAATATTTTTAGTTTATTATTTGAATAATGAACCATTGCAATCGCCTAAAAAATTTAATCCTACCTCAAAATTTGAATTTTTACGTTAATTTTTTAAAAATTCTGTTCACTAATGTTTTTACATTGATCAAAACTATTCCAAACAGAGTATTCATCTTTTAGGATGGTATGTATAGTCGTTCCTTAAACTGCACCTGAACATTCCATAAAAAAAAGAATACTTTTCTGACTCTCAATGATAAAGGGAAACTCAATCAATTCAGCCAATTTCATTGTTAAGACGTTTCTATAAAACAATGACGTCATTGTAAATTGAAACAGTCCTGTTACCCTAGTATGTTCTAGGAATAAATCAAATTGGCTGAAACGAGTATTTATATATATTGAGTTGCAGAATAATATACCTTTTTTGGCGGAGTGATCAAGTAAATCAAAATAAAACAGCTCTTAATTAAGGAATTAAAAATATTAGAAGGGTTTGATCAAGGTATTATCACAATGCACCTAACAACCGAGACTTCGAATCCAATAAGATTACAGCAGAGGTATATTAAAAAGAATGTCACTTTTTTTAATTTGTTATCAACATGTGTGTAATTTATATCATAGTATAACATTAGAATAAATATAAAGTGTTATGATTCTTAAAATATTTTAATATTTATTTTTCTTGGCCTTTTGTCAGAGAAGAAAACGTGTAAAAAAAAAAATTAACTCTTTTATAAGTTTCAAAGTTCATCTTTCTATCTATACTCAACAGAGCCTTTAAATGTGTTTTTTTATAATAAAAAAAACTTGTGCCACCGATATGTGCTCTCACTCACATGCATAGGCAAGCCAATTCAAGACTACATCGAATAATAATGAAAAGATACTATAGATAATATCACTTCATAATGTTTTTTAGTAGAAAGGTGCGTGTATAGCATTTTGAAAAATCAACATTTTGGAAAATCGACATAACCACCTCATTTGAGTGGATGTTTTTTACATCAAGCTCCGAATGAAGTTTGTTACTCTTTCGCAGAAATGAGATAAACACCTTTTCCACAAATTGTTCTTAAATATTTAATCTATTCAACTTTTCCATCACTTAGAATGGAATGCCGATGGCTGGACACGCCAACAATGCATGGTAATAAATCAATTTTTTGTGTGATGTAGAAATAAAATATGTGGCGCCAACGCTACGTATTCGAGCAGAGATCCCAACTTCTGATTTTCTGCAAGTGACTGACCTGAAACGTATCCTTATTTTGATTTAATTAATGATAAAATGTTTTACAAATCATTCAATCACTTTTAAGACTCAAAAAGTATTGGGTTCTTAATTTGATATTTTTGTTCTTTATTCATATTAAAAAAATATATATATGAAGTTATATAAGTAATGAAAATAAATAGTAAAATTAAGACATTGAGAATGGAGTAGTTAGATAGAAAATTTTAAAGTCTATCAAGATGTACAGACAATGTATAATATAATAAAGAGTTAAAAACAGAGAAAAGGAATGAAAGGAAGGAGGGAAGAAAATGAGAAAGCTGAAATAAGAAATAAATAAAAAAAGTAGTACCTGTCTCCAAATCGGAACGTCGGCATATGTAAAAACAAATATTATCATTTATTTTTGCCTTCTTTTTTGACTACCATCCCAACTATTCTTCTCTTCGATAATAAAATAAGTTTTAGTAAATATAATCTTCTGTCGGAATTTTTACTTGTTGGGCACCTGGCTTTATCAGCCTTTCATGTCTAAAGAGATAAATTAAAAAAATATAAAGTACTTACCCATTATTTGGCCATCATTAAATATTTATTCTACCATGCTAGCTCAGATGAGAAGGGGTTAGGTTGGATATTATTATAAAACGGCAAAAAAAATGTTAACAGATCTATTTACAGAAAGAAATATTTAAAGAATTAATACAATGTACAAGCATGATTAAAGATAAATAGGAAGATATGTAAGATAAATAAAATAACTTTTGTTCAGTACTTAGTTGGGAAGTACTGTTACAAGGTTATGCGGGGAGGTGACTGGGTCGATATCACGCTCAAACGCCAGGATTTCCCTCTTAATTAATTATTTAATTAAGAGCACCCACTTTATAGAGACTGGGTGTGCCCTAGGAGGGTCTCCTGATCCCTGAGTCGATCCACGGCTAATGAAAACTTACTAGTCATCAGCCGGACTCGAACCTCGGACCTTGAGCTCTGGAAGTCAGGGCTCACCCGCTTTACTTTATTCGCATTTATTAATTATATTTGAAAAAAACGACAATCGCGACTTTTACGCCGTTGGTTTCATATTAATTTCAGAAAGAAGGAACACCAGAACATCGAGAAAATCGTGAAAAATATTATTCTAATTCACAATAACTAACGAAGTAATGCTTGGATGTTAATTCATTTAATAATTTTATTTGATTAAAAAAAACGCGGCAAATTATTCTACAATGGTTTATTATTTCAAAGCAATTATACATCTAAATTAACATTACCTTCTAGTTACAAAGAAAAATAAATAAAAGATGATTTAAATTACTGGACTAAACTTTTTTTTTTAATCATCAGTAATGTGCTTAAAAAAAATAGCATTACTTCAGTAACACAAAATTTAATAACCAAACAAAAGATATAAAATTTGGAGTAGGACATATAAAAAAAAAACCGGAGACCATATCTTTGCTCCTAATAGTCCGATTTTAACGATTTTTTTTTTTTTGGAAATTCCGTAAACTTTTAAAAACCCATAAACAACATCCCCCAAAAAGAGTATACTTTTTGAGTTATTCGGAATTAAATTTTACCATCCCTCGTAACTTTTTTTCCAGCTTCTTTTCGTTGAAGTATATTATATAGATAAATTTAAAGGGCGTAGAAAAAATTATTTTTGCGGAGTTTCATTGAAATCGCTACATTCGTTTAGGCGCTATAGTCTATAGCAACGCAGGTTTTTCGGCCACCATTTTGAAAGTAAAAGGCGGATAATAATGTCGTTGAAGGAGGATCATCGTCGGCTGACTTCTGATTTTATATCCAAATTTGAAAAAAATCGGTCCAGTAATTTCGGAGAAAATGCGCGGACGGCGGTCGGACAAAAAAAAAATTCTTCGTTTTTCGAATTCTACGCATCCTGAAACGTGAAACCTCAAATTTTGAGAGGGGGTTAAGTTTTTGAATTTTTTGGTCGATCACAATGGTTGATTATTGAAAATAATAAATCAAAATACAACTTCTATGTATGATTTTACTTTTTAATTCATCCATCTTAAATACTTTTTCAACTTACCTTGTAACCAAGATTAAGAAAGCATTGGAAAAAAATAGAACTCTTCTCTCTTTTGTTTCCTGTGACTGACTATCAATTCATATTTTAGCATGTGCATGTGCTCTTACATCTTATATCTCTTATATCTTGACTTTCGCTGCTTGATGTTTATATGTGCCATGCCAACTATTATATATAGAATAAGTATCTTTTTTGTTATTTTTATTATCTTAAATATCTTCCTATTTATCTTTAATTGTATATAGTAATTATGTGTAAATTCTCTCTTTGTCATTTTATTTTATTTATTTTGCTTGTACATTGTATTAATTCTGTAAATAATTCTTTCTGTAAATAGATCTCTTAACCTTTTTTTTGCTGCTTTATAAAAATATCCAACCTAACCCCTTCTCACCTGAGCTAGCATGGTAGAATAGATATTTAATGATGGCCAAATAATGGTTAAGTACCTTATATTTTCTAGATTTATCTCGTCGTAAACCAACGACTTTCTTTCCTACAGTTTCCATTAACAATACTCCACTTATCCCTGTTGAGCAAATCCGATACCTAGGACTCCACCTGGACAAACGACTAACTTGGAATCCTCATACTAGACTGAAACGACAAGAAACTGCTCGACGTTTCCGATTACTTCAGCACTTACTAGACAAACGCTCTAAACTTCCCATGGATTACAAAAGACTCATATACTTGACTATAATAAGACCTATTTGGACTTACGGAGTTGAGCTATGGGGCTCCACTAAATCATCGAATTCCTCTCGCATCCAATCCTTACAATCCAAAATCCTTCGTAAAATCCTCAATGCTCCTTACTTTGTCAGTAATAAAATTATCCATAAAGATCTTAATGTTCCTTATGTTTCAGATCTGGCCCAATCCAGATACCTATCCTTCCATAATAAGCTTCAGAATCATCCCAACCCTCTCGTTTCTAACCTTGCTTCCTCTTCAATTCCTGATAACCCTCCGAGGCGTCTGAAAATAAGATGGCCCCGTGATCTTCTAATGTAGTCATATCATTAGAGTGCTACCATTGGGTAGTTACTCAGAAAGTGTATTCATGTCATTATATCAATTATGTCCAAATTTACTTGATGTATTTATGTAATACAGTTGTAAATGTCATAAAGAAATAAAAAAAAAAAAAAAAAGATTTATCTCTTTAGAGATGAAAGGCTGATAAAGCCAGGCGCCTAACAAGTAAACATTCCGATAGAAGATTATATTTACTAAAACTTATTTTATTATCTTTTTATTTATCCTTTTTTTGGTCATATAAATAGTGGCCCCACGTTAGGCGTACTTACCTATTATTTGGCCATCATTAAATATTTATCCTACCATGCTAGCTCAGGTGAGAAGGGATTAGGTTGGACATTTTTATAAAGCAGCAAAAAAAGGTTAAGAGATCTATTTAGAGAAAGAAATATTTACAGAATTAATACAATGTACAGGTCTAATTAATGATAAATAGGAAGATATTTAAGATAATAAAAATAACAAAAAAATACTTATTTTATGAGCAATAGTATGGCATGCCACATATAAACATCAAGTAGCGAAAGTCAAGATATAAGAGATATAAGATGTAAGAGCACATGTACATGCTAAAATATGAATTAATAATCAGTCACAGGAAACAAAAGAGAGGAGAGTTCTACTTTTTTCCAATGCTTTCTTAATCTTGGTTACAAAGTAAGTTAAAAAAATATTTAAGATGGATGAATTAGAAATTAAGATAATACATAGAAGTTGTATTATTATTTTTTTATACACCTAAAATTATTAAATGAAATAACATCCAAGCATTACTTCGTGTAATTATTTTTATTAGAATAATAGTTTTCACGATTTTTCAATCTTCTGGTGTTTCCTCTTTCTGAAATTAATATGGTACCAACGGAATAAAAGCCCGATAGCCGTATTTTTTCAAATTTATGCTACCCTCAGGTGAGATGGGGTGAGGTGGCATATATTTATAAAGCAGCAAAAAAAGGTTAAGAGATCTATTTACAGAAAGAAATATTCACAGAATTAATACAATGTGCAAGCAAAAGAAATAAAATAAAAGGATAAAGAGAGAATTTACACATGATTACTATATACAATTATGAGCACTCCTTGAACACTACCGAGCATTTAAAAATAACACATGGTGATAATAATAATATGGAAAATAAGAAACACTTTGCCAATCAAAATGAAAACAATCATTCAATTGAATTGTAACAGATTTTTCCGACATTTGGAGCGCCTAAAAGTGACAATATGCGAAGAGAACCCTATACTAGTTTGTCTCCAAGAAACACACTTACAAGAAAATAAAACAGTGAGATACAAAGATTACTATATATACCGAAAAGCAAAAGATCGTCATGGGAAGACTTCGTATCTTCATTAAATCAAAGCATTTCAATGAAGGAGCTCTGGAATAAAGTGAAAAGCATTAAGGGGATCTCCAAAACAAAGAAATTGCCTGGTATAAAGAGTGGACAAGACTTTATAACTGACCCTGACGAAATCGTTAACGAAAGTGATAAAACTCTGCAACAGAGTGTAATTTAAAGGCGTTGCCAATGACCCTACAGGGTAGAGGCAACAAAATACCAAATAAATAAATAAATTATAGATAAATAGGAAAATATTTAAGATAATAAAAATAACAAAAAATATACTTATTTTATGTGCAATATTATGGTATGCCACATATAAACATCAAGTAGCGAAAGTCAAAATATAAGAGATACCAGAGCAGATGCACTTACTAAATAGAAATTAATAATCAGTCTCAGGAAACAAAAGAGAGAAGAGTTTTTTTTTTTCAATGCTTCCTTAATCTTGGTTACAACCTTTAATTCGAAGAGTCGTTTAAAAAAAATTATGCTTTTGATGTAGTCTGTTGTTCCTCGACTGATATCTGAGAGGTACTGTCAAACTCTCCCCTAAGGTTATGTAGCTAAGAGTCGACTCCTAGAAGTGCTCCTCCTGTCCCCTAAGTGTATAACGGGTCTGCAATTATATTAGGAGGAGAGGGAGTGAGGAGGATATCGTGTTTGGTATTCCACTCCGGTTCGGAGGGTCCCAGCTGTGTTCCTCTTCCCTACGCAAACGGAAAGCACTAGGATTGTCCGAGGGGGTAGGATTAGCAACTTCCTGGGAAGTGCTCAGGATTACTCTACCTTGCTGAGTGATCTCGTGGAAAGTCTGCAACCTCCGTCCACGGATTGTTTAGATTTTCTTTTTCTTGACACAAGTAAAAATGAATACGTAGGAGAAAGTGGTTGAATCATATTTTAAAGATCTCATGCCCATGTTGTTTCCTTCATTTTCTTTTCTTGTATTCACAATGTAACACGTTTTGGTATTTTTTTACTCATATTTTAAATAATGATTTGCTTTTCGTTTGTATCGTAAGATAATTTGATCACACAATCTAGAAAAAAAAAGGTAAAAAAGGCTACAAAAATATTGACCCGTTTAGCCTATATAACCTCGTTATTTTGAAATGTTGGGGATGTAGGTAACGCCAAACGGCCCAATATTTCTGTAGACCGCCTTTTTTTCCTCTACTATGTGATCAAATTATCTTACCATTCAAGTGGATTTTTTGGTAACTAATTAAGTTGACAAAATTGCCGATCTCCTGAATGAAAACGAACCAATTCCAAGAGTTCTTAAATTATTTTGTTGAAGTGAAAACCTCTTTAGGTGGGCTTAGCACTTTATTTTGTGGATATTGAATGAGACTGAACCGTCACACTCGGCTATGTAACGCTCATTCATTTAAAGTCGGCTCGAGTCGACTTATTTTTTTCATAATAATAATAATAATAAAAGGCTTAGCGAACCCGAAGGTTCGATGCCGACACCACCAATCGCTTATTACACACCTCCCTCCACCGTTCGCTGTCCAAACCCAGTCCCTTCAGATCGGCTTTAATGCAATCTTCCCACCTTCGCTTCGGTCTACCCCTCGGACGCTTACCATTCGGCACAGCAAATATTAACCTTTTAGGAATTCTCTCGTTACTAAGCCCAACAACTTTACAAGCCCATTTGATTCGCCGCGATGAAATTACCTCAATTATATTACCCGGATACAGTTCACGCAATTCGGCGTTGTGTAACCGTCTGAACTCTCCGGTTAACTCATCCTTCTTCGGTCCGAATATTCTACGCAATACTTTATTTTCAAAAACCTTAAGACGCTGCTCATCCCTTAATGTAAGCGGCCTAAGTTTCGCATCCATAAAGAACTGTAGGCAAGATAATGGTTTTATAGATTCTAATTTTTAAGTTCCGGGACAAGAGGCGCGAGCTAAGTAGTTTTGTCACAGAAAAATAACAAGCATTTCCCGCCTTCAGTCTAACCTTAATTTCTTCTTTAATTGTGTTTTTTCTAGTTATCGTAGAACGTAGATACCTAAATTTCTCTACGTGTTCAAACGTATCTTATTTTTTTCATATGGATTAAAATATTTCAGAAACTAAAAATCGCATAAAAATCTTCATACTGTAAGCGAGGAATATATTGAGCATTTTATCCTCTTTGTAATGAGTATGTAATAATTCAAAATTGTATTTTGACATGACGTGTTAGAAAGGGAAAAAGGAGTGACAAAATCCAAATGATAACGATTTTTTTTTTTAATATTTCGATTAAAATATCTCAAAAAATAAAATTCGTACCTACATATTGTAAGCAAGGGAAATTTTCTGCACTTCATCCTCATTGTAACAAGCTATCATTCAAAATTGTATTGTGACGTGACGCCGAAGTTATTCGGAAAGGAAAAAAGATAAAAAGAAGACGCAAAAAACAAAAATAATCATATTATTAATCACACCTTGTTTTCAAGAGTTTCAGTAAATAAAATATTTGTAGGTCACGATGAGATGAAGCATGTGGATGTTAATAATTTGATAAAAAGGGATCTGTACCACGGACTATATAGCTTAGACAGAGATTCGATACAATTTATTACGGTTCAAATTTTGTTAGAATGTGTGTTACATCAGATGGAACCGTTCGCCAAGTTCGAATGGATACAATGGTACGAAAATATTGTGTAATGCACATCTCACTTCAATAGTTAAGTATCAACCAAAAGAAAAGAGGCATGCCCTGAAGATGAAAATGATATTAACGCAGACATAGATATAATATAATGAATCTCATACCAAAGGGATAGTAGAGACTAATTACAGACCAATAGAGATAGTAAATCACTTGTAAACAATCGATCATAAAGGGCAAGTTCCTAAACTCAGATAATTTCATCATTAGATTTAATTAATCGATTGAATCCAGCAGCCATGGAGTTTGGGAACGACCTGATGTATTCCAGCGGAAAGTCAACAATCCTTCAGGTTAAAAAACGTATGAAATATAAAGCAATGACTAACAATCTAATGAATCGTTGAATTTCGAAACATAAATAAATTTAGAAAGAAAGTAAACTGAATATAAATTGAGAAATAACAATACAGGTTGTTATGGGGTTGCGTCCAGTGGACCCCAAAAGCCGGTGGAATCACTGAGCCATCGTTGATTCAACCCTGTATATGCAGTTCTATCACAAACCTGAGTTAGACTTTCTTACTTGTATGTAAAATGTTTATTTTACTTTAGCTCGAAACTTTAATTAATTATTTAATTCAGTTATATTTTCTGGGGATACGATGTGAAACAAACTTCTTATTATTGCCATTGTTCTTTATTGAGGCATCGTGTAATATTTTACTCTATAAAAACAGTTTATTCTCTCTCTCTTCGAATTTCATTAAAATTAAAATTTACCGAAAGTCAAAAAGTCTCATAAAGCTCTCCCAAGCGGAAAATTCAAGCACTTTGCTAGATGTTTATTTAAACTTACTATTGCCATATGGTAGCAGGTACGAAGCCCATAACAAGCACAAGTTCTGAACTTAACTAAGCCAGAATTGAGTGGCTGATAAAGTTGGCAAACATTCTCTAAGTATATTGCTCCAGCCCTAGTTCCAATTTACCCTGGACCGCTTAACTTACAGTTAGTGCTAGTAGTTTGGAGTCTGATATTACTATGTAATGGTTTCTCCCTCTAAGGAGGATTAGCTAGCTAAATAATAAGAAGCTAAAATATATCTTAAAGGTCGTCTTCTAATTTATATATTTCAAAAATTAAAAAGTATTACGAAATATATTTGTCGCTTATTTTCAAAATGGATCCTAATTGAGTTTTTTTGGGAATCGATATGAATATTGATCCCAATGTAAAAACACCTAAATGAATCCGATGGTAAAATTATCTTTTTCATAACCAAAACTAAATATTAAAAAAAACATAAGGTGAAAATTAATATTTGTTTCTGGAACAGGTCTTTTTTTCAAGAAATGTAATGAACGTGCACTTTTAAATTATTGTAATAAAAAATAAGTCTTCAAAAGCTTTTTTAACTGTTTTATTCAAATGAAAATTAAAAATAAATTTATTTTATTTTAAACAAAAAGTTTTTATACAACAGTTTTTATTATTTTTCTATCCCGAATCATACTCATTTCCCTATCCAAACTATAAAAAAAAAAGTATTAATCACCTATCATTCTTTTTTTTTTTTGTTCCAAAGAAGGCCTTCTTTCTTTCCGAAATCGGCGCTATCAGAGTTTCAATTTTTTTTTTTATTACTGTTGAATTAATTAGTGATTTTTAAAAATATATGATACAAATAAAATCTTTTTTATTTTTGTTTTTTATTTATTTGGTTATAATTTGGGTCCATGCGCAACTTCATACTTTAAGGGCACCTTATTGGAATTTCATTATAATATGTCCGTAAAATATTGTGTTATCTAGGTGTTTTTATGTTGTTATTATATCCTATAAAGCTTGTGTTGTTACAGCTGCAGATTTAAGTACGTGGATAAAGATTCTATTATTTAAATATCTCTGTAGTAATTATGTTGTTTCAAAAGCAGGAAAAAATTCTTCATATTTTCTTAATAATGATAATAGTCTTTTATTTATTCTGGGACGAATCCCTTTAGAATAATAAACAAGGACATAACTGTGGGTTTTTGAGCCTCAGATATACATAAATGTATTTACAAGGTATAATAGATATAATAGTGAAAAAAAAAAACAAAAAAAAAGTTATCTTCTATATTAAATCGATTAAGAAGAAAAAAAAATGAAAGAACAATGAAATGAAAATAAGTATCTTTCAGTATCTGTTGCGTTGTTATAACAACGTCGCAGCTGCGAATTTATTTCATAAAAAGTATCGGTTTTGATATTAAAATTGGAACAGAAAATATATTTCTTCGCGTTTCTTGAAACTCTGTCAATGATGATTATAATTCACTTTGGAAATAAACGACTCATATATACACTTTTTTTTTTCTTTAAGCTTCATATAGCAACCCTGTAAGACCCCCAAGCCCGTTTCTTTATTAATTTGTACATTCCCCGTCTATTAGGTATAATACATAAATCAATTTAATGAAATATTACATAGTTCTTATAAAAGTTATAAATTAAGTTAAGGGTGTACAATGCTGTAATAATACTAGTTATAATACATGGCTGTGAAACCTCAAAATTAACCAGCACCCTTGAATAAAGTATTGAACGGTTCGAGAGAAAAATCATCCGCACCATAACATGATCTATAATGCCAACGGAAAGAAAATATATATATATATATAAATAGTATTAGAGGGTACCCTAAATAAACCTCTCACATGGTTCATCATTTGTTTCTGATACTTATCAACTCATCTAGTTGTACCAGAACCCTCCTCCATTTTTTTTTTTTTTTTTGGCAGTTGATTATACTAAAAAAATTTCCCTCGCGAAATTAACGAGCAATACCTTGTCCGCATAAATGAAGTGGGATTATTATACGAAGGTGTTTGAAAATTACCTGTGGTGCTTTTTCATTTGATACCATCAGTTTATAAAAGGGATATTTTGCCTTTTACCTCATTAAAGTTAACTTCCGAGCCGCCAATGGGCCGATAAGAAATTCATTGTTCCGCTATCTAACTGGGCCAACGTCGGGCCTCCTCGGCGGCTTACCTTATCGTTCCGTTCCAGTCCTCACATTTTCCGCTGAAAGGAAATGGCGTACGTATGACTATTGAATGTTTTTTTTTGATATTCTGTCGGATGAATACTAACCTACTTCGTTGCATAAGCGTTCTATCCACCTCTGATAACTATAATGGAAAAAAAAGACATTTTAAAACGTATGTACCCTATATTGAGTCCCTATATATGCAAACATAGTGGTTCCTCTAACGTCACTTGAACGTTCCTTAATAAAATAATACTTATATGAAACTAGTTGAAAAAGGACTCCTATCATCCAATTTCTTGTTTGTTATCTCATATGCGTAAAAGTATCATCTATTGAGCATAGGGCAAATAAAGAAGATAATGGGGCTGTTTTAATTTACAATAATGTTATTAAATTATAGAAATATCTGTGCAATCAAATTAGCAAGAAAAAAGGTTATTATTATCAATGTTAGATAAGAAAATTCTAATCACAGTATTGTAAAATTACCCATCAACGTCAATTCAGGCATCATCAAAGTAGAAAAGATAACAAAGCCACTCAAAGACATCTAATCGCATACCAGAAGAAATGTGGGGTAAATAGTTGAGAATAGCTCTAAAAGAAATATATGAAGAGAAGGATAGTTGGAGTGATCAGTCAAAATAAAAATGGCAAAAATAAATAATAATATTTATTTTAACATTTGCCAACGTTTCGACCCGAAGTTCAGGCCTTCATCAGGGCTGAGAAAAGAACCAGCTAACAATTGGTATGAGAAACATAAACAATGAAAGGTAAAAAAAACTTAAAGTAAAATGTAGTAGATAAGTGAACATTAAACTAAAACAAAGTAGGTAGAATGAAGACAATAACAATAACTAAGAAATAAAAATTAATAACGGTTACAAAGTGTGGACTATGTTTACTTCATACTAATTACTTCATTTTACTACATTGTTTATGTCTCTCATACCAATTGTTATCTGATTCTTTTCTCAGCCCTGATGAAAGCCTGAACTTCGGGTCTAAACGTCGGCAAATGTTAAAATAAATATTATTATTTATTTTTGCTAATTTTATTTTGACTGGTTTCCCCAACTCGCCTTTTCTTCATTATTCACTACCGACAACCATCAACCCACAATAATAAAAGAAATATATTACTCTGATGTTAGATAATACTGTTAAAAATAGGATTGGCAGTAGAAATTCGAATAACTTTTATTCTTAAACTTTAAACACAATTAAAGTCTAATAAGTCTATATATATACATATATATTTATTTAATGAAATTCACAACTGTATAAACAATACAACTAGTAAAAATGCACAGATTAAAATTATGATATGAATAGACTTGAAGAGACACTGCCCAGTGGTAGGACTCCCTATTTAATTATAGGTAAGAAGATCACGAGGCCATCTCCTTATCAGACGCCTAGGGGGATTATCAGAAATCGAGGAATAATCAAGGCTAGAAACAAGTTGATTCGGATGGGACTGGAGTTTATCATGAAAGGATAGATATCTTGGCTCGGGCTAAATCAGCGACATGTGGAACATTAAGGTCTTTATGAATGGTTTTATTTGTGACAAAATATGTGGTATTAAGGATTTTATGAGGGATATCGGATTATAAGGATTGGATATGATATGAAATAGATGGTTTGGTAGAACCCCAAAGCTCAACTCCGTATGTCCATATAGATCTTATTATGGTTAAGTAGATCAGTCTTCTGTAATTAATTGAAAGTTTAGAGCGTTTCTCTAGTAAGTATTAGAGCAGTCGGAAACGTCGAGCAGTTTCTTGTCGTTTCAGTCTAGTATGCGGATTCCAAGTGAGACTTTTATCCAAGTGGAGTCCTATGTAGCGGATTTGTTCGACAGAAACAAGTGGAATGATATATATATATATATATATATATATATATATATATATATATATATATATATATATATATATATTTAACTTTCTCTGCATGATCAGTTTTTTTTTTTTTATGATTACCTTCCTTTGAGGTGCATTATCATTTCTTTTTTCTTTGTACTTATTATTATTTGTATTTTTATGGCATATTTGTGTATTTTGGTTGGTACTTACATGTTTTAATTTTTTTTTTATATCGATCATTCCGTTAAAAACAAGATAATCAAACTATATGTAATGTACTTAGTACACTTAAGATGTTATACATAATCGTTAAGACCATATGACCTTGCTGTCAAAAAGGAATACTTTTATGGAATTAAATGAAAAAGGACTCCTTTCAGCCAACTTGATTGCTGAGACGCCTCTAAAAAACAATAACGTTATTTCAAATTAAAGCAGTCCCGTACTATGATTACCTCCAATACTTATTCGATGCTTAAGCGATACTTTAACGCCTTTCCCACTAATATTTAAGAGAAGAGGAAACATCAAATGACTTCGCAATAAAATTAGCTGAAAGGAGTCCTTTTTCATAAAGTTTCATAAAAGTATTCCTTTTTGACGGCACGTTCAAGTGTAGTTGAAGAAACGACTATGCAGTCCACCCTTAATACATTGAAAATATTCTACAACAGCATAAATACACTCAATATTAAAAGAATATATAGCTAATCAAAATGTTTTTAACAAATTCCTGATAGTAAATTTTAAAAGGCATTCTTCGGGATGCCATTACTTCATCCAACATTATTTACACTAAATAAAATTATTTGAGTGTGTTTTTTTTTTTATTTCAAAAAAGATATTAAATAATTTAATCCTTAATTGATTAAACCACTACTGAACATCCTTTATTGAGAATATTATTTTAACTCAACACCTCACAGAGTTACTCAATACTTGTTTATAGAGAATATGGTTGACACGAGGTCTGCTCGTTACGCCCTCAACAAACACAAACCTATCATCAACATTAATTAAGTGAATAGTGGTAATTAAATTAGTCAGTCAATATTCTTTGAATAAGCTATTAATTAATTATGCCAATTAATTAAGACTAACAATAAATTGTGAAATCTACACTATATATAAAATTGAATCATTTCAGCCTCTGAGAAGCAATTGTAAAGAATGAGATTTCAAATAAAAAGGAATTTCATGGAAAAATGACGAATCCTACATCAGATCCTTAAATTCCTACCGTAACTCTAATAAAAGTAATTTTAAAAAATGGGAGGTTTAAAAAATTAGATGGTTTCAAAAGTTAACGGGCCGAGAAGAGCTAAATTGTGTTTTAAATCCTGTTAAAATGAGTTTTAAAAATCTTTATTCTTGCCGAAAGCCTCAATGGTAAAGTAGCCAATAAAAGGTAGCCAGTAGCAAGTACCCAGTAACAAGCAGCCAGTAGCCAGTAGCCAATAACAAGCAGCCAGTAGCAAGTAGCCGATAACTAGCAGCCAGTAGCCAGTTCCTTACCCAGTAGCCAGTAGTAAGTAGCCAGGAGCAGCCAGCCAGTAGCCAGTAGCCATAACAAGCTGCCAGTAGCAAGTAGCAGATAACAAGCAGCCAGTAGCAAGTAGCCGATAACAAGCAGCCAGTAGCAAGTAGCCAGTAGCAGTAGCAACCAGCCAGTAGCCAGTAGCCACTAGCCAGTAGAAAGTAACCAGTAACATGTAGCAAGTAGCAACCAGCCAGTAGCCAGTAACAAGTAGCCAGTAGCAACCAGCCAGTAGCCAGTAGCAAGTAGATTTTTTTTAAAAAAGTTTTTAAAAATAAAATTCCTCTAAAAGTATTATATCAGAATCATGTGTAATTCATTGAAGATAAATAAATCATAACTCTGATTTATCGAAGCCCATTAATCGTTTATTTTTTTATTCAACTTTTTTAAATACAAGAATCCATAAATACAAGAAGCTAATCTTTTTACCATTAATCTGGAACCTTTTATTACAAAAATTTTTCTGAGAACCTTTGTTTCTAATAAGTTACACAAAAACTAATAAAATTGAACTTTTAAAAAAGTATTTATTTTTTAAAATACATCACCAAATGGTTATAAAATTCTAATGTAAAATTCAACTTTCATGAAAATTTTCTCAATATCTCTAGGATGGTTATGATTTTTAATAACATATAAAAACTGATATATGAGTTTGTTTATTTATACTGTTTCATACGCATAAATAGTAAATTCCGCACGAAATCTAGTAGTCCAGTTTCAGAAATAAGAACATTTTTCGAGCCACAATATGATCACAGAAATACTTGGTCTATTTCACATCTGCCAAATTTATAAAAATAAATATATGATGTAGACCGCCATAATATATCATGCCAATTAATTAAGTACCAGTAGCAAGTAGCCAGTAGCAAGTAGCCAGTAGCAAGTAGCCAGTAGCAAGTAGCCAGTAGCAACCAGCCAGTAGCCAGTAGCCAGTAGCAAGTAGCCAGTAACAAGTAGCAAGTAGCCAGTAGCCAGTAGCCAGTAGCCAGTAGCAAGTAGCCAGTAGCAACCAGCCAGTAGCAAGTAGCCAGTAGCAAGCAGCCAGTAGCCAGTAGCCAATAACAAGCAGCCAGTAGCAAGTAGCCGATAACTAGCAGCCAGTAGCCAGTTTCCTTTACCCAGTAGCCAGTAGTAAGTAGCCAGGAGCAGCCAGCCAGTAGCCAGTAGCCAATAACAAGCTGCCAGTAGCAAGTAGCAGATAACAAGCAGCCAGTAGCAATAGCCGATAACTAGCAGCCAGTAGCCAGTTGCCAGTAGCTAGTAGCAACCAGCCAGTAGCCAGTAGCCACTAGCCAGTAGCAAGTAACCAATAACATGTAGTAAGTAGCAAGTAGCCAGTAGCCAATAACAAGGAGCCAGTAGCAAGTAGTCAATAACAAGGAGCCAGTAGCCAGTTGCCAGTAGCCAGTAGCCAGTAGCAACCAGGATTTAGGATTTTACGGAGGATTTTGGATTGTAAGGATTGAATAACGGAAGAATTTGATGTTTTCGTAGAGCCCCAAAGCTCAATACCGTATGTCCAAATGGGCCTGATGACGGCAGTGTAGAATATTGTAAGTTTAGAGCGTTTGTCAAGTAAGTCTTGTATTAATCGGAATCTGTTTGCAGTTTATGTGTTCATTTAAGCTATGTTAGAAGTAGTATACTTTTCAAAAAGAGGAAAATTGTATATGGATTCCGGATTTTTAGTTTTTTTTTAACTATAGGGGATAAAATGTATGTTTTTGATATTAAACTTTTTTTTGTTGTAAAAAACTTACACCAAACATGCACTACAAAGTGGATGAACATTTTGGATAAACCATAAATGGTAGGAATACGCTGAGGCCCTTATCTTAACTACTAACTCGTTGTCAGAGAAAGTTTCTTTGGATAAACTTTAGGGCACCAATTAGTAACATCTTCATCCCATGTACCCCCTTCTTCCTCTCTCTCTCTCTCTTTCTCTCCCCCCCCCACTCCCTTTTGACTAACAATGTTTACAGATGAGTTATTTGGAGGAGGGGTTTCAGCCCAAGTTGTACTCGACACAACCTCAAATTCAGGAATTAGTTGTTAATCGGTTCGACCACTACCGCCTAAGGAAACCAATAGCCCATTGTATCAGTTGTATCATTAAGTGAGGCAATCCTTGAAAATATCTTTGAACAAATTATTAACGTAAAACATATAGAACGATAAAGTATAGTCGTTTGATAAATTTACTATGGAATCCGTGAAGCATCTTTTAGTACTTCATAAGAAATATTTTTTGCCAAATAACAAGAAGTTTCATCATCAGTAGATAATGATGAAAGATTTAAGATTTAAGATATTTAGAACTTCTTGTGGAAGGATTAAGCTCCCACTTTGTGTGGGAGTTCATTTGTTTTCAAATCCAATCAGAAAACCTCAAAAAACACACTCTTCTCCTCTCTACTATTGCACAGCTCGCCTTTCACTAACTCTTTTGAAAACACACCAAATAATCTAATTCATTATAGTCAAAAATATCTTCAACGTTCTAAATTTTGTTTATTTAAAATTTCGTAATTCTTACAGAAATATGTATTAATATTTGTGTATTTCCTTTCAACTTAATTTCTTCACCTACACCTATAATAAGTACTGACATTCAGTGAATCTACTGTCGGGAAGAATATTAGTAGTAGCTTGATCAGAGTGAAGGAAAGCGAGGAGGTCCCTCATCCAACTTTCTTTTGAGGCTTCTATGCGTGTTTTCGGGCATGTTAACTGTAGCCATAGTGGCCTCGAGATCTTTTGTAAAAACGTCACTGGAATTCTGGCAATGGCCAACTCAAGTCATGAATGTTTGTGGCTTTAGTGCCCTCTCTCAGTCTCCACCGACTGCTAATGCCGGTGACGCGGCTGAGGAAGAAGCTGGGATCTCTTAGAGTCTCGCTTTGTCCTTCGCAAGTGGGGGAAAGGGATGGTAATATTGAAGGCTGATTGTAAATATTTTAAGTATGATTGTTTTTCTATTTATTTCTTTTACTTATAATTTATTTAATTTTGCTACGAATTTCTGTATTTTATTTAATTTTAACTCTAAGTTAAATTTCCTTGGCTCATTATGTTTTTTGCCTTTGTTATATAGATCTATATTTTTTTATTATTTATTTATTTATTTTTTATTTATATTGTTTTTATATATGGTATGAACGTGCCTCACTCAGCCTAAGTACTCAGTGCCCTTTAGAATGGCAAAATGTATTATTTCTCAACAATTGTAGCCATATCTTGTAGGAGTGTGTTAGTAAGTTAGCATGTCCGTGAAGATCTTTATGTAAAGTAATGTTTGTGACGTACCATGGAGTTTTAGTTATAGTCCTGAATGTTTTTGACTGAAAAGTTTGTAACTTTCGTACATGTGTCGTTTTGGCTATTTCGTATATCATTGAAACATATGAAGGCTTAAGTAGATAAATGTAAGTGTTCAGTTGCTGTTTTGATTTTAATTTTGAGCATCTTGAAAGAAGTGAATATAATAGTGGCATTACAAAATTTAATTTCCAATTATGACACAGCTTACGGTCATACAAGATTTGTATTATATAAATATAAAATTTTACTTTCAAAGGGGAATGGGATCCCGGAATGGGGTCGCGGCGGTCGAGGGAGTTAAGACGCCAGCAAAAATTTCATACGAGTTTAAATCCCGTTCGGGGAATTCAATAAAAAAAAACAGATAAAAATTATAAATAATTAATAATGAATTAAAATAAATAAGTACAGTTCCTAATCGATTGCTTAGACCACTGCGGCGAGGGTTTGATTCCTGCATGGGAACTTTACCGTAAGATTCACAGTGAGATGAGCGTTTTTAACAACGTAGCTCCTTGAACCTCCAGATTGAGGGTTGGGCACAGGACTAATAACCTTTCCCCTAAATAAAAAAAACAAAAATAGGATGGATATGTCTGCGAAAGATTGTCAACCATACTTATGAAGAGGTAGTGATTTCCGATCTCGTCCGGTTATTATAAACCTAGTGCTCCATGGATATCTATCTATAAGAGAACCAAACGATCATAGCTGTCGCCTATGACACTAGAAGACTAATGGCGGAAGTCAGATAAGTCAAGAGGCGTTAAAAAAAACTTTCAAAGTTACCTTTGTTTTTTTATGATAAATACAGCTGCAGATAGTTTTTCCTTAATAAAGCTACCGCGTATAGAAATTGGAATAGCGTATTGCAATAAAAGCGAAGACTGCCTTGCCAAGACTGCCATAATGCTGTGTGCTTTTCGAAGGATGAGACGAAAAGAAGGACTGACAATGGTAGAAGCCCTAATGAGGAATTTTTGTCCACCATCGGATAGAAAACTGCCTGCCTTTTCATTTATTCTAGGTGGAGGGGGCAGGAGTATAATTTTCCACCGATATTGCAACAACGGCTTGCTAAATATTGGAAAATTCCTTGGGCTACGGAATACAGAGACGATACACAAAGGTCCCAGATGACGGCAGCATATCCTGTGATAATGAACTCTGCAATATCCTTTGTGATAGGGCCGCTGCCTTCCGTATCATTGTGCCTACTTTTTCATTTCCGACCCAGTTTCCAAATTAACTTGCTCATTTTAAACCACCTATATTTTCCCATTAGTTTATCGGCATATTTAATTGTTTCGTTGTTTATTTGCCACAAATTATAGTAATATGAAATGGAGTATAATAATTAGAATAAGAAGAAAGTAAATTTTATTCTGGGACGTTTGGTTCCCTAAGAATAACAACCTTGAACTATAACAATTACATTACGATATTGATTTGTCTGGAACAAAATGGCAGACGAATAATAATTAGGTTATAATAAATAATAAAAGGCTTAGCGAACCCGAAGGTTCGATGCCGACACCACCAATCGCTTATTACACACCTCCCTCCACCGTTCGCCGTCCAAACCAGTCCCTTCAGATCGGCTTTAATGCAATCTTCCCACCTTCGCTTCGGTCTACCCCTCGGACGTTTACCATTCGGTACAGCAAATATTAACCTTTTAGGAATTCTCTCGTTACTAAGCCCAACAATTTTACAAGCCCATTTGATTCGCCGCGATGAAATCACCTCAATTATATTACCCGGATACAGTTCACGCAATTCGGCGTTGTGTAACCGTCTGAACTCTCCGGTTAATCATCCTTCTTCGGTCCGAATATTCTACGCAATACTTTATTTTCAAAAACCTTAAGACGTTGCTCATCCCTTAATGTAAGCGGCCACGTTTCGCATCCATAAAGAACTGTAGGTAAGATAATGGTTTTATAGATTCTAATTTTTAAGTTCCGGGACAAGAGGCGCGAGCTAAGTAGTTTTGTCACAGAAAAATAACAAGCATTTCCCGCCTTCAGTCTAACCTTAATCTTTTCTTCAATTTCGGTTTTTCTAGTTATCGTAGACCCTAGATACCTAATTAGGTTAAATATCAAAATTAAAATAAAGTACTAGCCTATATATACATATAACACGATGAAATTATATGTAAATCGATGTCCGTATGTTTTCATATTTGAACGGTAAGCAATATAAATAATAACTGTGAAATGACAGTAGAATAAGATTGGAAACATATTTAATTCTTAGGAATATTTGGAAGATTGATAGCTGAGGAGATTAAAAAGAATTGGAGTTTAAATGAAATTACAGATGAGGTTTTGCGTTTTGGTGTGATTAAGGAATTCCAAAACAAGTTGGCACGTATTATAACGTATTTTTTAAAATAAACTGTCAGATGAGAAGGAATATAAAGATTTGTGGGCTGGGATTTGGTGTTACAGGTGTGGACAGAGGAACATGGAGTAAACAAATCAAGAAGTAAGAATATTTTTTTGTTGTAAAAATTCGAAAAAAGAATATTCCTAAGAAATATTACCGTAGAGAAACTACTTATAGCCGCTTCAACTCAGAATACCAACTGGAGAAGTTGGGACACCACAGATGAGTCTATTCATTAGCCTCTTCGATCTAACTCCAACTCCACTAGGTACTCCACCGTTTACAAGGCAGCCATAATCGAAGTGGAGAAATATAAGAGAAGAAACTAGAAGCCGACGGGTTTAAGACAGATAGAATCGTGGAATCTCAGAAACTGTTCAAGAGGAGCAGAAAGATTTTCTGATAATTTAGGAAACATGGTTATTCCAGGAAAGGTATTGATCAAACATTAGCCCAATGTTTCTAATGGAAGTTATTAAGGCCATTAGGGTAGAGTAGGGGATAATACGGAAGAATATTATAGTAGTAATTGTATTATACAAGTTAGTTTTTTTTAGTGACTCATAATGTTATTTACGTCAGATACACATCCACACACATCAAAGAGCAGAGAAGTTGGTAGCTTAGTTCTAAAAGATCCACTGAAGAAGACGGGAAAATATAACAAGGAAAGGAATAAAGGAGTCCAAATATCAATATCATAGGAGCTGTTCGGTGCAGTCGAGGTAATGTCTAAACTAGTCCCCAGAGTGCGCTTAGAATCCTATTTTAAAAATTTAATTTACGACGAAATTATATAAATGTATTTGACAAATAGGTTTTAATAGATGGAAGTAGAATTAGTACACTACACGTATCTCTTGGCTGATGCTGGTAGAGAGGACAGAGACTCAGAAATGTTCAATAATTTAAAAAGAAAAATGAAACACAGAGAGCAAGTAATTCTTTCGCGCCTGCGTATTGGTCATACATGCCTTACCCATGGATACCTGATGGCCCGTGATTCTTCGCCAACATGCCAAACCTGTGTGACTCCTCTGACAGTAGAACACATTTTAACATAATGTAGAGCTTACGAAACATTTAGATTCTCTTGTGACTTGACAAACGATCTACACGTTTTACAGGACAATACGAATGAAATTGATAAACTATTTTCTTCTCTGAAATGTTCTAAACTTGAAAATACAATCTAATTCCCAATGAAAATAAGGCAATAATGACCCTAGTGGTTGAAGGCTTAAAATGAAAAATAATAAATAAAAAAAATAAAAAATGAATCCATAAGTTTTATTATGGGTGATAAATATTCAGGACGCAGTCTTTTTTAAATTTTTTATTATTTTTGCCAACGTTTCAACTCAAACATGTGGGTCATCTTCAGAGCTGAAAATGTTTTTTTTTTAATTACAATCAGAGATATAATAGTATACGACCGCTAATTATAAATAATAAACTATAGTGATTGATGGCACATGAATCTTAACTAATATTGTAATACACATGTTAAAATAGTTATACAAACTAAAAATAAAAAATAATATATATAATCCATTTATATAAATTTGTAATATTTTCTCTTACTAACCGTGGTTTGAGCACTGAGGTTGTTCATGTACTGACACATGTTTGGTAGGTAAGTAAAAAGGTCAGGGGGGGGGGGATTTTTCACTTGTCCTTTTTCAGATAGCAAAAGGTAAGTAAACAAGGTTAGAGTGGAAGGGAGGGTAGCATATGTTGTTTGTAGAATATACATAATTTTCTGACAAATATTTCAGACGTGTACAATATTTGAGTTATTTCATATGGTTACAGAAATGTGACTATTGACTAGTATTAAAATGAACATAAGCAAAAGGTGCCAATTAATATAAATATAGCTTAGTTTGATAGCAAGTATACAAGGGTTAGGTGAATAATTTTTATAATAAAGACAATTTCAATGTATGCAGATGATACTTAGGAAAACATATTATACAATATTTATCATAATATAAGTTTGTGTTGTATTAAGGATTACATAGGCTATTGTTTCAGGAGATGGAAAATATTTGAATATGTATTGCAGATCTTTTCTTTGTCTACTTTATGGTTTACCGGATTATTTTTTTCCAAATTAATGAATATAGATTCCGATAGTAGTCGTTTTTGGTGATTGGGAACTGTGGCGAGTATGGTTGAGTTTTCGAAATCAAATGTGTGGTTTAGGGTTATGGCGTGTTCCGCTAGTTTTGAGGCAAACGGGTTTCGTGTGGAGATGCTATATTTGTGTTGATAGATTCGTTTTTTTAAATAGTTTTTGGTTTCTCCAAACGTTTCTCAAAACGTTGCCAAAAATAAAAAAAAATTTAAAAAAGACTGCGTCCTGAATATTTATCACCCATGATATGTAGAACTGTCGACTAACTTCCTTCAAGAAATCATAAGTTTTATTATAATTTTAGTTGTTTTTTTTTTTTTTCATTTGTATTCGGCTCTGACCCGAAAGAGTCATTGACGATGACGACGTCCTATTCATTTTCTAGCAATATATATTTTAATGTCGTGGATAACTTTAATTTTTGTCTGATTTTTTCTTCACATTGGGGACTCGAACGTTTGGCACGCAGGCACTTCTAGCCCTCTAAGAAGGTACCCGTGTGTATACAGGCAGTGCCCAATTCGTATCTGACACAATATGATTTCTTCACTTCTTTATTATCTGGTGCTTGTGACACATTTGTTGCACTATTTTTTTTTCTATTTCTGATAGTTTGGCTCGTTTTATTTTCCATTTGTCTTCCCTGTTTTCAAATTTTACAGTGTTTTATAATTATTGTATTTCGAATTAAAGAATTTTCTTTCGACAAACTCTCCTATAAAAACATCCCTCTTCTCGCAATCCTCTTTCTGCCATTCTTTCACATATTTCATCTATAACTTCCTTGGCCTTCCCCTCTTCTTTCTATACTCTGGTTTGTGTAAAAAAACTTTTATTAGCCATCTGTCGTATTTTATCCTCGTTAATTGGCCAAACCATTGAAGCCTTCTGCTTTCAATATTAGATAAAATATTCTTTACAAGTACCTACTATCAGATATACGCTATAGTCTTGAGATAACGCAGCTTCTTCTTAGAATATGTATCTTTAAAGGTAATAATTATTGAGAATTTCGGTGTTTCATTGTCCAAGTTTCGGCATTATACTAAACTGTTTATAATAGAAATGAATCATATATTCTTTTTTTTTCTTACATGTTCAATTAACCACTAAATTCTTTAAGCAACAGAAACCTTGCGCGGAGGCTATATTTTTACAAATGAAAAACTGCTGAGATCTGATTATTGCTAGTAGTATTGCCCAAATGCGAGACCGAGACGAGTTGGTCTTGCAAACTCAGTCTTCGTCATGGCCTTAGTCTTGCGCAAGAGTCTCGCAACAGTCTTGCAGTTACTTATTAGCTTATTGCTATAGAGATATTACTGTAATTTTTTAGATAGGAGAAACCTAACTAAGCTCGAATGAAAAATTAGAGGAGTTAAATGCAAAAGTATACTGGTTATACTAATTATTAAAATATAGTAACTAACATTTTCAAGTATTAGTAACTATTTTTCGTTAATTTTAATTTTAAGAAAACATTTTTTTTACCAGTCCTGGTCTTGGTCTTACAATATTTAGGTGGCCTAGGTCTTGGTCTTACAAATTGCAAAACCAAAACCAATTTTGGGCAACACTAGTTGAAAACTTTTACCTTTGCCAGTTATTAAAGATCATTCCACACTCCTCCACTCTTCATCCCGATTATTATCCTCACCGTACCTAAAACCATCTTCTTGGAAATTCTACTTGCTTTCCATATTTTATCGTTGAAGCATTGGAGCGACCAAGGGATGGAATTAACTCCTTGTAGATGGATTGATATAGTAATTAATAGCTTCCTCCAGGTTGGTACACCTGAGGAGCTACTAAAAGAAGAAGATTATAGGACAACAGGGCTGAAGTAATCAAATAGGGGCCAGGTATCCCTCTCTTTCCGGTCTAATAAAAAGGTTTATTCGGGTTTATCCGAGATGTAGGATTTGGTGGGGGGGGGAGGGGAAAGGGAAGGAGAGAGCCGGAATAAAATAAGGGCCTTAGGGTAGGGGAGACCAATCTCCTCGGTAAATGGAGGAAAAGGGAAGAGGGAAAACAACAGGAGCGGGCCAACCTGCATAAAGAAAGGCAAGACATTTTATTGCTACGGCCCTTTTCGCAGCTCATCATTCTCTGTCACTCTTTGATACCGTCCCCGGATTTATATGACATCTGCTACACAAATCATCGCCTAAGGCAATTGAAATAAAGATATATTGGACGGAGTGATCTTTTCCGACTGGATTTAACGTTTAAATAAAACTATATGCATGGTTGATATACCGATTAGTATTTACTAAAAATTAAGTTGCACTTTTAGAGGTAATCATTTAGTAATATGTCAATTGAGGTACTGATTGAACTACTTCATTCAATAATATAATATTCTGTCCCAATAAGGACAACAGTTATATTGAGAAAAGAGTTAATTCAAACCATATTTACAGAAAATATAAATCAACAAAAGAAAAATAGTAATATCGACAAAAGAAATAACATAGCATGCACTTAAAATAAATGTTTGGCGCATCAGGCCTTCCCTAATCCCGAAGTAGGGGGAATCAAACCTGGTTGCTAATAATTGATCAGAAGGGGGTGTTCATGCGGAATGTGAAAAGAGAAAATGAGGTTTAACATAAAATATATTGATTGAAATAAACAGAGGTTGATGTGGTTTAAGATTTACATTTGGGTTATTGGGTTAGTAATCTATTGGGTAATATGGGCTGACCAGATAAATGAAGATGCTGGCTGGTTGATGATGATGTTGAGTTTTCCATTGAGAGACTGGTTTCTGAGAATACATCTGGGTGAGTATTGTGGTCTGGCATATTCTGTTGATGTTGTACCATGTGCTGGCATCCATACTGCCTCTTCCTTCTTCTGATCTAGCTAGACATCATATGAACATGCTTGGTCATGGAGACCATTTTGTTGGCAGACTCAGATTCTGACTTGTACACTGGTGTTGTACTTTGGCCCTTCTGGTCCCAGGTCACCAGGCAGGGTTATACTACTTCAGCTTGCCAGTAGATGGCACTGTCATGATGGCCAACAGATGGTGCCACTGATGTGCGCTATTTGACCCACTTAAATTAAGGGCTACAGTGAGTGGCCTTAACAATAAAAAATAAAATAAACTTAAAAATACCTCTAAAGTAAAATAACATCTTAAAAACAGACATACTTATATATTTACAATCAGGCAAGTAAACTTTGAACCAGACTTTCCCCTTTACTTGTGAGGGAAAAGCAGGACTCTAGGAGATCCCTGTTCTGTTCTCTCAACTGCCCCCTAGAGCTAAAAGTTGCATACGTTTTGAGAGGAGAATCGCAATTTCCACAACTCCAATCATCTTTTATATTATTTCGGAATATATATATATCCCTGTTACGGCTCACAGGGGTGATGAATTTTGGCAAATGAGGTATCAATAGAAAGGCAATATCAAGTAGAATGCGCAAATTGTAATTTTAAATAAAAGTATTTAAATAAAATTGAATGCAAAAGTTGAAGGTTTCGAACCATGTGATGATACAATCTCAACGAATCGAGACGTTAGAAATGAATTCATAATTAGCGAATAACTAGAAGACTGCACAGTACACAGTTAAATCCATTATATAATAAGTATTTAAAAGGTTTCTAAATTCTCTAAAATACGTTAAAAAAAAATCATCGATCGATTTGGTACAGAGTTGTAGCGTTCTGAACATTTAGTATTTTGTCATACATCATATTTCAAATTGTTTTATCTCACATACAGAAGTAAATAGCCAGGGCCAAAGGTGTTACATAAATTAATATCAATCATTAACCGTGCTCATAAAATATTTTCAATGTTCTAAATTTCGTCTAAAATCCATAATTTATTTCTAATCGTTGGAATATCTAAGAAATGTGAAAACAGCTAATTATTTTGAAACATTTATATGACATGGAATTCATTAAAATTTCAACTCTAATGACAATGACGAATTATTTGTTTCCCTTCCATATATGCTTTCATGAATTGTTTTGACGTGGGGTTTCGTGCGGAAAGCTTATGATAAAGTGGAAAACACGTTTGAGGAGCTTGCATGTTAGTATATTTTATCCTGGTTTAATATTCACGTGCAAATAAGATTTTTTCCAAAGGAAAACAAAAGCAACATCTATTTTGTCTTCAATTTTCATTCTGCTTTGGGTTGATTCCAGCGTTAGACCTGATACAACACGATTATTACGATCGAATTTCATACATTTACAAATTTAAGTATAGCAATTAAAAATAAAATGAAATTTACAGTAGCAAAGGCGACCAGAATGGGTTTTCATGGTACAAATTGCGCCATAATTTTTTTTTTTAAGTGATGACTTATTTAGGCCCGTTTTCCACTTTTTATTTGTAAGGTGAATTAGATTGAGACGTCAGATTTTCAATGTGCAACGCTTGGGTAAATTTATCAGGAGTCGACAGTTGAAATGTGTTTGCATATGGTTTAAAATATCTCAGAAACTAATATCGGACCAGCATGCTGTAAGCAATGGAAATGTTTATCATTTCATTTTCTTTATAATGAGCTACTATTCAAAATTTTACCTTAACGCGAAGCCGTGTTAGAGATGAAAAAAGAATAAAAATCGTTTCGAAAACGAAACGATAACCAGTTTTATTGATTATATGGATTAATATATATCAGAAACCATTACTGTAAGCGAGGAAAATGTTCAGCATTTCATCGTCTTTATAAGCTATTAATAATTTATGTTTGTGGCTCAAATGATCTCTTCCAGTCTACGCTGGCCTGCAGTCCAGTGACGCGGCTGGAAGAGAAGTGTTGGAATCTCCTTTTACACGTGTAAGACAAAGTCTAGCTAGGAGTCTCTTGGACAAATGTAAATATTGTATATATGTTTGAAAGAGCTTTAGAACAATTTTACGTTAAATTTTCTTTAGTTACCTTCATTTATTTATCTTATATGTATATATTGTATGAGTGGATACTTTTAGCTCTAATGCTTATTGCATTGAGTGTGGCAGATTGTATTAATATTCAATAAATATATAATAAAAAAATTATAATTTATATTTCATATTACTAATTTCGCCTTGTTGATGTTTTTACTTCTATCGTATGGTCTAAAGTACGCAACTTAGTTTTTTTTTTTTTATTGTGGGATTTTACAATTATTTAAGGAATTTTCATAATGGGAACAATTTTTACAATTGTTTATTTATTTATTGTTACATTCCGCATCTACCCGAGCGGGTCATTAGCGACCTTATAATTGTTTGATCGCGGTAATTTGGTGTGTGGCAAATATTACCCATTGATCTATTATTGAATTATGTTGAGCTGGTGATTGTGAAAATCGGTGTGGACTGTATGAGGTTGGATCACTGAAATTTGATACTTGATGAAATCAAACAAAAGATGGAGAACATGATTATATTGCATATAATTAAATAAAACAAAATAAATAAAATGTGTGCCTTTGTACAATTTTGTGGTTCTCGACAGATTAAGTACATATTACTGATTGTGAAATTACAATTTTTAGTATGGCATTGTAATGTTAGAAGTGATTTTTTTATTTATTTATTTCCACCCTCCCATGCCACAATGGCAATACGGGTGTTTGCAATAGTGTGTTTTAGGCATGAATACTTAATAACACACTACTACTAGATATGCACATATATAGTTCTTCTGTTTTATCTTCTTCCTTCTTCTTTCGGCCTAGCTTTCAGAATCTGGAGGTCTTCCTGGCGCTTGTCCTCTTCTTCTGCGAGCACCAATATGGAAGTGAGCGGGCCCCACTGCAGTCTTCCATCCATTTATGAAATCCTTAAACCGCGGGAAATTTTCCTCACTGACTAACTGAGGAAACTCATTTTCAGTGAGGACATAGATTCCCGCGGCTCTTGTCATTGTCGCTCTTAACGTTTCAAACGCGGTGCAGGTCGTGACCACGTGCTCTACAGTTTCCGGAACACTACAGATTGGGCATAGAGGTGATTTTGCTTGATTGAAATTGAATTGTCAATTTGGACTCACTTGCTGTCTGGAATTGAATTTCATGGTTTTGCCCACCACTTCTTTCTCCCCATACTTCTTCCCCCACACCAAGCTTTTCTCTTGAAGTTTAGGGATCTTCTTTCTTCGTGGTTTCTGAACAGAGTACCTGACTGAACAGAGTACCCTTCACGAAATGAATAGGGTTAACTCAACAGGAATAGTTTGCAGCAAAATGCAGGCCATAAAATAGTGGTGAAGTTCTGAATTGTACGATTGTTTACATTTGTTATTTTTAGTATTTTAAGGGGATGACCCCTGAACAATAATTATACTTTCGCTTGCACTATTATTAAGAAGAGACGAGCAATAAAATTTCTTGGGTGGAAGGACATGCGTCATAAAACTTGAGGGATGGGTAAACCTTTAGGGGAGGCATCGCTGGATTCCACAAATTGAAGAAATACTTTTTGGTTTATTATTTTCAGTTTATTATTTTCAACCATTGTGATCGACCAAAAAATTCGATAACTTAACCCCCTCTCGAAATTTGAGGTTTCACGTTTCAGGATGCGTAGAATTCGAAAAACGAATAAAAATGTTTTTGTCCGTCCGCCGTACGCCGTCCGCGCAATTTCTTCGAAACTACTGGACCGATTTTTTTTCTAATTTGGATATAAAATCAGAGGTCATCCGAGAATGATCCTCCTTCATCGACATTGCTATCCGCCTTTTACTCTCAAAATGGCGGCCGAAAAACCTGCGTTGCTATAGACTGTAGCGCCTAAACGAATGTACCGATTTCAATGAAACTTCGCTAAAGTCATTTTCTCTACGCCCTTTAAATGTATCTATATAACATACTTCAACGTAAAGAAGCTAGAAAAAATGTTACGAGGGATGGTAAAATTAAATTCCAAATAACTCAAAAAGTTTACAGTTTTTTTTTATATTGTACATAGTTTTTTAAAAGCTTGCGAAATTTCCTAAAAAACAACAAATTCTTTGTAACTAGGAAAGTAATGTTACTTTAGATGTATAATTGTTTGGAAATAATAAACCATTGTGAAATAATTTGCAGGGTTTTTTGTATCGAACGGTTTGTTTATTCTTACTTTTTCTGTGTTCATATACTGTCAATTTTAAAAATAATATATAATAGCGCTAACGGATGAATCCTACCTTTAGTATATTCTTTCAAAACCTCAGGGAAGAGTAGAGTTTTTCTAAGCCACTTTCTGTGATTGTTACGCCTTCCCCATAAATATCCTTCCCGAGAGAAGCCTTAAGCCGGTATCAAGGATAATGAGGAGCTGTTAGGGAAGTTATTAAGGTGATTCAGAGCTCGACAAGATGATTACACCGCCCATAAAAGTCCAAGGGATGGTTGTCCCCTTGAAAAGTTTCTTCTTCCCGCCCCTAGTCCCACGGGGCGCGTACCTAAGCTGTTGGATCACTTAATTTAAGCTAAGGGACCTTATTCCTCCACTTCTTCTACCTCATACTTGCACTTACCTCAACGAATGTAGATACTCCTTATTCTACTCGTGAAATTTAGTTTTCTTAATACGAAACCCCAGCAATAAATATAAACTTTTTGAGGGTGTTTACTGTTGTTGGGAATTCGGGAACCTAATGGTTTTGTGACACTTAGTGACAAGAAATAATAAAAATATATAAATATAACATGTGGGACAGGGTTTGAATGAATTGACTCACTGGTTTGTCATTCTTCAATTATGAGGCATATAGGGCAATTAAAAAAAGGACTATTCAATCCTGTAGGACTTTAACAAAATATTTTTTTTTACCACAAGTTTAATAAATGAATAAGTGATTTGATCTTCTTAATCTTCAGTGGAGTGGGATTCTCTCCTCTGCTAACCTCCTGCCTTCTTCCTGCCCGGCCACAAGTGAGTTCTTCTTTGTTGCCCCATGTCCTTTTCCGGCTGCTGCCACCTATCGGCACTTTGCCAGGCTTCTTCCTTGGTTTGTTCTGTACCTTTTCGTCAATTGTTTATCGATCTGATACTTTTCAATAAACAACTTGTCCACTGCATAATTGAATACAATTCATAGTGCAACCGTACATTCGTTCTCATTCCCTCACTCAATGTCATATAGAGGAGTAAATATTACAGGCCCTCTACTACAAAAGGCTGCGAAATTTTATTACCAGTCCTGATTTAAGGCTGCTAAACTTATACACTACTAGAAACCTAGACTACACCCTAGAAAGTAGTATTGAAATATCCTTCGCTCGATCTAGTCTAAGTTAGTTAGAGAACTGACGATAGATAGACACATGGATCGATAAAGCACTGCATCTATAAAACAATAGATAAGGACCAATAAAGCACTGGTTACAGAAACTAGTCAAACAATAACGGAAACTCATGAACGGAAGAAATTTAAAATAGGCTGGGCACATAACTGAGAACAATCCACCTGGAATCCTCTAGACAATAATGAATTCCTTAATATAAGGCAAGAGACCACGTGGAAGGAATGTTTGTTAAAGTTTGATATGGTTAGCCGTTAAAACGTAAGTTTCAAATCTATTTTTTAAATATCTGTTTTTTGACCTCATATTTTAAAAGTAATATTTCTTCATGACTTAATTTATTTCCACCCTTCCATGCCACTTTGCCAATACGGGTGTATGCAGTAGTGTGGTGTTAAGCATTGCATAATATCACAATGTTGCAATGATAAGAGCTTACAAAATTCTTCATGACTCTGTCTTTTTTATTTCATTTTTTCTCTGTTCTTCACTAATTCGCCTTTTAGGCAATACGGGATTTTCCCGGCCTGGAGGGTAAGGGCGGAGAATTTAAAATCCCCTCTGGCACCGGGACGCGAACTCGTACTTTTCTTCAATCTCAAAACTTGGTTATCTAGTTGCCGGGCAACTCGCGCTGCTATGCACACACGTTAGCCAATTCGGCCACCTTTCATGACTGTCCTTATAAAGATTACTCTAGAATAAGACAGAGATAACTAAAAATTACTCTTATTGTATATAGCTATGTATGTGTTCTTTTTATTTATTTGTTTTTGGGTTGTTTTGTTCTTATTTATTATATATAGAGTGTGAATGTGATCTCTGAGCACTATTATAGATGTCCTTGAGACAGATTGTAATAATAAAAAAAAAATAAAAGATTACTCTAAAAGTCAGAGCCGTCCATGGGTGCGCATTTCTCTTCCCCCTCCCCAAGTCGATGGAGTATAAACTTCACTCCTTCCTCTCAAGAAATTTTATTGATCTCCTATTTTTAAAGACGGTCCAAGCGATAGTGGTATTAGAAAAAGCGTACACAAATACACTTGCGGTGATCTAGTCCATGTTTATCTCTGTATTGAAACTTTTCATTCGTAAAAATCATAATACCTTCGAAATGTGACTCTTCGAAAATGTTGGTGTCACAACTAAGGGACTTAAGGCACTAGAGACTAAAATATAAAGAATAGATAAGGTTCTTGATAACATTTTACTTTCCGACTCATTCCTCTTCATCTTTGTATTAAGCGATCATGTAGGACAAATTATCGACCAGATATGATTTCTAATCTCAGATCCAGTTGTTTTCGAAATTAATCCACCGTAGTCGGAAATACATGAGTGTAAAAGTATATCAAGGTGTAGTAAGAATAATCTTGCAAACTTTAGAAAATTGATTAGTTTGGAAGGGTGTTAGAGAAGTGATAAATGTTCGACTTAACAATCGAACCTTAACTTTCTCGACTTAATACCTACAAGATAACTTAGGAGCTTATTATCTCTAATGCTTGGACAAGTGACGTAAGTATATTTTTTTTGTTCTCTCTCTTTCATAATATTTCAATATTAAAGGGATACAAGAGTAAATCAAACGGGATATTAGTTAGTTCCATTATCGTGTACTTTTTTGACAGACGTCACACTGATAACTTGTTAGTAAAGATTTAATAACTTTGAGCTATTATGTGTTCCACGAGGTAACAGATATAAATTAACCATACGCGACACTGGTAAAGCAATCCATTTCTCCGGTGGAGCGAGATAGCAACTAATTCCCTTAAGGGACTGTTAGATGGGACAGATAGCGCTGATTGATAGGCTGGCTGACTGTCGCTAAGTAACTGATCATATCTTAATGTCGTACCTGCGGTTGACCGCGTAGTAGATTAACTTAAAATACCTGCCATGTCCGAAATATCTGATCCAATATTTTCTCCCTATCAGCTAATGAGAGGATGTAATCGAAAGCGGTTTAATACGATCTAATATGTATATTAATTACTGGTCCCAATAAAAATTCTGCTGTCGATAAGTAATAACTAAGTCCGTGGCTTCTAGTATTGCCCAAATGCGAGACCAAACGAGTCTTGGTCTTGCAAACTCAGCCTTGGTCATGGGCTTGGTGTTGCGCAAGAGTCTCCCAATAGTCTTGCAGTTACTTATTAGCTTATTTCTATAGAGATATTACTGCAATTCTTTTAAATAGGAGAAACCTAACTTAGCCCGAATGAATAATTAGAGGAGTTAAATGCAAAAGTATATTGGTCATACCAATTATTAACATACAGTAACTAAGATTGTCAAGTTCAAAAAATCGATTTTGTTTTACCAGTCCTGGTCTTGGTCTTGCAACAGTTTGACGACCTTGGTCTTGCATAGTGCAAGACCAAGACCGATTTTGGGCAATACTAGAGCTTCAAAGAATGGCATTCCTGTAACAACTTTTAGAGACGTAAGTCCCTAAATTCTGTGTTGGTCCCTAAACAAAAAAAAATGTTTATTTCATTCCTTTTTGGAAAGCGTCCATATGGATCTGAAACTTAGGTGATTACCAAAAGGGAAGAGAAAAACTTATTATAATTTGAGATGGACTTTAGAAAGCTGTTGTATCATTTCCAGACTCCATCATGTTCCCGACAAAACTATTAGGCAGAACTTTCAACAATAAAAAAACAATGTTGTAAAATAAAGGAACAAAAAGGTTAAAAATGGTATGACCCCTTATAAAGAATGCCAGAGAAGCTGTATTAACCAAAATAAAAGTGAAAAGTGGACGAAAAAGGAAGAGATGATTACAGGATGTATGGAGGAAGGCATGGGTGGCAGAAATCTTCGAGAAGGAGACTGGCTTGACCGAAAGAAGTTGATGGAACATTTGTCAAAGACTAACGACTATATGTTGTGAAAAATTGTTAATTAAATAAAGTTGTTACATAAAAAATAATTAAGTAATTTATAACTTAAATTAATTAAGTTATTTATTTATTTGAAAGTTGTTGTGTAAAAATGTATTTAAATAAAATTGAGTTGCGTTAAACGCATTAGGAACCGGAACTTGAAACTCAAAACTATCTTGTTGGGAGGTACCATTGCCCGCTTAGTATTTAACAATGCTGAAAATCACTACCGAGAACATCTATTACCAAAGATAGTACACTACGCTGTCGCTTAGAAAAAAACGATACGTAATACACTACTCCACAATGTTTTCTTTCTTTCCATATTTAAAATTCGGAACTCTTTACCTAACTTCATACATCAATCTTCGTCCACCGATTATTTCAAACAATTCCTTCCTATTCCACCATCTAACTCATAATCAAACTTCCGCAAATATGTAAAATTTACCTGCATCTATAAACTGTATAATTAAAATTTCAATCAACAGTCAGTTAAACATCATTTTGTATTCTTTAAGCCAGACTAATGTTCATAATCATGGAACTCTGTCATTACTCTTAAAGGTCGCCACCCAAAACCTAATGAATACAGAGACTATGGCATCATTATTCAAATTATTCTAAGAGGATTTCAGTTTCACAGTAAAAAAGATTTTCCACATTATTTACATTTTACGATTATGTATTCCAAATTTGAAAATGCTTGAAAACAATTTAATAAAAAGGAGAGTTGAAAACTTGGCTATGAAAGTTATAATGAAACAATAAGTACTTATACATCTCGTGCCAATACGACATAAAATGATCTTCTTAGGCCATAGTAAGACTTGATCACAAAGGAACTTTCAAAGGACTTGATGTTTGTTTGGAACTCCAAAGCTCAACTTCGTCCAAATAGATCTAATTATAGCCTTGCAAATAAGCTGTTTGTAATGAATCAGGGTTTAGAGCTTTTATAAGCAAACTGTAGTTTTGAAACGATGAGCAGTTTCTTGTAAATAAATAATAAATATTCAAAAATGGATATATTAATAAACTAGAGGAGTACCCCTCCCCCCTCTCCCCCAACAGCGGACCAACCCCATTTTACGAATTATACAAATGTTAATTTAATTGTACCACAGATACAGACTGAGAGAGACAAAAAGACACAGACGGACAGACAGAGACAGGGCACAGATACACAGAAAGGCAGAGACAGGGACAGACACAGGTCAAAAGAGAGACAGACTCAGACAGATAGACAGACGGACAGAGACAGACACATACGGATGGACATACATACAGACGGACAGAGAGACAGACAGAAGTTTGTAATGACAACAATTTAAATAGTTTGTAAGACGAAATCAATAGATTATTTTTTATTTTATGAAGAACTGAATTTTCGTTCATTGCATCCTTAAAACAAGCATATAATGTTCTTTACAACGTTATTGATTTGTAATTGTATTTGTCTATTGAACATTACCGAGGCTTAGAAATAGACTATAAAAGCTCAAAAGCACAATTTCTAACAACATTGTACTTAAAGGCTTTTGCAGCATTGCCGTCTAATATATATACAATAAAGTTTGAACACACGTTTTTAGAATAATATCTTATTTATGTACCTACATTATTATTTTCAAAAGGACTTTGATGATATTTAAATGGGCTTTCTCAATTTTTCAACTGAAGCAAATTTTTATCACCACCATCTCTGGCTTCTCATGCCTCTAGAATCCTTTGTGTTAAGCGCATTTAAGTACTGTATTTTTCACGCTCTCTAAGCTCATAGATACTTCAAAGCAATGGGTTCTCATCACATTTTCTGATGACACTAGCACCTCCAAGAGAGATTTCAAGTTCTGGAATGGAAGGTGATTTGTTGGTTACTTCATCCTTAAAACCTAAATAATGTGGTAGTGTAAAATAATGAATTAAAGTCAGAATGAAATATTCATCATGAATTTTTTTATTGTTTTTGCACTGTTGGTTGAACAGAGACATAAAAAAAAAAAATTAACTTCAACGTTCTTTTTATTATTTAATCATTACAAACTTTTATCATCCATCACTTAGGATCTAAGTAAATTCATCATTAAAAAAAAAAAATAATTTATTATTAATTGATCTATTAAAATTCTTCTATAAATTTATTATTATTCTTTAAAATAAGATCATTACGAACATCGAAAGCGTTTGTAGATTTCTAAAAAATTGTTTTTTTTTAAAATATTATCCGCTCAAGTATTATGAGGGACACCTAAAACAAATATTTTTTTATTGCTTAACTAAATAAATCTTCTAAATTTTGTACTTACCAGGTATAATTGCGTTGTATTTTTTAAAATTTTCGTAAAAAAATATAGAACATCAATAGCTTTTGTTTTTACTTCAAACACGACTGTAATAATTATGCATATTATTATAAATATGAATATGATTCACTGAAACACACATGAATCAATAACACAACCATCTTTTATGATATCGTTTGGTTGATTATTAAACATTTCCTTTCTTAAAATTTGAGAAGCTGTGTTTCAAGGTACGTAGAATCAAAATTTAAGGCTTTACGTTTCAGGATTCGCAGAATCAGAAAATCGAATAAAAGAATTTTTTTGTTCGTCAGCCGTCCGCGCATTTTCTCCGAGATTACTGGACCGATTTTTTTTCAGAGGTCTTGGATTTAATGTCAGAGGTAACCAGAGGATGATCCTCATACATCGACATTACTATCCACCCTTTCCTTTCAAGATGGCGGCCGAAAAATCAGTGTTGCTCTAGACTGTAGCACCTTAACGAATGTACCGATTTTAATGAAACATGGCCAAAGCGATCGCTTGCAGAGATATCGTTTCGATCAGCCCTGATGAAGGCCTGAATTTCGGGTTGAAACGTCGGCAAATGTTAAAATAAATATTATTATTTTGCAATTTTTATTATGACTGATCACCACTACCATCCATCTCTTCATTATTCACTATAGTCAACCATCAACCCACAATGATAAATCTAGATGTCTATAAATAGTAACTCTAAATTATATTTATTAATATATATAAATTTAAAATCAAGATTAAAAGAAAAAACTGCCTCCAAATATTTTAAGCTCTTTCTAGCCAAATTGTACTTTCCCGACATAGCCTCTTTTCCCAAAGTTTCTAAGAGCGATCTTTTCTCCAAACGATCCCCACCTGCTCGTCTCATTACGTAACGCTTCTAATCAGGCTTAGGCCAAAATTAATTACTAAGGGAGGCTTTTATTTCATGGCAAAGGGTTGTAAGTATCCAGGCAACCACACGTCCTCGAGTGAACACAAACCAATCTCATTAATTTATATTTTTGACTCCTGTAAATTGCTTCGAATTTCTGCTCTGAATAAATTACATTCTAAATGCGTTCATTTAGATAGATAGAAAATAACTTTATTCTGGGACAAAGTTCCTTGAGAATAACAAAATAAAACAAAATCAAAAGATTACATCCTGCCTAAATAAATTTAAAAATATATATATAAAGAAAATATTTGGTAAAAATGATATATACAAAACGAATAAAAATATATACAAAAAACTTAAAACTGTGACAAGACACTTAAAACTATTTACAGTGATAAAACAGTACAAATATACACTTTTAATAAAAATACTTTTATTTTGTAACAGTTTTGATTAAATTCATAATATCAGTGTAAAAGTATGCATTGTTTAATATAATATACGTTTTATTCTCATCAATGTTCTCTAACAGGGCTTCAATGGCTAATTTTCAATATTAGATTCCCCTAAAGTACATTTAATTTTTTTTATTTGAAACAATTAATTATTTTACATTGATCTCTGATATAAAAAATAGTTAAGTATAAAATATGAAATAATTTCATAAATAACTAAAGGAGAAATAAGAGATCGTAACGGAGAGTAGTTGTAATTGGGAACCAAAGGAATACGAGCGCACACAAGCTCGCCTGAATGATTAGAACACGCTTCTATACGTATCATGAGCATAATATAATACGGACTCTGACAATATTATGTACATATACATATGCGGTTTTCGTAAATGCTATCATTGGTATTATTTAATATTTAATTGTATAGATTGCGATATAAATATTAAAATTTGTATATATAAGACTACTTAAACAAATATGAGTACCCACAATGAAATATAAATAATTTATATAGTCGATAATTTTTACTTTCACTTTCCCTTTATTTGAAAATACTTATTTCTGCTATGATGGTGGTAAGTGAAAGTTTTGTGATGCGATTTTTTTAAAGTTTGCATGAGCATCTCTTTTTTTTTATAACCTTTCTTTCATCTACATTTCCATTATATCTATTTATTTTTTTGTACTTATTTCTTTTCTCATTATTTATTTGTGCGGGCATATTTGTGTATTTTGGTTGGTAGTTACCTGTTTTTCATACTTTTTTTTTTGCTGATCAGCTGTTTTATGGTTACCTCACTTCTTCCAGTGTGCGCTCGGATGTCGTGGAGGGATGTGGTCTTGGTTTTATCTTTTCTCTCCTGATGTTGCCTAAATTGGCGAAGCATTGAGGAGTTATTTTATTCTTTACCTGCATTTCAGAGACACGTGGGAGCGGCGTGGCCGAATGGGCTACAGCGTGTGTGCACAGCACCGCGAGTTGCCCGGCAACCAGATACATGAAGTTTTGAGAGACAAAAACAGTCCCTGTGCCGGAGGGGATTTTAAATTCCCCGCCCTCGCCCTCCGGTCCGGGGAAATCCCGCATAGCCTAAACGGCGAGGTAGGGAAGAACAAAAAAAAAAAAAATTTCCGAGACACAAGGTCGGAATTTTCCATTTATAAACTAACATTGATAATAATAATAATAATGGATAATATGTTACTCATCTAATTTTCGGTTATCTGCTTGTGTCAAGCGGTGCCTGAATATTCGTTGCTTCCTTTACTTCTAAATATTCGCCCTGGATTTTCTGTTTGGACAAGGATGCTGCCTGGGACGAGGGATATTGAAACGGAGGCCCTTCCCTGTGGCTATTGATCTTGGGGCAAATAGGATTTTGGTTAATTATTGATATCCGCTGATGGCCTCTGCCACCTCCCGTTTCAATTATATTTGCCAGGTTAGCGCACAAATTGAGTTTGATAATTCTATTAAGAAAGCCGATCGAATTTCAGCTTCCATTTATAAATATCATTTGTTTATTGTCATCTTCAGTAAACAAAACAAAAATAATACGTAGAGTATTGTTATACTCAAGGGCCGAAATAGTGCAAGAATGCACTATTGGTTTATTATTTTAAATAATGAACCATTGTAATCGAACAAAAAATTCAAAAACTTAACCCCCTCTCAAAGTTTGAGGTTTTACCTCTCAGGCTACGTAGAATTCGAAAAACGATTAAATTTTTTTTTGTCCGTCCGGCGTCCGTGCATTTTCTCCGAAACTATTGGACCGATTTTTATCAAATTTGTATTTAAAATCAGAGCTCACCCGAGGATGATCCTCCTTCATCGCCAATACTATCTGCCTTTTACTTTCAAAATGGTGGCGGAAAATCCTGCGTTGCTGTAGACTATAACGCCTAAACGAATGTACCGATTTCAATGAAACTTATCTAAAGTATTTTTCTCGATGGTCTTTAAGTTTATCTGTATAACATACTTCAACAAAAAAAAGCTGTGAAAGTCAAGAGTCAAGAGAGATGGTAAAATTAGATTACAAATAACTCAAAAAGTATACACTTTTTGTTGATATTGTGATAAGATGTTTCAAAGGTATTTAAATTTCTTAAAAAACGAAGAAAGTTCCATCGAGATCAGAGCACTATTAGTGAATAGATCGCTATTTATAAATATTTTTAGTTTATTATTTTCAATAATGAACCATTGTAATCGAACAAAAAATTAAAAACTTAACCCCTTCACAAAATTTTTAAAAGTTTACTAAATTCCCTAAAAAAAAAATCGTTTAATCGGACAATTTTTTATGTTCTACTGCAAATCCTTTGTTTTGGATTTTGATTTTTTAATGTGATACTGCTTAATTTAAGTAATGCTTTTTTTTTTTTTACCATATTACTAATGATGAAAATAAATGTTTAGGCAAATAATTGGAATTAAGTTTTTATTTATTTTAATTTTTCACTAGAAAGGTAATGTTACTTTAAATGTATAATTGTTGGGAAATTATAAACCATTGTGAAATAATTTGCAGCGTTTTTTTTTTTTTTTTTTTATCTTCTCTCAAACAATAGCATTGTGCAAGGGTCGTGTATTTGTTAATTTATGCCTGTTTCATGCATTATGCACAGACCTGGGTAGTATTTCAAATGATATATTTTATTTGAAATATTATTATGTGAATTATTTAAAGATTTTAATTGAAACTATTTGCTGAAGTTCTTTGATACCTTGGAACTAATTTAATTTAATTGAATTTGTGGGAAAAAAAAATGCTACGTTTTAGGTTCATAGTCAATTATGGCAAAATACTCAAAAGAAACGAAAAAAAAAATAAGATGCACACTTTTTGTTCATGTATATTACATGTTCGTGCGTGCGTATGTATGGAATTCTCCTGTTTCCACTAGTACGCAACCCTCAGAAAATTACTGGACCCGCCATCTGCAAACCCCAACCCAATTCTACAATATATATATATATATATTATCATTCATAATTTAATTTGATTATATAAAAACTTTCACTAGTAGATCAATTTTATCGATCGAAAAGTTATACGTCATAGCGTCCGACTAGTAATTAAGAAAGACCATTAGCCAAATCGGTGGTTGTTTACTAAACACTTGTAGGTTGCCTAAGTTTGCAAGTCATTTGCATATTATTGTCTCAGGTGGGCCCTCCCTTCCTCGTATCACTAGACCACCATATTGGCTTATCGGCTCAATGTTGAACATAATACAATATTCTCTACAATAAATATGATGGAATCAAAATAAAGTTTTTTGAACCATCAGTGTTGCCATTCAATTACTGTGCCACACTTTGTTTATACACACGTTCATTTCATTTAACGGAATGACTTATAGCTAGTAACCATATTTACTTTTACTTAATATAAAGTAAGGATAAGTATTGCGATCGAGAAAATTTTTGAATCTGAGTTTTGCAACGGAAATACACATTTTGGGGTGCCCTGATTCCAAATAACCAAATCCCGAAAAATGGTCTGTGTGTATGTGAACACTCTAGCTCGAAAACAAAAAGTTCTACGAAACTGATATTACGTATCTAAGATAGGTATATGCCTTAGATGTGGCAGCTACCTTATCCTTAAAATCGGCTAACCGGAAGTGCCACTTAATATCAACGCTGAAACACATTTTCACAATTTTCTCAAAAACGGCTCTAACGATTTTTATTAAACTCGGTGTATCATTGTATAATTAAGTGGACTTTAATATCAATTAGCTCTTATCCCCATTGATGTCACTATACAGGGCTTAAATGCCCAATGTTCATACACGTCTTCCTCTGAAGTACCTTTAATATGGTTTATTTTAAAAAGTTAATCATTTCACATTATTCAGAGCTACGAAAAAAATGCTAAATATTTATTCTAAATAAACCTCATCTGAATACACGATTTCGGCCAGTTGGTTGAAAGCCGTAGCTTTCTGTGCGAAAATTTAAATTAAATACGCGAAATTTGACGGCTCATGTAACGGAAGAATATACGACTGAAATTTTGATATGATGTCAAGAATATGTCCGTAAAAGAAAATTCACCTTGACTGACGATGTACTCCGCTGCGCTTTAAAAACTGACAACGTCAAAGTCATCAAATTAGGCCATTCGGATGGCAGTTGGATGAGGAAAAAATTAAAATAGTAGGTTTCACTTCATTTTTGTTTTTTTTTTGTTTTTTGGGATGCTGAACCTGAATTTTATGTTCTCGAGTGAAATTTTCCATTGCGTTACGAGTTGCAACTTTCCCTAAATTGTACTGAACCCAATACCCTTTATTGGTTGTAGTGGCACAGTTTTTTTTTTTTTTGTTTTTTTCCCGTTGGTATGTTCTACCTTTTACAAGAAATATATTTGATTTTTTTCAAAACTGGGCAATGTTATGAAATTCTGTGTTTGAATGAGCATTTTTGACCAAACCTTCCAATTACTTGGAGTATGCACTGACGCTCATTACAAAAATGTTGAATTATACGAAATTTATTTAGATCGAAACAAGATCTGTCATGGGAAAAGTCATTCGTGCTACACGAACGGTTTTATACTAATCAGAAAAATAAAAAACAATTGTGTACCATCGCATGCGTACCTTAAGGATCAAACCGTGGAAACTGGCAACATACTGCCGCCACAAGTAACATAATTAATTTTCATCTAATGTATAGAATATTAAAATAGCATTCGCTCTCTCTCTCTCTCTCTCTCTCTATATATATATATATATATATATATATATATATATATATATATATATATATATATATAGAGAGAGAGAGAGAGAGAGAGAGAGAGAGAGAATATATATATAAATAGATAGTATTTTTTAATAAATAGGTTTAATACTATTGATACTCCAAACAAAACTTGAAATAAATTAAAACATTAATAGAATCCCATTTTGAATCGGGGAAAAAATAGAAAACTTGTTTTGAAATTCATTAAAAACTAAATATATACATCTAAACTTAGGACAGGTTGATATACAATATTTACTAATAGAAAAAGCCATTTTGGGCTCTCTCCATATAATTGTAATTATTCGAGTTCAGTGTATCTTTACTTATTGAATGAATGAAAACGTGATTATTAAACTTTTAAAAAAATTACACAAAGTAGAGTATATATATATACAAGCAACAACACAAAGACAATGGAAAATTCCGTCTTTAATTATTATTATTGCACTACTGACTACAGTTTCAGATTTATTTGTATTAAAAAAAATATGGTCGAACTGAATATTGCTGGTCCATTTTTACTTTCACTAATCTATATGGAATATATAGAAAGAGGAAGTATTGCGATCGTGAAAATTTTCGAATCCGAGTTTTCAACAGAAATACTAATTTGAGGTCCCCTAACTACAAATAACCAAGTCCCGCAAAGTGGTGTGCGTGTGTGTGTGAGAGTGAAAATAGGCTAGCTGAAAAACGAAACTGATATTACGTACATATATCATATATCTATGGGATAAGGTCTTGGACAAATGGAATATTAAGGTCATGAAGTAGGGTTTTATTGGTTAAATAGAACGGATGATCGACTATAGTTCGAGGGACTTTGGACCCCAAAGTTAAAGTCCGTAGGTCCAAATAGGTTTCAGGATTGTCTTAGATAGATAGATATATGATTTAGACGTGACAGCAAATTTTTTCTTGAAATCGGCTAACCAGAAGTGTTACTTTATATAAACGGTGAAACACAATTTTCTGAAAAACGTCTCCAACGATTTTGATTAAACCCAGTGTATCATTGTATAATTAAGTGGTATTTAATATCATTGAGGTCTTATCCCCATTGATGTAACTTTGCAAGGCTTAAATATCCAATATCCCATATACGTCTTCCTCTAAAGTACCTTTAATATGGTTTATTTTGAAAATTTAACTCTCTTTTATTGACAGTAACTGTAAAAAATGGCTAAATATAACTTTTGAAAGAATTCGATAATTGAATAAAGGAGAAAAAAAGAAAAATGCTTATCCAGGTTGAAAATGAATCTCCGGAAAAATAGTCAGAAGGTATACGTATAACATATCGTTGGAAAGTGGAGAATTTTAGAAAAAAAAAATATCCAATAAATAAAGTTGTAGAAGATAACGGAGAATGACAAAAAATTTATAAATAATAATTTCAGAAAACTAACATAAATCATATGTTTCCAAGGAAATTAAATCAAATTGTCTTACTAAATGTAAACTTTTAAATTTGTTTCTATGTTTGAAAAAAGTATTTCAAATCCACCAAATCAAGCCAATGCCGTTGTTTAAAATACTATTTCATTGTAATTGTGTGAAAGAAGAAGTGAAATATAAAAGTATTTCATGGATATGTTTATAACCTTAAATACATTTGCTGAGGTTTAATAACTCCAGATATGATATTATATTTAAATAATTAGGTATCTATTGGCCGTTTATTCCAAAAAATCATCATGTAACCTTTTAGAAAATTAAATTAGTGAATAATTTGATGAATTTTCTCTTTGTGAAATCCCAACATTATCCACTTACAATCAGTGTGGCAACTTTTGATCTATCCATGGCAGACATTGAGAATCTAGTAATTTCATTTTAGTAAACTTTACAATGGAAAATAAAAGTTTAATATCTAATTCTCCTACAATCCTAGGTTATAGGTTAAACATTTAGATATATAATATTTTCAAATCTCTCTAGGCATATATGAGCCTTTCGGTTGACAAAATGGCTTCTATATTTCATCACTGCAATTACCTACTCTGGAATAAACTTAATCACTGTCTATATAGATATAACTTTTCCAACTAGAAGTATCACTAAAATGACATTACTCAAAAATGGTGAAATTGGAATTAGTCATTCTGTCAACTGAAAGGCTCAGAGACTGAAGTTATGTGGTTTATAAAAGCAGATGGAGTAACTAGATTTGTATTGCCTACTGTCGATATAATAAATAGAGTTTTTGTAATTTTAATGGTCTTAATGATTTGTCATCTGTAAGCTTTAAGCTTTAGTTCCGTTTAAAATGCACTTCAAAAATTGTATAATAGCCCAACACTGTCAGAAAATAATTTCTATTCAAAATAGAGCGGTAAGTGAAAGTTGTGTGTTGCGCTCACCAGATTTTTCAAATGTTAAAACAAATATTTGTATCCTTAAATGAATATTTAACGCTTACCTCACGTGTTAGAACACTTAAGGGGACCCTACACGGTCAATCGGAATTGCACTAATGACGTTCCGAATTGTGTAAGGTAGTGAATGAAGTACTGATGGTGGTGCGCTGCGGATTTCCGAACATCCGGAAATCAAAGGTTCATTCACGAGAAGTGATAGGTTAGGTTAGGTTTTCTATGAGACTAACCTTACTACTAGATAGGTTAGTTTACCCAAGTCTCGTTATTAAGTAAATAATTTCATAAAAGTAAATAGTTGTTATTATTAACTATAAGTCTATGTTATTATTAACCATTTTCAACTATTTTTTCTTTAAAAAGTGAAGTAGACAATAAATTGGTGAGAAAAAAAAGTGGAAACTTCACATAAGTAATGATCAGTAATGATTGAACGTGTAAGGGTCTTCATGATCAAAGCGATAGCGGGCAATCTTGGAACTTCTTGTGACGTTCATTCATGAATTACCGCGTAGAGTCCCCTTTACAATTAGTTGAAACCATATGTGAACTTGGATTGTTGTATTTTTAATTTGTATCGATTTTACAGATTTTTTTTATTTTAAATTTACCCCGAACATCACATAGTGATGTCTTATCATGACTTCCGAAAATACTTGGTAAGAACAATGCCATATTCATTTTAAGAGAATTTTACAAATACTTTTATCATGTACTTACAATACTTTTATCAAATACAAGTATCATGCAGACTACCTCTCTGGCCTGCAATATTGAAAGATTCTAAAATAAACCTTAAGTTTCTTAAATTAGTCAACGTTTCGCTAATTATCAATAATAAAAGACCGAATGAATATATACCAGAAATTCAAATCTCAATTCAACAGTCTAAAAATGACTGTACTACTGTACATGTATCGCTCCACTTTGATAGGTGGAACAAGATCCATACCATTCGGTTCACTTGCAATGAAATACTGTGTTTTCATTACAGAGAGATACGGGCCCTGAATTAATTACGTATGAGCAGAGGAGGGAGATAATCGACAGAAGAATGAAGGAAGTCGATAAAGAGTATAAACTGAGAAGACAAGAGCAGATAAAGGACAGCACCTTAACACGTGGCGAAGGCTTCTCATTCCTCCTAAATAAATTACTAGTATGTCAGGATTCATATTCATCAACTTAATTTTAGAATATTTTTTTATTAATTTTAATAATATAAAGTCGAACTACACTGAACCAGGGGTGCCCAGAAGGGGATTTCATGTTCAATTTTTTTTGGTAGGGGCATATTTTGACGGATTTTTTAATTTTTGAGGGGAGCAGATTTCAATGTCGTAATAAATTTTCGGATATTCACTTTAATCTTAACCAGTCGAATCACGGAATACGCCGAGGAAATTATCGGAGACTACCAATGCGGATTTAGACGGAATCGTTCGACTATTGATCAAATATTTTCTTTACGGCAAATATTAGAGAAAAAATTGGAGTATAGCGGTATTGTTCACCAGCTGTATATAGATTTTAAAAAGGCTTACGATTCTATTGATCGCCAGAAACTGTATAATATTCTAATCGAGCAGGGGATTCCAAAAAAACTAGTAAATCTAGTCAGGATGTGCTTGACGGAGACACTCAATAAAGTTAGAATCGGTAATAATTTGCCCGAAAAATTTGAGGTTCGTTCGGGCTTAAAATAGGGGGATTCTCTTTCGCCTCTCCTGTTCAATTTGGCATTAGAACATGCCATTAGGGAAGTAATGCGAACCGAGAAAGGGTTGGATCTGGGCGGGACAACATCCGTGCTGGGCTATGCTGATGATCTGTTACTGTTAAGCGAAGACGTTGAAACTATAAAACTAAATACGACAACGTTAATGAAAGCCGGTAAAGAACTACGACTCGAAATAAACGTGGATAAAACAAAATATATGGTTAGCTGCAAAAATGGCAATACTACTGGTGATATCGATATAGATGGTAATATGATTGAACAGGTAGATAAATATCTAGGTTCTACGATAACTAGAAAAAACGAAATTGAAGAAGAGATTAAGGTTAGACTGAAGTCGGGGAATGCTTGTTATTTTTCTGTGACAAAACTACTTAGTTCGCGCCTCTTGTCCCGAAACTTAAAAATTAGAATCTATAAAACAATTATCTTGCCTACAGTTCTTTATGGATGCGAAACTTGGCCGCTTACATTAAGGGATGAGCAGCGTCTTAAGGATTTTGAAAATAAAGTATCGCGTAGAATATTCGGACCGAAGAAGGATGAGTTAACCGGAGAGTTCAGACGGTTACACAACGCCGAATTGCGTGAGCTGTATTCGGGTAATATAATTGAGGTAATTTCATCGCGGCGAATCAAATGGGCTTGTAAAGTTGTTGGGCTTAGTAACGAGAGAATTCCTAAAAGGTTAATATTTGCTGTGCCGAATGGTAAGCGTCCGAGGGGAAGACCGAAGCGAAGGTGGGAAGATTGCATTAAAGCCGATCTGAAGGGACTGGGTTTGGACGGCGAACGGTGGAGGGAGGTGTGTAACAAGCGATTGGTGGTGTCGGCATCGAACCTTCGGGTTCGCTAAGCCTTATTATTATTATTATCAATAAATTTTCGGACTAAGGGACAAGAGGAAAACAGGGAACAGACAAGTATAATTGTATATTATCTATGATTTTTTTCTAATTCTAGCTTATCTTGTTCAGTTTTTAAGAAAAGGTGAGCAATAAATTATCTTGGAAAGAGATGGAGGGTAGATTCTTGCGCCATCGACCTTGGGAGAGATGGGCACCTTTGCGCTGAACAATAACGAATCTCCGCTCACGAGGCGAGATTGAATCGAACTGAGAGCGACTCAAACCGAGCGTCTTAATATAACTACGAATCTTTTCCAATATCACCTCATGAAGCGATTTTTCTCGCTTCCATTTATGAACCAAGATACAAACTTTCCTTCAAAACTTTTTCCGAAGAAAGTTTTTCATTGACGCTCGACTTTTATCGTTCTTAATAGTTCTCAAATCAAATCGAGAGCATGACACCTTGTGAGGGAATCGCCTAATAATTACTTAGGTAGTTGAGTAGAATGGGTGTAGTGGCAATTTTCAGAAGTTCTATTTTTATTTCATGTAATTTTAATGTAAAGTACTGCACTATAAAGGCTCTATCCATCCAACAGCCGTCTGTACTTCCTTGCTACCTTTCCTTGCTACCAAGCCATCAGAACTCAGCGACCTTCCTATATTTCTCACACCCTACAGTTTAAATATTCTATTCAATCCCGTCCCACTAGATCCCGTACTTCTGACCTCTATCCACCTCCTCACCGAACTACTGCGTTTGAAAAATCCTTTATAATTCAAGCCGTCTCCACCTGGAATACCATCCCTCCCGATATCCGACTTGCGCAATCAGTTTCCTCATTTAAATCTCTACTTTTTAAGTACCTACTTCTTTTCCAACCCGATTGATCATGAAAAGTAGATAAGAGAACTGTTTAAGTTTCCTCAGAAATGGTTTTGTTTACCTATGTTATTTTATTTTCACATGTTTGTATTGTATATATCTATATGTATTTAGTGGTTTTGTTTTATTTTTCTTCCAATATTTTTATTTTAATGAGTATTGTAAATATTTAATTTAATTTTATGGCCACACAGGCATTTCCTCTGTATCTGTAATTTGTCCTAAAGGGACAAAAGTCCCAGGATAGTAAAAATATCTTTTCATTTCATTTCAGGAGAGGACTCTTGCTAGTGTTCTTATTATGGCGGATATATTACTAAGCACTCTGCAGTGGTTTATTCAAAAATTGTTTCTCCTCCCTTCGGGAACTATAACTATAGCCATAGCCAGGTTCACCTCATCTCACTACATCTTACCTTTAGGCGGTTGATGTAAAATTTTTGTTTATATTTATGTATTATATCTTACGGGTACAAGCCCGTAAGATATAATACATAAATATATATGATATAATACATATACTGAAGATATTATACATAAATCTTTCGTGGTACAAGCCCTGTTGAAGGCTTGAACTTTGGGCCGAAACGTCGGTTAAAATAAATATCATTTATTAATTTTTACTTTATGTTTTTTTGACTGAACACCCCAACTTCTCTTTACTTTTCACTACAGTCTACGATCAATCCACTATTATTTTATATATACTTGTTTGAAATCTAGTCATTCTGACTATTTATTTAACTCTATCTCCTTCTCTCTCTTCCATGGAAGATCTGGATGCTCATCCGTCTGCTTGCAGTCCTATATACCAAGTCTGGAGGCTCATTCCTTCGTTGGTATCTCTTCCTTCCACAATGTCTTGAGACTCATCTCTCCGTTTGTGGGTACAATCCTGTGATGTCTTAAGACAAATCCCTTAGCTCGTCGACAGACAGTGGTTTGGGTGGTCACCCTCCAGACACTTTAGATCATCATTTCTGGCCTCTTTTTCCTCCATTAACCTATTTTGAACACACTTTGTCGAGGTCTTCTGTGTTCACTCTATTTACCTACCTCGACATGGGTACCATTTCGAGTCCATCTCGCCTCGGACTGATTCTCAAGGTGATATAAAATTATCTATAGCGGACAGTCCCCACTTATAGGGGTCACTACCGGGTTCGAAGGGAGATTTTTGGTACTGAAGCCTCCAAAATAAAAAAATAATTGTTTTCTTCATTGGTCCATATTTTTTTCTGTGTGTGATCTTACCTTAATATTTAAACGACCACAATACGTTATCTTTTTAAATAATAATAAAAAATCAACTTTTTTTATTATTTATTTATGATATTTACAAGTGTACTAAGAAATAAAATACATTTAGTAAATTTGAAAACAGAAAATAATAACATGAAATCATATGTTGAGAAACTACCTACTAGTAGAACTCTAAAAAAAATGTACTTACAATAGAAGATCTCGAGGCCATCTTCTTTTCAGACGCCTCGGAGGGTTATCAGGGATAGAAGAGGAAGCAAGGTTAGAGGCGAGAGGATTCGGATGATTCTGAAGTTTATTATGGAAGGATAGGTATCTGGATTGGGCCGTTATGGATTATTTTATTGCTGACAAAATAAGGAGCATTGAGGATTTTCCGAAGGATTTTGGATGTAAGGATTGGATTCGTGAGGAATACGATGGCTTTGTGGTGCCCCAAATCTCAACTCCGTCAGTCCAAATAGGTCTTATTGTAGTCATGTATATGAGTATTTTGTAATTAACTGAAAGTTTAGAGCGTTTGTCTAGTAAGTGCTGGAATACTCGGTCGGAAACGTCGAGCGGTTTCTTGTCGTTTCAGTCTGGTATAAGGATTCCAAGTTAGACGTTTGTCCAAGTGGAGTCCAATGTATCGGTTCTGTTCAACAGGAATAACTGAGATATTATTAAAGGAGACAATAGGTCAGGAAGCCATAGGTTTACGACGATATAAATTAACTCAATCTAATTAATCTTTAAATTTTAACTAAGTATATTCAGGAAAAGAATAAATACGTGAGGGAAAGAAGCGAATGGAAATCGATAAAATTGATACTGGTCACTTTTACAATAGTCTCCAACTTTCCTCAAATATAGTAAGGTTAAAACAGATGAGAGCTTTTTGGAATATGCGTGTTAAGGAAAATACATTTCTTGCTTGCGAAGAAAAAATTATTGATTAGAATTCGATAATATATATATATATATATATATATATATATATATAATATATATATATATATATATATATATATATATATATATATGGAATCATCTAGTTTCTAATCCGCATAATCACTTACAATTTTATTATAATAAAATTAACAATAAAGATATTACGGCCTTCACATAATTGTAACTACAGAAAGACGAGTAGAAATTTTCGACTTCAACGACAAACTTTTGTTTACTTCATACATGAATAAATGATTAATGAATCTTCTCAACCTTCGTATGGGAGGATGGCGTGGAGTGATCGTCATTGCGTCCTTTAAAATCGTCTTCACCTTTGTCGCTTCACTCCACTAGGGTTCCAGGATTTAATTTTGGGGGACCTACTACAGGGAGTGGGACTTTCGGACTGAAGCCCCTCTCCCCCAAAACGGTAAAATACAACCATGTTTTATAGAAAAAAATATTAAAAACTATCTCTGAAAGTATTAAATTATTGTTCGTTTAATTACATTTAATAGGACTTCAAGAATCACTTAAACACCATTTCATATAGGTAGTTCATTTCTTTCTTCTTTTTTTTTAAATTAATTATCGTTATATATATGAAAAAAAAATTTGGGGTGAAGCCCCTTCCCCCAAAATTAAATCCTGGATCGGCTAATGGGCTATGCAGTCATAGATGACACAACACAAATAAGAAATCTTATTTTATTGTGTTTTATTGGAGCAGGAATATGGGAAATATTGGGGGGAGAGCTCTAGGTTCGAATGCCAAACAATAGTTCAGTCATCATTTTATTACCTGTAATATAACTATTATTTGTATAATTGAATAGAATTAGGTTGGGGTGTTCAGTCAAAATACAAAGTAAAAATAATTAAATTATATTTATTTTTATTTTTGTCGACGTTTCGGTATTAAGTCCAGGCCTTCATCATGGCTAAGAAAATACAAGATAACGATAAGTATGAGAAACTATTAACAGTAAAAAGAAAATAATAATATGTAAGTGAAAGGTAATACATAAAGTATTTCTATTCCTAACTTTGTTATAGTTATTTTACATTTTCTTTATTTATATTTCATATTTCTTTTTCTCCATTATTTATTAATGCTAAGTTTATTTTACCTACAAGTTGTGAGACTATACCTTTCACCTACAAATTATTAATTTCCTTGTTAATAGTTTCTCATATCTATTTTTATCTTGTATTTTCTGAGCCCTGATGAATGCCTGAACTTTGGGCCGAAACGTCGGCAAATATAAAAATAAATATCATTTATTTATTTTTACTTTATTTTTTGACTGAACCAACTTCTCTTCAATATTCACTACAGTCGACCATCAACCCACTATTGTTACTTGTATCGTTTACTGATCTTTTGTGAGTTTTTTTTAAATAAATCATTTTTTTTTCCTCCTTTCCTCGCCTTTTAGGCTATACGAGGTTTTCCCAGACCGGGGGATTAATTCCAGAGTTAAAAGCGTCCCTCGGCACCGGGATGTGAACTCTTAACTATTTTATCACTCATAACTTCGGTTATCAGGTTGCAGGGCAAGTGCTATGCTGTGCACAAGCATTAGCCCGCTTGGCCACCCTATCTCTATTGAAATAAATGGCTGTAAAATATTGAAAAACTAGTAAAACTCTGAACCCCCTTCATGAAATATTGGGGGGGAGGGGAGGAGGCTGAAGGTGCTTTGCACTCCCTCCCCCATCTAGGTGCCGACGTTTTGAAATGGCTGAGTAAAACTTCTCTTACAGTTCTACCATCAATTACCTTTCTAATGTGTTTTTTTCTTTTAACAGAATAAAAACAAAGGCGGCTCATTGACTTTAGATGAAATAAAAGAATTGAAGGCGAAAAGAGATAGGGCAAAAGATTACTATAATGACTGTCGTGAAAAATTAGGTGTGAGAGAACTGGTCCAAGGAAAGGGTGTCGTGAAGGTAGGTAATGATAATATAATCATAAAGCTAATTAATTATTTAAATATTATTGTATATTCAAATATTTTCTAGTCTGGCCCTACCGAAGAAGAAATTAAAAATCAGCAATTTGAGCGTATCCAAGAACTGTTAAAAAAAAGGAACAAATTCGATACATGGATATTACATGATGATCCTGATGAAAGTATTTTAAATTGATATTTTTACTTTAATAATTGATACGACATTGTTAATATCATTGTTTTTATTAACTATTACTATAATTTGGAGCTGTTTTATTATTTTTATTGTATCAAAGTTTAAAATCTGCAAATAATACTCCTAAATGTTCCTTTCTTGCTAATTAAAACGTTCAATTTTAATTACTTTAAATTATAAAAAAAAAAAATACTTCACAATACCTTAACATTTTTTTGCTTCAATATTTTTTTCAGAAAAAGAAAAGAAAACGCTGGTTGATATCGACCAGAAAACAGACCTGATGAAGATCGTCGAACAAAAGAAACAAAGAATGAAGAAACAATCGATAAGAGATGTTCGGGAAGCTGAGAGAGCAAGGAAGAATCTTCCTACATTGCGTATGTTGTTAATTTTATTTTTATTAAAATTTAAATTAAAACAGGGGTGTCCATATCCCTCCCTCCCCCCAAGAATGCACTCCATGCATTCCTTCCAAGAAATTTCACATCTCTCATATTCTTAAAAACGGTGCAAGTAAAAGAATGATAAAAATTGTAGTTTACTTGTTTTCTACAAATTTATAACTCTATAAAAGTCTGCTTAATCCGTCAAACATTTTAAGAAAACAACTTGCACCATGCAGCTCTATTATGGACATCCTTTATTTAAATCATTATAAAAATGTATGCAGAGTGTAAACATTAGTTTTAAGAATCCAATCCAAAATATTTTTTCCAGTTCAACACAATTATCTCTTATGTTAAACAGAATTTGTTTGGTATCCATTTTGTTATAGAACTGACATGAGTTATTCAGAATGAAATTCTTGTTAATATTTTTCCTCAACTGAGAAAACCTTTGACAAGTGTCAGATTAAATTGTTTTAAGAGAAAACTCAACCTTTAAATGTTTTTGTCAGACTTAAATTATGTGATTATCTGTAAAGAAAATCCAAATGAAACAACATATTGAAATTCAGAAAGTTTAAAAATTATTTAAAATCCAACATTAATTGTGGAATGACATGATAATCATAAAAATGATTTCATAAACTTGCAATCCCTACATTGCGAGACAAGAGGCACAACAGAAATGAAGAAAAGGAAAAAAAAATATTTTTCCTCTTTTTCTTTTAAATTATATTTAAATAGCAGTACTAAGTACTGACATAAATATATTAATTACAATTTAATTTTCCAGCATTTTATTTTTGAAGAATATCATTTTTCAAGTAACCACTCATTGGATCCCAGCAAAACTTTGGAAGAAATAAATTTTTTTCAACATAAAGAATTATCTTTTTATAACTACAGATTATTGATTTTTTTATTACCTTGAAATAAACAAATAGTCGAACTAAAATAAATGTATAATTGTTTTTTTAATCCAACAATTACAAACCTTTAATTTTATTAAAATCAAGCATCATGAAAATTATAAATTTATTGGTAGTTTATGTTCTTGATTCAATAATTTGTTACCTGCTGCATTCCATATAAATGGTAAAAATGATGGGTAAAAATCATAACTATCCGACTTCATTTCACAACATAATAAATTTTTAGTTCTAAAGATGCCATAAAAATTAACAAAATCACATGTCTATAATCGACCAAGAATGGGAAATTTTTTTTGGTTTGAATTGACCTAATATTTGTCTCTATTTTAAGCGTTAGTCTCATTTTATATTATATTATAAAACCGCTGGCTGGAATTAGTTTTATTTAAATAAATAAATTATTTGAATACCATAATGTTTAAAAACAAGACAGAAATACAGCATTCCTTGTTATACAGATTAAAGTAATAAATTTACTATATTGAATTCAAATTTCATGGAGCTAAAGATTATTTCTCCCAAACAAATAATTTAAAAAAAAAACTTGATATAGCATCCATAACCAAATTGTTATCGAACCTGCCATTTTAAATTATATATAATATGAGTGGCCAAGTAAAAAAAAAAAAAAAAAGAAGCCACCCATATGATTAATAAACAAATTTTTCTGTAAAAAGTTATATTCTTCTTTAAAGATCAATAAAATTTACCTAATAATTTTATTTTATACAACTATTCACAGCTTTCTTATTGCAATAAGAACAAAACTTTCTTATTTCTGTTTTTTAGTATATTAATAGCAAATTTAATTCTCTCAGTAAAAATAATTTTAAATTACAAATAAAAAATCAAATTACACTTTTAAAATAAAAAGTTGATTAAAATAAAATTCACATGAATTTATTTTAAAACGGTAAATAGATCTTTCCATTTATTATTTGAAGAGATAGAGTTATTTAGTACATTTGTGTTTTTTTGTGAAATAACCTTTTTCGTTTTTATATAATCCTTTTTATTTGTCATGCTCCATCATCTGTAAACTCTTTAGTGTGACAATAAAAACATTACTGAGCAATACTCCCCACAAAAAAATGTATTTTAATGTAGTATTAAGAATTTTAAAATAAATTAATATGTTGTGGATAATTGGCGATAAAGAGTGGAATATTGCAAATTTATAAGGAGAATACAAAGAAAAATTCTTTATGAAAAAGTTTATCCATGATAAACATTATTCAGCTTTCATTTCAATGTTTTTTGTAGCATGTAAATCCAGGCTTTAGATGGTTATGGTATTTACTAGAATTTTCCTTCAGAATTTTTCATACGAATTATAACAGAGAAAGTGTAAGGAAAGTATAATAGATTTTTTTTTTTAAATAAAAAAAAACTATAACGTAAGACAATGTAATTTATTAAAAGTGTAAATTTAGCTAATTGTTTAAAAAATATTCTGCATAAGATAAATGAGATGAACATTAATTAATTATATGGAATATAACATCAGACTTAATTCATCACAACGTCAAGTTACCAATAACAAACTATTAACATAATACATATATACAAGCTAACTTGCTGCATTAGATACATATATAACAAAATATATTATTCTTCAGTTGTCAATGTAAATATTTTCGAAGGTAATGGACAGAACAATAAAATTTGTGATGGTACAATCGTTAACTTTGATTCACTATTACCCAAACTTAATCTACTTCTGAGCAAAAAGGCACATATAGAATCAGATGCTAAAATTCAAGTCTATTTGTATATCATTCAGGAATTGGCGCCACAGAAATAAGTAACATTAAAAAATACTTTTCAACCTCTACATATTGAACTTAAATTCATCAAAATCTCAGTTTATCGATTTACATACATTATAACATTTTAAAATAACTAACTCTAACTAAAATTTTTATACTTTAAAAAGAAGACAGGAACATGTTAATGTCTAGATCTATTTTTAAGGATAAAGCAGTGTTGATTATTCCAGTCTTGTAGCAGGAAAAGTAATATCAGGTAACGATGCTGATGCATCACAGAAAGCTTAATGGTAAAACTCATAAATGGAAAATATAATAAAAAAAACATTGAGCCCGATAATGTGTGTCATCATGGATGAAATGTAAGTCTTTATCAATTGAACATTCAGTTTCAAAAAGAATAAAGTATATTATCACTGCAAGAAATAGCAGTTTCATTGTTTCAAAAATATGAAATCATTATTTGAGCTAGACGATTAATAATAATCATAATTTAAAAAAAAATTAATAAAGGGAAATAAAGGAAGTGCTTATCTTAAAAAAAAAAAAAAAAAAACTATAGATCATTGACAGGCTAAATCAAGAGAAAAAATAAAGCTTCTATAAAAATTTAATACAAATATCGATTATAAATTTTAATTTTTCAAAAACTCCTTTGTTTTTCAGAAACCTTCAAGTTCAATATGTAGAGGTTCAGCTGTAATTCCTGTTTATTGGTTTTCTTTAAACATTATATTTTACATTACATAAAAATGATTTAACCCTTTCAGTGCCACAAACATATTAACTTTAGTTAAGGTCTGCAATATGGTTAAAGTCACAATTATTTTAAATGTAAGTAGTGCAGATAAAAAACAAATTTACAAAACAAAGAAAACTCTCTCGTATGTCATTGTTTTTAATTCGAGTGTGCTTTCCAATCCAGAGTTCTCAATAGAGTGAAATTCATACAATACAATTCTAAATTGTGTAATAATGATCAACATTTTAAATGTGCAATAACAAATAACACTAAATTTTAGCATAAAAATTATTATAATTCTTTTTTTCTTAACTTAAGCTCGACATGAGGTCTAGATTAAACCATATGAAGGAACAGGAATATAAAGAAATTGGTAGTTGATATCGCCAGGTAAGGAGGCAAACAGATTAAGATTGGCGGGAATATACCCAACAGTTTTTCCACACAACCATGAATGCAATCAACAGTGGCTGGTATGAAAACATAACTAGACTGAATACAGAAATGTCAAAGAGATATGAGAATATTAATTGAAAAATACAAATTTTACATCTAAAAACCATGTAAAGCCACATAAAAGATAAATTTGATCACAAGAGCACATTGAACTAATCTGAGAAATTCGTCTTTACAATACTTCAATACAATTGTATCTCTAATAACATTTAAGCATATGTAAAATTTGAACTGCTAAATAATCAAAAATTAGAAGAAAAATATAGCTGTTTTAAAAAAAGTTTCAATAAAAAACTGATTTAAGAAAAATAACTGTTTTTAATATAAAAAATTAAGACATTGAAATTTTATTATCAATTGATTAAATTAAATTTGATCTTATAAATGTAATTAATTATTATATAATAACTGATCCTTCACTAATAAAATATTATAAATTCTAAGTAAATAGACCACACAAATATATACAAAGATCAATTAAATCATTGAGAATACCGGTACTATAACTAGGGTTGATTATACTGTAATAAAAATATCTTTAATATACAATTTTAAAGTTTTGTTTAATTTCAAAAATATACTCTTGACCCACAATGAATCTACAGGTTAAAATTACTGGCACTGAATGGGTTAAATTGTTCAATATAATATGTAACATAACTTTTCATTCATTTAAAATATAAATTTTTCGATAATTATAACTGAGTTTTCTCTCTCTTTCAGTATACCATATAAATTCTATAGTACAAACTTGAATTAAAAAATATTAATGTATCTCTTTAAATTACTTCTTTTGCAAATTAACTGGGTTAAAAAAAAAAAGTACACAATTTTGCCACTGTTAATAAACATCAGGTACAATCAACTTAGGCTGGCATTGCAAATCTGTCTTAACAACAAGTTAAACAACCTTTAATTATCGTCAGTATGTGTATGCAAATTTGAAACTATATAAAGTTTAACCAGTCTCAAAATCAGACAATTAAGAATTCTTTGGTTGGAAATCGTGAATCCATTCTAAAACATCGGAATCTTCATTTGTAATACATTGTTGTATTATATTGTATTTATCTTTTAAATGTAGAATCATTTCCAATATGTGAGTCGGAACATCAAGACGATCCTTTTTACGACATAGAAAACGGACAGCTTTGTAAATCTTGTCGGGGTGGAATGAAAATTCATCCATCAGCCATACTTTCAAATAAGATTTCAATTGAGGTTTGATCAAATCACCTAGTTCGAGTAAAAGGTAAGCAAATGTCAAATCTTCAGCTGTAAAAGCATATAACAGCATTAGTAATAGATACTGCGACGGCCCGATCTCTACTAGAATATCATTAGAATCGTATGAAGATGCTTGCAAAGCCATGTCGATGGCATTGGCCGCCCTTCTTTGCAAGAGTCCATTCAGTAGATTGGAAATATGCTTATGTGATTCAAAATCTTTTAAAGATATTTTCTTCTTTTCTGGGCTATCTACTGGCATAATGCTGTTCATCACCTCATTACCATTCTAGAAAAAAAAAAAAAAGAATTATAATAAAAAATATATATATTGAATGTTGAATGCATGAAAAATTCAAAAAACCATTTATTGCTTCGCTGACGACACTGCTATTCTAACTTCACACAAAAATCCTACTATTGCATCAATTGCCCTACAAAACCATCTTCATGATCTTGAAAAGTGGTTTGAAAACTGGAGAATCAAAATTAATAGTACAAAATCCACCCACATTAGTTTCTCTCTTAAGAAAGCCTCATGTCTACCCATAACGATTGCCAATAATCCAGTGCCTTCAAAGAACTATGTACGGTACCTTGGACTCTACTTAGACAAAAGACTTACTTGGAACATACATACGAAATTAAAAAGACAAGAACTTACCAGACGATATAGCCAACTTTCACATCTTCTGGACTACAGATCTTCACTTAACTTACGAAACAAGCGACTTATCTACAACACCTTACTGAGAGCAATATGTACATATGGAGCAGAACTTTGGGGTTCAGCCAAACAAACACACATAAACAAAATACAAACAGCACAATAAAAAATTTTACGAAAAATTGTTAACGCACCTTGGTACATTTCAAACACTACTATACATAATGACTTAAACACCCCAACAGTAAAATCCTACATCCACGACAAATACACTACACTTCATTCTTCAACCCAAAATCACTCCAATCCTCTGGTTCTTTCTATCTCCTGCTCCCTGTTACCTGAGCAACGAAGATTAAGAAGAAAATGGCCAAGAGACCTACTACATCAATAAAAAAATCAAGCAATTACACCAAGACAATAAAAATACAACAAATTTGCTAGATGCGCAGGTGCACATTGCATAAAATAAAATAAAATTAATTTTATAAGCAAACAATTTTAGCATTAAAAAAAAAGATTTACATCTGTTAATTAAAAAATTTTTAAATAAATACAAATGATTTGTATATATTGTAATGTAAATATTACATAGTGATTTTGAATAGTGGCGTGAAGGTAGTGACATCACGAACTACTGTCAAAAACGGACAAAGAATGACAGATGGTAGGGGAAGAAGAACCAGATGAAGACAGAACGTAGCCAGCCGGCTAGTAAAGAGGATCGAGAGAAGAAAATGAGTTAACAAGTAGTGAGTGTCTACAACTAGGCGAAGACAAGAAAATAAAGGAACAACAGAAAGTAGCATACAATACTGAGGAAGATTCACTGCATGCAGGTTGAGTGAAAAATATATAGTGACAGGTCGAAAGCGCACCAAGTATGCTTTTATATTGTATAATTGAGGATGTCTGCTAGTTGTCTCAACCTATCCTGAGAATTAATTATTGATTAAAATAAATATTATTTGATTCAGAAACAGTTTTGTTTACTTTTCAAAGGGAACGTAACCTTACAATATATTAAAAGAAAAAGATAAAATACCTACCAGTGCTCTGCGAAGAATAAAATTAAATAATAAATATTAGTTCATATTCATGGTAAAAAAAATCATAATACATAATTAGCCAGTGTCCGATTGATTTGTGAAGAGAAATTGGGATAAGCATGGAGCATGGCAGATTTTAAGAGAGATGGAATTTCAAAAAGTGTAGCAATCGGTAACACAAGAGTGTTTAAATGAGGTTTATCTGTGAAAAGGAGTATAAATATTCAATGATCCATTCATCAAGTGCATCAAAATAATCCTAATTCTACATGTCAAAAATGTTTTGATTTGACAGAGGGAAAATTCATAAAATCGCTTACAAGGGGAAAGTTACGGACGTGGGGTCACCGATTCCAATGAAACTTTTTTTGGTGATACTAAGTCGAAAAATATTAGACCCATGTCTGAGGGTTCTTGCCAATGCGCCCTAGGAGCCGAGAAAAAAAATATTTTAAACTTTTTGTATGTTGTATGACAAGATAATGGAATGTTTAGGGGTCGAAGACTATACGAGGAGCTCGTATGGGAATATGAGGTATTTATATCACCTAAATATAGTGATTAATGATGACGGGCCAAAAATAAATCACTGACACAAGTTGCCTATTCTATAACTGTCTGATTCATCTCGATAATTTTGAGTACTGTAATGCCTTTATGAAATTTGAAATGAGCGAGAGTCGAATTATAGCAAATGTTTTCGCGTGAATTGTAATAGTTACGTATACAGTTTTTATCCCATTAAACAGTACAATAATATAGGTTTAAGTTATAGTTGTGGTTATTTTATATATATATATATATATATATATATATATATATATATATATATATATATATATATATATATAAAATAACCAGATATATATATATATATATATATATATATATATATATAAAATATATATATATATAAAATAACCAATATATATATATATATATGTTCTTTATTTCCAGATCGGCTTAGTGAGACAAAAATGGGCACTTTAACAATAAGTAAATATTTCAACAGTTTTACGTATAGCCACATTCAAAAGACACCCCTAAAGATACATTATGACTATAACTATGGACTGATAACGTTTTTAAACTAAGTTAATAATAACACTTTACTATGGAGATACCCCCTTTCCGCCTGACGGAGCACAGTGGCTGAAAGGTAGAAAAAAAACTATTGGAAAACTAATTTTCTTTTCGTCAATGATAAATAGATTAGCTACCTAAAATATTTCACTAATTTAATCAGTAAAATATTGATTTTTAAAGTTTTTATGAGTCCTTAAGTGTATAAATATTTGTTCTTTATTTAACAGTAATTATTAAAGGTCATCTATTTATTTTTGATTGTCCGAACATAGGTGTTTTTCTCAATCGCAATAATATTGCATGTGTTATTGAATGAAAAACATAAAAAAAAAAAAAAAAATACTCCCTCTTCTTTCGCACTATACCAAGATTTTCTCTATTTGTCACCTTGTTAATTTTATCTTCATAAGTGTGCTACAACATTAATTCTCTTATTATGAGTTTGCATATCAAGATTGATTCCAATAAAAATCAATATATCATTTGTTTGTGAAATTCAGTTAGCTGAAACTAGCCTATTCCGAGAGAAAAAAAAAACCTTTCCCGTTTTTCTCTTCATGCATGTATAGTAGTACTTAGGCAATCATTTTATTAATATGATATTTATTAAAATGATGATAAAAATTAAAAATAATGGGAAGAGAAATAAATTCTACCAATTTTTATAGTTTTTCAGGTCAAATAGAACAAAAAATATTCAATAATTATTATTCTTCAGAATATCATATTTTTAAAAAAGTTAAGATCATTTTATTTCCTGTTTCTTTCGATATAACACCAATCTTAATATACCAAAAGAATATTAAAGACTAATCAATCGGAAAGAAAGTACTTTTTAATGTTGATTTTATTTTAGAATAAAAACTAAACTAATAATAATAAATCAATCCTAATTAATTTAACTCCCATACTAGTGAACATGTATTTAACTTAACATCCAACTCACTCTCCTAATCTCGCAAAACAGTTAATCCATCTGAAGTCAAATATCATTTACAAAAACTATTTCTCCATAAATCTCCTGGATACAAGCTCTTTACTTCTCAGATCTGTTGACAACTTCCTCTCAAAGCTTTCATATTCCTCACATACAGAAACAATAACATCCTACGTCCAATCCTTTCAGAAAAAATTTATACAGATCCTTCTAACACTAATCCTACCCTTTAAAGAAATCCGAAATCTTCCTCCCTATCAATTTGAATTTCGATCAAAACACTCCGCAATCCAACCAGTGCTACGAGTTGTTGATGGTAATTCTTCGGCAATAGAAAGCAAGCAATATTGTTTAGATGAATTTCTGGATATAGTACAAGCTTTTGACAGGGTATAAGTTAGGTCTTATGAAGTTTGTAAGAGGTATAGGAGACCTTGCTAGCTTGTTAGAAGACCGGCAAAACTCAAAACTTAACCTTTCATAGAATAATTTATTTTTGAGTGAATAAATACATATTTATATGGGGTGTGCCAGGACCAACAAACCATTATTATTACTTAACTATTTAAAAAAATGAAACCTACCAACTGCTTGAAATATTTACATGAAAATATAAACAGGTTTAAAAGATAGGAACATCAAATTGGTAACCAAATACTGTAAGAATCGACTTTCAAACTCGAGATCTAAGTAAATGGACAGGTGGACTTTGTTTAGAATGATTTTTAGAAGTTTAAATTTTTATTTTTTGAAATATTACAATATAGAATATAATATAATCATTAAAAATAGAACTATAGGCTATGAAAATTCTAAGTTCAGTTAGAAAGTAAATTTTTTCCAGCTTCAAAAGGTTTGGTGACTTTAAAATAGAAATCACCCATACTGTAACTTTGACACTATCAGATATTAGTATAACCTTAAATATATTATAACCAAGGTCAATTTAGCTTTTATAGCATCTTTCTCTGTCTCTTTCTTTATACAATTTTTTTTTTCTTTTTTGTTTAATTATTTGGTGATAATCTCTTAATCTTTATTGCTTTTCTTAATTCTATTGAAATAAAACAATAATGAATCTTATTTCAAGAACAATGCAAAACGATGTATTTATATATTAATGGCTCTTTTACAAATAATGTACTATGCTTTCATAGCTTTGAGAATAAAAAATTTACTTAACATATGGGGATTTAATTTTAGCCCTGTTTCATTGGATCTGCCATTGGACAGTTAACATTTAGATTGCAATAGTTATAAGCCATAAAAAAAAATAATAAGACTGCAATGATTCAATCAGTTCAAAATCATGAAGAAATCAGCAGTAATAACTTGTTTATGAATTCACTTTGTACCTTTAAACTTCAGTACTGACTAATATTACCACAGGTAAATAATTAACTTAACAAATAACCAAAGATAATTAAATTTAACAACTTCTGATTTAGTTTTCATAATATTTAATTAATCATTTGAATAAAAGGTTAACAAAACCAATTTCTTCAAAACATAAGATTATTTTGTCAAAGTGAATGCATGGACTTGATAACAGATAACATTGCAATTGGAAAATTACCATCAAAAGGAAAAATACATTTTTAGCTGCAAGATAGAAAGTAGAACTATATTACATAAATAACAATTTCGTTTTCAAATAATAAGCTCATTCTATTTTATGATATCTTTAGAACCACCACAAATACCTACCTAAAAACAATAACACACGCTTACTTGACAACAAACCGACCTAATCATTCGTTCATGAAGCGACAACAACAAAGAGGTCAGAATTAGTTGATAAAACATGTTTTAGAAGTGTCTAAATACAGTGAGATTACAATTAAATTTTGATATGCTGTGTTAGCGAAAAAGTTAAATATGACAATCAGAATGAAAATCTAAATGAGCGTAATCATATATCTATTAATTAATAAATCGAGTGTTAAGCACAAATAATATTTGTTAAAAATGATTATATTTGAGCACTTCATTAAATGTGCTCAAATAAATAAACTTGAAGTTACGTAGTACTTCATAATATTCAGAGATAATATTTATTATTAATTTCTGGAAGCATACTATTTATGAATTCAAAATAATTTCGAATATGTCCTTCAGGATCATCAGTCACGGTCATTAAAAGAACTGGAAAGATGGAGTGAAGTGATCGTCATTGCATTCCTTGAAATCGTCTTCACTTTAGTCGCTCCACTCCACTAGGGTTTCAGGATTTAATTTTGGGGGGAGCTTCAGCCCCAAAACTTTTTTTTTTTTTCATATATATAACGATAATTACTTTGAAAAAAAAATAACTACCTATATGAAATGGTGTTTAAGTGATTTTTATGTACTATTAAATGTAATTACAGGAACAATAATACTTCAGGAGATATTTTTCCAAAGAAAATATTATAGATAGGAGATTTTTTTCCAAAAACTGTGGTTATAATTTACACCTTTAGGAGGAGGAAGAGGGGCTTCATCTTGAAAGCCTCTCCCCCCCTTTCCTCTATTGATTCACCTGTGCTCCACTATATAGTTCTCTGGTACAATTTGGAATGATTATCAGTGGCTGTTTTTAAGAATGAAAATGAAATGAATGAAATGGAATAGAATGAATGAAAAAATAATTTTATTCTGGGACTACTGTCCCCTAAGAATAATAACAGAGTTACAAATTTATGTATCTTAGTCTGACATAATAAAAATACCAACTAATTTATTGTTAATTGTTATTTCAATTGTGCAATGAATTGAAATTAAACATTGTATAGATGCAAGTAATTTTACATGTTAGGGGAAGTTTGGATGTGGAGTAGGTGTTGAAACAGGAGTTGTTTGAAGGAATTTGTGGATGAGGATTGACGCATGGAGGTAGGAAGTGAGTTCCATAAGGAAGCAGCACGAATGACGAAGGATTTGCTGAAGGAGGGAGTTTTATGGGAGGGAATATATAAGTCTATAGGTTGAGACCTAGTATTGAGAGAGTGGATAGAGGAGCGCAGAGTAAGGAATTCCAGGATGTAGGGAGGGTTTTTGGTTCTGAAGACTTGGAAAAGGAAAACGCCAAGAAGGAATTGTCGTCGGGAAGTAGGATAAAGCCACTTCAACTTGGTGTACCACAGTGAAACATGTGAACGTCTGGGGATCCCGAAAATGTATCTTATAAAACAATTCATGAGCCTTTTTAGTCTCATTTCCAGCCTGGCAGATAGCCCTCCATACACCAAGCAGCCATAGTCCAAGTGGGGGAGTACAAGGGAGGTTACAAGGAGCTGTCTGGTTTTTAGAGGAATACAATCACGGAATCTTAGGAGTTGTTTATTAATTTTTTTTTTATATTTAACAAATTTTTCTTTGCATAATGACTTTGTCAATATATATCGGCAACATTATCATTTGCGTTAACATATTCAATATTTATAATATTTTTATTAGCTAATTCTTTTATAAAATGATATCAAATATCTATATGCCTTGCACATACCTACTTTAAAAAACCCTTCTTTAATGTTAGATTAAATACTTTTTCTTTTTTTTCAATATTTCTATTTTTTTATATTATGCTCTGTATTTATTTGAAATATTTAAAAATTGTGGTACTTGTGGTATTGTGGTACTTTGCAAAAAATCATACATCAACTTGTTAAATTACCTTTTATTTGCTTCAGAATAAACCAAATATAAATTCAACCTTTCAAATTTATTAAAATTAATAAGTTATTTGGCAATACAGTATTGATTTAATGTATAAAAGTAAATAATAATCTTAAAATGTCCAGAAACAAAGGCCGGAGGGATAAAATCAGTCTTTTGGCTACGTCAGAGCTCAATTCCTCCCCATCATTTTCTCTCTGAGTGAGCGAACCTGGTAGTTTTACTGACCTTGAGTGCAGACTACAAGGGGGGAGAATGAGGGGGTGATCGCTCCCCCAATAAAAATGTTGAGGAGGTGAAAATATCGTTTCACTCCCTCCTCCTCTATAATTAGAATTTTTAAAAATTAAATTGATAACAAATTAGATAAATGAATAAATAGAATATGTAAAATAAAATTGATTAAGAAAATTCGACTAGCTTGCTAGGCCAAGGCCTATAAGTAGGTACGTAACTATTTTGTAAAGACCTAAATAATTCTATTATTTAAATTTTTATTTAAATTCAGAGATAATTATATAGATATATTTCCTAGAAGTTTATGATTCATTCACCTCTAATGTCTACACCTCCATTCCCACTTTATTTTCTTATAAATTTTCTACAATATTATAAGAAGTATAAGTATACATATATTTTAAAGACATTTTTAAATAACTAATTAGACTATGAAAACATTGTATTTTTATTTTTTTAAGATTGTGCAAACTAAGAAATAGCAAATAATCTTCAGTTTTTTAACATTATTCATCTTAATTGGAAAAGGTATAGAAATGTACTTATATTATGAAGGCTGCCCTCTCCTTCCTTCCATGTTTAATGTGTACAAATTGTAATAAATCCTATTGTTTTATTCAGATATTTTCAAGTATGCAAATAAAAGAATTCTGAAAACTTCCAAACAAATATATAAATTTATTTAAATATTCAATATTATATTTGCTCATTTCACAATTATTATGATGGATTATTGCACATGATAAGAGCTATTGCCTTCTTTTTTTTTTTCCTTCTCTCCCAATCAAAATAGAAAGTCTGTGCAGTGAATAGAGCCCTGTGCTATGCTTGTTCCATGAATAAAGTACTTTTATGAATTATCACTTTGTATTCCTTGGTTAAGATTAAGTTATAATGATTACTAATGGATGCAGAATTTAATTTGGTGGGGGCTTCAGCCCGAACACTTTATATATATATATATTATAAGTCACAAGAGTGGAAACATGACTATCTAACACCCATGGGCTACTAAAGAGGAGAGGGACAAAGGTTTTTGTTTTGGCGTGTAGTTGATTTTTGGCTGGGGTGAAGATAGGATGGGAGAAGTGATCCTGGGCTCCAGTGGTTAAAACCCAGTAATAGTATTACCATCTTGGAAGTTGTGTTTGGGCAGAACATTAGAAAGTATTTGAAGACAAATGAATTTAGGGCAACAAAGGAAGAAATAGTATCTATAGAAAAAAGGTTAGCTTGCCAATCCAGATTAGACTTTATTTTAAAATCAGTGTTTAATTTTATTATAAATAGTGTAAATAATAATAGTTTGTCTTAGTTGATCTGATTGTCAGAAACCCATACCTGAAATAAATAAATATATTAATACTCTTATAATTTTGTTTATTATTATAGCAACCTCTTGTTTCTTTTGGAAGTATCCTAACGGATAAAGTGATCTTCCGAGGTTATATTATTATTATTTGTAAAACATAAGAGGGATGTTACAATTTATATAATATGTAGGAAACTTACATTTATTTGTTTAGTATACAGAGATTCACGTGTACCAAAATCAGCATTCAGTCAAAACCAAAATTAAGAAAAAAAATATAAAATTAACTTGTTAACATTTATTTGATGTATAAAACATTTAAATAAAATATAAATAAGATCAGTGATGTGACACTAATAACAAAAAAAGGACATACCTTGGTTTCATAATTAAATCTGCAACTGATAGCTTCCAAATGGTCAGAATCCGGAACCACCACACAGCTACAGAGGACTAATTAATGAACTGACACAAGTCAAATGGTGATGGCGAAACTTGCCCCTACCTGTTTAAGTGGCGACCACCCATGCAGGAAAGCATATATCTGGCCGCACCAGTGTCCCAACCAATTAAACCCATATAATTAACTATATCTTGTGCTTAATAGTAATAAAAAATATATATAAATATAAACTATAAACAAATTTGATTAATCATTACAGGAAAAATATTTTTCCAAGATGAAAACAAATTATCAGAAATAAAAGTTATAACATGGATTTATATCATACTGTTAGAAAGCTAAAGGTTTTATAAAAATTAACATCTGCCTCATAAAGTCATGGATAGATACTGACAAAAAACACATAAACTTATAGGATGTGACTTGAAAAAAATATGGTTATATCTTGAGTTCAATAACTCTAGACCCAATGTTAAATAGATTCAGATAATTAAATATTAAGTACCCTTTAACATTAATTTCTACTCAAGGTAAGTGAAAGGTAGGTGATAAGTATATCAAACCAGATTTTTTTTGCTGTCATGAATGATATGGGAATGTTTATTCATAAACCTTGGTCATGGATCTTCCGTCATGAGAACTCGAGCAGCCCAATTTAGTATTGAAAGGCTGAAGGTAACATCTCATAGTGTCGCTATTATGATGGGATGTTGTATGGCAATATTATATACATGTAATATCCCCTATACTTTTGTTGAGCAGTATAGTGCAATGAGGACATCGAGAAGCACTATGTGGATAAGTACACATCAACCCCAACTATTCAGGTTTCAACTATCAGTAGATTTTAATACTGATTATCAATCACTACTATTTACCAGGAGGGTTAATACTATAAAAACTACAATAAACATGTTTTGACTACCTAAGGAGTAAATTTTTTGATCTATTATGGAAAATAAAATATAATTAATAAACTAATATAATAAAAAATTTGAGGTTATATATTATGAATTGGTTGCATGTGCTGTAAGATTTAAAAAAAGAGGATAACAATGACTCAATAATTAATATCTTTCACAAAAATTTCATATTTACAATTTTATATTTTAATTTATAAAAATTGCATGTATATAAACGTTTCAAATTTTTTTTTTTTTTTTTTTTTGTTTTTGTTTCAGTGACAATACCTGTCGATTGAAGTCTTTAAACAGCCAGAGATAGCCAATTTTCCACTCTAGTAATGGAACCGTAGCAACTTTTCCAAATAAGAACTAATTGTTAGCATGTTATGATTTTATATTTATTAAAAGATGCTATTTCATTGAAACCAAAAATTTTAAGTTAATAACTTATGCATATAATTTTAATGTAATTTTAAATAAGCCTGCATTGATCATTAAGTACCTTAAGATATATTATAACACTGATCTGTATTTTTCGTAAATAAAGTAATAATTCAATAACAGTTTTATGGCCTAATGTTAAAATAATTTGATTTTCTATTTGTTTTATTATTGTAAACAAAATATAATTTTATGTTTAGTATATTTCATGACATTATTTTTGCGAAGACTTGTGCTCATTAAACACGTACTTTGTCATTATTCATCTTGTATGTGTTGAATAAAAGTTCAAATTTCCTATAGTATTTAGAATATTTCTATATGTTTTTATCAAATATGTTTTGTTATGTCTATTTGTATGTTTGTTTTTGTCCATATATGTATGTATTAAAAACAACTTTGAATTGTAACATTTTAAAGCAACTGTAAAAATAACTGGTACTTTAATGTTATTTATTACTTCAAAACGAATGTTTTTATATAATATGTGATAATATTTCTACTGAATAAAAAATTACTTTTAAAACATATATATTTCTGCCTTATAATCTTTGATAAAAATAACCTCATGCCTTGAAAGAATTGGAGTAGTTCAGAGAGTTAGGCACAGTCCTTAATCCTGAGTCCTTCTGGGATGTACTTAGTCCCTTATAAAGTGATTACTCCTAATAATAATTAAGGAGAAAACCAGGCAGTTGAGCATGATTCTAGTCAAATCACCTCTAGTTGTTCAAGAAATTGAAATTCTTTACCAAGGTTGAAACCAAAACCCCTCATATAATAGTATCTGTCTTTTCTTCTTTAATGCCCTTAATTTATGATTAATTTTATATTTGTCTATAAATATATTTATATTTGCCAAAAAGTCTACTTTTCAGTGCCTAAAAATTAACCTGGAATATAATTATTTGACTCGGAGTAGAAAAATCAAATAAGTAAACAATCTAGACATAAATAGGCTGAACTTTAAATAAAACTGTGGATTGAAATTATAAGTTAACTCTTATTCTTAATTAGCTTCAATAAGATAGCATAGTTTTGATTATTTATCATTTTATTGGAAAGTTTTTTCAGAGCTTTCATTTAGAAAATAATATCAAAAAGTTCTGTTACAGCAATTCATTTCACCAAAAAAATGTTAATTGTACAAGATATTACCAAAAAAATTAAATTTAAGAATCATGAAATCTCTTCAATAAAAGTATATATTTAATCTAAGCTCATTTACTATTTATTTCTCAGTCAACAAAACTTTCTCTTAAGAACTTTAATCAATAAAAGTTAAATTTATAAACCCAGAACTTGATTATACAAAAGTTTTATTTCAATTATTTTTTTAAAATATTTGTTCTAAAAAAGTTTATTTGCTCTCACTTTTGGACGTATAAAGCTTGTTATCTATTAATCAGTTGAAAACTGTATACTCTATTACTGGTACAATTATACTTGAAGTGGTTTGTACCATGTTTTCCTCTTATTCCCTGTTTTAAATTTTTTGAAATTAAAACCCCACAAAAATTATAGTTTTCGGTCCCCCAAAAAATTGCCATGGCACCCCGTTTTGGGCAGCCCTACATTTTTATCCTTAACATTCACTTATTTAAAATATTTATTAAAAACACTCACTTGTTCCTCAAAGACAGATGCGGTTATTTAACCCAAGTATAAGTAAGTAATTACAGATTTAAAGGTGTGTTAAGACATTTCAGAAACTACAGAACAAATAAGGATATATATGATTATTTGACTATGCTATTTTTGATATTTTCTATCTGCTGTTGGTATCAATAGAATATTTTCGACAGACTTTCAAAAATTCTTTATTAAGATACATTACAATCCGAGAAATCTAAGGACAATAGTAATAGTGATAAAAGAGTAGCTCATTCACACTATGTACAATAAATAAAAAGATAAATAATAATACTAAAAGTAAATGTATATATACTACTAAAAGAAACTAAACTAATCGGAATAATTAGGTAAATACACATATGGTTTTATAAAATATTTACAAAATTCATTCGTTTAAGATCTCCAAGCCAGTCCTTTCCTCCCCCAATCGTGCACCCAAATAATTAACAAATAGTAAGGACATTGACACGTGAAAATAATTCAATACTAAAACAAGAGAAATAAAATAAATAGTTTGGTTTAGCAATAATGACACTGTTAGTTAAGATAGATAATTGTGTGGGCCCAAATTTTGTGAAATGTCTAAACGCACCTTTAAATTACAATTTTTTACTCCTTTGTAATCCATTTTTAGAAAAAGTACCTTAAAAATTTTATGTATTTTTCATATATTCCAAATTATAAAAAACATATTATTTCTTTATATTATGTCATTATAAAACTTATCTTAAAACTTTTATATATTTTTATTCTTCACTTTTATATACTTTAAAATACAGTTTAATATCCCTCTAAATTTCATCATTATTAAATTTATCTCTAAAAGAACTTAAACCGTTTATATATTTTTATTTTTAACTATTTTAAGATATTTATAATATTTTTATTTTGAATTTTTACATATTTCTTATATGTTTTAATAACAATTTATTATTCATCATTGTAAAACTTATCTCTAACTTACCTTAAAACTTTAATATATTTCTATTTTTAACTATTTATATATATTCATAATATTTTTACTTTCATATATTTCTTATATTTTACATTAAAATCCTAATTCCTTCAAATTTCGTCTTTATAAAACTAATCCCTGAATGTAAAATATATTAAGGTTGAATTTGAATAAATTATTTTAAAATAATAAATAACCTTTTATTTTTTATACAAATAACAATGGACAATGTCTGATTTTTCGTTACAAATGGAAAAGGATAAATTTTATACACTCAAATCATTTTTTTTTCTCTTTATTACTTAATTCACGACTGTCAGTGTTCACCAACAACCTGGGAATGTGTCAATTAATGATTTGAAATAAAAAGGTTTAGTTTTTTAAAATACCCAAAAGAGGACAGCACTAATCGAGAAACCTAAAAAAAATGGTTCTGATAAGCTCCTACAGAGGCCAGCACTATACAGACAAGTATTTCCGAAGTCAAATTCCGACAGAATATTTTTCATTTTGTATTAGGATAGTGGGAGGCCAAAGGAGCTCAACTAGTAGGTTGGTTTAAGTGCACGTGTACTTGTAGTTCAGAAAACTGCCACAAGACAGCAGCACTGTCGGGCCAGCCTGATACCTACTAGGTGAGCTCCTACGGCCTCCCACTATCCTAATACAAAATCAAAAATTCAGAATCGGACCTGGAAGAAATAATATAGTGTTGTATAGTGCTGCCATCTTTAGGCATTAAATAAAACTAATATTTTTTCCTAGTTCCTTGATTGGTGCTGCTATCTTTCGAAAATTATTTTAACTAGTACTTTGCTTAAATCCTTTGTTTACCTGCATTTTTTTTGTATTTGTTAATCTGTGTTTAAATAAGACATTTTTTATATCTTATTTATGTATGTGATCAATAATTCATTAATGATTGTTCTTAATTGATTAAATATTCTCACAAGTGCTTATTTACTTATTAATTTATGGAGATAATGTGTGAAATAGTGAAATGTAAAAGAATAATAAATATATTGTCATTTGAAATATAGTATTGTTTATTTATACTGGGATAAAATAATTTATCCTCTCCACAGTGGGTGAGTTTATATAGTATAGTAATTCTTTCATTAGCAAAATATTGAAATAATACAGTGGATTAATAGAATTAGACTTTCAAGACGTTTTTGAATGTTTGTAATTTGAAACTTCTACATTATTATACTAGAAATATTTATGACTTATATTAATTATGTTTTATAAATTATAAATAAATGTTCCACTGCGAGCAGGAGATTATATTTGTTTGTGATAAATTTGGTTTATAAAAAAAATGAGCAGTTTTAAGCTGAAACAGTTATAACTCTCAAATACATCAATTTGAAGTAAAGTTAAGACAAAATTAAATTCAACCCGAAGTCCAAAACTTATTATACTTTTTAGATGAATTAGAGTTAGCGTTGTAGACATTAAACTAACCAGTGATTGGATACATTAAACAAAAACTAAATGATTTGTAGCTAGGTTGAAGTTCAATTAACTGCTTAGTGTTAAGTAGGGCTTGGTTTGTTTCCGCAAAACTTAAAATGAACCTTCTTGAATCGAATAATGCATTTAGTACATTTTTTTTTTCTTTTTGTAGGTTATTAAGTTTCAGTGTAATGCTACTCGATTTATCTTAAGACAGATGATAGCACTTAAACCCACTCATCTAGAGAACACGTGTGTTTTTAATTCACAAAATTAGTAGCTGTTGATATTTTAATTACTTATAACTTTATAAAATAGTGAACTTATGAAACCTTTTGAGTAAATACTTTATATCAGTATTTAATTCTTATTTAAAATTCTCATTTCATTATAGTATTGTTATAAATATCCTATAGGATAAAAAATATTTATAATTGATAGATTCTGACTTATGAAATAAATAAGCTTTTTAAAAATATTGTTTTTATTCTACATATTTATATATTCTTATTTTTAGGATTAATACTTCACCAAAGAAAAAGTGAGAATTGTAAAATTAAGAATGAATCAACCAGAAGAATTATTTAAACCACCAGATTGGCTCTTACATTATTTATCAGACCGATCGATGGAGTCTGATCATTTAATAAAATGGGATATGTTTAGAACAGATCAACTTCTAGCATATAATATAATGTTAAATCAGATTTTTAATATGGAACTTAATACTGTAAGATCACGTTACCTGACATATAAGACTAAACTTTTACACTTGTACCACATGAAAAAAAAAATGGCCATGAAAAAGACTTAGGAAGATTGTGTACTAATAAAATAATTTAACTATGTATTTTTATTTCTTTTAAGAATTCCATTTTATTTCTTAGGCTAAAATTGTTTTATCTTTATTAAAGGATTCCTATACAATTAATTCTTTAAAAAATATCTTATTACAGTTATTTATCATTGTACTTTCTTGACCATCTTTGGGAATTTGAATTGTCTTTCTTTTTAACTTTTTTTCTTGCTTACAAATTCGATTAGTATAATAAAAAGAAAATGGAAGTAACAGGAAACAACCTATTTTGTCATTTTAGATAATTATCCAGTGATCCATAGAAAATTACCGTAGCTGTTAATCAAATAAATCTTGAATGTAGTCGACTCAAACATTTTGAACTGAATAAGATATAATTAGGTTTCATAAAATAATTGTTTATAAACCAAGTATCCTTATGATCCACAAATACTTCTTAAATCCATTCTATATGTCCTTAATAGTTAGTTAAGCTCCAAAATTGTTTTAAATTCAGGTTACTTTAATTTTATTCAGGACCTGTTAAGAACAGAATTCCCTTATCATTATGCTATCTTATTTGTTTTGCCTCTCTTTCAATCTACACTGTATTAATACTAAATTTAGTTATCCAGAGTGCTTACCCAAATTTTTTCATGGCATCCCCTGCTTTGAAGAAAATTCAACATTTTTTGATAAGCTTACATTAAGTTGGGAAAATACTTATAATTTTAATTATTTAATTATCAGTATTGGAGGCTTAATAATGCATAGGTAAGTGAAAATAATAATTATACATTTTTTAGATATATAAGGTTTATAAGATTGCTTTACAAAATCTTAAGAAACGAAAACAGCCTCTTCGACACAGCAAACAATTGGATGGAAGGATCATTTGTTATGACTTTTAAACATTAAAAATATAGTTCTATTAGTACAACTAAATCTATTCTAACCACAGTGGAAAAAAAGGTCGATGGCTAGATTTGAACTGGACCACTAGACTCGGTTATGTTAAAACGGGCAAAGCTTTAACATGCTCTACCTCAAATAATACTTCTGCCTACCTTGGACTACTTCTTTCAGTAATTCTCCAACACCTTTATTTATTCGATCTATCTGTCCGTTTTTTGTCCTTTCACATGGTCTCTTACCAAGTATTGAGGCATCAAATTAAATACATATATGCAAACTGAAAATATCACATTCTTGATTGATTCCCTAAAGATAACATCAAGTATTTACTATACCCAAGGCCAACTTTAAGGTTTGTTTAGTTTTAAGGAAAACAATTTTCAAAACTTCATTTTTTTTTTTTTTGCTCAATAATTATACATTAAAAATTAATTATTGAAAAGACACATCATGATTCAAGTATAATAATAAACCACTGAAAGTTTCTGGGTTATTCGGGTTACTAATGTAGGGCATGAATTAATCCTGTTGATAGAAAATAAACTGGAATTCAATCTTCATATACAAGAATTGAACTGGCATTTGCTTCTGGTGGCTTGAATATTCTTCTGAAAGAAAACTAATAGAAGACCTTAATAATATAGGATTCCAGTAAAATATAGATACTAATGAACGTGCCAATTAAATAGTATATTTCACATTGAAATGATAATAACTGGGAATTTAAGAATGAAATTACAATTTTATATAGCAAAATAAATAAATTTATTTATTAGAAAAAAATAGTTTACAGCACCCCGAGTATTATCTAAAGGGTAAATCAAAATATAGCCCGACAAATGGGGCAAGTCGACTTGTGGCTAGTTGAAAACCATTTATACTGAAACAAGAAAAAATTACAATTTTAGTTCAGTTAAAAAAAAAAAAATTATATACTTAATAGAAGGAAATAAATAGAAATACATACGAGACAATAAGAATGGAACTTCTTTTTACAAGTATGACATGAGAGCTTGGGAAGCTGGTGTGTTGTGTTATTGAGAATCGAGAAACATATGTAACATTCCTCGATCCCTTCAAATTTCTTATCTAAATTATTTTTCCATAAAACAAGACCTTCCCATATAGAACCATTCTGAAACAGAGAATACATTACAAACAATACTGAAATTCACACTAGAAGAGCATCAATCAATAATCGAACAGAAATGTCTAAGGATAACGGTAAACAATGACATAGCTTTTAAATAAATAAAATTAAAGTTCAGAATCTTTTTTCTAAACAATGGATAAAAATCTTGTGTGATATTTCTAAAAGTTTTTTTTTGTCGGAATGCCATAACTTTGTCAATTCTTCATCAAATCCAATGATTGACCACTCATTTTGAAGATATTCTCCTTCGCATGCGATAAATAGGCCTATTTCCCTGAAATTTCTGGGAAAAAAGTTAAGGAAAAGAAACTTTATTTGCAAATAACTCAAAAAGTATAAATTTTTTTCTTGACAGTATCCATAATTATTAGAAAGATTACTAAATTACCTGCAAAACAAAACAAAAAAAAAAACTTTGTAAATATCTTCATCCCATCGTAACTTACAAATATTTTATTTACGAAAATTCATTAGGACATTATTAATTTGGACATCGGCAAACTTTGTCTATTTAATTAGGCACTAAAAACTAGTAAATACCCATTTGCTTTCCACCTGAATCGCAAGATAACTTAAGCACAACTTAACATGACTTTTATCGGTAATCCTGGAATTTCCAGATCTCTAACAATTCTGTTTTTAATAGAGAGTATATTCAATTAGAACTCAATTGTTCTATTTCACAGTTAATCATTGTTCTAAATAAATTTCAAAACATGCATACCTGATGCGTTAAAAATATCGTAAGCTGTTTCAACCACTGACGGGTCTGTATTGAAGAAATCATAGCCTTTGAAATATCAACTTTCGGAGGCGACAAAGGGTGATCGAAAGCTAACTGGACAACCAACTCTGTCGAACTTTCTTCAACCGTGTACACCGCAACAACTTCTCGAACGGAAGGATGTGTATAAACCTATAAAACAAAAATATAAAAATAAATTTATTCCATGACAATGTCCCTTGAGAATAACAACTGTTAAAGAAAAATACAATGTATTTCTGGCCTAAATGCTAAAAGATAATGAGATAAAGAAAATATAATAAGTTTCCTCTGGTAGGTTGGGAAAATATTTTACTTAAAAAAAAAGAAGAAAAATAAATAACAATAATAAAGAATGAAGAAAATTACTTTTGTTATCTGCAAATATTTAAGTAACTTTACATAATTATAGTTTAAAAAAAAAAAAAAAAATTGAGTAGAAATAAACAAAATGTACATACATACTCAAAAACAAATACATACAGTTGAACACAAATAATTCAATTTCAGTAAAAAATAAATTGAAGGAAATTTAAGTGCGTATTCAAAGATAAAATTAACGTGATTAATCAAAAATGAAATCGTGTTACGTAATACATGGTTATTCAGTGTCTGACCGTTTTGTGAAGAAGGGAATTACAGAATGTGGTGAATATTTTATTTCAGAGTAACATACATTAATTTGTGAACAGAAAAGAGTACTTTTGGAATAGAAAATATTTCATTCGGATATTCTGAAGGCCTAAAACATTTACAAAATTACAGCTATAATGACTGCGATAAAATTAATTAATACCTTCATGTTGTCGAATGATTTCTGCTGCTTACTAATGGCTAACATTTCTCTAGCAGCAAGATTAGGAGATATAAAGGCCGTTACAAGCCTGTCGATGAACGCGAGTTGCTTGGGTTCCGCCTCGGATGCCCACTGCCTCACGACTGCGGGTAGAGTAGCCATAAGCTCAGAAAGAAGCCAACATCCCAGATGACTCAACTTTTCACTTGTCCAATCAGCTATAATCCAAAGCATCGTTGTTAATAATTATAATTTTCTTGTAAGTACTTCACAGTACATGACAAAAAAATTTTTCTTATACTCTTATACTTTTTTTTTCTTATACTATGAAATTAAATGAAAAAAATAATTAATGAAGAGAAGAATAGTTGGGGTGGTCAGTCAAAAAGGAAGGCAAAAATAAATGATAATATTTATTTTTACATATGCCGACGTTTCGACCTGAAGTTCAGGCCTTCATCGGGGCTAAGAAAATAACCAGATAACAAGGTATGAGAAACATAAGTAGTGATGGTAAAAAAAAATAAAATAAAATGAAATAATAAAAAATAAAATAAATAAATAAAAAGTAAAATGAAATTGTTAGAATAGTGACTAAGAACTAAGAGATAAATAATAATAACCGTTACAAAGTGTGGAATGATGAACTAGGCATAATCAAAAAGGGTGACATAAGTGTTACAATGGGAATCTTAGAATAAAATGTAAAACATAAAAAAAGAAATATGAAGTTATATAAGAAATGAAACCCTGATGAAGGCCTGAACTTCAGGTCGAAACGTCGGCATATGTAAAAATAAATATTATCATATATTTTTGCTTTCCTTTTTGACTGACCACCCCAACTATTCTTCTCTTCATTATCCACGACAGTCAACCAATTACCAATTATGAAAAAAATAATTTTATTCTGGGACTACAGTCCCTTTAGAATAATAACAGAGTTACATATTTATGAGGCTTAGACTGGCTTAAAAGGATACAAAATTATGCCTAATTGTCTGTTGATTGTTATTGTAATTCTGCAGTTGATTGAATTAAAAGGTGCACAGATGCAAGTAAGTTTTATGTTTGCAGAAGTTCAAATATGGAGTAGGCGGTAGAACAGAAGTTGTTTGCGGACGAGGATTGACGTATGTAGCTAGGAAGAGAGTTCCAATAGGAGATAGCGCGAATGACGAAGGATTTGCAGAAAGAAGTTTTATGGGAGAGAATATATAAGTCTATAGATTGAGACCTGGTATTGAGAAAGTGGATAGAGCAACGTAGAGTAAGGAGTTTCAGGATGTAGGGAGGATTTTTAGTTCTGAGGACTTGGTAAGGAAAACACGAAGGAGGAATTGCCGTCAGATAGTAAGATACAGCCACTTCAACTCAGTGTACTAGAATGAAGCATGAGAACGCTTGGGGATCTCAAAGATGTATCTTATAAAACAATTCCACTACTATATGTTTTAATACAGTAGTATAATATTATACTTAATGTTACAATTCTGTTCATTTTTATAATATTACAACATTTTTCCTAATTTATTTTCAATACACAGGTCTTCTTCAGGGCTAGAACGGACAAGATACAAAAAGATATAGAGAATTGTGGAAGTTACATAATATTTGGACAAAAAATTATAAAACAATGTGATTAAACTTATAATAAAATATAAACAGAGAAAGCTAAGTAACAAGATCCTAAACTGAAGTAAATAGATGGTTAATAACAATTGTTGTAGTATAATATATAATAAAATATATGCAATTGTGAATATAGTCCTACAGATCTACAGGAGAGATTGGAAGAAAAGGAAAAAGGATATAATATGAAATAATGGACATAAAGGAATATGGAGAAAGAAAAGAAAACCAAAAAATAGTAAATAAAATTAGAAGAATAAAACGTACATAGAAGTAAAATATAAATATAGAAATAAGAGATCATACATTGCAGAACTAATTTAGAAGTATAGAGACGAAACAAATATGAATAATTATAATTATATTTAGTTGTACATATGTAAGAAAATTATATTTAAATATTGGATAATATCAAGACGTAAGTTTTTATCTAAATATTAAGTAACTTCCACAATTCTCTATATCTTTTTGTATCTTGTTCGTTCTAGCCTTGAAGAAGACCTGCCAAGTCGGGTCGAAATGTTAACTTTTAATAAAATAGTTTTGCCACTATTTAGTCTATTTATGACCGCGGACCATCTCCTTCCTTAATAATGCAACGTTCAACTATCAAATATTTAATCATTTTCAATATTTATGCTTTAGACTATTTTAATTAATTATGACCTCCACTATAACTGTCCTCTATTCAAATGTATCTATTCAATACATAATTTATATTTATCACTTACAAAATGAATGAGATGGTTTGTTCACGAAGAATTCCTGTCCTTTTTTCACATTTTTTTCTAAGAAATAAATCACAGATTCTGGCATAACTTTAGCGACACCTTCTATAAATTTATGTATGATATCCTTCTCTCTGAAAATAAAATTGAGACATCTTTGAATTAAGAAAATTTGAGAAATACCTACACATTAAAGCATCAGGACTACAATCAAACATTCCAATGAAAAATCATATTTATTTTGCATTTAAATAACCATTATTATTTTTCATATATTTTACTATTTTGATAACAAAATAATATTTATTTTATTTTTTTTTTTTTTAGAAAACGATTTAAATATTGTTTTTCTGTAACCGCCTCAGTTACTCTGTAAATATCGTTAATTCTTTATAATAATTTTCAGGGAACACAACAATAAATCATCTTTTTTCTTAAAATTTAGTAAACATTTCTTATTTATCTTTCTTAATGTCTTAGTGGAATTAATATATTTAACTGAATTATTGGTGTTTCTCCGCTTTATTTTTACTTCAATTTCAAACGCATATCAAATTTATGTAGATTTTGATCTATATCATCTTGGATCAAAATTAATAATTTCAAGACACTTGAAATCACTTCAGGTCAAATATGAAATTCCTGTTTATAGGAGTTTGGTGTGAAAAGTATGAGATTATTGAAACATAAAAAAAAAATCATTAACAAAACTGAACCGGGTCAAATTCAGTTAATAAAAACTGATTTTTGTTTTTATTTCTAAAATCATACTAAGTTAATTAGTAGAACACTTTATCAACCTGATAAATACTATTAATAAATTAAAAGAGATTTTATATTTTGATAGTTATGAATTTGATTTGAGAATAGAGATATAAAGACAGCTTTTAACTTTTAGCAATGTGTATGCAGTCAATTATAAATAAATAACTTACTTTATCCACAAAGGGTAAATATACTTCTGCTGCAAATCACCTTCTTGGCAAATTTTTATCAGTACCGACCACAGTAGTAAATAAGCAAGGCTGTAGGTGTAACTGTCGGTGAATGGTGCTACTGAACAGCTAACACCAATGCTGTTAACAACAAATATTACAATGAATAAAATAAAATATTACAAATAATAAAATAAAATGAAAGATATAATAACAATCGCTAAACAAGCCTATGTTATTCTTTGAAATTGTCAGTTTATTGCTGAAATTCATTAAACAACATTGTACAAAATTAAATCAGTAAGTAATATGATGAGTTATTCTGAGAAATCACAACACTGTGAAACTATTTTAAGTTCCACAACTTAATAGTACTCAATGAGTTTTAGTACCAATAAATATATATCAACCCCAATTCCATATTTTATTAATGTAACCCCTAAAACAGTTGTGAAAAAAATCTGACACAATTTCTGTCTCAATATTTTATGAGAGAAATAAAAATTAAAAATTGATGCATCATTAGAGAGTAATAAAAGAGAAAACCTTTGCATCTTATTGCAGAAAAAACTTTTTTCCGTGTAACTGAAATTTAATGAAAAAAATAAAAACAAATATTAATAAAATTTGTTATCTCATAAAGGATAAATTTTCATTAGTTTTTAACCAACAGAGTTTCAGAGTATATTGTTCATCATTGCATGTTTTAGTATAAAAAAAAAAAATACATTGCATGAATAATATATAGATAAATTATTCACACTATTTATATATTTTGTAGATTTCCATCTTTTAAAGTTTTAGATAAAATAGATATTTTTGTTTCAAAATCACAAAAATCTCACAAGTGTTGTTTCTTAAATAATCAATTCATGGGTGATAAATATTCAGGGCGTAGTCCTTTTTTTAAGAAAAAAATTTTAATTTTTTATTTATGCCAACGTTTCAACCCAAACATGTGGGTCATCTTCAGGACTGAAAATTTTTTAAAACACAATCAGAGATATAATATTATACGATTGTATTATCGATAAAAAAAAAAGACTGCATCCTAAATATTTATCACCCATGATATGTAGAACAGTCGACTAACTTCCTTCAATAAATAATCAATTCAATTATTTATATATTGAAATTTTACCTGAAATCTTGTAACATCGTCATGAAAACGGTCTGAGTCTCCATCAGTTTCGGCTCAAACATATTACAAGATATTTTGTCTAAAGAGCTTTCATTCAAGCCCTCGTCCAGCTTAGTCAGATTTGGTAATAATCTGAAAATAATAAATTAGTTCATGACAGCAATTCATGTCAAAAAACCATTAAAATTTATTTTTAAAAAAATTTAACATTCATCCATAGACGTAAATAAAATAATAAAAACTATCAAAGCACATTAAATGGATTTAAACCTCACACTTCTAAAATTTTATAAGAAGTCAGCTGCACGGGAACAGAAGGTGCTAGAATACAAGTCATGGTGAACTCGACCCATTCCTTAATGCTGCCGTTCTCTGGTTTCAACTTGTGAAATGTTTTCATGTCGCACAGGTAACTAATAGTTTCACTGAGTTGAACGATGTGAAGAAATGTCATGTAGTTAACACCTCGACTTAGAGCGGTTTCTAAAAAAAAAAAAATATAATAAATAAATACAAAGATTAATATATAATCTTTTGTTTTTATTTCATACTAAACAATTTTATTTATTCTCTGTTTTTGGCAATAATAACTTCGAATTAAACAACAATAGATTTATTTTACCATGTTTACATGTTTATGTTTAAGGAAATTTTACTCCCATCTTCAGAACAACAATCCCATGTTTCTTTGTCGATTCATAGCTAAAAATGAGTTAAATATAATGCATGTTACAATACATGTCAGAATTGAATTGTTATATTAAATTTGTAATTACCTTAAGTGCTCCATTGTCAGGTTCTAAATTTATGTTATAACAAATTATAGTATATAATATCCAGAGCATTATCATGCCTTTAAACCAATTATTGGGTGTCCGCCATGGTGAATACAATTGATCTTTGGTATGACTATTTATTTTTTACTATTGTTAAATTTTTACTTTTTTATGTAACTGCAATTTCATTTTTACTAAATTATAATTTCGTCTAATATCTCAACATAATGTGTCCCCAAATGTTTGGTGTCTGTTTAGTAATATGGAAGTTATTATTGCCAAAAACAGAGAATAACATACAACTTCCCAGAAAAAAGAAAAAAAAAAAATTATTTATTTTAATTTTTGACAATTGTGGCAGTCAGGACAAAAAGAGTACTTGAATTTAGGAGTTAATTTTTTCAGAAAATTCTGTTTTACTTATTTTTTTTATCAGCCAACACTTAACTTGAAGTCCTATACTGCTCAGAAAATTCTATTTTAGCTTCTAATCTATTAAAAATAAATAAAAATGAATTCTAAAAAAACAAACAAATACCTTAACACAACTGCCCTTTTTGCAAATAATTCACTTTTAGCTTTATTGTATAGCTTAGAAGCTAAAAATAAGTCCTCAGTAAAAAAAAAAAAGGTCGAATGCCCTTTCTGGGCACTTTCTACCTAAATTTCAATGTTTTTTCAAAAAATCTCATTTTCAAAGTTCCTAATTAAATTTTGTTTATTTGTTCTCAATTTCTTACAGGTAGAACAGAACATTATTGCCAGTAACAATAGAATTAAGTCAACTGTAAAAAGTTATTTCTGTGAAAGTGAAATCGAAAGATGTGAGTCAAGTTAGAAGTAATCATAGGTAACACTTTAACAATTAAAGATTTAATCGTGGTCTCAAGACCGATTAACTCAACTAAATTACTTGACCGGGTCTTAAGGCTGATTGAGATAGGTGCAATGAAAATTCCATTAATGGTTGAGTAACTAATCAAAGTTAGTAAAATGTCATATTTCAGTTAGGAGTAGGCAAGTGATCTCCCTGTCTTCTTTAGGCTCCCAGGGCTTATAGTGTTTATATTTCTTCTTCATTCTATAACTCCTGTGTGCCGTCAAGCGTGGAGTTGCAGTCTCAGTCCATCTAGCCCGGTGGTCTCTGTCCCTGGCTTCTTATATCGGGGGATGGTGTGTCCTCTTGCTGACCCCAGCTTTTCAATGTCATCAGAGTACACGCACCTGGGTCTACCATGAGACCGTCTTCCTTCCAAAAACCACCTGGCTTTTCTGGTACCGTCCATTCTACAGATGTGTCCATACCATCTTAGTAGTCGTTCTTGCATGGTGTTGCGCACTGGTTTAACACCCAGATCTTCCCGAATTCTTTTATTTCTGACGCAGTCCTTCCTGGTCTTACCAACTATTCTTTGGAGGAATCTCATTTCTGCTTATGTTATGTGCTTGTCAAGTGCTGTCCAGCTTTCTGATCCATACAGGAGAACTGGGAGGAACATGGATTTAAATATCCGTATTTTGGCATCTCTACTTACTTCTTGCTTGCCTACAACAGTTTTAGAAATCTGATGGTACATTCCAGTGGTCTTCATCATTCGATTTAGGACCTCTGGTCTATTTTACCATCTTTACTTATTATGGTCCCTAGATACTTATAAGTATTCATAAGTTCTATGGATTCACCATTACACAAAATCCTAGGCTCTGCGTATTCTCTTCCGACACACATGATTTTGCTTTGTACCTCTTATCTTTAGTTCCTCATTCCATTCATCCAAGAATGAGTGAAGAGCCTCTTCAGAGTTAGCTATCAGTAGGATATCATCCGCATATATCATTCCTTGAGCCAGTATTGGAGTTAGGTTCCAAAAACCTATTACTGTTCTTGGGCATCTCTTTTCGCGCACCTTCTATATCTCATCCATTAGAAGAAAGAAAATTCTTGGTACACCGATTTAATTGCTCTCACCAAGTTTGCTTCTTGTTATTAGTGTGTCCCATATCTCCTGCCTCAGGACTGAGTCAAAAGCAGTTTATATATTTCCCGTTATACTAATATAATAAGAACATAATCTTTACAAATAGTACCAGTAATATTTTTCCAAGATTTGCAAAGAAAGTAGTAAGCATCAGCTGCAAAAACTTCTTTCCACTCTTCGCAGTAGCTGGCTAAAGATTCTTCAACGCTGAGGGTGTCTGATATGGTTATTAACAATCTGCATGTTGCTGAACTCATCGCGATCAGCTGTAAAACATAATTTTACTTATTATTGATTATTGCTACAACAATAATTATATGAAATTAATAATAACGATGATAGGAGTATAAAACACTAATTTAAAAAAAATATTAATTACTTCAAAACAGTCATCAGGCATATCCTTAATGAAAGAGATGCATTCTAGCCACCTCGTCACGGATACCCTGGCAAAATCCCAAGCTACAGTATTTAATATTGTTGGGTGTCGTGCGATTGCTGTTTGAAATAACCACGCCACTTCGGCGGCTATTCCAAAAAGATTTTCTGGGATTTCTTCTAAAGACCTGCCAGAACAAAATTATTATTATCAATGTAGAGATGGTTGACCGTTGATATAATATGAGAAGGAGTTAGTCGGGGGTGAGGTCAAATAAATAATAAATTAAAATATATTAATTATTTTAATGTTTGCCGACGTTTCGACCCACTTTGCAGGTCGTCTTCAGGGCTACAAAAGATACAAAACATGTTGAAAATAAAAAATAAATATAAGTAGATATAAAATAATAAATAAAATCTGACTTCTTCTTATTTTATATCTATTTATATTTATTTTTTATTTTCAACATGTTTTGTATCTTTTGTAGCCCTGAAGACGACCTGCAAAGTGGGCCAAAACGTTGGCAAAAATTAAAATAATTAAGATATTTTAATTTATTATTTCTTTGACCACACCCCCGACTAACTCCTTCTCAAATTATTATTATCGATGCTCTATCGAATTATAATACAAAATTTGACAATGAAAAATATAAAACATTTTAAAGCATGGAAATTCGTCTTTCTGTATTGTGAAATTTTTGCTATTTGCCAAACCTGAGACATAATAATAATTGTCTTATAAATTAATAAATAATTCTGCCAGAAATAAATATATAAATAAATAAACAATTAATAAAACAATACTATTGTAATAAGAAATATAAATATAGAATAATAAAAATAAGAGATAATGGTTGAATTATTTTTAAAAAATACGGTTAAACAACAGCAAGACAAATTTAAAAGAAGAGCATAAACAAAAATTACTAAAATGAATATAAAAATACATTTGATAAATGTTGCTTAAGTTGGATGGATCAATTGATAACGCTGAGTCCATGCATGGTGAGAAAAATTCCCAGGCTTACAACAATCATGCACAGAGGGGGTATTAAAGAGAAAAATCAAAAACAAATTTTTAACAGAGCATCTACAAGAAACTCTCTTGCACCTAAAAACTGAGCTGAATATTTGGCTAAGAAGTGAAAAAGATCACTTTTTTTTTTTTTTTTTTTTTTTTTTTTTTTTTTTTTTTTTTTTTTTTTTTTTTTTTTTTCCCTACCTTGCCTTCCTGATTTCAAGCTGCCCCTACAGTGGGAGACAAAAAAGTGAATAACCCGTGTGATCAAATACACGTTTTCAATCAAATTTTTTAAAAATTTTCATTTGAAGTATTGTTTCTCTACATTTTGGAAATTGATTTAGTTCCTATCATGATTTGATCATTATTAACAAAACTATGGGTGTTACTACAATAAATTTGATAGCTTTTACCTGACTAATACCTGTTTTTCAAAGTGACTAAAATGCCATAAGTTAGAAGTAATGGCTCTAAATGATTATTAGGCAGAAATATGATAAAAAAATTTACACAGAGCATTACATATTTGTCTTAGGTCTGCAAAAAAAATTGAACCGAACATATAATAGTCATAGAACAAAAGTTATGCAGTTTTTTTCTTCTTCTGAACATTTTTTTGCTCTTACAGGCTTTTGCAGTGTGGCTATAGATTTATTGATGGATTAATTTTCACAAAGATTAAATAATATAAATTATATGACAAACCAAACTTGAGTATATTGCAAATAGAAAACATAGAAGACAAAAGCTCATTGAAGGTGATCAGATTTTTAATTAAAATTAGAGCTGATGTTTTGAACTTCAAGCAAACAAATAATATTTGTAGCATGTGTAATACAAACGAAATAAAAGATCTCTGTCACTTCCTGGCTGCTTGTCTGATACTCTCTGAATTTAGAATTAAATGGTTAAAATCTAGAAATTTATCTCTGGGATCAAATAATAGATTTAATAAATGGAAACAATTGGATAGCATTGGTAAATTACTGCAAGACTGCTTTCCCCTATAGAATAATGCTCACCAAAGAATTTAACAATTAATAAATTGGAGAATTTCGGTACCACTCTTTTTGTAATTAAAATATTTATATAACTTTTACATTGTAAATATAATTGTTCTTATTTGCTTATTAATTAGTTGTATATAAATAGATTTTTTTAAAACTTATTTATTGAAAAATATTACAATCTGTCTCAAGGACATTTATAACAGTGTTTAGAGATCACACTCACACTCTATATACAATAAATAAAATAAATTATATAGAAAAATAATATATATACAATAAATAAGAATAAAATAACCTAAAAATAAATAAATAAAAAGAACACATACATACCAATATACAATAATACAAATAGATTAAAATATAATTTTGTTATAAAACACAGACTCCTCTGACGGTCAACAAACCATGTAGCCATTACAACAAACCATTTATATTATGTAATTTTAATTAATAAAAAGACTTTTTCTTCTTCTTATAGACAGGGAAAAGTCAGGGAATTTTCCATTAATTTATTTCCGAATATTATTGAAAAATTCTCTTTATGATCTATAAAAGGAAATGATAACTTGAATAAATATTTAGAAAAGCATATATCCAAACTTTTTTTTTTTTTTTGTAATCCACCCTCACAACTTGGTACATCTTCGAATCCATTTGTAACTTATCATCTAAGGTGTTCTAGATTTTAGTTTTAGTTTTTCTCATTCTTGGTTCTCTGATATCGTGATAAGACAAGTCACTCTGTCCCATAGGTTTAGATATCTCTAATACCCCCACTGACTGATAAGAGTTAGAAAATAAGAACAAATAAAGCCACTTACTTAGGAAAAATAAATGACTCTCTGAATTTTTCAGCAACAATTTTCAATGTAGTGTTCATTTCATTATGGGACAAACTTAGGTTTTCCAACTGCTTCCTTAACTTACGAACTTCATTAATATCTAAAATAAATTCTGAAACTTTTTCATCGATATGAATGTTTGCCAATGCCTTACTAGTTTCATCCTATACAAAAACAAAAAATAGAGTTAATTAATTCCTGTTTAAAATGTATTAAGTAGTGCATTTTTGTATCCATGCCTTACTTTTTTTGATTAATTGATTTTGTTTTATTTTATTTATTTTCTAAATAGGCATTGTTAATGTATATATAAAATTATTATCAAATTATAAGTTTTGGTAAGAAGCTATTAGTTCATAAAACTCAAATAAAAATAATTCTTATGAAATATTATAATAACAATAATTGATAATGAGTAATTAACAAAGAACTAAAAAAAGTAAAACAAACTTATTTGCATATACAAGTATAATTAATAACTATATTTAAAAACATGTATTTTAACTTACTACTAAAAATGAGAAATAAAATTTGTAACCTTGTGAAGACTCAAAAGGAATTTTATACATAAATCATTAGAAATAAAAACTTTTAACAATAATGGAATTATTGAGAAAATTAATTAATTAAGGAATAGAAAAATAATTAAAAAATCTGGTGCGGTGTGCGCATCACACAACTTTCACTTACCACCCTCTTAGCAGAAATAAGTATTTTCAGACAAAGGAGAAGTGAAAGTAAAAATTATAGACGTTATAATTATTTATATTTCATTGTGGGAATTTTTATTTGTATAAGTACCCTTATATATACAACTTTTAATATTTATATCGGTGTAATCTATACAATTAAATATTAAATAATACCAAAAATTGCATTTATGAAAACCGCATATTTATATTTATATAATATAGTCGGAATCCGTAATATATTAAGCTCATGTTACGTATGGAAGCCAGTTATAATCTTTCGGGCGAGCTCGGATGCGGACAATTACAACTATTCTGTGTTACAATTTTTATTTATCCTTTAGTTAATTATCAAATTCTTTCATATTTTATATTAGAAATTAATGTGAAATAGTCAATTGTTTCAAATAAAAAAATTAAAGGTACTTTAGAAGAAGCTAATATTGAAAATTAGCCATTTAAGCCCTGTTAGAGAACATCAATCAAAATAAAAACTACATTTTATTTAAAACTGCTTAATTTTACACTGATATAATGAATTTAATCAAAATCGTTAGAGCCATTGCCGAAAAAATTGTAAAAATATGTTTAGCCCATGATATAAAGTGCCACTTCCGGTCAGTCGATTTTGACGAAAAAGTTACCGTAAAATCCCTAACATATAAAAACCTTAAATATGCAATTTCACTTTCGTACGACTTTTCGTTTTTGAGCTGCACTGTTAACACACACACACACACACAGACCACTTTGCAGGACTTGGTTATTTGGACTCAGCGATCTCAAAAAGTGTATTTCCGTTGAAAATTGAAATTAAAAAATTTTCACGATCGCAATACTTTCCTTTACTATATATTTCATATATAGGTAAGTGAAAGTAAAAATATAGATTAAAAAAAGGGTGGTAAATAAGATTAGTATAGTATAGGTTCCTCACTATTTCTATTGGGGACATCATTACCAATATTTAAAAATCTTTGACTAGTAATTTAAGAATAATGATTGTATTTTCTTGTTAATGAAGATATTTTCATGTGCATAAACAAAAATAATTGACAAAATTGATACTCGGCCATTTTTACATTATTCCTCAGCTTTCTTCGGACTTTGAACCAAATCCATAAAAATGAATAAAAATAATAAGAACGGAATGAAAATATATTGTGCATGAGTAAGTGAATCAGTAAAAACAATTTGATAAAATTGATATGAGACCATCTCAACTTAGAATCTGTACAATCTCTGAAAAATCTAAACAATATTAATCAGACTAATGGTAGTTGATAAATTTAGATACAGACAGACACGATACCGAATTTGATCTTTGATGTCTAAACTGTAATATGCGAAAAGGAATTTCCAATTTTGAGAACAAAATTTATTTAAATGTCCTGTATGAATACAAAGCTATTGTACCTTCAGTAGGGAGGAAGTAAACAAATTAATTACTATTTTTAATACAAATTAAAATAGATTAATGAATAAAATACTACAATATTCATATACATTTATTTATAATTGAAAATTTTTTCAACATAAAGCATTTTGTTTCCTTTAAAATATTATTTTATTGTAAAATTTTGCCCTGTTGTTTTTGGCCATTTTCAAATGTTTAATTATGCTGAAACCATGTTTAAAAAGAGATTTTAATCATCCCTTTAGTAAGCATTAAACATTTGATGTACAGGTTTGAGAAGTTAGAAGAAAAAAAAAAGGATCTTTCAACATCAACTGAAGTGGGTTTTTTCAACCCAAGCAATTAACCAATTATTTCAATTAAAATTAAATTAAAAAAAAAATGTAAAAATAATAGAAGTTTAACGAACCTGCAATGTACCTTCGAGAAATTCCAGAATTACCTCTTTAGCTTCAGAACACAATATATTTGATGCAGGCCTAAAATTAAAATTAACATTAGATTACTACGAAATAGAAGAAAGCAAATATATTTCATAAATAAAGTGTACACAAAATGCTTAAAATATGTCAAATAATTGAAAAATAATGATTGAAAAGAAACTAGGATTAAAAATTTCATCCAACTAAGACATGATTTATGATAACCAATTTCTTGAACAAAAGAAATAAATCAATTTTTTTTATGATTAAAAGTATCTCTCTATATATATATATATATATATATATATATATATATATATATATATATATATATATATATGATTCCATATAAAAAATTCCACAGTTCTTAAAAATATATTTTAAAAATTTAATTAAAATTACTCACAGATTAACTGATGCAAATTTATTCAATATCCTTTTCTGTTGGTTCGGATCACAACTTTGTATAAGTTCTTTCATCAATCTGCCAAATGGTTCAATATAGTTTTTGACATCAAAATACTGCCTTGTCTAATAAAATAAAAACCAAAGCCAATGTTATTAAACTATTTTTAAAAAATAATCAAATGATTAATAAAAACTCTAATTTTTTTTTTTTTGGAAAAATAGTACGACAATTAGAAAAAAAAAATAAGGTGTGTGCTTTATACCACACCAAAGAAGTGAAAACAACAACGCGAGATTAATAATATGAAATATAAATTATAAATAATAGCTCATTATAAAGACGGTCAAATGTTAAACATTTTCCTCTCTTACAGTATACAGGTCCGATTTTTAGTATCTGAAATATTTTAATCCATATATTCAGCTAATCTTGTTATCATTTGGTTTTCGACACCAGTTTCTCCTTTTCGCCTCCCTAACACGGTGTCGCCTTAAGATACAATTTTGAATTATAGCCTATTACAGAGAGGATGAAATGCTGAACAATTTCCTTTACACAGTAAGCGGACCCAATTTTTAGTTTCTGAGATATTTTAAACCATATGAAAAACATTTCAATTAGTCGACTATAGCCAACTTTACTCGAGCGTTAAAATCTGATGGATCAATCTAATTCACTCTCCACAAAAAAGTTCAAAACACGCCTAAAGAGTTTCATTTGAAAAAAAAATTTTTGTAACAATTGTAATAAGATAATATATTGGTCTCGTTGTCAGGTTTAATTCAGAAATCACTTTGGAAGATAAGATATGAACATATATATGGATTCCAAAAAATAGTTTAATATATACACACACACATATTTATATGTATTGGGTTGGTAAATAAGTCCTTTAAGTTTTTCAAGGTGAAATAAGACTCGATGTATTATAGACATAAAATTTATTTTAATCTACAATATATTGACCATTATTTAATATGACTTTTTCCCATATTTCCACTAACTGCATAATACCATGTTCATAGAATGTCTGGAGTTTATTGTTAAAAAACTGAATCAGTAGTTTTTGATAACTTCCTTTTGGAATTTCTTTCCATTCATAGAGTTCTGCAGAGACTGGAATAAGTGCTAGTCACTTGGAGGTCTGGTGAATAAGGAGGGAGGGACAAAAGGTCCCATCCAAGGCTCAATAATTTATTGCAAGTGATCAATGAGGTGTGGGGCATAGTGTTGTCTAGGTGGAATCCAATGCGATCATTCATAACTCTTCAGGATGTTCTCCTAATTCGATGGTACTATATCTGCTGGAAAGCTGAATTATTGCTCTTCAAAACCGTATAAATGGTTTTTGATTTAATGTCTATATAAGGAATAAATATACAAAAACTCATTATAGGTTTTTATTTTTTATCTCCAATTGTAGTTTGCTTACGAAGGTCCTGTTGATGCCATTTTGTGTAGTTTATGTAGCCCTAAATTCCTGCTAAATTTCTAGTAAATAGTCGCATTGAAGTTATAACATTTTTTGTGTTTAAAAACAAAAATCATGTGGGGGACCCAAATATTAAACCTAGAAACATGGCCAAGCTTCTGCAAATGGTTTCCTATACTTGTGTGCATCACATTTAGGGCCATAGCAATCTCTCGCACTGATTGGGAGGGATTTTGATCAGTAATGGCCTTAACATTGCTCGTTTCAATTTCATGTTCAGTTGAGCATCATTGATTCCTGAATGAAATTTAGCAAACTAATTTGACAGGTGCGTTCGGTTAAGGCATCATCCCCATAAACACTGCAAATATTTCTATGAGCTTCTGCAGCAAGCCTACTTTTTTAAAAATAATACAACAAAATATGTCGATAATGAATGATATTTTCTTCCATATTCACAGTACAATAGCAAATACGATACTAAGCTAGTTTCAACAAGAGTTAACAGATATAGTTGTTGACATATTACAAACAGGATAAACAATCCAACTTAGGTATTAATTCATCAGATAACAAATACGTCATAGTGACATAAAAATAAACGGAAAAACCAAAAGGACTTATTTGCCAACCCAATATATTGACATACAGAAGTTTGACTGTAATTTATATGGTTAATAAAATATACTTACACTGCTATAGTAGATCTTGAATTTTTTCAGAAGGACCAATCCACAAGAAAGGTTTATAATAGGTAAATCAAATTCGTTTCTCACTTCATTTAGAATATTAGGAAGAAATACCAACTTATGTTCCCAGTCACATACCTTTTCTTCTTCATTTATTTCTACCCCATAAGCGGACAACATTATCATCAAAACAAAATCTAGAGATCTGACATACCCAAGGACGTTTATGTCACGAAGCGGATCCCACTTTTCTTTAACCAAACTGACATTACTATTTTCTGGAATGTTTAGGTGGTGATTTAGTTTTCCATTAATGGCATCTCCGAATAAGCATATTTCTTCAATCTGTCTTTGTAACGTTTTAAATAAATTCGAATAGATGGAAGACAGTAAAGTATTGATGAACGTAAAACCCATGTTTTTTGTTTCGTCATTATTTATAAGAATAGTGAGGAGATGTATCACTGAGTAATGGATAAACTTTGAATCAAATTTCGTTTCTCTGAAACCAACCACATTATTATTACTTATTATTACAGACAATCCATAGCAAAAATATAACAGTATGGCAAAATATTATACATTATATATTACAATGATGAGTGCATACATGCTTCATAGCTTACTTTTGATATATTTGGAAGAAGGGAAAGAAAAAGGTATGATGGATAAAGGACATTTAAAACCTTACTAAATTTGAGCAAATGGCTGGATCGATCCACATAGAAGTATAATTGGGACATTAGTTAATATCCATGAATATTGAAACTTAGTGAAGTATTCGGGTGCTTCTCCCTTCTTCCCTTATTTCCCTGAGCGAAACTCTAAACTCTTCTGACCATACATTAATTTACCTGCTATGTGTTTACATGACTAACGTCTAGTTTCCGTCCGGGCTACTCCACTCAGTCTGCCCTCATCAAAATTTTCCAAGATCTTCATACAGCCGTGAACTAGCAGAAACTCACCATCCTTATTCTCTTTGACTTCTCCAAAGCCTTTGGGCTCAGTAGATCACAAAATTCTCCTAACCTAGCTTAAAAATATCTCTTTCTCAACTAGTAACCTTAATTGGTTCCAATCTTTCCTTACTGGCTGCTCTCAGTATGTTGTAGTCCTCCCCTCCCCTCCCCCCATCAGAATCTTAACCCTTGTCCAGAGGTGTCCCACAAGGCTCCTCCTTATTTTCCACCCTTTTTTCCATCTCCAGATTTACCTCTCTTTCAATCCGACTGAATCCTCTGATGTCATCCAAAAGTTACAGGAAGATATAAACGGAATTTGGGCCTGGGCAAACCACAATAGGATTACTCTAAACGCCAAGAAGACGAAAGCCATCCTGATCGGATCTCCCTCGCTCCTCAAATCCTTACCGACACTCCCAATCTTTTCCTGAGCAACTCACCTATTTCATTCCATATTTCCATAAAAAAACCTTAGTGTTACCTTTGATCAAACCCTCTCCTGGAAACCACGTATTTCCCAAATTTCCTGTCATAATGCCTCTACCCTGAAACAGTATAACCGTATCCGCTATCTCCATCCATATAAATCCCTGCTACTGCTGATTTCCTCTCTTGTGTTTCCCCTCTTTGACTATGACTGTCCAGTGTACGGCGGACTCTCGGGAGAATTCCAAGCCAAACTTATAACGCCTAATGAATTGCACAATACGTTTTGTTTTCGGAATCTCAAGAGATACGTATATAACCCAGCATTACACCAAGTTGAAGTGGCCGCCGTCTGTACTTCCTCGTTACCTTTCTTTACTAATCCACCAGAACTCAGCGACTTTCCTATATTTTTCGCAGCCTACAATTTAAATATTCCATTCAATCCCATCCCACTAGATACTTCTTATACTTCCGACCTCTATCCACCTACTCGCCGAACTGCTGTGTTTAACAAATCCTTTTTAATTCAAGCCATCTCCTTCTGGAATACCATTCCTCCAGATATTCGACATGCACAATCACTTTCCTCATTTAAATCTCTCCTTTTTAAGCACCTACTCCTTTCCCAACCTGATTGATCATGAAATGAAGATAACAGAACTTTTTAAGTTCCCCCAGAAATGATTTTGTTTACTTCTGTTATTTTTTTTCCCCATGTTATATATATATATATATATATATATATATATATATCTGTATGTTTTTAGTGTTTTTTCCTTTTTCCAATATTTCAATTTTAATGAGATTTGTAAATATTTAATTTAATGTATGGCCACACAGGCATTTTTTCTGTATCTATAATTTGACCTAAAGAGATAACAGTCCCAGGATAATAAAAAATATTTTCTGAGAAGGAGTTAGTCGAGGGTTCGGTCAAATAAATAAAAAAAAATTAAAATATATTAATTATTTTAATTTTTGCCGACGTTTCGACCCACTTTGCAGGTCGTCTTCAGGGCGTAGGATGTGGCACTGCGGGAGGCAGTTGAAACACTGGTTCTTTTTATTTATGATATTTATGATTTTTTTTATTTATTTGACCGCACCCTCGACTAACTCCTTCTCATATTATATCAACGGTCAACCATCTCTACATCAAAAAATATTTTCATTTCATACAATCTGAATATTGACTTGCATAGATCCATCGTGTTTCAATATCCATAGACATTAACTAACAACTCACTTATATTTTCATCATCGTTGTACAATCCCTATCAAGCACCACCCATCCCTACAATCCCCTTCGTAGGTTAAAGCGGCAGTGGCCACGAGACCTTTTGTAAATATGGATATTTTGGAGTTCTAGCAATGGCCAGATTCTCCACTCAAGTCATGAGTGTCTGTGGCTATAGCGCTCTTACTCATCCTCCGCTGGTTTAAAATACCAGTGAAGTGGCTGAGGGAGAAGTGTAGGGATCTCCTAAGCCTCCCTTTTCCCTCCACATGTGGAGGGGACAGGATTGGTTCGGAGATCACCTGGCAAATTGTAAATAATGTATATAGGTATGTTTTATATAAGGTGTTTGTTTTACTTTTATTTCTATTTTTATTTACTTATGTGTATATATATATTTTTTTTTTCTTTACTCTTTTGTTCTTTTTTTCTTATTCTTTTGTTATTACTTTATTTATTTATATTTTTGTATATACGGTATGAATGCAATCTCTGAACTCTATTATAAGTGTCCTTAAACTGTGACAAATTGTAATATTTCTGAATAAAGTGTTTAATAATAAAAAAAAAATATTTTCATGTAGATCATTTCTTCGTCCCTTAAGGCAGATAGGGATATTTGCCTAGTCTGAATTTTTTTTAACGTAAATATTTTTTTATATTATGGATATTTTTCTTCATATCAAATTATTTATTCTGCTTTAGGTAATTAATTTTAATTCAATTTTCATATTACATAAAACCGATTTTATTTATATTTTAATTAGATTGTGCCCATCATTAATTTTTTATTGCAGAGTGATGAATCTCAAAGGAAATAATAAACTTTAGAGATTACTGAACAAACTGTGAGTATGTTCAATAATGTATTTGATATAAGCTTCATATATATATATATATATATATATATATATATATATATATTTTTTTTTTTTTTTTTTTTTTTTTTTTTTTTTTTATGACAAGTATAGAAATCCACATTCATTAGTTTTACATTATGCAGGCAATGTAATTGACATGGCACACAAAATTGAGAGCCTACTCAGTACATGAAACAAAATTTGGGAAATAAAATATGCTGTAAAATAAATAAAATAGTATACTGACCTATTAGTTATAAAAGTGGTGAGTTGATCACACAACTTAAGCAAATGCTCATTTAATATGGTCTTATCAATTTCACTTTCGACTACATATTGCATTCCTTTTTCCCAAGTTTTAAAAACAACATTGCCATGACCTTCAATTATGTTAACAAATATAGGCTCAAGCATAGTTAATGTTATAGCTGCGTAACGTGCTTTTTTAACAGAAGCAATCTTATTTAACAGAGTATCAGCCATTTCAGTTGCGATTTTCAGATTACTTTCATTGTTAGAAGACAATTGTACTTTAATTATTTCTAATAATGAAATAACTGTGGGCACTCCAACAATAAACTCTAAAAATAAAACATTGTTTCGTTATAAATAAATAAAACATCGTATAAACTAACATTTTGTTTGTTATTTTTAAAAGAAAAAGAATTTTCGAAAATGGCTCCTAGAGCTGAAATGTTAAAAAATAAATTTTTTTAAATATTGTAAAAATGTTTTAAAACTGTAATAAAAGACGGTGATATCAAAAAAATGTTTTTATAATAAAATAATTAAATATAATAATTATTAAAAAATATGAATAACCTAAAAAAGGTTGTTTGTCATAAATATAAAGAGGGAAGACCCTATGACCCTTAGAAACATGTAATCTTAAAATTAAAGGAATTAAAGAACTCCTTAGAGGTTTACAGACAAAAACAAAACAATACTCTAATTGTAAATCTTGTAATTGAATTTAGGAAATATAATCAGTGCAAGGGCAAAAATTATTTTTTAAAATCAAGTTTACCAAGAAACTTAGCTCTAATAAACCCTCTGGTTAATACAGAGAAGTGCTTTAATCATTTCATAATTTCATCATTAATAAAATATTGTTGATAGAATTATAAACTATAAAACTAGACTTGAAGCAAAGTCATTGGTTGTTAAATAAAATAAAAGATAGATACTAAAGGGCAAAACAATGTATAATGGAGAACAATCAGAGATTGGAAAAGGAAATAGGGGAAAAATAAAAATTCATAAAATAAAAATAGAAAAGCCATATAATTGTTATGGTAAAAAAATATCATTAATTTCAAACATTATAATTTTTTGAAAAAATAAAACATTCCTATCTGTTAATAATATAGATAAGGAACAAAGATTAAAGATGGAATGTAGTAGTAATAATGAGTTCATAAATAAATAATAAAAGGATGTATGAAAAGGAATATATACAAATGTTCCAAAACTGGAAATTCCAAAATATGTAGTAAATTTATTAAGTTTGAGTCATAATGTAAATCTATTTTCAGTAGATTATAAAAAGGATATTATAAATATTATAATAGATATATAAAACACGATAAACAATTTTGAATATACTGAAAATCACAAAAATGTCATTAGAAATAATACAATCAGAAAAATAGGTAACTGGATGGACAGCAATAAAAATCAAAAATTAACCCCATTATAAAAATTATGGGTCAATGATTTAAACAAAACAATTAAATATACGAAAAAGCACCCTAATATATTTGTTATAAAATCTTATAAGAACAAATTGCAATTACGGATAGAAATTTTTATATCCGCAATATGAGTAATCTGGTTGAAAATGAAAAAAATTATAGAGAATTAAGACAAGACTCCTTACTAGAAATAATAAAAAAAAATCCTAAGAATATATTATTAAATTATATAAAACTAAAATATATAGATCTAAATACAAAAAATTTATTGATTGAAAAAAAGCCCAACATCTCCAAGGTTATATGGGTTAGTAAATAAACAAACCAGGAATTAATTTCAGATCGATAGTGAATGGTATTGATAACCCAACTTATAAATTTTCCAAGTTTTTTAAACTAAGTTTAGATATTTTAAATAATAATAACATATATGATTTTAAAAAAGCGTTTGAGGTAAAAGAAAGAATTAGAGAAATTAAATTAAAGGAAAATGAAAAATTAATAAGTTTTATGCGGAATCTTTGTTCACCGATGTACCAATAAAAAGTATAATTAGAATCCTAGAAGAAAACTGGAAAGAAATTGAACCATATACCAATATAAAAAATAAAAATACATATTGAGAGGGCATAAAATTATGTGTTGAAAATTTTTTTTTAAATTTAATAATAAAAAATATAAAAACGTAAAAGGAATGCAGATTGGAACAGTTCTCTCGATTAAACTATCAGATATTTTTTATGAATAAATTATTAACAGAAGTAATAAAGGATTCAAACATTAAACCGAAATTATGTCTAAAATAAGTATATGGCATATTATGTATAATTGGAAAAGATAAAATAGATGCTTTTTTTTAGAAATTATAGTATAGATGGGCTCTACAGTCCTTGAAGAACCATGGCCTCTGCTAACGTGTCTTCTTCCACATATCCCTGTCAGCAGCGAAGCGCCTCTACCGCTTTACACCCATCTCCTTCAAGTTACCTTCCACTTCATCCAACCATCTGAGCTAGGCTTTCCACACCTTTCACCTCCCGACATTCCATAGAGAAGTTTTCTCTGCATTCTTTTAGAGTCCATCTTTTCTACATGCCCCAACCATTGCAATATGTTGAGTTGAATGACTTTAACAATGTCATGTCCACCATATAGCTCTTTTAGTTCTAAGTTAGACCTAATTCTCCATTGAGCCTCCTCTATGATTGACTCATAAATTTTTTGGAAAACTTTTCTTTCCCATACATGGAGCATTCTTTTGCTTTCTTTAGTCATGGACCATGTCATGCTTCCATATGTCACAACAGGCCTAAGAATTGTTTTATTTATTATAAATTTTTGTCTTTCTTGACATATTTTTGCAGTTCAGCAACTTCTGTACACTGTTCAGACATCAATTTCCTGCAGCCTTATGGGCTTTGATATCTTTTCCTACTTGGTTCTTGGAGGTGATCATGCTACCAAGATACTTAAATTCGTCACAGCTCTTGAATCTTCAGTTCCCTATTCTCATTTCCTCTCTTGTCACATGGTCTGTTCTTGAGGTCCACATGTACATGCTCTTGTCTATATTAATTTCTACACCTAGTTCTCCAGCTTTGTTCAGGAATTCTTCAAGAGAGCCTGAAAGTGTTGGTACAGTCTGTGCTGTTATGAAAACATCTGCATATACTAAATTCTGTGTCATGCAATTATAAATTGTACCTCTCCCATTTATTTTTATTTTTCTTATGGCTGCTTCCAAAACCACGTTAAAAAGCACCGCAGACAGTGGATCTTCTCGTCTAAGACCTCTTTCAATTTTGAATTTTCGTGTGCCAATGACATCCTGACTAGCTTTATCAATTTCTTTGGAGTTCCTAGTTTCTCCAGCGGCTCTTTTGGTTTTTCCCTTTTTACTGAATCATATTATGCTTGTCTGAAGTTCATAAACAAATGATGTAATGTAACATCATACTGATGGGCTTTCTCCAGCATTTACCTAACTGAAAAAGTCTGGTCCGTAGTTGACGTACCCGGTCTGTATCAACAAATATGAATTTCATATTTAGCTAATATATATACTTCACAAAATCACCTACAGATGCTATAAAACTTTTGCAAACTTTAAATGCAACACATAACATTCTGCCCTCATGGCTATCTTGACAATGAACCCCCAATCGGACAAAGTACATTACCTAGGTCTAACATTGGACAGAAGGATATGGGCCCACACATCATTGCTAAACAAAAGACATTAAATCAACGATTTCTACTGTTATATTTTCTGCTTGGGCATCGCTCAAAGTTAGATCTAACACAAAAACTTAACAGATACACTTACTAAAAACAATAAACATAGCAATTTCTTTAAAAAAAACACATTCAGGAACTATAAAAAATACTTCAGGCCAAAACTTTGAGGATAATTACACAAGCACCTTGGTATGTTAGTAACCTAACTCTTCACAAAGATTTATGCCTGCAAACTGTCATGGAACGCACATGAACTTAATACAAAAGGTTTCACAAGATTTATGTTCACCGCAATAGACTCATACTAGACATGACCAATAAAAACATGCCCGATAACATCAATAGAAGGCTGAAAAGGAGTTGGACGAAAGATCTTGATTAACAAGTAATACGATCGAACATTATACTCTTGTCTACCATATCCTTAGTTTTACTTTATTTGCTTATTGTAATTGCATTCACTGGTTGCCAGTGAACACTGACAGTTGTGAATAAAAAATAAAGAGAAAAAAAAAGAGGAATATTTACCTCTATCAATATTTAAGTCAAAAAAGTGTTTCGCTATTCCAGAAATTACTTTATTTTCTTCATCACAAACTTCTTTATAAGTCTGACAGATCTCTTTTTTCATATCTTCAGATTGAAGCCACTGCTTCAATTTAACATTTTCGGTATTATATGCTACTCTTAAAGCATCCTTTAAACACTCTTTACATCTCTCCTAAAATTTAAATAGTTAATTAAAATTAATGTTAAAGATGAAACGTTGTTTAAATCACAAATAACAATATTGAGGAGATACAATAATTTATCATAATTAGAAATCTACATAAAATAGACAGGTATCTAACTAAAAATGTTCTGAAGAAGATTTTGTGTCGAGTATCTTTCATTAAGGACTTGTGATATACATTAAAACTCTAATGATCTGGACTTACTCGAAAGTTGGTATAATTCAAAATCAAAATTGAGTTATGAGCCATTTATTTAGAAAGTGGCCTAAGCCATTTGTCAATTAATTTTAATTGACCGTCGTTATATGAACAATTTCAATTTATCTATCAATAAAACATTTGAGGTTACTTATATTCTGAGTAAATACGATAATTTTGGACACGTTTGTTTTCAGAGTTAGTTCAATAATTGATCCGTTTACTTTGAAAGTGGCCTAAGTCCATTTATACTTAATTTTTATTGATAATTCCGAAGGTAGTGATGAAAGTAATTTTAATTAATTAGTATTTAACGACTTTACCTCAGTTTTAGGTTAAAAAATATGCAGTTTAACTAAAATTACGCAATATACATACTTACAGTTAAATTTTAATTGTAAGTATGTATAATGTGTAAGTTTAATACTTCCGCATATCTAATAACAATGGAGAAAAGATTGATGAAACATTTGTTTTCAAAATTTAAGGACATCCTGGACTTAGTATGATATATACCGGAACATCGTGATTTCTTCTATCTCTTTCACACACAGAAAATGTAGATGACCACTAAATTATTTTGTAGTTTCTGAAGATAAAAATTGTTTTGAATCGCATAAATTACGTTTTTGAAGTGTTGTTAAGATGTATAAAATAAATTGATTTTTTTTTCGATTTGAAGCACCTTAAGTTATGTTGAATATGTTCAGTAGGTTAAGAGAGAAATGTTTTGGGCAGCGGACCTCTTCTCCAGAAGAATTATTTGGTTTCTTAAAGGGTTTTAACTGGAAAGCCTTAAGCAATGATGTACAGCAGGCCACATTGCAAAGATCTCAATTAGTCAGATAGTAAACTATTGATACAATATCGTGTTTATTTATTGTAAGGTTTGTTTTATTTTTATATTGTATTTGATGATTATTATTATTGTTGAATTTAAATTTCTTATTTATTGGATTAGTGATGTATTAAAGTTTGTTTTTTAAAAACTCTATTTAAACAGATGAGACAGTGAAAAAGAAAATTGCTAGAATGGATGTATAAAACCATAATAATACTGTAGATATATTATTGCTCATTTATTTTAGTTACAAATGTGATTAATACGTATTATTAATTACACACAGACCTCGACAGATGGAATTTTCCATTGTCTATGTGTTGTTACTTGTATATATATATATATTTTACTTTGTGTAATTTTTTAAAAAGTTTAATAAACACGTTTTCATTCATTCCAGTTATGTTGAATGGACTTGGGTTTCTTCAAATTTTATAACAAATCTTCTTGTTAATTTTGAAAGTGGCCTAACTCCATTCTTGGTAAGAAAAAGCATATTATTCACTTAATACTTGCCATTATTTTAATAGGAACTACAAATTTAACTCCTTTAGATACACTTAAACGGTATTAGTATCTTGTACGTATATTTTTAATTGTATTGAAACGTAAACCCTTAAATATCTCAATTTAAGTATAAATAGACTTAGGACACTTTCAAAATAAACGGCTCATATATTCTTTGGAAAAAGAAGACTATAGTTAAATGTAAGGTTTATTGAGAAAAAAGGTCTGGATTAATCGAAATAAGTTTTAATACTTTAAGTTAATCTACTTCAAACCTCTCATAATCTAACAGTACAACTAACGAATCTATCAGCCTCCTTGTGAGTTAACAAACTTTTTCTTATACTGATTTGTATTGTTTTATATTTTCTATATATATGGTGTGAATGTGTTTATATATCAGTATAATTATTGTCCACCTGACAGATTATTATATTTCTAAATAAAATAAAAAAATAATAATTGTATTATTTCTGGTATTATTGATACTTAAAAAAATTAAATTTAATTCTTTTCAGAATGTATTAAAAATGAGCCATGAATTCACAAAGCCAAATACTTAGTCTGTGTCCTTTAGTATTTTATTGTTTTTTGTTTCTTTGCAAGCTGTTATTCATAATAATTGTGAATAAAGCAAAATGGAATGGTTGTTAATTATTCAATACAAAAATTTTAAGCTTACCAATATATTATTTATATTTTAGGACTATTTGTTATTCTCAAGGGACTTTGTCCTAGGATAAAGTTATTTTCCATTCTACTCTATTTTAATAAAATACTCATGAAAAATACCTGTGTCAATTCGGTCATCAATTGTGTCTGGTCATTAGTATCGAGGTATTCCAAACTACAAAAAATTATTCCTAAAAGATTTTCCATCGATATCTCACTATCCCTTAGCCATGAAAAAACTGAGGTACTCCATTTTGGTTCAAGAATTAAAATAAAACTGTTCAAATGAGCATTTAGTAATTCAATTATTTTATTCATCTGTGAAAGCATAAGAATTTGCATTTCCTTATTTTCTGTCTCCAGACTAAACTTATAATACTCCTTAAATAACTCTTTTGCAAAGACAAGCATATTGTCCTCGAGTTTTTTTTCAGTGTTATTTTTAATAAAATTTGTATCTTTCAGATTTTTCGATTCAATAACATTTCCATCGACTTTTGAATCTTCCACAAAAGACACCTATTTGGGACATTAAAAACAAACAATTAAACAGAATGAATAGAAAATCACTGATTGTCAGAAAAAAAAAAAATGGAATGCTTACCCTTAATTTTTTTTTTAACGGTGCATGCGGTGTATTCAGAATACTGATCACCATAAAATGAGATTGCAAAATGACAGAAAGTTGTTCTTTATAGGAACAATTTTTGAAACTAGTTACAGATAGAGACAGGAGATCTGTCCAAAATTTCTGAATGAGAATACCATAGAATTCTAGAGAATCTTCATTTTTGTGCCAGTATATAATCATGCGTGACAAGGATTTCACAAAAGCTTTCAGTTGATAACGATAAACTGTTTCGAGCATATATGTGGATAAAGCCTTCAGTAGCTGAAAAATAAGAAATTATAAATAATTAAATAATTAATTGAGGGTGCTAAGTAAAATATGATACAACCCTAAATTTCAAAACATTAGATTCTTAAATCATCCAACACTGACAAAGGTCAGATTCGTATAATTCATTCTCTGAAGAAAGGAAAATTCATGTCCCAACAAAAGATAAGCAACAATTTTAATTTTTTAAAAAGATTTTTTATCTCAAACATGACCCCTAATTAATCTTGAAATAAATTTAAATTTTGATAGAAGTTCATTTAAAATCATAAATCTGTAAAACACTATAAGAAAGCTGTTTTTTTTTTTTTTTTTTTTGGACTGTTACTGAGATTCTAATCATCTCTTTAAGATAGTTTTTAGCAATTATATTAAGAGAAAAATTTGAAGCTATTTGTGTACCAAAAATTTAGAAGCAGACTACCTCTATTTTATTTTTCACTTAGATATGAAATTTTTAATTATACAAAAAATTGAATGCTCATAAGATAGCTTTTAACTTAAGTTCAAACTTTTAATACAGTTTTTGAGACACTATACGAACATTCCACCAAAAAAATAAATTGTTTCATTTGACTTCACCTTCCAAAAATATTAACATAAATATTTTCCTAAAATCAGAGCTATTAGCGATTTCAAAGAAATTACTTACGTGCTGTTCAAGAAGAAATAGACAAAACTCCTTATCTTCTATATTTGTTTTAATGAGATACTGGATGCATTCGAGAAAAGATGAAGCAACTGCATCACTCTCACTTGGACTTTGAACGACTAATTGTAACTTCATCCTGTGACAATAATAGGAACAAAAAAAAAATTATTCCATAAACTTATTAAATAAAATTCAATCTACTTCATATTGAACAAAATAATGTTAGAAAATATAATTGGTAAATGGTTGACTATCGTGGATAATGAAGAGAAGAATAGTTGGGGTGGTCAGTCAAAAAAGAAGGGAAAAATAAATGATAATATTTATTTTTGCCTAATGTTAGAAAATGTTTCTTGTTCAAATTTAATCTATAGATTTTACTTGTAAATAAAAACAAATGATTAATCAGTTATTGATGTATCCAAATCAGTTGAAATAATGAATATTTTAATAAATTCAAAATTATTAACTTTCTTATTATACTTAGAGAATGGATTATAACTTAAAAATTATAAAGATTTTGGATCTTGATAATTCATAATTTAAAAATAAAAACCAGTAAAAAATAAATAAATAAAACCTAAAGTATGCCTCACTGGCGTCTACGGAGAAAAATGTTAAGTTGAAATAATAATGTGATGAATAAACTGTTTGAAATATTTTCAAGTGCTAATTAATGGACGAGTTCTCTGACTGATTCCAATATCAGTAGGTTAGCTTTCCTTGAATTACAATAATGAAGATTTTAAATTCCCGAGAAAGGATTTTATAAAATTAAACTAATCTTTGAAGAGAAGGGTGATTGGGGTGATCAGTCAAAATAAAAAATAGTAAAAATAAATAATTATATTAGCCGACGTTTCAGCCCGAAGTTCAGGCCTTCATCAGGGCTAAGACAAAACCAGATAACAATAGGTATGAGAAACTATAAACATTGAATAATAATGAATTAAAATCAAAAAGATGAAAGGTATAGACTAAAAAATGTAGGTTGAATAAACTTAAGTAAAATAAATGTATAAATAAATATAATTATTTATTTTTACTATATTTTATTTTGACCGATAATCCCAACCAACATTCTCTTCATAATGATGTAGAGATGGTTGACCGTTGATATAATATGAGAAGGAGTTTGTCGGGGGTGCGGTCAAATAAATACTAAAATAAAATAATTACTATATTTTAATTTAGTATTTATCTGACCGCACCCCTGACAAACAAAAACCTACTAGTAACACCTTGAAACTAAGCTGGAGGAGGAATTAAGGGATAGGAATGACACAATGGATGACAAGTGATCGGGAGTTTAAAGAGCACTGAAAACTACTGGAGAGGAAATCCTTGGATTGCAGACAAGACGCAGGAGGTCGCTTTGGTTTGATGATGCTTCGAGGCAACAAATAAGAAAAATGAAGCGTATAAGAAGGCTATCCAACGCCATACACGTCAAACACACTCACATCATTCTCTTCAATTATTCACTACAGGCAACCATCACTCCACAATAAAAAAACTAACTTTTATTAAATGAAACTAGCTAAGCAATGTATTTTCATAACTGATTCGATCATCAAACTTAAAATATGAATTTAAAAATAGTTGAAAAATTGGAAAAAATCAACTCTAAAAGCTAATATAATTAAAATATTATAAAATTGAGAAGAAATTAATCTAAAACTGCCATTTAAAGGAAATAATAATCTCGCAGAATATGTGAGGCACGATGATACATTTTTCAGATTTTCGTGAAAATATTTTTACTTAATAATTAAACAATACTTTTTTTTTTTATTAATTAAAAGGAAATAGATAAATCAGTAGGATAGATTTAATTAAAGAATAGTCAGTAAAAAGTTGATATAAAAACAATGAGTAAATATTTGAACATACCCAGCTTGAAAACTACCGAATATTTTTTCAAAGAATTGATGTTTATCGTTTATCACATCTTCAGGGATGCTATTAAGTAAAAGTAGAATATTCGGATAGATACAGGAAGCATTTCCTTGACCTCCGTGTTGCAATATGTTACAGAATTTCGGCAAAAAAAATTTATCTATATTAACATGAAGCCAAAAATCCTAAAAAAATCAAAATATTACTGAGGTTACACAACTTTTATCTAAAAATAATAGCAAAATAAGTATCTGCACCAGATAAAACAAAGGCAACATGGAAATAAATATAAATTATAAGGTCACGTTTTAAAAATAAATCCTTCTTCAAAATAATAGTAACTTAAAAATAATTTTAATACATGTATAGTCATGATAATAAAATAATAATAGATAATGATGATATAGTCTCATTAAAAAAGCCCTAGTAAAACACCTGAAGTTAAAACTGCTAAAGAATTTCATATAAAATGATCCAATTACCATTTTATATATATATATATATATATATATATATATTTACAACTTTTCCTTAATTGACCTTTGAGTATTAAATTCAAACCTAACTATTTAATTGGGAACAAGGTCACTCATTAATTATTTAATAAACTATTGAATGTTCATTTTCTCTATGTTTATTGACGTTTCGATCCCGGTATTTTCTTTTTATATGTCAACGATGGGATCCTCTTCAAAGCTAGAATTTTAAAAAATAGAGCTTCGATATCAGGCCAGGGCCAGGGACACACCGACAGTCTCAGCACCGTCCACTAGCACATATATTAAGCTACTTAACAGTAGCTTGATCCCATCGTTGACTTATAAAAAGAAAATACCAGGATCGAAACATCAATAAACATAGAGAAAATTAACATTCAATAGTTTATTAAATAATTAATAAGTGACCTTATTCCCAGTTAAATAGTTAGGTTTATATACATATATACATATACATATCTACATGAGTATAAATTTGCACTGTCACAAGATTGCAGTCTATTGGACTTTTTTTAGTACCTGTTGAAAGTGACATATTCTGTTGTACTCCAATTGTACCGAGTTGCCTGGACATAAAATTCTATTATACATATTTCAATATTGTTTGTTAGAACTCCACTTTATTTGAAATAATAAAACCACGCATTAGATCCGAACAGTCCTACTTAATTTTAAATTTACATTCAAGGTTTCAGCCCTTAGGGCATTTTCAAAGGAAGACACCATATTTTAAAATAAGAATAAAACCATATGGACTCAATAATTCTTGTCACAATACTTAATTATCAATTATTAGAAGTGGAGGTTTTAATAATAAATGATTAAGTATTGTAAAAAGGACAATTTTTATTATTTTATTCAAATATTAAAATAAGTTTTCTTCCCTTGAAAATGGCGTAAGGGCTGAAATGTTGAATGTAAAAATAAAGTAGGACTATTTGGATCAAACGTATGTTTTTATTATTACAAATAAAATTGTAATAAATTGCAGAGCAAATTGTTTATTTTGTTTTCATAGATATTCTCTCTATTAATAACAAAATTTGGTTAATGGAACTTCATAACTTTAAAAAGAATGTTTCTACTTTAAACATTGTAATTAATAACTACATATAATAAGTCTTCTTCTAGTATTGGCCATATCTGTAATATATTGTAGAAATGACTAAGTATTAACTTTGTTTTAGTCAAGTTTTAATGAAATATAAAGTAAGAGTGTGATAGTAATATATGCTCACAACTTTAACTAAAATAGTTACTTTAAAACTATCTAAATAATCAATAATTATGAATAATAATAATTATTATATAATAAATATCTGCATAATCTAAAGTTGTACCTTAATGTGAGTAAATGAGTGAAGAGCCGCTTCCCAAACAATAGATAATACAGCAGAATCGTAATCATCAATTCCTCCGATGATAGAATTAGCTACCTGTTTTTTCTCATTTTCCAAAAGGAAAACACAATTCTGGCAAAGGGAAGAGAGCAAAGTAAACCATGCTGAACGAATCTGAAATTTTCAGTATGTTTCATTTGGTATTCGAACATTACACAATTTCAATTCTGGAAGCACAATGACAGATTATGACAGTAATCTGATTAAATATATTTTAGCTAGTATAATATGGAAAACTTAAAAACTTACTGATCACTCTTTAAACAATATATTGAAATTATTTAATTTAGAAAGATTATAAAAAAAAAAAAGGCTCAAGTTTCATGATACAAACTTTTGAACTCGGCGAAATTCAGATATCAAGACCACAGGTGGGAAACTTTTCTGTCATTAGAAGCCAAATTTTGGTTGAGCAGTGATAATATATTTGTTTATATTTCATTGTGGATGTTATTATTTATTTTAGCATATTTACATATAAAAATTTCGATTTTCTGGTTTTTGTAAGTTATATAATTAAATATTTATTAATGGTTGCGTTTATGAATACCGAATGGAAACTCGCGCAGACCAGACTTACAACCATGGAGGTCGTAGGTTTTCCACGTATCATCAAGACAGTTAAAACAAATCGTTGAATATAAACACTATAAAATTATTTGCCTATTGCTTCATTTAATTTTATTGCCAAAATAAATAAATAAATAAGCCTTTCAGTTGACTGAAGGACTAACTACAATTTCAACATTATTCATTATTATGTTTAGTGATATTTCTAGTGGGAAAAAATTATCCCTTAATTCACAGTTCTATATTTCAACACTGCAATCACCTGCTCTGGAATCAACTTACTCACTGGTCTGTATAGATATTATATATTTTCCAACTAGAAATACCACTAAAATGACATTACTCAAAAATGTTAAAGTTTGAGTTAGTCATTCTGTCAACTGAAAAAAACTAAGTTGCCCTACAGTAAGGTTAACTTGATCATGTTTTTCAATTTTAAAACAACATACTTAGAATTTTATTAAAATATAGCTTTGAAATAAAAAATATATATTATTGAGACGAAATAAATGGGGTATTAAAAACATAAATAAATAAAATATTTCATTAAGTTTGAATAAAATAGATATATTTAAATAGAAAAATATATATAGTAATTTAGGTATACAATTTTAAAAAAAAATTAAATTCGGTAATGCTAAGTACATCACTAAAATATATTGCGCATATCAATTATTAGACATTACTATATTATACACTATGTATATACTATTTACTTATTAATAGATTTATATTTACTTACAGGTGCAGACTTAAATTTAGAAAACTTCCAAAACTTGGACGATGATACGATTTCTTGATTGATAGTTTTATAATTTTCGATTTGTTCTTCAGGAATTTTTGATAGATAAAGAGCATAGCCATTTAAACTGGAAACAATAATTCTCTCGTATTTTGCTTCCATTTCATCTTTGTTGAGACTGTGACAATAAAATAAATTATATTAATATTTGAAATAAATTTAAGTTATTGTAAAAAAATTAGCATATTACTTATCTATGGTCGACGATAACTAGGAAACTCGAAATTGAAGAGGAGATTAAGGTTATGCTGAAGGCAGGAAATGCTTGTTATTTATCTGTAATAAAATAACCCAGCTCGTGCCTCCTGTCCCAGAACTTAAAAATTATATTCTATAAAACCATTATCCTACCTATGGATCATTATGAATGTAAAACGTGGCCACTTACATTAAGGGATGAGCAACATCTTGAGGTTTTTGAAAATAAAGTATTGCATTGAATATTTATATATATATATATATATATATATATATATATATATATATATTATATATATAAGAAAGATGAGTTAACCGGAGAGTTCAGTCTTTTACCCAATGCAGAATTGTATCCGGTTCATATAATTGAGGTGGTTACATCACAGCAAATTAAATGGGCTAGTAAAATTGTTAGACTTAGTAACAAAAGAATTTTTAAAAGGTTAATATTAGCTGTTCCGACTGGTAAACATCTGAGGGATAGACCGAAGCGAAGGTGGGAAGATTGCGTTTAGGCCGATCTGAAGGGACTGGGTTTGGACGGCGACCAGTGGAGGGCTCACTCTATGCTTTTAGTGAGTAAATATTTATGAACATCAGAAATTTAGTGCAGTAACTTAGGTAAGTTATTTATTTGGGTCATTTAGACAGGTTTTATTTTTCAGATGATAAATCTTTTAGACATTATTATCGCTAAGTGGCTAACAGACTAAAAAGAGAAGATGTTAGCAAATGAGGTAACATTTTATTTTAATTAATTCAAAACTCCTATCAAATACAGGAATAATACTTCCGACCTAGTTACAATAGATAAGATACATATGAATGAGAAAAAGCTGCTATGGTCTTGCAATAGAATTTTATTTTTCTGTTGATCGTTAGATCAACTGGAAAAAAAAAAAATACAAATTATTCCTAAACAATTATTTCAGATTAAATAATTTACTTACTCTCCTTTTGAAAGTGACTGTGGTGTAAGATTTAAAACATTTTCTTTAATGTAATTTAATATTTCTCCTTGGCAGAAGGAAATGACTTCTATCATTTTTTGGGCAGAAAAAACTTCCTAAAAATAAATAACATAAAACAATATAATGCTTTGATCCGTAGATGAATTATTTAAAAATAAAATTTTTAATAATTTCTCTTCATGAACTAAAAATATTAATCTATTTTTTATGAAATAAAAAATATCAGCACTAATATGACATGTCCAGTGCTTAGTGTTTGTGTTGAAATTTTGTCAAATAAAAAACAAAACAAATTAGCTTATTTTATCAACCTCTTTCTCAACTCTTTTTTCAAGATAGTAGAATATCATGTAAAACACAATAATTAAAATTCTCTTTTTCCATAGACCTTTCAGTTAAAAGTTATTTGAGCGATTTGTCCTTTAGGTGTGAGCAGTGCCCTATTTATATTTCTTTCATAAGATTTCATATTACTTTTTCCTTAGTTCAAGCCATCAATAAGAGACTGTATCAGATTACCTAATATTTGGTTTGGTATGGAACAAAGGTATATGTTGATCTACCATTTTGAATTAACAAATTCAAATTAATTTTCAAGAAGTTGAATAACTATACAGAGTCCGTGGTACAGACCCCTTTTTATCGAATTATTAGCATCCGCCTAAAACTTCGTAAATAGTTTTATCTCTTCGTAACCTACAACTATTTTATTTACGAAAAATCTTGGAATTGGGGCGCTTTCAATCTAGATGAGGGCAAACTTTGTCTATTTAATTAGGTACTTAAAACTCGTACATACCCATTTGCTTTCTAATTGGTTCGTAAGATAATTTCATCACAAAATTGATAAAAAAGTGGCCTTCAAAAATATTGAGCCATTTGGCATAACATACACCCCCAAATTTTCAAAATAACAAGGTTATATAGGCCAAACTCCTCAATATTTTTGAAGGTCAATATTTTTCTCGACATTATGCTCAACTTATTTTACAATTAAAGTGGAAAGCAAATGGATATTTACGAGTTTTTAGTACCTCATTAAATAGAAAAAGTTTGTCCCCCTCCAGATTGAAAACGTCCCAATTCCAAGAGTTTTCATAAATAAAATAGTTGTAGGATACGATGAGATGAAACTATTTACGATGATTCAGGTGGATGTTAACAATTCGATAAAAAGGGGTGTTCCATGGACTAACACATTAAACTGAATTATAGGCTCTATTAATATTAGTAGAATATAAAAAACAAAAGACTACAATGACATTTTCAGGATTTCGATGTAAAAAAATCAATTTGTTTTAACTATAATATATTATTAAAAATTTCAATTTTAGCACGTATAAATCATCAAATGTATTACAGTTAAGCTTATAATAATCAATAAATATTTGGTTATAAAAGCCAAATTGATTTTTGTTCTCTTTCCTAAAGCCATTTATTAAGATTTATAATGATATACTAATGGATTTCACTTTAGTTGCACAAATGTGACATATAAACAACCTATAAGATAACTATTAGTTGGCGTCCTAGGCAAACACAAACTATGAATTATCTCATAGTCGGCAGACAACATGTTTACATTAATAAAATTTGTTATGTATGGAGATGACGAAAGCTGATCATTTCCAGGTAGATTATCATTTAAATTTTCATATTCTACAAAGTTTATAACATTTTGAAAATTTCATTTGATTTATTGGTAAAAGGAAACTGTTGGTTAAGGTTAAGGTGTTGGAGAATGGGACTAAAGCATAGAAGGATGTATCAAAATCAATGATTATGATTACAATAATTTTGATCATGTGTTTACAATTACAGTGATTTTGATGGTGTAATTAAGTAATCGTGTCATATTATTACTATAGTTATAGTCCTATTATATCAAGTATAAAATTGGTGTGGCGATTAAGTTTCATTTTCTGTTGTAATCATGTAATCGTTGATTTAGACCATCTATGGACTAAAGATACCAATTTGAGGAATTCATTGAAATTTAGAAAAAAAAGAGAGAAGAAAAAAAATGATGAAAAATATCCTTTAAGATAAACGACATTAAAATAAATTGCATTCCTTAAAAAAAAATAAGAATCAAGAGAATTTCAGGACAGTCAAATGCTTAACTTACATCTATCTTAATGGCTCTACAATCCTCAGTGGGTCGTGGCCTCCTCTTAACTCTTAACTTACACAGTAAACTAAATTAATTTATTAAAAATATTACTAGTTAGTAAAACTATTTTATATCACTAATATCTAACTGGAGGTTTACCTGAAAAGCATTCGATGCAATAGATGCAGCTGGAGCGTAAGTATCATACTGGGAAATAAACCAAAGTGGAGCGATTTGCTTCAAGTAAGGAGCTAAATTTCTTCCGACCGAGTTAACAATGAGACGATGAACTTCTTGTACAGCTTCACGAACTCTATGTTCAACATCAATTGCTAATATGCAATAGATTCGAGCCCATACAGGTAATACTTCTTTAATTACTTCAGGTGTAGATGCTTTACAGAGATCTTTCAATTCCTGCAAAGCCTGAAATACAAGATAATAATTGAACATGTTATTAAGGAACAATTAATAAAAATGATGAGCCAGAATTTAAAAAGTAATTTTTAGTAACAAGGTTTAATAGAGGGAGTGGGGTAGCTCAGTGATAGACTTCTAGTGCTCAAGGTTCCCAGGTTCAAATCTCAGCTGATGGCAGATGAATTATTTATTCTGTTTCATCGGATGTGGATCCACTCTGAGCTCAGGAGAACCCTCGTGGGACACACCCAGCCTCAATAAAGTGGGTACCCATATCTTATCTAATTAAAACAGACTTAAAACGTTGTTGAGACATTCCTTTAAATGTTGTAAATCAATGCTATAATAAGATATTTTTTTTTAATTTATAAATATGTGGGAAATGATACTTTGGATATACTAGAGAATTTTACTGAAAAGTGTTCACAGGAATATAATCACATGAAAAAGCTTGTTGAGAAAGTAACCACTGGAAGCAATTTCCCCATTTAAAGATAGTTTTCTCTGACCAATATGCCGGGGGAAACAAATATTAAAAATGTATAATTTATAATTAAATTTATTTATTATACATGAAAGAAAATTGACTACAAAGTTATTTGAGTAAAAAAAAAAATTTAAAAAATCAGTCTTTTAAATAGCAAATATAAAGTTTAGAAGAAGCATTTTCTAAGCTTGATTAGGATTTTGTATTTTCGAAAACTAAACTTTTATTCATTTATTTTTATAGCTTTTATTTTATTTTCATAAACTGAGAGGATGTTTAAGTTGATGCTTGACGTGTAAAGCTCTGATTTTCTCCATCATAAAATAAAGTGAAATGAGGAGGATTCTAACATTAATGTAGTTTCTGATAAATAATTTGGTTTCTTCATTGCAATAAACAGCATAATAATAATCCACATATACATAGACACCAACTGTGCAATTTATGGTTAAGAAATACTCTTTTAAGGAGCACCATAGATCGAACGAATGAGTGCTTGCCAGCCACATCTTGACCCAAATGAATATATTACAAATAGTAAATAGTATTGGTATGTTTTTCTTTTCAAAATAGCACTTTTTCAAGTACATTTGGCTTAAATTATATTCATTACCCTTTTTTGACTTTAACATAACAGCCAGTGGTGTTATTGACAGTCAAAGGTGGATGGATATAGTAAATGTCATCGTTTATAACAACAAAGTTTACCCCTTCATGTAACTATAAACGATATCCACTGTATATTTATTTCCAATTTGAAAAAAATATTTTCGTACTAAAAAAATTCCCTGACTAACAATTTTGGTACTTCTTGTCTAGGGGGCCGTTTTGAAACATCACTTCTTATCTATCTTATCTAACGTCAGGTCACATAACCTCCCTCTTCTTATCCCGCCAAACTTTTGAGTTATTGTATTGTTTAGTTTTCAGTTATTCCCTTATTACGTTCACTTATTAAATTCTTTACTTTTGGTCCGTTTGTTTTTATTTTTCATTATTTTTAGTTTTGGCCCGTTTGTGTTTATTTTACATTTTTTTTTAGTTTATGGCCCCTTGGAGTTTATTTTTCATTTTTTTTTCCATTTATTTTCGTCATATTATGGATCTTCTTAGAACCTGGCAAAGTGGTTGAAGTAGACGAGTCTTTTTCTAAACGAAAAAATCATGTGAGGAGTGTTTTACCTCAGCAGTGGATGTTTGGTGGAGTTTGCCGAGAAACAGATGAATGTTTTATCGTCAAAATAATTGACAGAAAGGCAACAACCTTATTACAAGCAATTAAAGAAATATAGAAGAGGGAACAACCATTTATTCGGACTGTTGGAAAGGATACAACACCCGACAACTAAACAAAGCAAACTATGATCATTTCCAAGTGAATCACCGGTATAATTTTGTCGATCCATCAACTGGGGTTCATACTCAACACATAGAACGATTATGGGGCTCAGCGAAGTGGAGAAATAAAGTACATAGAGGAACTGCCAGGCAACACCTCGAATCATATTTGTGCGAATTTTTGTGGCGGCAGGCTCACAGAGAAGAGGACCCGTTTCTTGCTATTTTAAATAGCATAAAACAATTTTGCCTTCCAAAATAAATAAGACAAAAGGAAGTGAATAATTAACTGAAAATAATTTGCACATATATTGTTTATAGTGTTGATATTTTTTCTTTTCTACATAAATATGTTCTTTTCTATGTAGATATGTTCTTTTAAATGTATTTTTTATTATTTCATTTTGATGTTTTATATGTACATATCTTCTTAAAGTGTTATTTTTTGTTATTGCATTTGTTTTTGTATCTGTTAACACTTTCAATAATACGAATTTAATACAATAATACGAAGATATGAAGTAGGAGACGGCTTATCACTGCGTTATGGGAGTTATCAGTGTTCAGGTAAATATTGGCAGATAGCAGTCAGGAGCGGCCCCCTAGACAAGAAGTACCACAATTTTTACCTGTTTTGAAAATTCCCTGACTTTTCCCATTTTTTCAGGTCGATTGCCACCCTGGTTTAACTTCTAAGCAGGGAAGATGTCAATTTTTATTTTTCCCGATACCCCTACCTCCTAGGGAAGTTGTCAACTGAGCATCTAATAGCAACTCACATCACTTGTAAATGAGCGATTTGTGGGGACCATGAATTGATAATCTGGAATGTTACCATATTGTCCCTAGAGACTTCTGAATACTGTACTATTATAATCTAGTAGGAAATAATTGAGATAGTAAGAATAACTTTCAGCATATGTTTTCTTTTACTTTTAGAAGTACTGTAATAACCACAACATGCAAATAAATAGTGAGGTTTAAATTTATATATATCAGCGAAACAAAAAAATAAATCAATTGAACTTACCTTAAAACGAGTTGTCGCATCCTTCTTGTTGATTTTTTTGAAAACTACTTGGAAATTTGGATCAACGTTTGGGCAAAACATTTCAATTGAAAGTAATGACATACTAGGCATTTGTGTCGAAGAGGAGGCCAAGTGTGGTTCACTTAATGTAGAAAAAGATGAAAACTGAAAACCTTTGTTGTCCACAAGTTCTGCTATTCTGCCACTGTTAGACGGCTAAATTAAAAAAACACAGTTAAAAATATATCAAGTCTATATACAACAATAAATAATAGCAATACTACCTTCATATTGTTTTTAGTCCTTTGAGACTGTCCTTTGCGTTTATGACCACCCATTGTGCTGTTTTATTAATTAATCGTTAAATAGTTATGAATTGTGTTAGTAATAATCAGTAATTTCTTAATCAGAATCCTCCATTTTCCAATTTCACGGAAAATTAAGGTAATATAACCTCCTATAAATAATTTACTGTTCCAAAGAGCTTAGAACTTTTCCATAATAAATTTTACATTTTACATCTACAAAACTTTTCAAAGTGTCGTGGATTATGTGTAGATTAGATTATCTCAGTTCATGATTATCTTTATATGTAATATAACGATAGTTTTTTGCTGTAACGATCCATTTTCCGACTCTTAGGAGCGATGGATTTTGATGAACGAGATATCTAACGAAAAGGCGTTAAATGAAGCAGTGACGAATTACAGTAACATCTATCTGAAATTTCAGGGAAAAAGTTTGAATGAAAAGAAATTTTATTTGCGGATAACTTAAAAATGATACATTTTTTTTCTTGATTACACCAATGGTTATTTGAAAATTTACTAAATTCCCTAAATAAAAAATCGTGGAAATTGTATAAAAATTTGTACCAACCCAAGGAACAAAGTCGGCTCAAATATTTTTTTAAGGAGATACAGAGTTGAGTTTTGTATTTCGCATCTCGATTTTTTTTCCAAAATCACAAAAAGTTTGTTAATGTCAACATGCTTCCACCTGTCCATACGAACTTTAGCACACAAAGTGTCACAAACCAGACCACTCTAAATATTTCACAACTTGAGATATGAAACAAAAACGTGTTAGGAGTTTATCAAAAAGTTACTTATGGGGATTTGAAGAGCAATAATTCAGCTTTCAAATTGTTATAGCACTGAATCAGGAAAAATGCCTGAGGAGTTATGAATGGTTTAGTAAACTGCAGGGGGAAAAATATAATGAAGAGTAAAGCAGTAGCTATGGCTGCTACCTCCGCAAACTATCAATCTATTATTGTTCTTTCACTAAACAATATAATCAGCGAATTATTCGCACAGGCCAACTAGTTTGAACTTAAACAGGTCTAAAGTATGAACAATGTGGAGTCAGTAGATGGAATGCCTAGTGATGAAATATTTATAATAAGACCGCCGATCTAGTGTCGATCATAAAGGACTACTAGTAGTTTATAACCCATGAAAATAGAGGTCCCCAGAAAAATAATTATAACACCAAAATCGGAAGACTGCAATTTAACTGACATTCGTGCGTGTTGGAACATGGTAATATTGATGCAAGACGAAAAAAGTTAACACTCGACCAAAGCAAGGTTTCCTGTGTTTTAATAATACAAGCATTTGATCGTCAGAAACTTAAGTTTGAGCAGAATTCACAACAGAGAAAAGTAGAAGTAGAAAAATCTCTAACGATTTTGATTAGACTCGTTATGTTAGTGTAGAATTACGTGTTCCTAAACATCAGCCAGGTCTTGATATTTAAATAATCTGACAGGTCTTAAGTTAGTTTCGAATTTTCAAAATGGTTCAAGGCTCATCACATCGAGATTTAGTGATTATTATTGCAGCTCTAGGCCTTCTTTCTCCACTCCTTAGAGCTATAACTCTCGATGTGAGACAAATTCCTACAACCTTACTCCCACGGCAGCTCGGTTCTTGAACCGCTATGATATCGTAGTGTTGGACGAGAGCTCGCAGCTCATCTGCTACAATATGCCGTCGCCCCATATTGAGCTGAATAATGGAGATCCTAGTCATACTGGGTTCTTCGCGCGATGTCTTGATGTGTGCTGTGCAGTTTCGGTCTCCCACCTTGTGTTTGGTCAGGTTTGATGGAGCTCCTTTGCGAGAAAAATTTGCAAAAGTTCCTTCTTCCCTGGGCACACTTTTGCTATGCGGCCAGGCCACTAGCCGTGCACCATCTACAAATCTTGTTCCAGAGAGTACATGACGCTATGGTGGGTGTGCCCACACCCCAAGCATTTTGCGCAGGAAGATGCATCCACAAAATCCCTGAAGGTCATCGCCCACTATCCTCCATCGATGGTTCTAACTTCCAATAGGTGGAATCCGATGACTGGCTGGTCCTCTACAACCCAGTTCCTTGTTAAGTAGCCTCTGGCCTCCAATGAAAAACGGGCTTGGAAGCGCTCTTTGATGTTCAATTGGGGAGCTGACTTCTCAGCTATTATTCCCCAGATATATCATTCAAGGTCAGTACCTCTCCATGAATGGGGAAACCCTTTCACTTCTAGTCTGGGCCTTCTTTTCAAGGTCATTCTGGCTTCGATACCCTTATCCTTGAGGCCTGTCCATTGAATCATCTTCGATGCTTGGGCATCATTTTAAACTTTGATGAGGACGCCTCTAGCCTTGGTGGCCCTCACAACCTTAGCATTTACACCTAGCTCCTCTGGAGGGGGTAGGTTTTTTTTTACAACTTCCAAAGCCCTCTTCCCTTCCCCACCTATGGTTATAAAGGTATGTTTAGGAGCATCTTCAGAAGGCTTTTGGGGAAGAGACTTCACATCAGCCAGTATTCCCTTTTTTCTTTTGCCTTTCAGCTAAATGAGTCTGGTCAGTTTCGGTCTGTGATTTTATGGACGGAATCTTTATTGGGACACATTTAATCATCTTGCTAATGATAAAATAATACAAGTAATTATAGCACTAGAGTGCATTCAAATTTTGAAAACTTAAGGGGAATGACAATTGAATATGTGTATAAAGCAAAAGTTCTGCCTGCTGTGAAACAGAGAAAACACTCAGGTTAAGATGAAATAATGTCTAAATTCCTTATTAAAATGGAGGATAAAGCTAAACAAATATATTTGATCTTCAATCGAGTATGACTATTTCACTTCTTAACCAAATGGAGAAAACCCAAGGCAATCTTAATTCTTAAAAAAGAAAAACTGTCAAAGCTTCTGAAAATGATCATACGATTTCATAGACCAACACTTTCTATTAACTCTATGAAAGAATAATAGTTAAAATATTGTAGGAATACTTGGATAACAAGCTTAACTGGCTTTAAAGGAAATAAAAAAATCATTAAATAGGTTGCGGGCTTCTTTCAGGGAGTCTATCTATCATAAACAAAGAACAAAAAATATAGGCTGTCTTTTCCAGTCTAGGTATCCCATTAAAGAAACCTATATACAGTTTATAAATGTTGATTTTAACACTTGCCATTAATGGCCTTCTATCCATCATGCCTCGGATCTCTGGTATCAAACTATACATTATAGTATCCTTCACAAACTTTTGTAAAGTTTCCAAATATGTTTGTTCAATGTATGGAGCAGTTCACTTGTTTTTCATTCAGTTTACAACAGATCATTGCATGAACAACTTCTAATCAAGTCATACACTTTCTTCAAGTAAGAACAAGTACAAGAAATGTACTTTCTTCATTTTTTATTAAAGTGTTCACAATGCTCATTACATTGATTTGAGAATGTTTAATTGTATTCAATTATCACTTCAGCTAATTATTTAAACTCAGGAAGCATCTTGGGAGTTAGGCTTAAATATTTATGTTTATTACGAGTACAGTAAATGAAAGGTAAGGGGATTTTAAAACAGGCTGTATTAATGAATAAGACAGTGTTTAATGTGTCATGATCATAGTGTGTTCATAAAACATTTATTTCTCGTGAATACAAATATATTAATTAAAAATATATACCCATATATATCTTTTAAATTACTTAATACTTCTCCAGTGCGAGAGAATCAGTTATCCAATTAAATTGTAGCTGTTGAAAATAATTATTCATTGCAGGTGATCACTGTCCGTAAGCTGAAAACAAATTGTTATTCTTATTAAAATTATGGAAGATTTATAAAATGAATTTTTAAGGATTATTATGCTTAAAATTAGGTACCATTCCCCAGAATGTAGCAGATCGAAGCCTTCGTTTATCTTTTCAAATGGAAGTTGATGAGTGACAAATTTATCAAGAGGCAGTGTATTGTTCATGTATTCTTCAACTAGTTTTGGAACGCTATCACGGCTTTTCCAACCTGTAAAAGGAAATAAATATAATTGTGGGTAAATGGTTGACTATAGTGAATAATGAAGAGAAGAATAGTTTAGGTGATCAGTCAAATAAGAAGGCAAAAATAAATGATAATATTTATTTTGACTGATGATAATATTTGAGAAGGAGTTAATCGGGAAGTGCGGTAAAATAAATAATAAATTAAACAGATAGTAATTATTTAATTTTTGCCGGATTATCTGTTTGATTTAGTATTTATTTGACCGCACCCCCAGATTAACTCCTTCTCATAATATATCAACGGTCAACCATCTCTACATCATGATGATAATATTAATTTTGATTTAATATTATTTATTTATAAAATAAATATTATCATTTATTTTTGCCTTCTTATTTGATTGATCACCCCAACTACTATTCTCTTCGAAATAAATATATGTTGAGACTTTAAAATCGAATATATATATATATGTCAAATTTCTTCAAGTAGAAAGATCTGTTATATCATTATCTAAAGCAAAATGGCACATAAACATATATATTATTGTTAATTTTTTTTCTTTGATCCTAACAAAAAGAAATTCTTAAACACGAAAAATTGAACTGTAACTATTCTTATTACATATATTATGTCAGTTATGAGGAATAGTCATTGTTTATTTTACATCTTAAATAGAAGCTTCAAGTTCAATATCATAATTATATAAATCAATTAAGTAAAATATTATAACATTACCTCCGAAAGCACATCCTTTCCAAGTTCTGCCAGTTACAAGTTGAAAAGGCCGAGTTGAAATTTCTTTTCCAGATGCTGCAACTCCAATTATAACTGACACACCCCAACCTTTATGGCTTGCTTCTAAGGCCGTCCTCTGAACAAGAAACATTTCAATTTTTATTTTATACAGCTAAACGTTTATAATTGGATCTGCTACATTTTTCTCAAGTATATATATATTTAATGAAAATATAAGCAATATCAATATATAATTTTATTGGAACATAAGTTTGTAAATCTTTTCTTAATCCGTTTATACAATAACCACATCGATGGTTTACTTCTAAAACCTTCTAAATCCACTTTACTAAGATACTAAGTCACTTATGCCCACTAATCTATTCTAATATTTATTATGTGGCATATTCATAAAAGAAGGTTTAGTATTTTAATCTTTTCTCTGATTGCTCATTTAATTGAAACAAATCATTATTTTTTATTACCATAATTCATCAACAATACTTAATTATTAAATAAAAATATCAATAATAGTTTTGGGACACTTACCATGATATTAACATTTCCAATACATTCAAATGTGTAATCACAGCCTCCATCGGTCATTTCAATGATCACATCCTTGAAATCTTTATCTTTGTAATCGAGTGGATTGATGAATTCTGTGCAACCAAACTCCAAAGCTGAAAAATATTAAAGTTATTTAATTAGTTTTAAACATCTTTCACATTTCCCCTGATAGAAAATTGTATATCTCTTTTTTATTTTTTACTTAAATACTATATAAAGAATATAAATAAAGTACTGAGTACCTTAAGTACCACCCATTTAATGAGTGCAGAGTGTACGATACTTTTTATTCTACTGAGACAGTAGAAACATCAAAAGTTTCTTTTTTAGGAAAACATCTTATCCACATAAGCGTTATAATTTTTTTCCTTCCTTTAGAAACATGTGCTGATATTGTTTGTATTTCTCATTCATTGCTGGGTTCTGCAGTTCTTAGAAAACTTTTTTTTTTGGATTTCATCTTATGCACCATTTCTGGCATCCCGAAGACGAGAAGGTGTGTTATAGAGGTACAACCAAACCTATTCTAACCAGAGTCGGAAGGTTGAGTTCTACTCTGTAAGTCTGCAACAAAATAAAAGTCAACTCTTCCCAGGCCGGATTTGAACCAGGTCCTTGGAGAACCATGGTATCTGTTAAAGTCTTCTTCCATATGTCTCTGTCAGCAGCAAAGCGACTCCACCTCTTTTCATCCATCTCCTTTAAATTTCCTTTCACATCGTCTAATCATCTGAACTGAGGCTTTCCCGTGTTCTTCTTCCATCCTCCGCCTTTCCATACAGCAGTTTTCTTGGCATTCTTAGAAATACAAATAGAAAAATTTTATTCTGGAACAAAGACCCTTTAGAATAACAAAAAGTACAAAATTAAAATAGGATCCATCCTCTCCGCATGCCTCAACCATTGCAGTCTATTGAGTTGAATGACTCTCACAATATGTTGTTCACCACATAGTCGCTTTAGTTGTAGAGTAGACCTAATTATCCATTGATTCTCCAGTTTTATAGGTCAATACATTTCATTTTTCAGGGTACTTTTCTTTCTCATAAGTGGATCATCCTTTTGTTTTCTTTAGTCGTGGACCATGTCACACATTCATATGTCACAATAGGGTAGACCTAATTATCCATTGACCCTCTAGTTTTATAGGTCAATACATTTCATTTTTCAGGGTACTTTTCTTTCTCATAAGTGGATCATCCTTTTGTTTTCTTTAGTCGTGGACCATGTCACACATCCATATGTCACAATAGGGTAAACCTAATTATCCATTGATCCTCCAGTTTTATAGGTCAATACATTTCATTTTTCAGGGTACTTTTCTTTCTCATAAGTGGATCATCCTTTTGTTTTCTTTAGTCGTGGACCATGTCACACATCCATATGTCACGATAGGGTAGACCTAATTATCCATTGACCCTCCAGTTTTATAGGTCAATACATTTCATTTTTCAGGGTACTTTTCTTTCTCATAAGTGGAGCATCCTTTTGTTTTCTTTAGTCGTGGACCATGTCACACATCCATATGTCACAATAGGGTAAACCTAACTATCCATTGATCCTCCAGTTTTATAGGTCAATACATTTCATTTTTCAGGGTACTTTTCTTTCTCATAAGTGTCGCATCCTTTTGTTTTCTTTAATCGTGGACCATGTCACACATCCATATGTCACAATAGGGTAAACCTAATTATCCATTGATCCTCCAGTTTTATAGGTCAATACATTTCATTTTTCAGGGTACTTTTCTTTCTCATAAGTGGAGCATCCTTTTGTTTTCTTTAGTCGTGGACCATGTCACACATCCATATGTCACAATAGGCCTCATAATCGTTTTATATACCATAGTTTTTACCTTTCAGGGCAGAATTTTTGCAATTTAGCTAGCTTCTGTAAACTGTGCATACATATCCCAATATACACATTTCCTGTGACTATATGGGCTTTAATATCTCTCACTATTTGGTTCTTGCAAGTGACTGTGTTACTAATCTAGGTACTTGACTTTTTCACAGCTCTCAAATCTCCGATTCCTTATCCTCATTTCCTTTCTTATTATTTGGTCAAGAGTAGTTTTAATATATTTATTAAAAATCAAATATTTTAGAAAAATAAATACAGAACAAACATTCAGTAAACCAAATAATATGAACTTATAGATTTACCATATTGTTTTTTATTGGGGTTTGTATCGACTCCAATTATTCTTGAAGCTTTGGCAGCTTTACAACCCATTGCGACTGCTAAACCAACAGCCCCAAGCCCCCAAATGGCAACTGTTGATCCTGGTTCCACATTAGCTGTGTTAAGTGCTGCACCATAACCAGTTGATACACCACAACCAAGTAAACAAATTTTATCCATTGGTGCTTTATCGTTTACCTAAAAAACATAGCTTATTTTATTATTTATAACAAGGACTTACAAAAATATATCATGAATATAACATAAATAAATTTGTTGAACAAGAACACAAAATGAACACTTGCTATAAATCATTAGGAGGGTAACTTATCTTTTAAAGAAATGAAAAATACCAAGTACTTAGTTCTGCCATAAAATAGTATTACAAAAGTTGAACATTGTTTACATCCTTAGATATCATTTAGATAATCCTTACCTCTATCAGGTTATTTTCTTTACATGTCAGAATAATAATTCCATTTAGTTTGTATTTTTCTTATGCTCAGATAACATGGAGTGGGATGATCGCCTTACACAAAGTTGGAAAATGTAGGTCAGAGATTTTCAACACTTTGAAACCTTTGGGTATATGTCGTATGTTCGTGTACCACACTATAAATAGATATAATGAAACCCTATCTGTATGTGACAGACCTCGACCATGCCATACCTGCACTGTGATAACGGCAAATGCAGTGAGAGCAGTGGCTGCTCGAATCAGAAGAGATCCCATTTGTAAAAAACAAATCATGTCTCAGGAATTGGGAATCTCTATCAGATCAATGTCTCACATATAAAAAGTGACCTTAGGATAGGTATATTTTGAAGAATGACAGGACAAAACCTAACCACTTCTCTAAAAAAGAAATAGAGTGGATAGATGCAAAGTGCTCTTTTGCCGTTACACCGATGGTCTTCATCGAAAGATTTTGTTTAGCGATGAGAAAATTTTTAGCAACAACAAAAACTTTTAAAACAATTGAAGAAAATTTTAATGATCGTGTGTACGAACACAGCTCTAAAAGCTCTATGCACACTAAAACCTTACTATCCTCATCCTTCTAGATTTTTATTAAGCGTTTGACACAGCTGACCATAACATCCTCCTTATTAAATTGCACAATCTTCCTCTATCCAACAGTGCCCTGTATTGGTTTAAATCCTTCCTTTCAAATCGGTCCCAGTATGTAGTCGTCTCAGCTCCAACTCCATCTAAGACCCTCCCCCTCTCCTGTGGTGTCCCTCAAGGTTCCTCTCTATCCCCTACTCTGTTTGCTATTTATATTAATGACCTTTCCCTCCTGATTCATCATTCCCCACTTTGACTATTGCTATACGCTATAAAGAGGGTGTCTCTAGAGATCTTGAGGTGAAACTAAAATGTTTTATAAATTGCTTTCTACGATTCATCTTTGGGATCCCAAGGGACACCTCTGTATCCCGTTTTTATGCAGAATTTAAGTGGCTTTAAGTATTTTCTGGCATCCTTCATCTTTCAACTCCTCCAATTCCACTGCCCTTCATACATCTCCGAGCTCCTTCAATCCAAATCCTCTGTTCGCTCCTGCAATACTCGTTCCCGATCTTCAGATTTATACACAAGGGCCAACCGAACCACTGCTTTCGACAGATTGTTCATTATCCGATCCTCATCCCTATGGAACTCCATCCCTTCCTACATCATCCGTCAATCCAATATCCTTCCTATCTTCAAATCTCACCTGCTTAATTATTTCTTATCCATCCAGTCCCCATAAAATTGTAAATAGATACTACTGTAAATATGAATATAAATTATCAGATCGTTTTTCATCATTTTTTCAATTTTTTATTATTAAATGATAAAAATTAGAAAGTAACTTATATTTTTTGTATTATGACAATTTAATTACTCTGTATTTTCATTTACGTATCTCTAAGGTTCCTTAGCCCACATTTCTATCTTTCTGTATTATTCTAAAGTGACTCGTCCCAGAATAAATAAATAATTATTATTAAATAAGTCCAGGAAGTCATTGGAAGAGTGGAAAGAGGTCATCACCCTTCCTTAGTGATAGTTTAGTGGAGAGTTTGCTTTAATGGCACCATAAAGCTCCATTTTTGTGAAAAAGGAGTTAAAACAGCCGGTAAAAACTATCAGGACGATATTTTGTAACCTGTTGTCAAGCCAATAAATGTTACTCTGTTTCCTGGAAGTCATTGGATTTTCCAGCAGGATTCTACTCCAGCTCACAAGACCAGGTCAACTCTGCAGTCGCTGCAAAAGAACATTCGAGACGTCATCTCTACCTCATACTGGCCCTCAAGAATAACAGGGAAAATACTATAAGAAACTATTATTAATAGCAGGGAATATCAGAAAATAGCAAGGAACTTCTAAAATACCAGGAAATAACAGCAGATAAAACACTAAAGTGAACCAAGGCTACCAGTGATTAACAATTAATGATCAAAACAATTAATGATGAAATGAAATTTTGTTTAAGAAAAGTTTCTTCTTAAAAAATTAAAAATTTCAATCTTAAAATAATATAATTACTAACCTTTGCAACAGAAATTTCGGCCACAACAGTGTACTCAGAAAAAGTTGAACAACCCATGAAATGGAATAATGTTTTTCCTTTACAAGTAAACCGGGAGGTACCATCAGGCATAAGTCCTTGCCCCTAAAAATTAGTAAAATGTTATTATTTGTGATAATCAGTGTAAATAATTGAATTTATTAACATTAAATATTTTAAAATAAAAAATTTAATCTGTAATAATATACTCTCTAGCGACGAAAGAATTCCTGTAAGGTTAATATTTTCTGTACCGTATGGTAAACGTTCGAGTGGTAGACTGAAGTGAAGGTGGGAAGATTGAGTTAAAGCTGATCTGAAGAGATTGGGTTTAGATGGAGAACGGTGGAGGGAGGTGTGTAATAAACGGTTGGTGCTGTCGGCATCAAACGCTTTTTGCTAAGCCTTTTATTATTATTATCATTATTAATATACTCTCAATGTCTTGAGTAACAATCATTTAGGAAACTAATTCCACTATCTATCTATTGATCACTATTAATGTTTTTTAAGGACCTTTTAAATTTTTTTATTTTTTTTTTAAGTTTTATGATTTTTTTATGCGTACAGAATAATAATTGTACACTGTTTTAGACAATAAAATAACCAACAATACCATTAAAAAGAGATATTATATTCACTAAACTTAAAATATGTTTTTTATTTATATGAATTTTATTTTCACTTGAGTTCTAAATACATTGAAACCAGCGGTTAAAACTTTTTTAAAAAGTTGCATTTTAACTGGTTCTGTGAAAATGTTTAGGAAAAAAGTTCAATTTCAATAGTTTCCGTGAAACTTTTTAGGAAAAAATTCTTAAAATAAAACTTTTAAAAAACTTATTTGTAGTAAAGTTCCAGGTTTATGGTAAAAGTTTAACTTTTATTTATTGAAGTTCTTAAAATAAGTTCCACTTTTCAATATTTTCAAATACTGAAATCACACTAGAAATTTTAGGTCATGGAAAGGAGAGGAAAAAAAAATTGATTTTATTTTTTATATTTGTAGAGCAAACTCAAGACAAGCAATTATATGATTTTTCAAGAACTTTTTCATAATAAAAATATTTTAATTTACAAAAATATTGAAAATACAAATCCTTTTAGAATATAAAATGATCATCAACATACCTGAGTAAGACGAATTTTACCACATAAATTGGTCTTCGGTGACTTACAGAATTTGCATTCCTTGCACTGAGGAGTATACAAAGGTATTACATGATCTCCTGCAAAATGATTAGAAATGTATTAGCAAAATCAAAATTATCTACTTGTATTTTAGAAACTTCGGTGATTACAGGCAATAAATTATTCTTTCCAATAATATTATTAGACTTTTTTTACCAATAACTATTCGTTATTAGATAATTTTATAGACGAGACTAGAACAATGTAAATTACTGATTAAACTTGAAATTTTGTTAATATAGTAGATAAAAATATGAAGGAAGGAGTAAAATCATATACTTTAATAAAAAATATAGGCATCTTACCAGGTTGTACAGTTGTCACTCCTTCACCTACACTTTCAACGATCCCAGCTCCTTCATGACCGAGAACACAAGGAAAAAGACCTTCAGGATCATGACCGCCTAGAGTATATGCATCTGTATGACATAGTGCTGTTTTTAAAATTTTAATTCGCACCTCAAATGCTTTCGGTGGATCAACGCTTATTTCTTCAATACTCAAGGGTGCTTTCTCAGACCAAGCAACAGCAGCGCGACATTTAATCACCTGAAACACAAATTAAGTAATTCAATTACAAATAACAACTAAAAACAAACGTAATAGTGTAGAGATGGTTGACCGTGATGATAATATGAGGAGTTGGTCGGTTAGTGCTGTCAAATGAATACTATACATCAAAAGAAATGAAATGGTCAAATGAATACTATAAATATATTATTATTAGGCATAAACAATAAAATACTACTTTGATATTTAGTATTCATTTGACTGCAACCCAGAACCAACTCCTCAAAAATAAACATATGTTAATAAATGAAAGGATTTATTAAAGGATAATAACAACTAAATAAATAGTATAATGAAAATTAAATACAGTATATTGAAGGGAAATCGGTTGGTTTGTTTGTCTTACGGCATCTATCATGAGAACAGCCCTGAAACTTGGACCAAAATAAAAATAAATATTATTTATTTCTTTTTTCTTTTTCCTTTGTTTGAACGAACATCGCAACCAACTTTTCTTCAATATATCTATTGCAGTCAATTATGAATCCCCTATCGTAAATAAAGCACAGTTATAATAAATTATATATTCTATGTTTGTCCTTTATAATTGTTTGATAGATATTTTCATTCACTGTCCTACTTATTTATTATGGTTTACTGTCTTGGTATTTTAAGTAATTAATTAATTAACAGTTAATAAAATATCTGTTTTAATTCTAAAATAAAAACAGTAGTTAATAAATTAACTGTTTCATTCCGTTGTTAAAATAGATAATTTATTAACTATTTTAACTAGTTCAAAAGAGATGAATAAAACAATCAAGCTCACAAGAAATGTGTCCCAATGCATAAAAAAGTATTAATGGTATATAATAAGTATTAGTAATGTGATGTCACATCACAAAACATTTACAGCCTTACACCAGACGGCGATGCCATTTTAATTATGGCAACTGATGACTGACTTTTGTTTTTAATTTTTCCAAAACAAATTATGAAAAAGACCAGTTGGGAGTTTGCCGAAGTCATAAATCGTGATCTAAAGAAAAGAAAGGTCATTTATACCTTGAACAAGGGATATTGGCCTACTGGAGAAGTTAGAGGGACATTTGTAAAGTGGTGCCCAATGTAATTGCTATTAGTTCCTAGAATCTCTTAGGTAGGACATAGGTCCAAATAAAACAAATATTTCACCTCCAAAAAAAAAACACCAACATGGTCACATATATCAGGACATTCCCATAGAATTATAATTCATTGAAATGTGACAATATTGCATCATACTTTAAGCTAACTTATCTTAATAAATAAGTGAAGAGATTTGCTGTAGTTCCACCAAATTTTAGAGAACAAATTAAATATTGTTCAAAGTTATTGTAAAAATTTATACAGCAAATAAGTTGTCATAAAGTTTCTGACAAGTCATTATCACCTAACAATGTTTATAAAGTAATATAATAGTCTCACACAGTAAAGAATGGAGAAGAAAATTACCTTATTAACAGTATCAGACATTTTTAATGATGATTAGATTTTTTATAGGGCTAAAAAAATTAAATGAATTAAAGCTGATCAATTCCTCTTTTAACACAGTAATAAGTGCTGACAAACGATTGATCAATGATGAAGCACGTCTATATAATTCGAAAACAGCTTACCGGGATAAGGATAAGAATAATTGATAACAATGGCAAAGAGGTTTTCAAATTAAATGTTTTTCTTTAATAAATTTGCAGTATTACTCTATGAATACTGCTTCCTGTTTTCCCTGATAATATGATTTTTTTTCTTTGCCGATCTTATCCTAATACAGTTCTTCTTATACTGTATTCCAAAAACTTCCTTCATCCTTAAAAATTTCTATTTTACAAATATTTTACTAGAGGATCTTCATCCCTCTGTCTTCAAATTCAGAACGAAAGGACTATGATCGGACATAATTCCTGTGAAGTTAACTAAACTATATATTCCTGCCCTAATACACATTTACAATTTTTCCTTACAAAGTTCCAGTTTTCCATCTGCTTGGAAAAAAATTATAGTTTGTCCTCTAAGCAAAATTTCGGTTTCTTATAAAATTTCCCATTTTAGACTTATCTCCATTTTCTCTAATCTTTCAAAAAGACTTGAAAGAGTAGTTCATTCATAGCTTAATACCTTACCGCAGCAAAAAGCTTTCCTCAATCCCTTCCACTCTGGTTTCTAATCCCAGTTCTCCACCCAATCGGCTTTGTTAAAAATTGCTTAAGTCTTTCAATATTCCACAGCCTAGCATAAAATGTCTATAATGGTTCTCTTTGATTTTTTCAAAGCCTTCTATTCAGTTAATCACGAAATCCTTCTTTCCAAAATCCAAAACCTCTCTGTATCAAAGAGTTGTATGCAGTGATTCCATTCCTTCTTCTATCACAGATCCCAAATAGTTATAATTCAAAATAAAACTCCTTCCTCCCCCATCTAACTAACTCGCAGTGATCCTCAGGAATCTCCGCTCTCACACACTCTTTTCTTACTTATAATAACGATTTGCCTGATTTCATGCACCATTCACATTACCACCTGTATGCGGACGACTTACAAATCTATCAGTCGTTTTATCCAACCGAAATACTTGAAGTTACCCAAAGGTTACAAGAAGATATAGAGATCATGCCCAATAAAACCCGTCAGCTTCTTGTTTCCTCTCTCATTTTCACCGAGTTCGATTATGGCTGTCTTATATGCGATAGGACTGTCTGGTGGGCTTAAGATCAGATTGAAGAGACTAATGAATTGTTTTATTAGATTCATCTTTGAACTCCCCAAGCTCTCCTACGTCTCCAGTTGGTATACCGAGTTGAAGTACTTCACGCCAGTTTTCCAAAGGCAATATTTCTTAGGTGTATTCCTTTTTCAAACCTTTACAACCAAAAAGACATCTCTCCTTCTTGATTTATTTATTCCTTATTCTTTTGTCCATTCGTTTAGCGCGAGATCCTAGCCCACAAATCTGTTTATTCCTTCTCAGAGAACTGTTCCTTTAAAAAAATTATTTGTCACATGAGCTACCTTGTTTTTGGAATTTCTTCCCTACATCCATACGAAAATTCTCTTTCTTAACCTCATTTAAACACCATATATTCTTCCATTTCCTCAGTAAGTAATCTTCCAGGTATATGCAAGACTACAATTTTTATATTTAAGAGCTGTCGTCCTCATTTCACTGTTGTCTAACGGATACTTATATGTTATTTATCTTTATTACAAATACAAATATGTGAGCATACTCTTATATATTTATCTATGATTTAGAGTGTTTACTTGTGCTTTGTTATTTTGATTTCAGGTTCGGATAAATATTTAACTTAATTGTTTGTCTTTTGAAGCCAAACAAACGTCACTTTTATGTTCATTATAATTATTCTTAAGAGACTTAAATGTCCCAGAATAATATTTACTTTTCTTTCTTTCATAGAGGGCGTTCAAAACTTGAGACACTATGTTGGTGTTTACATGGATGCCCAGGAGGTTTCCTCACGCAATGTGCGCCATTAAATTTTGAGGGGAACATTTTAACGGAGTTATGAATTTTTAGAAGAAACCGATTATCCTAGGGTTTCAATTTGGAGGAACTTCCAAACCAGGGAAGTTCACTGTAGCGTGACACTCTGGTCAGAATAGGTTTGGTTGTACCCCTTGAACGATCCCCTCTACGTATATCCAAAATGGCGAGATAGTTAAAAAAAACAACGTTATTACGAAAAGGAGACCAATTAAATTTCTTGAGAGGAGGGAGGAAGGGCATGTACCGTCGACTTCGGTGAGATGGGTTTTCCTCATGGTCTTTTTGAGCGTAACCAGAAATTCGGCAATTCCTGGTTCATGTGTGACAGTTGTTTCTTGCATAAACAGAATACATAATAGTACTGTATATGTATTGCAACCGTTTCTTATCTTTTGAAAATTAAAAATTTCTTGGCTTCGTTCAATATCCTTCATAATACATGGACGCACTAAAGGCTACTTGTACTTATTTTATTGGTTTCCCAAAATCCACATTATTTTTGTTTATTTGGAATTTTTAAATAGTATATATTTAGGATAAGTTCGTGACGCTTCATTGAGTTTTTAAGTGATTTATAATACTTATAATGGATTAATCCATCATCTTATGCAACTGGATAATGGTCTACTCTCATAGGCGACCTGCTAAGGTCTGGAGACTACTCGCAGACAAGAATCGTTTTCAAAGTATGGCCTTTTTTATTTTTTTTATAATGTCAGACCAACATGGACCAGCTTTCTCTGCCACAGCTGAGAATAGACAGATAGATTGACTTATATACGTGATCTTAGATTTCCCATCCACCTCAATGTAGCCGAGGATAGTATTAGTGATCTGATAGTGTACCTGAATTGCTTTGGATATCCTGTTTGATATCTCTAAGCGTCTATCTGGCCGCAGCTTATTATTACGATCCCTAAGAACCTACATTTCTACACTTTTACAATTTCAAGAACCTAAAAGAGTAATTCTTCTCGAGAGATATTCAGGAAATAGAAACTTTCAATAGAAGTTTGTGTGGTATAGTGTGAGATTTTATGATAGAATCGGCTGAATAATAAATTAGTTCGTCAGGAAAAAACATGATATGTAATACGATTTTGAGACGCCTTTCTAGGATATGGAGATTTCTTAAAGTATTTTCCAGCTCGACCAGAGGCTTGTGATAAGCAACTGTAAAAAAAAATTCCTTAGTCCGATGTAAAGAAGAGTGGGTGAGATTAGTTCATCAGATCAAAAAGTGCGCTAGAAACTCTCCTGGCTATACCTCTTCTTCTCATCAACTGTATGATTTCTTCCAAGTACCAGAGTGGCATCTTAAGTGATGCATCGGGATTTAGGAATAGGGAAAAGTTAGAGAAGACATTTCATATGACTCCGGGCTGGAACTAGTTTTTTCGCAAAGAGTGTTAAGCTCATTTTTACTACCCCTACTTTCATCTACCCCCGCTTTCCTAATAAAAGTCAAAATAGATCTAAATTGGGGGGCGGGGTGGCCGAGTGGGCTAATGCGTGTGCACAGCAACGCGCGTTGGCAACTTGATAAACGAATTTAGATGAAAAAATATAAGTTCAAATCCCGGTATCAGTAGGAATTTTAACTCGGCATAATTCCCTTGACTTCTCCTCAGGACCAGGAAAAACTCTTGTAGCCTAAAAGGCAAGGAAGGGGAGAAAAAAAAAAACGCGTTCATCTAAATGTACTGCCCCATAATTGTGTCCTCTTTGACCCTCCCTAGTTGGGGCCATGGTTTGATCCATCATACTTGTACAAAAAGAAAGTACTGCGATTGTTGTAGGTATTTAAAATTTTGAGACTTCCCAACCTCATTGTCTCTTGTTACTTCTAGTTTTGCCAAGTTGGAGATATTGTCCCAAATGTGATAAAATTAAACAACTTGTTTTAAATCCCAAAGATTGTAGCTTGATAATAGATCACATGCATATCTCAAAATTTTCCACTTTTACTTATTTTCTTTGGCCCCTATGATAGACTGATGAAGCAATATTTTCTTATAAATTAGTCGTTAAATTTTAAGGAATCCATTTTAGATTTATAAAATGACAAAAGTTGATAAATCATTAATAACATCGAAGAAATTTGGATTATTATGATCAGAAGCATGGTTTTATATGAAATTTATTTAAAATATCAAATCTCGACAATTTGGTGTCGGTGGCTCTGAACTAAAGTTTTGGTCAACAATCCCCTTAGTAAAAGTTCCTCCCATAATACCATTTATATTATCAATAAACTATAACAAACATATAGGATATAAATATTTTACGAAATTAAGAATATTATTTCAAGCTATCACCATCACTAAGCATTTGTAATTAAATAAATTAGAATATTTATTTAAGAGATGTTACTTTAAAGTTTAAGTAAAATAAATTTGTCAGGTATTAATTATCTTTTGAATATATTTTACAAGCAAAATCTAAATTAATTACTGCACTAATGAAATTGTTTCTGGATTAATTTTAGATGAAATAGGTTTTTTTAAATTTAAAATATAGATATAAGTAATAACTAAATAGATATAAGTAATAACTAAATTTTACCAATCCCTGGTTGGACTATTAATTTTATACTTTAATAGGTTCAAATTACTTAAGAATTTGAATTATTTAAAAATAATTCTTAATTGATACTTGTTATAAATACTGTGTAAGGGCTAAAATCACCAGTAAGAGGTTGAGGAGCCCCCCATTGTTATAAATAAATAAAATAAAATTGATACTTGTATTGTGTTACATCATATTTTATTAAACTTTATTTAATTTACCTTGTTTGATACAAATTCTATCCATTAAGAAACTTATCTTAATTTAATTTATTTTAGCATTATAAATTATATGGTAAATATTCGAGTAAAATACTAAAGAAATGAATTAGAATTGTTGAAATTCATTATTATTAGTAAGTTTGTAGTTATAAACATTATTTATGACTTATTAATTAAAAAGGAGACCTACAAATTGAAAAGGGTCTCTGAATGAAAACATTAACATAAATGTTTATTATGCTATGGATATTATTTTAAATCAGTATTTATAACAATCGCTTTTAGAAATTAATAAATCATTGGTAATATATAGGGACAGAGTGAGACTATACATTATAAAGTGTTAAGTTTCACCTAGAATTAGGTTTTTCCCTCTATTATTAAACTTTGTTTTCTCCAGTGAATAGGGTAACCGAACAATTAAATTCAACTTTGGTGGTTATGAAAAAATATTTTTAAAATTTCTTAAACCTTAGAGGACTAAATGAGCCAGAATAAAATTTACTTTTCTTCTTCTTTATACAATTAAATTAGTTCACAAGAACTAAAATTATGAGAATATATAAACAGGATTAGCAGTGTAGATAGGTTTTAAACAATGATTGATTGTCATCCTCATAATTTTAGGAAAACTATCTACAAAAATATCCCCCTCTAAAGAATAAAACTATGTAAATAAAATCGCTAGCAGTATTATGAGGCAAAATAGCACTATACACATTAAATGTTAAGTCCTTAGTTGGATTAGGTTTTTTTTCATTCATTTATTATTAAACTTTATCTTATCCTTCTCAAAATATATAACTATCCTATGAATAATATAAACATTTACCTAATGTTCGAATCAATTATGTATTTCTATGTCTGGAAATTAATTGTTTTTAGTTTTGTTTGTCAATTATATATTTAAAATTCTAAGCTCGGTGAGAGGTGTTATGCAGTACGTCTATATATTAAATAAATAACACAAATTTATGACAATATCAAACTTAATCCACAAATCCAATTTAAATTTTACAATTTAACACAATAAATTAAATTATTTGGCAATGAAAATCTTTGTTTAATGAAATAAAAGCATGACAACGCTTACAGCATTGTGGAAATTAATATTGGCATCAACGGAGTATCTAGAAAAATGTTGAAAATTTTAACTAGACAGTCAAGTAGTGGCAACACTGTCGAGAAAATTATGTTGTTGATGGGTACTAGTGTAGATAGGGGTGGAAAGATTGCTTCTTTTCAGCTAGAAATGTAAGTCAAAAATCTTTTTGATACACAGTCTGCACGTTCCGTCTGACATCTTTATAAAACTGGTAGAACTTGAATTTCATTGCGCACAAATGAAGTGCGCGAAGGCATAAAGTGTTGTATGCGCAAACTCTAACAACATGGCGACCCATATATATGGCCTTTGGCTGGGACTAAAATGTGTTATCAATCGATAAACATGGGTGACTTGAGAAGAAAGGAAGTATGCCTACTTATATTACGGGACTCGGGTGGTTGAGTTGTTATTTGTTTGAATAAAGGGTTGTTACTATACCTCGTTGTTTTCTGGTGTACTTTAATGAATCCCTTTTAAATTAAGAGCTCACACGCAGGTGCGTACGCAGTCGTACACTATCTTAGGAATTATCTTGCTTCTTGTAGTACCATAGCTGTGTTAAAAATTGTTTGGAGTAACCTGCATGAGTTCAACCAGGGTTATACTCTGTTGATGTCCTCTCTTGACAACGTTAAGTTAAAATATATTGTAGTTTTCCAAGGTTTTCATGGCCAAAATTAAAATTAAATTAAAAATATGTTTTGTCTTAACCAAGTTTTTTTGCTTGATTTAAATTAGTTTTTATAGGCTGTTTGTTTCTCATTTATTTATGTATATATATTGATTGTAACTTGAAGCATCATTCATGTATATGAGGGGTTTAGGATGGAAGGGAGTGGAGGCGAAGGAGATCTCTCTGATTATGGAGATTGTGGCGAAGAAACTGGTGGTGAAGAGGATCTTATGTCCGTTGCCCTCCACAACTCTGAAATTACTGCCCAGTTAGCTGCTGCAGGTATGTTTTTATTTATATTTTTGTAGCTGTAATATACCAAAAATTGATGTTTTAAATGTTAGTTGTTTAGTGTTAATATTTCTCACATCATAGAACATAAAACGTTCTACGACAATATATGGAGATTATTAGTTTCCATTAATTATATCACAGGCTTAAGAATTTTATTTTATTTACATAATAAAACAGCAATCTTTAGTTTCTGAAATTGTTTTCAATTTCCAGTGTTTTATAGTGGCTTTTCTTAATGATTCTTGTCGCATGAAATTTGCTATGAACTCGTTGATATTAAAGTATTTTATTGGTTTGTATTGATTAAAGTGACACAACTTATTCAATAATAAAACTGTAAAATTTAGTTATTTTCATCTTTTGTTGACTATTATATTCAAATTATGGTAGTTATTAGTTTTTATCTATTTAAGTATCTCTTTTCATTTGCTACTTAACTTTTATTTACATGAGGTGATTGAATAGAAAAAAGCCTTGTTCAAATAATGAAATGTCAGTATTGAAATATTTTATTTAAACTACTTTTTCTTAATTTAAATATGTATATATATATTTATTAGTGATATTAAGTGCATAATTTTTACTTCCGGAAATAAATATCAAACTCTGATATTAAAAGAATACCATTTGACAGGATAGGTCATTTTATTTGTTTTTTACAAGTAAATGCTTTAAATGAAAATATTTACATTTTATTACTTGGCTTATGAATTTCTTATTTTAAAACAATTAAATATTTTTCTGATGAAATGTTTTGCTGTTGAATTAGTGACTTCATATCTTTTTCTTAGCCATGGATTATATTTTACTTTTATTATTGATTTTTATGCCAAATTGACTTTAGGAACATTTTTTTGTCCAAGCTAAGTGATTTGATATTTTGAGTAAAAAGTATTTGGTTATTAAAAGCATTTGTTTTTGATCAATACTTTGCACAATTAATAAAATAAGTTAATATTATAAGATGATGATATATATTTGGAAATATATTACTTAAATTACTTTTGTAAAACTGTATTGACGGTTATCGGGGCTGAGGGTAGTGAAAGAAGGGGCAGAAATTTAAGCTTGGTTTTTTTGTAAAAAATTATAAAAATTGGTTCCATTCCTGTTATGATTTGTATGAGATTATATGAATTATACCTCTTCCATACTTTTCATGCTATCTTCTGTTAGTCCGAAGGAAAATTTTTGTAAACTACAGAAACTTAACAGTTTCATTTGTATTTTTCTTTAAATTTGATTTTATTATTTCACAAATTACCTATAATTCACTTCTGGCTATTATATTATTGTTTTGTTTATTAGAGACGTTCTTAAATGAATAAAAACTTTTGTTTTTGTCAGGAAAATGTTTTTTAAATAAAAAGTAGTAATATGCAAACATTTTTAGTCTGTTGCAGAAAAGAACATATATGTTTGATTTAAAATACAACTTATATTTGTACCTATTTGGAAAATGTCATCTCTAAATAATAATTTAAATTGGTGAAGAGTTAATAATTAAACCATTTTTTTGTTGTTTGTCCAATTTTTCAAATTTATTTCTCGATTCTTATATTCTAGTATACTTAAAACAATTATTGTACTGTTCTATAATTTATAATGTCCCAGCCACCTCAACTGATTCTAACAAAAGAAACCAAATCTGATTCTTGGACCATTTTTTTCAGCTCCTCATTCTTTCCTATTCTTCAGTTGCCGTTCTCGCAGACAGGTCCATATATTCTGCTGAGTATTTGCCTTTCCCAAACTTTTAACATTCTTTCACTTTCTTTGGAGAGTACCCAAGTCTCACATTCATAAGATACAACTGTCCTAATGACCTTATGACCTTAGCTCTATTGGTCAGGCTTCTGAATTTTAATGGTTTTTCGAAGAGCGTAATAGCACCTGTTTCCAGCATCTACTCTTGCCTTAATTTCTTCTTGGTGTTCATTCTTTGATGTGACAAGAGCACCCAAATACTTAAACTGGCTTGCTATTCTGAAGGTATAGCTTCCAAATTTAATCATTTCTTCCAATCTTTCTGGTGGATTTCTTGTTGACTTCATATATACTGTCTTTTCAGTGTTTTCGAACTCATCAAATGCCCCCAATAAAGATGCTTTTGATCTAGCCGATATTACCACGTCATTTGCGTAGGCTAGATGCTGTGAGGAATCTATTATATACCAAGCCTATATACAGTCTCAAAAACATTTTGGTGCTATTAGCATAATGGTTTAGTTTCTCATCTCCTAAGCATTAATGCCTATTATTAATAATAAGTAAGATCATTTTTTTCATCTTCTCAGAGTTGTGATAACAAAATGATTCCACAGCTTACTTCTGTTAGAAAAGATTCCCTAAGATTTTGACTTAATACTTATATTTGCTTGATGCATCACTGTTACCACTCGAATTTAGTCGTTTTAGAATGCACACGATTCAGTAAGAAAAAAAATAATTAAAATTAAGGTACATTTTAAATATTATCATAATATTTTTTCCTTAATATTGTTAAGAATAGTGTTTTTTTTTTAATAAAAAAAAAAAAAAACTGAAAGAAAAATAACTATTATAATATATAAAAAAGATGAAATTCTATGAAAAAAAAGATAAATTTTTGGTATAGGAAACAAGAATAATTATTAATCAAATACACTAATTTGTAAAAGTCAATTTTTTAGAAAAAACGGGTAGGAATCCTAAATTAGTTTCGTAATTAGTTTACAGAAACTATTATGAATAATATAATTGATTTTATGTAAACAGTAGAGAAATTAAGAAATAATAAAACTGAATCAATATTTTAAAAGCAATCTGGTATGGTTCACTCATCACATAAATTTTGCAAATTTTTATTCCTTACCCGTTTTAAAATATTTTCATCATCTATTATATTGTAATATTTATTTGCTTTTAGGGCTAATATTTACTTTCTAGTATATGTGATAAAGCTCGCATTATACATTTATTCTTTTTTTCTCTGATATATCTGAAGTATAAATGCTATTAGTAAAACATTTTTATTTGTATAAAAAATATATGTTTTTATCAAGAAAGTCTATTCAAATCACACCATTGGTGAAGCCTCATACTTTATAATAATTATATTCAAGTTATAGTTAAAATTATAAATAATTAAATTCTCTCGCAGGAAAATATCTCTTTAGTTAAGCAATACAACTCAGCTATTCTTAAACTAATATTAACCCAGCATTGTAATTGCTGATACAAAGGTTGGTGCAGATGAGCAGGAACTTTGGTTTATAGACCTTGGATGAGAACTTCATCACCGCTATAAAATTATAATGTCCACAAAAGGTTTTTTTTATAACTGTAACTACCGACGCCTAAATTGCAGTCTATACTTCTAATAAGGTCTCTTTCCTGTTATCCTCGCTTCCAAATATTTTTGTTTTTAAGGATGAAAAATGGTCATGTTGTGCTGTCAAAAATTATTAATTATCAAAATTATTAGTAAACATACTTTTTTGACTGCACATCCTGACCATTTTTCATACTTACAATTTCAATAGTTAATTACATATCCATCTCAAAATTTTCATTTTTAAAAACATAAACAAAATGTGATAAAAATAATGTGGTACTTAAGAGATTATCGCCAAAAATTTTATCTTAAAAACTTTAGATTTTAGAGTTTTAAAACGCTTTTGGCTTAAGGTTTTTTTTAAAATGTACTGGGTATTGATGTCTGCATCTAAATCTTCAAAAAATATTTGTACTGTTATGATCTGTCAACTTATCATTTCGGAATTTTCGTTCTAGTTCTGTCCTTTGTCAAATAAAATACAGGTTTTTAAATGTTTGTTTCTGCTCATTTAAGTTTTTGTTTAATTACCTATTTCAGTTATCAAAGTTTGATGAACAGCAGCATAATTAAAATAAAAAGGTTTGAATTAATTTGTAATATTGTAATAGTTATTTGTGAATTATTATATATTCTTGTTTGTAGGATATATTTGGTTCTTATCTATTTGTTGTGTAAAAAAAAATATTTGTACTTTTTTTTCATGTCAGTTTAAATATTGAGCTCCTTATAGATATAGGCACTTGTTAAGAGTTTGGTCTTAAAGCTGATTTATACGGAATCATTTTATTTTTGGTTGTGATCGTTTGGATTTTTTTTATTAAAATATGAAAACATTCAGTACATCTTTTTCCTGACGTTTCCTATTTTTAATTGATTTATTTGGTTGAAAACAAAGTTTATTAATAAAGTTCTAACAAAGCAATTTGTTGACATTTTTAGTAGTAATTAATGTTGATCAACACTCCCTATTAATTTCTTCAACTTCAGAGAAAACTGATAGTCCTCAATAAAATTATATTTATTCTATTATTAATATTAGTTGAATTCCTTTACATTGTATTTTCTTTAAATTTGATTAGTTTTATTAATTGCACGCTTTGCAGGACCAGCTGGTTTAGCTGCTGCTGCAGCCATTGTTTCTACAAAGAAAAGAAAACGCCCGCATGTATTCGAAACTAATCCTTCCATTAGGAAGCGACAACATAATCGACTACTTAGAAAATTAAGTGTAAGTTCTCAATGTCTCTCGGATTAACTAACAATACGATTTGCAAAAATTTTGAAAATTTTTTATATTTATATATTCCTGTTTTTTTTTTTATAGTACACTATTGATGAGCTAGCTACCAGAGTTGGACAACAAGCTGTTGTTGTTGTCGCGACTCCAGGCAAGCCCAATGGCGCTTTTAAATGTTTTGGCGCGAAACCGCTTGAAGATGTTGTAAGTAATCTTTAATTAGGATATGAACTTCTTTTCCGATTATAATTTTTTATGATATGATGTTGAAATTAAATTGTACCGCTAAATTATATTTTGTTTTCAAGATAAAGAATCTGAGATCAGCTATTTTAAGCGAGTTAGAGACTGCACTCAGCGAACAGGCACCGGCCCCTGCCCAGGAGGATCCTAGTCTTTATGAACTTCCTCCTCTAGTCATTGATGGGATCCCGACGCCTGTTGAGAAGATGACCCAAGCCCAATTACGAGCATTTATACCGTTAATGCTCAAGTTTTCCACGGGTAGGTTTAATTATTTTATTTACTTTTTCATATATAAAAAGTGTTATTTTAATTTGAAAATACTGGCTCAGAAACAAATTTGAATACCTTTGATTTATACCTTTTATTCAAAATTAAGAGTTAAGTTTTAACTCGACGTGGGATAAATAAATAAAATAAAATTTGAAGCAGTAAATAACATATGTAATATTAAAGGTACTATTTCGCTGGCGCGGTCCACGACAGCGACCGCTATTCCACACTGCCAACCGCTGAAACTGCTCACTGGGGTTGTTATAACCTTCGAACATTTCGCTGTATCTTCAAAGATAAAAAGATGGACATCCTTAATAATAAAAATGAACATCCTATAATAATGAACATCTCTGATTCCGCTTTTTTATTTGAGAAGGAAAAAGAACAGAAAATGTTCATAAGAGAAGGAATATCAGTATTTCGATGAGGTGCTCATCATTAAATCCCTTCTTGGACATTGTTTGCTGTTGTCTAGATGAACAACCAAAAAAGAACAAAAAGGCGGAAAACGCCGTACTAACAACAATAGTCCCTCTGATATTAAATATTATTAGTTTGAAAAGTAATAGTAATTAATACATAATTGATTAGAAATTAATATATATTTGTAATTAAATGCCAGCAGGCGATGTTTTATAGTTTTATCAATAGTAATCAGTAAATCACCACTTACATTAAAAAATAAAAATCGATTTTTCAATGGGTGGATTTTAGTATTTACCTGACTGATTATTTAAAAAAAATATTTTTACTGTCTATTAAATTTTATTTATATTCAGCAAGGGATGCACCTCAGAATATGAAGTATAATTTTTCTATAAACTTCTTTAAATTAAAAACTGGAAAAATTTTCATTTTCATTTGACAAAAACTCCACCTTACTTCGACAATTTTCTTTGATAATCTCACTGATTTAGACACTTTAACTGCCATAACTTTTCATTATCGTAAAGAATTTTAGAGAGCCCAATTGTCAAGAAGAAAGGAAAAGTACTTTACCAATTACTAATACTACTTCACTGTTTTTTTTGTATTTTTTTCAAGACTTTTATATTAAAAAAATTTGATAGAAATTTAACCTTTGCATTTAACTAAATAATTGGGATTTTATTATTTCTTATTTTAGTTATTTGGTGTTCTATTTCATAAATTTAATGTTTGATGTTTTTCAAATTTTGAAAATTATCTTTATTTTAGGTAATGGAAAGCCAGGGTGGGGTCGAGAAAGTACAAAACCTCCTTGGTGGCCTCAAGACTTGCCTTGGGCCAATGTCCGAATGGATGCTAGGTCTTGCGATGAAAAACAGAAGGTAATTTGGCCATTAAAGAAAAAAAATTATTTCAAAGTGATATTACTCAACATTTTATTTCAATTAAACATTGATTTATTTTGTTATGAACACGTAATATCAATTTTTGCTAAACATTTTTTTTATTTTTTATATTTCATAAAGAAATCTACTAAATTTAATGTTATATTTCAAATTGAAGAGAAAAAATAATTAAATGTTAACTAAAACAGTTTTAATGAGAATATAATTTAAAAAGAAATGTAATTGAGGACATGGCTGCAATAAGGGCTTATGGTGCTTTTTTTTTATACTTTGTTGGAATTACCATTTCAAATCGAATGGTCCAAAAATGTGAGTTGACTTAAATGTCATTATTTTTTGGGGGTCATGTGAAAGAACATTTAACCTCCAGAAACCTACTATTGTAAGAGATTCCATTGATGGATATGATCGGATATTCGAAGAAAGCCTTATTTTTTAATTCATACATTTTTTTTACTCTTATACTGTTAAATGGGGTGATTATAAAACAATTTTGAAGTTTTTTTCCGGATCCATCTTACTGGTAGTATAGATTTCTGTCATTGTTTATTTTTATAGGTAATCTGTTGACCTTTGTTTCCATCAATAACATTTTTCCTGCTAATATTTCATGAAAATTAATTTTCTTGTCTATACTATTCACTCCATTGCCGCCCACTTCAACAGAATAGCATAATTTGTTATAGGAAGTTTAGTGGTAATTTTTGTTAGATATTCGATGTTATTGTCCTACAAAACTTCTTTAGATATTTTTGGTTCTCAGTTAATGATAAGAACACCTTTAAGTCTTAAAAAAGTGTATTTGTAAAATATGATTTAAAATTGGCCGCCTTCCTCAGAAAGTCAAAGAGGTAGGTATACTCGTAATTCGCTCATATGTGCAATTTAGGTATGAACGAAACTTAGCTATTTCTTCCCATCAATATCAACAATCTTGTTAAGAAATTTCATCCATAGTACATTCATGCCAGAACTGCAATTCACGTTTCTTTTTCATGAGCAAATGGCAGCTACACGTAAAGCTCTAACCTCTATTGGACGGGCCCGAACTAAAGCATAAAACAAAAATTTATTGCAAGAGTAACCATTGTTTATATTTATTAAATTAAAGTTATGTTTATAATACGTTAGTAATTATAATTGTTATTAAAAATAAATGTTTTAATTATTACTTTTTTTATTTATTTCACAATTTTTACATTGGTCTTATGTCGTCACAAATATAAGTCGTTGCCATCTTCTTTCTGGTTTCCAATCCCAAAACCACCTTTGGGGTTGAATGTTTTTAATTATTATACTCTAAATTTTCATTAGTTTAATTTTTGATGCTACGCACCTCCTGGTAGTACATTTAAATGCGTGCCCCTGTACATGCCAGCATAAACAAGTTAAATAAATACCCAAGTCACCAAATTTAACACAATTTTTCTGGTTTTGAGGATATCCATAATATTGTGAAAATATTTTTCCATCCAGAATTATTACTGATAAGATATTTATTGTTATGTAAATAGGCACTTATTCCCGGTAGCATTGTAGTCAGTTAGACTGTAGAAGTTATGGAATAACTTTTCTGTGTCCTGTATCTTATCAATAAAGGTTGAAAGTGTAACACAGTTTTTAAAAACCTTGAATGTTCCTAGCCCTGTGTAACTATTGAGGCATGGACACAAATTTTAGCTACTCCTATTTATAATTTAGAAAGAAATTAATAAGTTTAATTTAAACATATTATTATAATCAGTTTGTTTTTAATTAAATATTTCAATAATATATTATTTTAATTATTGTTCTTTTTATATGATAATTATTGGCTATATTGCAGTTTAATCTGAGGATAAGGTAATACTTTAAATATAGGTATTTGGAAGATAAGATGAATTTTGAATGGTATGAATGAATGTTACAATTTATCATGAATATATAAATGAGATTAAAAAAATGTTTAACTTTTTTTTTAGACATCTTGGACCCATGCGCTTAGGCAAATTGTTATAAATTGTTACAAATATCATGGAAGAGAAGACTTATTACCTGCTTTTAACGATAGTAGTACGGAAGATTTAGATCATCACGACGTAAAGAGAATAAAATTATCTCCCAACCATGCGAGCCCGCTTCACTCGCATCAGGTAACATTATAGTTTAAAATTTTGACCTTTCACTGAAGAATAATTTAATATAACTTAATAAAACTGTTGAAGAATGGTGTTTTGACTCTTCGGCACATGCAACTAATCTAAGAGATCCTTTCTAAATTGTGTTTATTCTATTGGTTTAGTGAGTACCGGCTTTAGGACGAGCCCCCATTGGGGGCGCCGACTGATCTTAAGGGTGCTTGCCAATTGTTACACATTAATTAAAAATACAAAACGTATTAAAATAGTTAATTTTAGCCTATCAATAAAGCAGCTGTATTATAGAAATATTGAATTAAATAAAATTCAAATATTACATAATTTAAAATATTTTAAGAAATAAATTTAATATTTTTAGGAGGGGGGATGACTTCATTGCCCGGGGGCGCTGAATGTCTGAGTTTAGTGATAAGACATAGTGGTTGAATGCTTGATTTATGTTTATCTCTCTCAGTATAAGTAGTCAGCAAAATATATTTAATTGATTTTGACCAGTCCTTGACAATCAGGAAAAGTCGAAGAAATTTAACTGTATTTTCTTACCGAGGTTTATAAATTGTGAATTTAATCTCTTGACTTTAATCATAGTTTGAGCAAAGTATTTCCATGACATAAGTTGTTTCTTCTAAAAAACTAAAGACTGGTAGTGATTCTAATAAAATTTAAAATATATTAATAGAAAAAAATAAAAGAGCTTGAAGAAAACAAGAAATTTAGTTTTATCCCAAACCCAGAAGAAATCAGATGCTATTGATAAAAAATTATAACCACTTCTTTGAAAAAATAAAATAGGGATTTTATAATATTAATTTACATTTACTGAGCTTAGACTTTATTTATTTCCGTTTCTTTTCTGTAAATATTTGCTAGCAATGATTTTTTTTTTCTAATTGATTTTCTTGTTCCTTGAAGGCCAATTTATTTAGTTATTTTCCTATAAAATAAAATGCGATTGCTTTTTTCCTCCTCCCCTTCTCCCCTAACATGATGCTTTCTAATCTTGGGTTGGTCAGTCCTGTTTTTAACCTAATTATTTCTTTATTGAGTTATATTTCATATTAATAGAGCAGAATAATAATAATAATAACAATAGAGCAGAATAACAGAGAGCAAAATAATAATAATAATAAAAACTTTTACACACACATATATATATATATATATATATATATATATATATATATATATATATATAAACAAAAAAGAAACTTAAACTAATCAATGTGACAACTTAAATATAAGCATATTTATGTATATTATTTACAAACATTATTAAATGAAACTTCAATTCGAGTTGTCTCCCTCCCTCCTCCTCCCCATCTGTGTAGGAAAAAACAGGACCCTGGGAAATAAGAAAGAAAAACAGGACTCTCAGACACTGTTATTAATCTTTGTCCTTCTAGATTATTGTATGTGCTGTTATGACGTATCAAAATTTCATGTACTGGAAGATAAATTTATAAATAACCTATTTAAGTTATATTACTTGTATTATTGAACTATGTATTTGTTTTTCAATGATGAAAGTTATAATATGCAAAATTTTTTTTTCCCCTTTTGCTTTCTTCTACATATATGCAGAGCTTAAAGGATCTGAATGCAGGACTTATTGGGGTACGTGGTCGCTCACTTATGTATTTTTATAATTGGTTTTTATGTGACTAAAATATATATATATTAACAAGAAAAAATTCTATACTTTTCTAAGTATAGAAATATTTAACTTTATTGTATATGAATTTATTCTTGTAATTGTATTGAATTTGTAATCTACATTTAATTATTCATTTAAGAAATAGCATAATTAGTAATTTTACGATGAATTATCTTGTCATGGCTGAGCATATTAAATCGTTATTCTCTAGTCAAAAGTAGCACTGGTTTGGATTTGACCTGGGTGTGTTAAAATTTATTTGTGGCAGTCCCACAGAATGAACTTCAATCTTCTCACTCATGCTATAATTGGTCGGTTATTTGTAGAATAAAAAGTAAAAGTAAGAAGCATGCATGATGTTTCTATTTTTTTAATTTACGACCAATTGTTTATTACAGTTTGAATTATTTAAATCTGATTATTTTGAAGTCAGGCTTGTATTACCCAGTTGCCTGTCGATTAGATTTTCTGTGAATGCTCGAATGGCAGAGGCTGTACATATTCTTTCCCATTAATACATTTTAAGATGAGCTACGTATACAAACTGAAGTTGTTTTACACAGGAGTTTTCTCAAGTGCTACTGGGTGAAACCATTCATGCTTTTAAAAACATAGAATTAAAGATTTGGAATGTGGGTATTATGACATTATTCTTGACTTATTTATTTAAAACTTTATTAAGTTGATGTAACTTCAGGTGCAAATTAATTATTAATCTCTTGGCTTCATGGCACCTTCTTTAGTAAGTGTTCAGTTATAAAACACACTCTGACTAGAAAATAAATGTATTGGCAATATGGGAGAAATAATATGAAACCAATTTACATAAGAAGTTCCGGCAATGCCTGATAGCTTGTCTCACTCTCCATCTAATTCGGAATTCTTCACTAAGTTGTCATATTTTCATGTGAAACACCGATCTATATGTATCTATGTCTAAAAATGATCCCCAAACTGGAAGTTTTTTTTATCTGGCCCTATTAGCAGATCCAGAAGATTTGGATCAACTGGTTGATTGTTCGAGAAGTCCTATAAGATTCTTTTCACGTGTATACTCAGTGTACCTCTCTCTGAATTATTATTCATGAGATGAATAAAAGAACCATTTCTCCCTCGCGACAGGATGTGATTAGTTATCCCCCATTGGAACAAGATTGTAATAATCAAATGAGATTATGCATGAAACAGTGTTGATTTCTAATAAAGACATTGAGATAACTATGAGCTTTGAAGTTTGTCTATATATATCTATCTATATGCATGTATTTATAGAATTAATTTTTATTATTAGGTATATGAGCTTAATTAATGTTATATAGTCTTTTATAAGCTATATTCAATAATATCTGGGCACATTGTTAATTCTTCAATATATTTATTGAAAATTGAGCCATTGTTTTAGATAGGCGGCCTTATTTATTTCTATTGTGATTAATTAGAAAAAAACTATTTGTAATTTCAGTCTGATAAAATCAGAAGAAAAAAAATAACATATAATGTAAGCCATAGAAACATGAACTGAAATCCACAACAGTTGTTTTGATCTTAGTTTATACTTTTAATAACAAGTTTAAACATTTATTTTTTTTTTTCATATATTTATTATTATATATATTAATTTTTGTCACCAATTATTTGTGTTAGTTTTCCTTGCTCTACTTTAGGACAACAACTGCTTATATTCTTCCTTTGAATTTTTCTAAAATAGCTTTATAATTATTTCCTGTTCTAATTTTTTTTTACCAGAGGTTAGATTGATGTTATAGAAGCTCTTCATAAGTTTCTATATTACTCATTCCTTTGATTTCAAGTATGCTACAAACTGAATAGTATTGTCTTCATCATTTTTGAAAATTGTTATATTTGATTATAATGTTTTTATACAGCTAATGCCGATTGTGTCTGGTTTAAATTTTTTTATATAAGTCCTTTTTTTATTATAATTGGTTAATAAAATCACAAATAGATAACTCCTTATTATAACATAAATGTATACATGAATTGGGAGCATATTATAAAAACGAAACCAATATCAGTTGAAGATTAAAATAAATTTCAGAAATAACAATTACAATCCCCTGCTGAGTTTTGGAAAAAATAAGAAAGTCTAGATAAATTTTGTGGGGATTATGTGAATTTCTATTTCATTTTTTCAACTGTTATCTGCTATATTTTTCCTGATTTATTTGTAGTTTCACCACATTTCCTTTCTGGAGATCTGTTGTTCCTGGCAAATACTATATTCTAGTTTTAAAATGTAAATATATTCAATATTCTTCTAACTGACTTATATTTATAGCATTTCAAGATTGGTGACCATCTGAAACCTCTAATGGCTAAAAATGTTCGCTCTTCATTGGTTTCCCATCCGGATTAACAACCGGCCAATTACAGCTCTTATTGAGTTATTTTACAATTATTGCTTACTCCCTTTGATTTCTCTTCTAAGTATTGTTCTAAAAGAACTTTCTTCGTGCCCTTGTTTTTCTCTCCACTTTTAAAAAATAATAATTATACCATTCCGTTTTTTCAATCCAGTTTAAATTTACAATTAAAAAATGCGTATTGCCATATCTGTTTATCAACTGCCTTGCCGTTCTTTATATTTAAATCATTTTTTAATTAATCAGTTAGTCGAATGTCAACCAAAATATTATTAATTTTGTTTTATTATATAGCTGTCAGAGGATGAAGATGCAAAGTATGCTCAAGTAAGTAGTAAGGTTTTGTAGAGAAGCTATTAAAAATGCTTATTCTCTATGAGGATTGATACATCCTCCTCTAAATACATTTTTAAATTATGGATAATTTAAAAATATTCTGCAGAGATTACGAAGTATATATGCTGAGAGATCAGTCAAACTGGTAGCAGACCGTCTGCATGTACATAGGATACGGTCAAATTGACGTTAACCTGTACGAAAACTTTTATCAAGAATGTGCATTGTGTGATTTTCCTATTCATTCTGTCTTTAATGTTTCCCTTATTTTGTATTCAATTTAACATTTCCTCTAACCAAGAAGCAATGACAATTATGTAAGATATGATGAGCTTAACATCTAACTATGATTCTACTTTCTTCTATAATTGTGTATCAAGATCATCATATTAAAAATACACTCAGGAAATTGTATTTGATTTATCAGTTTTTGATATTCTGTTTTGACTACTATTCCAGTTCAAACAGACTTCATAATAAATCACTTATGGTTCTCTGTTAGTTGCAGACTAGACTGATCAGCTGTGGCAAACCTATCTATGTCACTCTATTTAACTAGCATGTACCATTCTTACATTATACAAAGTCACTCCTTCTATTAGTGCATTTAACTAATTTGATGTTAACTAACTAACAAGGTTGTTTGGCAATCTTTATTATTGTGAACGTAAATAACAGTGAAATTACTAAAACATGTAAAAAATAACGGGTTAATTTTGAGTATACAGTTTAAAAAAAAAGAGTTACAGTTTAACAAGTCGTCAAGTAATACAATCCATTGTATAATGATTAATTGAATATCACAATCACAATTGATCATATTACATTTTCTCGATTTTATTTTTTTGGTTATTTAAATTAATTTTATATTTTTTAGTGGGTTTTCGTTATTTGATTATTTATTTTTTATCTATAAACAAAAAGACTTTTTGTTATATGAAAAAACTTTTAAGTATTCTAGGTCACAACAATCCAATTTTGGAGTGGTGAGATTCTTTGTTCTGATTATTTGGTTCTACTCATATTATATTATACAATCATTTTATATTATATTATATAATATTATATGAGCGTACGTAAATAAATGCATAAATAAACAGAGCTATCATGGTTGGGACAAACATGTTTATTTAGAGCTAATTATTTTGATCCACATTCTTATGTCTGTACTGTTTTAAGGAAGATTAGAGAGTACCAATGTAATATTTTTAAAATAATAATGGCTCTTCTTAGCACTAGCGGATCCAGGATTTAATTTTGGGGGGGGGCTTCAGCCCGAAAGCTTTTTTTTCACAAAAATAACGATAATTACTTTGGAAAAAAAGAAAGAAACTAACTACCTGTATGAAATGGTGTTTAAGTGATTTCTAAAGCCCTTTTAATATTAATCACACGAACAATTATACTTTAAGAGATACTTTTTTAATATTTTTTTTCGATAAAACATGGTTATATTTTACCATTTTGGGGGGGCTTCAGCCCGAAAGCCCCCCCCCCCTCCCGTAGATCCGCCCGTGCTTCTTAGTAAGGGGGAGAGGTCAAGCAGGGTAACGCATATAAGTTGCCCGGCAACCTGATAACCAAAGTTTGATACAAAAAAATAATTACGAGTTCCAATCCCGGTGGTATATTTTAACTCTGCATAATTCTTCAGCTCGTATAAAAACGCCATGTAGCCTAAAAGGCAAGGAAGGTCAAAAAAAAAAAAAAAAAAAAAAAAAAAGCTACTCTTATTGCTATCTTACGCATTAAATACTTAAATAATTAATAAATAAAATGAGAAATCACCTTTGTATGTTTTAATGATTTTGAATATCCTGCCTTGATTGATGTTCTGTTATTATATTGATTCTATCAGCTTCAGATGCTCATATATGTTTGATGTTTCTTTTTTTTTTATTAAACTTATTAACAAAAATAAAATTTGTGAATGATCAAAGGGTTGATCATATCAGCCAAATATGCTAAAAATATGAAAACAAATTGTTGGATAATTATTCTTAAAGTCTTTTCTTTTACAATCTGAAGCTGATGCACTTTGTATAAACCTTTCTAACTCTTTATTTTTTTCCTTTCTCAGTGTAATACTGTAATGTCAATATTTTAAAAAAATTATAAGTTTTGTCATATTGTTGTAACCATAGATTATTTAACTATATTTAGATACTGTTCACTGATAGCTAGTTGTCGATCACTAGGCTATTAGAAGGTAATTCCAGGTTTTAATAGTACTATTTCTGTGTAGGTGACAGCTGGTTCAGAGATGGTTCCAACAGCCGTGTTGCAAACTATAACCAATCCAGATGGGACAGTTTCTATCATTCAAGTTGACCCTAATAATCCAATTATAACTCTTCCCGATGGTACGACGGCTCATGTTCAAGGTGTTGCTACGGTAAGCAGAAAAAAAAATGCATTAGCAATAGTCAAGTAGCAGTAGTCTAGCAGTAGTTTTTTTTTATAAAATATTAGGCCAAAGGTCACCAAATGTACAGTTTTTACATCATATATTATTTATTTGACGTTGCGGCTTCAGGAGCCATTTTCAAGATACTGCAAACTAATTTTAATTCAGTTGTTTTACTTCCAAATACATCCTTATAAAACACATATTAATTGGGCAACAATCAGTTATATAATTAATCCAAATTCTATTGTATAAAATGACAAAACGTCAAATTATATTATAATGATACATTTTAGGTAGATGATAAATTTTACATTATTTTAACCAAATTGCTATGTTATAAAAAAAAAAAAAAATTATAAAATAGAATTTGGACTAATTATATTACTGATTGTTGTTGAATTAATATGTGTTTTATAAGGATGTATTTTGAAGTAAAACAACTGGATTGAAATTAGTTAGCAGGATCTTGAAAGTGGCTCCTGAAGCTGAGACGTCCAATAAATAATACATTTTGTAAAAACTGTGTACATTTGGTGACCTTTGGCCCAATAATTTATCAAATACTTTAAAATGGCACCGAACCTAAAATATATGACTAGAAAATTAGTTTTTCTAATGTTTATTTGATACTATTTATAATCATTTAAATTGTAAAGAAATATTTCTGACATTAATATATTCAAGATTATCAGATTCTATTACTTAGATTTGATTCTAAGTATCTTAAGTTTTTACATTTCCTTTATTCAGATCCATGCTGGCGATGGTGATGGTAGCGGTGAGACTGAAACAGTTACGGTTGACCTGAATTCTGTTACTGAAGATCACGATGGACAAATAATTCTCCAAGGCGAAGATGGAACAGGTTGGTTATGGATTTAATTATTATTATTACAATCGTACATTTTTAATTAAATTGTCTTATTCCTTTCAAATAGACAAGATGATTAAAATATGTTTATTCATAATATTACATTAGTTTCACAATGTATAATTTCTATGTATACAATTCATTTGATCTTGATGGACACACTTTTTTCTCTAAGGTTCTGATGCTTACTTATTTTTACTGTTTTTTTTTCTATTTAGGATATCCAGTGTCAGTGTCTGGTATGATTACGGTCCCAGGATCCATGTATCAAACTGTTGTGGCAAATATTCAAGCTGGAGGAGATGGGACAATACAGGCAAGTGAAATTCTTCTGATTCTTCATTTTGCAACTTTTAAATTAATTGAAACTATGAATAACTACCTGTAGTTAGTCTTGGAGTTTTATCATTATTGTGTTTCTTTACCATCAACAGTACAAATTTTTAAAAGCTAATTATTCATATTAGTCTCTTCATCTTGTAATAGGTTGTAACGCCTGCGATGATGGGAATGGCAGGGGAAGTCGAAGTTGATAGAAGTAAAACCCACCAAATAGTCGTGTCGACAGGAGATGGGCCCCAGGTCCTTCAAGTGCTTTCACTCAAAGATGCTTCTCAGAAAGGCATTGACTGATATTAGGTAAACATTTTTAATATTATTTGTCGTATCAGTTGCTGTTATTAAGGTATAAACAGAATCTAAGTGTTTTTAATGTTAAATAAAAATATCTGGTGTGTCCACTCACACGACTTTCATACCTATTTCAGAAAAGTTTTTATATCTTTACATATGTTCATGAAGAAACAAAAAAGAATTGAACTAGATTTATTTTCCTGAAAATTGATCAAACAAAAGATTTGAGTACGATTTATTTGATAAACTAAAGCAATGTAAACTGGCTTTAGGTAGTTCAGTATAAAAATTTCAATACTCACTGATATTGCTGATAAAAAACTTTTCCATAGCTTAGTATTGTCAAACAATAATTTCTGTTAAAAGTAGAGGAAACAGTGAAGATTGTGTGATCCGGGCAACAGATTTTCTTACTTTCAATTAGTCATCTTTATTCTCTCATTCACCCCTTTCTGACACCAGAATATGAACCTGTAACTTCGTTAATAGTTGTCCAAAATGCACTATTTTTATATTGCTTTGTAGGGAATGTCATTACCTGTCAAACGGCACTTTTTACGGCGAGGGGGCTCTGAAACGTATAAATACATCGAAAACCCTCATATCGGAAATTTGACCCGATTGCAATACTTTCCTTACCTAGTATAAGTAGGGAAGTAAAAAAAATATTGTTCAATCGCCTATCAAGGTTACTCTTCTAAATTTTCCATCACTTTAACTTTTCTCTGATATTCTGATGATAAAGGATGCCTTGAACAAGACTTGCTTTTAAGGCTCATCTCTAAATTTTTAAAATAAACTTAGTCCCTGAAAAACAGTCCTGTACCTCATCATTAGTCCCTTGAGCCACTTATACATTTAAGCATTCGTCCTCCAAATGAACAGTGAGCTAATGCGTGACAGGCAGTCTAGTCTACGCTGTGCATTTAATATCGAGTCTACTTTAAATGATGCTATATTCTTTAAAATCAAACCTTCGTCATTTAAAATTGGCAGGTCAGATATTTTTCTCCGAGCTGTAAAGAACCTTGCTCAGCGGTAATTGTAAATATGCCTTCCGTTTTGTCGGGGGTATTGGTCATTTGCACTCATGAATTTAATTTTCTTTAAAACATAACCCCGTCAATAGATATAGACTTTTTGAGGGTGTTTACCGTTGTTGGGAATTCGGGAACCCAATACTTCCGTGACAAGAAATTATATGAATATATAAGTATAAGGACTGAGTAAATACACTTAGAATGAATTGACCCCCCTGGTTTGTTATTCTTCAATTGTGAGACATATAGGACAACTAAATAAAAAGACTATTCATTACATAATTTATTTCCACAACTGTAAGTAATAAATGAATTTATCTTCTTAATCTTCAGTGTAGTGGGCTTCTCCCCTCTGGTAACGTCCTTCCTCCTTCCTGTCCGCCCTCAAGTGTTTTCTTCGTTCTCCCGTATCCGTCTCCAGCTGCTGCCACTTGCCGGCACTTTTCCAGGCTTTTCCTTTCTGTGTTAGTACCTTTTTCGTCGATTGTTTATCGATTTGATACTTTTCAATAAACCACTTGTCCACAGCAAAATTGAGTACAATTCGTAGTGCAACCTTACATTCCCCCACATAACGGTGTAAATACTAGAGGTCCTCTACTACAAAGCATTTTCTTTTTTAAATTATAAAAATAAAATTCGTAATTAGGATTCCAATCTTTGAGATAATTTCGGTGGTACTCTAAAAGGAAAGGGGAATCATCACGAAACAATTTTATTTGAATACAATGGAAAGTAAAAATAACAATCATGATACTAGCTCGAGACAGGTAAGGACCGACATGAAAGGAATAACTGCTAGAAGGTAGAATATTATGTGATCCGACTCCAGTCACCACTCTTCTCCCATACTTCCTGAGGCCATTCTTACGTTGATGTAACTACAGCTCTCAGATTGGCTATCATTAGGTGTGTCCTATTCTCATCTGAGGTAAACATAGCAAATATTTTTTGGGGGCGAATGCTTATATGTATATGTGTCTTTACGGTGTTAATGGTTTTACAGCTATTTTTATGATAGTGGTACAAAATTATGGCAATTCTAGAACAACTCAACCCTATCTTAAATTTTACCAAAATCTCTTCAAACTATTATTATATGCAATAAGTAAACTTAAGGTAAAAAAATGTTTATTAGAAACAGTTGTTTTTGTTTACTAAGTACATTTAGGAACTATAAGAAAAAACAAATAGATTTTACAAGTCATAATTGTATAATTTTATTTTGATCTATTGGGTGAACAAAATCTTGACTTTTTAGTAATTTTAACCACCTTAACAGTTTTTACTATTTGGAAAAAAAAAATGTTTTTGTTAATAAAAATTATAAGTCTCTAAAAGGATTAAACTCTAAATCCAATAAAATTGAATTTTACTGAAAAAAAATTGCTTTATAGAAATTCCTTGTTACCACAAACTGTTCATCTTCCATATGGTTAAGTTTTTATAAAAAATAAATAAATTGAACATTAATTTAGTTTAATTTTTATACAATATACAACGATTAGTAAAACGACTCGAAAATGGTTCAAATAATTAATTTTTTATTTTTATTTTGTTTCCTCTAACATGTAGGGTCATTGGCAATACAGTTATCTTAAACCCTGTTTCTGTTACAGTATTTTACTATTTTCAAGAATTCCTTCGTTTTTTTTTTTTTGTGTTCTTTCAATGTCTTCAATAACATGTTTGACTATTTGACATTTCAGTTTTCACATGGGGGCTCTTCATGAGCGTCCATTTGAAAATTCACAGTGATCAATCCTTAACTGCCAGAGGGTAGTTTCTTCCTTCCTGGATATTCTGTCATAGTTTTTCCATTTGAGGCATGGTCTTCTTGTCTCCTTTAATCTTGACTCTTTTTGTTCCAATTTGGTTTGCCACATTTTCCATATTTCGAGGGTTTTTTTTTTATGAAGTCTTCTCTTTGGATTTTGTTGATTATTGTTACCAGTAATATTCTTGGCTTTCTTCCCAAATGAGCCGACTGATTTGCTAGTTCTTTTTCAGAGGTTCCGCAATGGGAAATGATTCAAAATAATCACTATTTCTTTACCATTCTGTTTCAATTACCACCAGATCTTTTTTTTTTTTTTTTTAATAGAGTATTTTTTGGTCTAAAGTTTTCTATGGCAAATAGTGCACTCCTAGAGTCTGTTATTATGTTCCATTTGACTTCTTCACTCAACTCAATATGTAAGAGAGCTTCCCATACAGCCACCATTGCTCCAGTAAATATCGAGCATATATCTGGCAATTCAAAGATTTTTTCTATGTCAGTACTTATTACAGGACATCCCACTTCATTGTCTGCTTTCGATGCATCCATATATTAGATGTTATACTCTTGATATTTCTTTAATGTTACCAGAAATTTTTTTATGCCTCAATTGGGGTAGTTACTTCTTTATTACAAGTAGCGATCACTTTCTCTACTATTAGAGTCACATTTATCTATCAAGGAACAATTGAATCCGGCACATCTAGAATATTATCTAATTCTTGTACTGTTTTTCCAATTTTTTTTGAAGAATTTCTTCAAGGAAGTTTTTCCTCATTTCAATTCTATTTTCTGTTTTCTCTCTGTTGAATAATATTTTGTTCAATCATGTTTTGGATTAGGTTTAAGTAATTGGGATTAGCTATTAAACTTGATATGTTATAGTGTGATAAAAGGATTAGTAACATACATTGTTAATATATGAATGCATTCTCACAGTTATAGTACCTTAGATATAATGAGATACAAATTAAATTAAAAGTCAATTACTATAAATTTTGAAGTAGAGCGATAAATATCTAATACCTTAATAACACTTGATAATTATGGGTGATAAATATTCAGGACGCACTCATTATAAAGTTTTTAAGTACTCGAGTACTTAAATACCTTCAGTGCTCGAAACACTCCCTGATGATGACCCATATGTTTGGGTTGAAATGTCGGCACTAATCAAAACTTTATAATGACTGCGTCCTGAATATTTATCACCCATGATGAAATGAAATGAAAATATTTTTTTATTATTATGATATGTAGAACAGTTGAGTAACTTCCTTCAATACTTAATAATTAATTAAATAAAAGTAATCAAAATTATTAAGAGTGAATTTTACCAATTTTTTAAAAATTGTATAATTGTCTGATGCGAGTGGCACGATTTCTGTTTCAGATATAAACATTAAATGTGCAATGTCATAGTGATTAATGAAGAAAGTGAATTAAGTCTTATAAGGAATATTTTAAGTGTATTTCTTAATCGATAGACATGATCATATTGTATGATAATGTTGTATAAGTGTTCTTGTATAGATATAATTGTACAAAATAATAAAGCCAAAAATTGTAGTTTAATTTATATTTACTTGTAATTTACTATTTTTGTCCAATATAGGATAGCCCCCATTTGTCGGTCGATCTAGCGTGAAGGGAAATGACCTGATTTTAAGTTTTCGACATAAAACATTTTTCCTAACAACATTCGGCTTAAAGTTATTACAATGTGGTTAGGAAACAAGTGATTCGTTCATGTTCAGTATTAGTCAAGTAAGGTTATGAAAAACATTACAATAATTGAAAATTAAATTTCTAATTGTGTATATTTTTATTTTTACGGCATAGCCAAATATTTTTCTAAATTACTTTAATTAGGAAATTTCAGTAGACTTTTGATAATTTATCACTGTATCATACACAAATATTTGATAGACACAAATTATAAGCCAGAAGAAAATAATCTGTTTTATTGAAAAATTTATTGCTAAAATTTTATTTTTTCCATATTTTATTCACCCTCATATAACTATTTCTTGGATAACATGATAAAGACTTACATGTTAAAAAATTGAACTTTTAATTCAGTTAAATTAAAATGAAAATAATTAAAATTAAACCTTTAATTATCAAATTTGAATGCTTTTTGAAAACTAATACGAATTTTATGTACAGAATAATTTTTCATCTCTAAATATATATGTAGTAACAACTAAAAAAAGATAATTTAGAGATGGATACATAATTGGCTTAAAATGGTAAAGATGAAAAATAGTGTGAAAATTCAGTCATCAATGGTGTTTATTAAAGTTTGCCATAATTTCGAACCAAGCATGTGAGTCATCAGCAGGTCTAAAAATTAAACAAAAAATACATAATTACGTTAGAAGAATGATAAATATAAAAGTATTTAAATAAGATAAGAAAAAATAGGAAACGTAAACATGGGATAACGATAATATAAACATAACTTTCTTATTAGAAGAATCTCTTGGCTACGAGACTTATTATTTTTAAATATTTACATTTAATTTTGATATGTCTATAATATTTTCTGTTAATGAACCAATTATTTAGTTAATTTTTACTTTTATATACTTATCTCTTTTATTTACTGATAACAAATAACATTTTCTTAACACATTGTTATGTTTTTATTACTGTTATATTATTTTTATGTAGTACCTTATTTTTTTTCTCTTATTTAAATAATTTTATGTTTATTTTTTTTTTTTTACGTGTTTCTGTATTTTTTATCTAATTTTTAGTCCTGGACATGACTCACTTAGCTAAACATCAGCAAACTTAATAACCACCATTAATGACTGCATTTCATTAAAATTTTTCATTCTTAAAAATAGATTGTGTATTTTGTTAGAGACTTATCTTTTCTAAATGAAACATGGACATAAGTAATACAGACATTTATTTTAAAGAAACATATGTGATACATTAAAAATGCAGTGATTTTTCTATTTTTTTGTGCTGATAATTTATTTGTTTATTTCATATTTTGAGAATTACATATATTTATTAAATTTTAAAATAGAAACATTTTCATTTTATTTATTCATAAAAAAAAAAAAAAAATCATTTTATCTACAGAAATATTTTCTAGTAATAATTCTAGAGTCCTGATGAAATATCAGTATTAAGATATTATCAATGTATAGAAGATCAACTGTAAATATGTATGCATAAACTATACAGCTGCAAATTTTGGTAAATGGAATTTTTCGTAAAGAAGTTTAGCCAGAAAATGTTAACATACCTTATAATTATTTATGACGCAGTTTTCATTTATTAGAACAGAAAAATAAATATCGAAACTACTAATCATCAAGAGGCTACCTAAGTTGTTGATTTTTCACCTTTGATTATGTTTTATTAAACGGTTGTGTAAATTTTATAGGCTATCAAGAAACTACTAACCACTTCGTTTTTTTTCTTCTTATATTTATTTTTAAATTATTTCGTTATTCTGACAATTTATTATTAATAATTCCTTGGGGATTTTTAATTATTGTTACTTCTATCTGAGTTTTCTTTATTGTTAATTATGTTTGTATAAATCATTTATTGAAAGCAATTTGTCTGTGAATGACATTTCAGATGAATGTTCCAATTTTTTTTTTTTATGGCTGTGCATATTTACGTTCTAGTTTGTTTTAATTTTATTTCTCCGTTTATCCCAATGAGTTTTAATACTAGTCTATTTTAAGATTCAAGGTTTAGTATATATATTAACCTTAATTTGTTTTTGAAGAAATTAACTCCTGTCTGGAAAAATTTCATTGTTGGAATTTTTATATATAAATGGCATCTAACAAAAGATAGTAATAATACAAAATCGATTTCAAGTACATAAGTATATCTGAATTTTCAAGGCTTTAGAGCAGTCGAAGGTTAAAACTTTCTTGGTATTTCCTCATTCTCATAAAGAAAGTGTGGTACTGGGGAATCGGAAGTTTCAATAAATAAACATTTTACTGTGTGATACTAAAATTGCAGAACTAGCTTCAGAAACGGCAATGTTAGTTAAAACAATAACTCCAATGTTTAAAATCTCTCTCTTTTTATATATATATATATATATATATATATATATATATATATATATATATATATATATATATATATATATACATATACATATATGTATATAGTTCGTTCCATACCACCTGTTTTGACAATAAGCAAATGCCAAGAATATTATTACCAATAATTATTCTAAAGCCTTCCTTGAAAACATAGATATATTTATGTTCTTTGCATTATTACAATGTTGTGTTAGATATCATTCCTATGGGCAGTGATAAAATAAAATATTTTTAATAGGAATCTATTTTAAATATTTTTTTGTTGAACCTGTTTCTTGTACTACTATATGATTGAATCCATGATGTCTTGTGTAAACAAAATTAACTTGATTTTTTTTTTTTGCCAAAAAGAAAAAGATCTAATCATTATGCATCCTGTAGTTGACGGAGTAGTTATGTTTTTATTTAACATTTGTTTGAGTTGCTTTTTAATTTATAATTAAATTAAAGCCAATTGCTGTTGTTATTCTTCATTAAATTTTTCAACCTTATATATATATTTGTGTTTACACATACAAATACCACTCATGTTTACTTAAACACGCATACATATTAAAGCAAAGAAGAACGTCCTTTAAATTTAAAAAGAATGATCCAACATAAAATTTTAATTCATTTTTTCTTCAATACTGGAGAATATTGTTTAGATTTTTTTTTCTATTCATTGCAGTGATGTTTATCAATATTCCTATTTTGATTCTAAATTCAACCCCAAACATTATTAATCCCTTTGGTTTATGTTCTGCTTAGTAATTCATGTGCAGTAATTTTGTTTATGTGATCCGCTTTATGTATTAAAGATAAATTGTTCTCCAATGGTTGAATGCAATATTACATAATCTAGTCATTTAGGTTTTTAAGATATACACTATTCATTTTATTTCAAGAAATTTCCTTTCATGAAAAAATGACTTTATGTTGTCAGGTTTTACTGTAATTACAAAAAATGAAAGGGAAGAAAAAAAAAAATGTGTATGTATTTTAGCGTGAATGTAAGTGTATTTCATGAATGGGTTTGAAATTTTCTTGTCAATGTAGATGTATTTATTAAAATAAGGTGTTATAAATCAATGATGCCTCAAATAATTAATTATTTGTATCATAAGTATTGATGATTCATTCCTGTATTGAATTTGTAATTATTTTTGCACAGTGAGTTGTATGTGTAATATACTAACATTTTTTATATTTTAAGATGTAACAAGTGTTGTACATATTTTAAATTAAAAAAAAAAAAAAAAGAAAGTAATAATGGTATGTTAAAAGTATCTTATACGAAAAAGTGTGTGAAATAAATTAATTTCCTTGTTTTATTTATATGGGGGCTAGATTATTGTTTGATAATATTTCAGGGCTATGCCGAAGTTACCAATGTGAAGTTTTGTTAATGAGCTGTATAATTTATTGAAGATTGTGTATAGTGTGGTGTACATTAAAAATTTAAAAAATCTTTCCCTTTTTATTCATAATGGATTAGTTTTGATAAATTTTCCATTTGTTCCTTTTTCCAACATAATATGAATGATATATTTTGACTATTGTATGTATGTTTAATATGTCAAATAAATTATGTGTACATCACTACTGTTAGTGCAAAAGATTGAAGGTAAAAAATATTTTTATTCTATTTGTGCAAAAGGTGACATTTTGTATTTTGCAACTGTTATTAGTCTGCTACTATAGAAAATAGCAGGGAAAAATAATATATATTATTATACTAATAATTCATTAAGAAATAATCAGTTTTTGTGCTCTCTTGTAAAACACTCAATTTTTACATACAACCTTTTGTACGAACTGAAGTGAGATGCAATGAGATATGGATATGCAACAATCTCAGATTAGGTGACAGGACTCTAATTTTTATTAAGAGATAGTATAAAATAGGATGGAGAATAACTTTTTAGTTGAGGATAAAAAAGTTAATTAATATTATTTCAAGAAAAGTCTATTGGCATTATTTTGACAGTAATTTGCTGAGGATGGTGAAGTTAAAACATCGAAAATCTTTTGGCTGAACCATAATATTAATAACTTGAAGAAACAAATTTATATTTTATTATCGATAGATTGGATTAGATTATAGAAACAACAGAAAATTATTATTTTTTCTTTCCATAAGTTAGTGAAAATATTTTTAAAAAATGATATGCTTGATCAAGGGAATGAAACTAATGAGATGAGGAAATACCTGTTACCACTTGTAAACCTTCAAAATATGGATTTAGTTGACACATCCTGCTTGGAAGTAATAAATTTAGAAGAAAAAAAATGTGTACAAGAAAGTCATCTTCCTGAATGATTATGTGAAAAACTGGGAACTCTTTATGTTCTAAACACTTGCATAAAAAATGTATTCAATAATTTGACAAGCTGAAATATTTTTTAGATAAAGATTGTGATGAAGTTGCTAATTCTAAAATACTTTCAAGAGGAATAGGGAATCAGGAGTTAAATGGATATTGCTTAAGTCCATCTTTACCCGATTTGACTATTCTTTAAAAAAAAAAAATGCTTTTATTAATTGCTGAGAAAAATATTAATTAAGAAAATGAGAAAGCAACCAAAACTAGGAGACTCTAGCAAATATGGATATATTATAATTGTAGATAAGACATTTACCTTCACACAACATAGAGAGGCCTGCCTCAAACCTATCTTATAATCTATGTGACCAGTGACCAATGTCAAGAATTCCAAAACCTTAACTTATTTGTCTCAGTTTGAGTTAAACAATTTGACCCAGAATATTACCTCCATTTTCAGTTTCGGTACTGTAGATGCATTATTGAATGTAAAAATTATTGTTCTATAATTTATGTTACCCCCTCCACTCTAGGGGATAAAGAGACTAAGCTAAAGAGTGATATAAAGAGATGGCTGAACCTTCATCATAACTGAAGAATGACTGCTAAATGATAAGTCTTTAGTTTCTGTTAGCTGTTCTTTAATGGTCCTCCACATGTTAGTATTATGATACAAATGCCAGGGTAACTTTAAATTTGTTTTCCTCCTGTAAAATTTTCATTTAGTATTAGGTCCATTGATTTAACCACCCTCAATTTTTATTCATTCTCCTTCTTACCAACTATTAAAATTAATAATGGAAAGATGGGGTATTAATAAATATATATCACCACCATGTAAGCGACTTCATGAAGTTAACGATAACGAACTGAACGCTTCACAAATAATCTAGCAGAAGCCTAACAGCTGATGGAGGGTGTTCCCAAAAGTCCTAAGATCATATGGTTTTAAAATTTTGAAAGTTTCAGAAATAGCTATTTCTTTTTTATGGGGTAGTTATAAGCCTGCATGACTCGCCACCTGTGCCATGAGGCAAGACATTATGCCTCTCGTCACAAGTATTTTATTGAACAAACCTTAAGGTAGGTTTCTACTTGTTATATCTAGTTTTGTTACTAACAATTTATTGCATTTGCTTACTAAAAGAAGCAAAACACGCGAAGTGTTTTACATTAGACGTTAGGCTCACGAGGTGTAAATGGAAACACTTCAGTTACAACAGATTGTTATTATTTTTAGCTTATCAGATAATCATATATCAGAACACCTTACCTTATTTATCATACCGAAAGTGCGGTATTTATGTAATAAAATGTTAGTGACCGTGATTAGAGAATGTTTCTTACGTTATCAGTTATGCTAACAATTAAATTTAATAATAATAATTTAATATTATCGTCTATAGTGACTGATATTCTCAAATATGTAATTCTCCTTTTTGTCCTCTTAATATTCTCCATACTTAGCAATTGGATGCTCCACTTCTGCTGCTCAAAATAAACCTATTGCCTTTTCAAGTGGAGCTAGTGAACAGTCAAATTATATGCAGCAGAATTTAAGTTGTTATTGGATAAGACAGCAAGATTTTGAAGAAATCAAAAAATAATTATTGTAAACACTTTAGATTTAAAATCACTACTTTATTTTAAATAGCCCCAACTTTCAATTATTTAAAAAAAAATATTGAAGTATCTTATCTAATGCATCGAAAAAAAGTAAATGAACTACTTTTATGTATTTTAAAAATTAATTAAAAGCAGATTTTTTCATCGAAAATGGGTGTTTTTAGTGCTTGTAAACTATTTCCACACTGTCATGATTGAAAAATAAGTTTTATTGGATTATATAACTGTTACTTTTTTATTTTACCACTTCGAGTTTTCTTCGAGCACACAAAATCTTTGTTGTACGGTTAATTTTCATCAAAAGCTGAACTGATGAACTGTGAGGACGTAGAATCCTGTTTTTCTTATTTGACCATGATTGTTTTCAGTAGTGGGATTTTACATATGACTGCGTAACATTACACTAATGTAAGTAAAACTATGCTGTTTACTAGTGCTGTGCAAACAGCATGTTCTACATTGATACATTGGCTTATGGTGAAGGTCATCTTCCTCGATCATTCTCTCCAAGTATCTTCAACCATCTATCATGGTTATCAACAATATTTACCTCTAGATTCTCCTAAATCTAGTTCAGCCTTCTCTCTTTTGAAAGTATGTTTGCTCACATGTCTAAATATACTTCTCCTGCTAGGTATTGCTTCATCAACATCGAGGCCTTACTTAATGTAATACCTTCGTAAGCTTCCATCTTACTTGGACGTACCCTTTTCTATATTTATATGCTATCTTCTAAGTATATATCCATGTGCTCCATCAGTCTTGCCCTTAACGAGAATGGTCGTTTCTGATTCAAAGGTGGTACAGTTTATGATGAGATCTTGAATTGGTTTGCGAGAAACCGCAACTAGAAAGGAGGGGACCAATGCTCTCCCCAAATCCATGTGGCTTGGTTTGAAAGCTCAAAGTCCTGTTGTGATGAATTGCGATACCCACGAGTCTTGGACTCATTTTGCTTCCAAATATGACTATGGTGGAGAGGTACTTTCTCTATAGGCACGGGCGGATCTACGGGGGAGGAGGGGGAGCTTTCGAGCTGAAGACTCCTCCTCCCCTCTCCTCCCGAAAATGTAAAATATAGCCATGTTTTATCGAAAAAAATATTAAAAAATTATAAAGTATTATTGTTCGTGTAATTAAATTTAAAAGGGCTTTAGAAATCACTTAAACATCATTTCATATAGGTAGTTAGTTTCTTTCTTTTTTTCCAAAGTAGTTATCGTTATTTTTATAATAAAAAAAAAGGTTTCGGGCTGAAGCCTCCCCCCCCCCCCCAAAAAAAAAAATTAAATCCTGGATCCGCTAGTGTCTAGAGGTGATGATACCAAAGAACTATGCAGCTATTTATTTATTTAAATTATTTTTTTTTTTGGTTCATGACAAATGGGGTTCTAATAATAGTGGTATCATAAATGCATCTAATACGCCATCTCTTCTAATAATCAATAATACTTTCGGACTAGTAACCCATTGCCTGATCTACTCTTCAGTTATATTATCCGGGATGTTATTCCGATGTCATTATAAAATTTCAGAATTATTGAGGTCATTATTAAATCTTTGAAGATTTGCCAGCGAATATGATACGCCTTTTCTCTTATATGTATATTTAAACATATATTCTCGTAGAAAGAACTCTGGATGATCTGCCTTATGAGACACTCCGGAAACGCTCTGGTGTCAAGTAAAGTTACCAACCTTTTGTCGTTCATATCGTCCAATATTCAAGGAGTGAGTCATCAGCCTTAAAATAAGATTGCCAACTTTGTCATGAATGCTTTTTAAACTATCGATTAGTAGCATTTTCCAAAAATCAAATCAATTTATGAAAAAAAAGTTATTTTTTTTTTTTGGGGGGGGGAGGAGGAGAAGGGAAAGAGAAGTGAGAAAATAAGCCCATGCTAATGCACCTATTTTAAACTTCGTATACCAGTTCTAACTATGATCTGAAACAAGAAAATTTGAGCTCACCTGAAAGAACGGTGATATCCTATACCGTGGCCACTTTAGTTCTGCTGAAAGGGTGTCAATATGAATGTTTTCCCTATGTTATCAATATTACATTTGTTTATGAGTTTGAACCATTATTTTATTGAAAAATTAGGAATTATGACTGATGAAAATAATGTGAGGAATTGATCGGGGGGTGCATCTCCTTCAACCGATCAACTCCTCATATTATATCACGGTCAACCATCTCTAAATTATGATGAAAATAATGATAGAAAATTACCTAGAAAGCTGATTTTTAAATGTCTGCCGAAATATATACGAAAGTAAAAAATAAATACAGTTTATTGACATAAAAATTACCGAGTTTTAAATTAAGTTTAGGGAAGAAATAGTAAAACAATTTGGAAATAAGTAGTTTCTATGTATTATGTAAGGACGAAATTAATATTTTTTTCCTTGGTCGATTAGAATATTCCATTAAACATAATAGATCAAAGTATTTATACAAATTTCTTTGCTAGGACCTATTTTTAAACGCTGACTGGAAAGATAATAAAAGTAATAAAGACAAAAGAATGACCCGATCACAGGATATTCTAAATTATTAAAAAAAATAAAATTTAAGAAAAACCAAAGGTCTTTAAGAAATAATAAAGTTAATATAAAAGCCAGGGGAAAAAAAATTGTAGACAATTCTACTCCTAAATGCAATATCTTTAAACAGGAAGACATTATTAGGTATACCGAAACTAATGGACTGTATCTTTGTTGATAATTGTCCGAATTTTACGATTATCTTTTTCTTTTGTAGGTAATTTAGTAATCTTTCTAATTATCATGGGTAAAATCAAGAAAAAATGCTAACTTTTTTAGTTATTCGCAAATAAAGTTTCTTTTCCTCCATAACTTTTCCCCCAGAAATTTCGGAGGGATGGGACTATTTTTCGCATATGAAGGAGAGGAATATCTTCAAAATGAGCGTTCATCATTGGATTTGATGAAGAATTGACGAAGTTATGGCGTACCGACAAAAAAACACCTTTTAGAAATAATATAAAAATCTGTTAACCCAATTGGTATATTTAGTTAAATATATCATTACAGATATTAAGCCTATATTCCAATAAAAACGTATCCAAACATTGCATCATCCTTACCTAAAATTCCATCGTCGATGATCCTTTATACTATCACTATCTATGTGAGGAAAAGCCATAAAGATATAGAAGTATATTTACTTCTATATCTTTATGGCTTTTCCTCACATAAACTCAAATATTACAATGAATTATAATTACTAAATTATTTGATAACAATTAAAAAGGATTCATAGGTTAAAGCGTTATCTAAAATTACAACTTAGTTGACCTCTCTATTTTAAGAAAAAAGAATTTATTTTGAACGAAGAAATTCATTGTGCTTTGTGATAGCGGACCTATACAAGCTAGCAGTGTCAAGGAAGGTAATCCAACCATCAGCAGCCATGATAACTTGGCGATGTTTTTAGAATAAAGTTCATTAAGTCATTGTATTTTATGTAGTTCCATTAATTTAGGGACTGACATTTTCTTTTTTCATTCCTGATAACTCCTTCATTATATTATATGTATATTAGACCATTCTATTGTTGAATTTTAACCTTTTTATCTAATAATTTGCCCTTTTAACGTCTTATCAGTTGCTATCACAAAAATAAATGTATCCAAAATTTAACGCCTTTTAATCTGATCATTTTATATCTTCAGATCTAGGCTTTTGGTTTTTTTTTTTCTTATTAGGTTTTGTGATTGGTGACCTTGCTATGTCAGTTCTATGCTCTTTGTTACTAAACAATAGCATTTTGCTATAGTCAATATTAATCAATAATTGTTTCTTAAAGAACTAGCTCTAGGTAATGCTATTTATTGTACTATTTTGCTTCACTTAGTCACTAACCCCTAAAAGTTGAATTGGTTTATGACTCCTCTATTTAGAAATAATTAGGATAATCTGAACATTTCACTTGAAATAAACATTTCTATTAGTCATTTTGTTATTGTTAAAATACATTTCTATTTTATTTGTAGTTTGTACTTTTATTTCTACATTTTTCAGACCAATCTCTGGATTTAAAATGTATTCACCAAAACTAATAGTTGTTTCGAACCGACTGCCTTTTGTTCTTAAGAAGAATAGTGAAGATGAATTAGAAAGGGTACCGAGGTAATGAATTAATGTTGTATTTTGTAACATTAGTTTAAATTGTGACTAAACTTGTTTTAAATTTATGAACACATATCAGATTATTTATGTAATTACCATTTAGTTTTGAAAAAAGATTCTTATAATTGCTGACCTATTCCTTTTATTGTTATTATTACTATATGAGTGCTTTATTTTTGACAAAATTAGTTTATGGAACCAACTACCTGATATTAGAGAATTAACAATTTGCCATATCATGTTTAAATGCCTGAAATAATAAAAAAAGTCATCTTATGCCTGTTCTATGTGTTGTTTTATGGGATTCTATTCAAAAAATTTGTATGATTGCTTCCTTTTATTTGATCTCACAATATATATTAACCATATGCTAATCTGATTTACTTTTTTTTTTTCTGAAGACCTCGCAAAACTAATCTGCTATATTTCTTGACAGCTTCACCCAATGTAGCTGACTTCTGACAATCTTGCTTTATGTTTCTTTATATCATGCTAATTAATATGGTTATTGTTGCATACATAACTCGAGGGATGTTTTTCGATATCGTTGCAGGCTGCTGTGTTTAGGCACGAATAAGGCTACAGTAAATGGAATCTTATTCCGTACCATGTACAAAGAGTTTCATGTTTAATTGATATTTTTTCATATCATTGGATTGGGACAATTTTTTTTTTTGTTATGTTATATTTTATTTTATATCTATTATTTGTTTATTTTTTGCATCTTCCAGAGATTATGTTAGTCTTCTGTTAAAGATTTTCATGAACTCTATTATTTTATTTTATGTTAAAATTACTTAATTTATTTTGTCAACACAATTTACATGACCAATATAGATTTAAATGAATTAATTTAAAAAAAAATACAATAATGAAAATAAACAAAAGTTCAAAGGTCATCCATTAAGTGATCTACAAAAACAAAACAAGGACTTCAGGATTTCAAAGACTAGTACCTCAAAAACCATTCTTTACATGAAGCTTATCATACCAGTCTTTACCTTAGGATTGGAATCCTAGGTAACTAACAGGGTTGATTAGCACAGACTAGCTATCTTCAAGAGAAAAAATTTATGAAGAATTTATGGACCACTATGAGAATGGCGGCTGGAGGAGACATGACAACAGGAAACTTTACTCTAAATTCTCCAACATATCTGTAGTGGATTTTGTCCTCCTAATCTGACTTTGCTTGTCAGAACATCTGCAGGGACGGTTATCGGCTGAGCCCTCGGTTCGAGTCGTCCTCCATGGACTGCGGATGTACAGGCATCCTGCACTATCGGCAGTTGATGTAAAGCCGTAGCGATGGTAATGATCGCGGAGACTGAGACCAATCGTGCTCTGAGGTCAGGGAAGAGAAGCTTCCCGACCAAATTGGTACTATGGGGCGTCACCGGAGCCCTGGCGGTGCTTTGGGTGGACGACAACAGTGCTTGCACTGCTTGGCCGTGGCGGTCGTGTGCTTGCGACTGCTAGCTGTACGACGCCATTGTTCAGCTGGTCGTGACATTGCTCAGGCCAGTCATCTGGTATAGTGTACAGATGAGCAGATGAAAGCTATGAGAGTAGGATTTATGACCTCCATGAGCACCGGTGGTGTGCTTGCACTCTTTTATCTATCCTTTTAATATGATTGTGGGGCTACGCTGGGACTGTTTAAGACTTTCGGGTTGGGTATGGTCTCAGCCAGTGTCTCGCTCTCCATAATATAGGTGTACACCCTCTGTCAGAACATCTAAAAAGAATTAAGATAGTAAGCTTGCATGCCTATTAGAGTTACTAAGCAGCCACCCATAGAAAAGAGAAGATTGGAGATGATAATATATTCATCAGTGATATTGTTCATGGTCATATGGCTTAAAAAAATTAAATTTACTCAATGCAGCAAGAGAGTACCCCATTCTTTTTATACTAATTACTAGATCACAAAATCCAAAAAGAAATGTAGGAAAGTTAAGTTTTGTGGTTTTAATTGAATAAATAGTGATGATTTAAAAACTACTTGATTGTTTGGGTTCTTTGCTAGGTTCGTATTTCAGAATACAAAAGGAATTATTTGTCTAAAAGCAGTAACAGATTTAGTATTCAATTTAAGGGAGGGGATTTTTTTTTTCCTCTGATTATTATAGTTATTAAAACACATTGGTAATTACAGGAACAGTTATGGCTTTTAGTGATCTTTTAAATAATTATTTCTTGGCTTCTATATATATTATATTGCGACTCTTTAAATATTTAACTAACATCATTCACAGAAGTCACTTAGACCAATGAAAATAAAAATAAATTCAATTTTAACCAGCCCGAAAGCTCCCTCCTCTTGGAGTTTAATATGTATATGTAGGTTCTATTTATTTATATAAGTATCTTTAAATTCAGTCCTGAATATTTAAAAATAATTTATGATAATGTAAAACTTTGACAGTGCTGGTGGCCTAGTGACTGCTGTTGGGCCAGTTGTCATCCAAGGAAATGGACTTTGGGTCGGTTGGCCAGGACCTAACTACAAAAGTGGCACTCCAATTCCAGAGTCGAGCCCAGAGGATGCTTCGCCTTCAGCCAAGCTTCTGTCTTCTAATATTATACCAGTAGAAATTGACCAAAACCTGATGAATAACTTCTACAATGGATGTTGTAATGCCACTTTTTGGCCTTTATTCCATCTGATGCCTGATAAAGCTGTTTTTAATGTTGATTATTGGCAGGTATTTGTTTGATCGTATACCTTATTTGTATAATTCAATTTGTAAATTGGTATGCGTTGAATTGAACTTTGGAAAATTGAAGCATATGCATTGTTTCTGAGGGTAAGAAATCTAGGTTCAATTAAATACCGCTTTGATTAATTTTCTGCAAATCCAATTAAAATTATAATGGATTTTATTAAAATATAACAATTGGAATACACCAGAATTTCAAATTAAAACTTGGTTTTATAATTATATTAATCATTGAAAGAGAGAGGGGTAAATATCATGATATAAATTTTTATATATTTTCAAATAGATAAATTAGTGCTTTTCTGTAAGAATATTTTGAGTCTAATTTTTAAATTTGATACTTGTTATATGGTTTTTGTATTACAGGCATTCCGAAAAGCGAATTTTCTTTTTGCGGAAACAGTTATTTCAGCGCTGAACAAACAATCAAAAAAGAGTACTGAAAAGGAAAGTACGTTGATCTGGCTCCACGATTATCATCTTATGTTAGCAGCCAATACCATTCGAGAGGTAGTTCACAAAACGACAATCACGGGGATAGAGTTGGAAGAATTTCACATATTAACTGTCCGTCTTTTCCTTGTTTCCCTATTTAACATATATTAACCTAATTGTAACATTTATTTATCCTAATTTTAACATTAATTGAGTCATTTGATGTATCTAATATCATTGTCTATTTATATTGAAGAGATGGTTGGGTCACAAAGTACTTGTAGCTGAACACCCTAACTATCTCTTCAATATATTTACGATAGTTAATTATTAATCCATTATTATCTATTTAATTTAATACCAATACAACAGTTTGTTTTCCTTTTACCATTTTCCGTGTTCCATTAAAACTACATGTGATAGTGTTATATTTTAATATTGTCGGTGTTCTGTAAAAAGGTTGAATCCAACAATTCCCTACTTTTCAGGAGAACCTATTTTACAAGACATGCAAGAAGGTGATGTTGTTTTCGCCATTGTTACATTGGAGGATATTTATACAATTATGAAAGTTACAGATTCGCCCTTTTTTCACATTGATACCTATTGATGTCAAGATTCCATAAAGGTAAAAATCCGAAATTAGATAGTTTGTTGAATTCACCTTTCTTATGAGACACCGATAATATATTTTATTTATTATTTTTAATTTTTTTTTTCCATCCATTGAAAATATCTTGTGAAATCTGTGCAGTATGATACACCGACACCGCTCAGATACTTTTCAAAATGAGAAAATGAATTGATCAATCTCACTTATTTTATGTTATGATCAATACATGTATGATGTAAATGATCAATATATATATATATCATTTTGACCTATATTGGCAATATTCTTGCAAAATTTTAGGATAAAGAAATTATGAGGAAACAATATTTAGATGTTGCAATGATTAATCAGATAACTAGAAAGAGTAATCTAATTTTTGCGATTCATTCAGTGTTTTTTTGATAAACCATAATTGCATTATATGAAGAACTTTATATGTTGTAAAATTGATGAAATATCTTGTTTTTGGGAGAAAAAAAAAAAAAAAATAATTAAAAAATATTATAAAAATGAGCATAATGGAATTAAAGTCAGTTTTATAAACCCAGGGAATCTTCTGAGTAATTTTTTTTATCCTACGCCAAGATTGGATGATTCATATTTTGGAACTGAAGATTTTGAAATCATTTAACCAGGAGAACTTATATACTGTCCAGAGGTGTGATGGTGGAGTCTTAGTTATGACCTATTAGTTTATTATTTTCAATAATCAACCATTGTGATCGACCAAAAAATTCAAAAACTTAACCCCCTCTCAAAATTTCAGGTTTCACGTTTCAGGACATGGAATTCGAAAAATGAATAAAAATTTTTTAAACTATTGGACCAATCTTTTTCAAATTTTGATATAAAATCAGAGGTCACCTGAGGATGATCCTCCTTCATCGACATTACTCTCCGCCTTTTACTTTCAAAATGGCGGCCAAAAAACTTGCGTTGCTATAGACTGTAGCTTCTAAATGAATGTACATATTTCAATGAAACTTCGCTAAAGTCATTTTCTCCACACCCTTTAAATTTATCTATATAACATACTTCAACAAAAAAAAGCTGGAAAAAAAGTTACTAGGGATGGTAAAATTAAATTCCAAATAACTCGAAAAGTTTATACTTTTTTGTTGATATTGTGTATAGTTTTTTAAAAGTTTATGAAATTTCTTATCACGTAAATATGTAGGGCCCGTAACGTCTGGAATTAGGGATGATAATAACAATATTCTGACCGATCCGGTTGACATATTGAATAAGTTTAAGGACCACTTTGACAATATTTTAAATACGGGAAATTATGATCGGTGTCCTCCTTCTGAGTACCAGAGTGCTGAACCGTTGATAGAAGGACCAAGTAAAGAGGAAGTTGAAGTAGCTATCGGAAAATTAAAATCATATAAAGCAGCGGGAATCGATAATATTCCTACTGAACTAATTAAGGCATGCGGGGAAGCTGGAGTTTCTAAAATACATCGGTTGGTTGAAAAGATCTGGGTGAACGAGAAATTACCTGAAGAATGGAAAGAATCTATTCTTATTCCGATTCACAAAAAGGGTCCGAGGACGGATTGTAATAACTATCGAGGAATTTCACTCCTTCCGGTATGTTATAAAATATTCACTGTAATCTTAACCAGTCGAATCACGGAATACGCCGAGGAAATTATCGGAGACTACCAATGCGGATTTAGACGGAATCGTTCGACTATTGATCAAATATTTTCTTTACGGCAAATATTAGAGAAAAAATTGGAGTATAACGGTATTGTTCACCAGCTGTATATAGATTTTAAAAAGGCTTACGATTCTATTGACCGCCAGAAACTGTATAATATTCTAATCGAGCAGGGAATTCCAAAAAAACTAGTAAATCTAGTCAGGATGTGCTTGACGGAGACACTCAATAAAGTCAGAATCGGTAATAATTTGTCCGAAAAATTTGAGGTTCGTTCGGGATTAAAACAGGGGGATTCTCTTTCGCCTGTCCTGTTCAATTTGGCATTAGAACATGCCATTAGGGAGGTAATGCGTACCGAGAAAGGGTTGGATCTGGGCGGGACAACATCCGTGCTAGGCTATGCTGATGATCTGGTACTGTTAAGCGAAGACGTTGAAACTATAAAACTAAATACGACAACGTTAATGAAAGCCGGTAAAGAACTAGGACTCGAAATAAACGTGGATAAAACAAAATATATGGTTAGCTGCAAAAATGGCGATACTACTGGTGATATCGATATAGATGGTAATATGTTTGAACAGGTAGATAAATTTAGGTATCTAGGTTCTACGATAACTAAAAAAAACGAAATTGAAGAAGAGATTAAAGTTAGATTGAAGGCGGGGAATGCTTGTTATTTTTCTGTGACAAAACTACTCAGTTCGCGCCTCTTGTCCCGAAACTTAAAAATTAGAATCTATAAAACAATTATCTTGCCTACAGTTCTTTATGGATGCGAAACTTGGCCGCTTACATTAAGGGATGAGCAGCGTCTTAAGGTTTTTGAAAATAAAGTATTGCGTAGAATATTCGGACCGAAGAAGGATGAGTTAACCGGAGAGTTCAGACGGTTACACAACGCCGAATTGCGTGAGCTATATCCGGGTAATATAATTGAGGTAATTTCATCGCGGCGAATCAAATGGGCTTGTAAAGTTGTTGGGCTTAGTAACGAGAGAATGCCTAAAAGGTTAATATTTGCTGTGCCGAATGGTAAGCGTCGGAGGGGTAGACCGAAGCGAAGGTGGGAAGATTGCATTAAAGCTGATCTGAAGGGACTGGGTTTGGACGGCGAACGGTGGAGGGAGGTGTGTAACAAGCGATTGGTGGTGTCGGCATCGAACCTTCGGGTTCGCTAAGCCTTATTATTATTATTATTATTATGAAATTTCTTAAAAAAAAAAAAAAAAGGTCTCTGGTTTTTTTTATATGTTCTACTGCAAATGTTATTTCCTTGGTTTGGTTTTTAAATTTTATATGTGTTACTGAACTAATGCTTTTTTTTATTTTTTTTTTTTTAGCATATTACTAATGATCGAAGAAAAAAGTTTAGTCCAATAATTGGAATCACCTTTTGTTTTTTTTTCTTTGTAACTCAAAAGGTAATGTTAGTTTAGATTTATAATTGTTTGGAAATAATAAACCATTGTGAAATAATTTGCAGCGTTTATTACTTATATATTATTTTTGAATATTAGAGGGAATGGGGTAGTTTAGTGATAGGCTTCCAATACTCAAGGTCCTAGGTTTGAATCCCGGCTTATGGCAGATAAATTATTTATTCTGTTCATTGGTTTTATTGGCCGAGAATTGTCTCTCGGATCAGGAGACCCTCCTGGTGCTCACCCAGCTACTATAAAAGTGAGTAACCTTAATTAAATAATTAATCAAGGGAGAAAACCTGGAGGTTGGGTGTGATCTAGGTCAAATCACCTCCTTGCACAACCGTTGACCAAGAAACAGTACAGGTTTTTTTTTTTTGTGTCTCTTTTTATATTTTATTTTATTTATTTACTTTTTGAGATAAAATGGACATGCCATTGTTTACCGCTGTAATTGGAAAATTTCCTTTTTGGTAGAAATATGTAATTAAATTGATAAATCATTATAAACTCGTGCGTGAACAATTTAAAAAAAAATCTGGTGTAGTGCACACAGCACACAACTTTCACTTCCACCCTCTTGACAGAAACAAGTATTTTCAGACAAAGGGGAAGTGAAAGTAAAAATTATAGATATTTATTCATATTTCATTGAGGATAATTTTATTTGTATAAGTACCATTAAATATACAAATTTTAATATTTATATCGCTGTAATCTATACAGTATGTATATTTACATAATATTGTCGGAGTTCGTATTATATTAAGCTCATATTGAATTGTTTCAAATAAAAATATTAAAGGTACTTTAGGGGAAGCTAATATTGAAAATTAACCATTTAAGCCCTGTTAGAGAACATCAATCAGAATAAAACCTATAATTTATTTAAAATTGCTTAATTTTATACTGAAATAATGAATTTAATCAAAATTGTTTGAGCCATTTTCGAGAAAATCGTAAAAATATGTTAAATCATGATAAAAAGTTCCACTTCCGGTTAGCCGATTTTGGCAAAAACGTTGCTATAACAACCCAAGCATATAAAAAACTTTAAATTTACAATTTCAGTTGCGACGACTTTGCATTTTTGAGTAGACTGTTAAAACACACACCATTTTGCAGGACTTGGTTATTTAGACTCAGGGGACCTCAAAACGTGTATTTCCATTGAACACTGAGATCTATATATTTCATATATATGGTAAGTGTAAGTAAAAATTGCCTAAACCTAAATGAAAACTGTTAAATAATGTTAACCAATAAAACATTGATTTTTTTTTCCCTCCTAAAAGCAATATCTTTCGTCCATTATACATTTTAGAAAGATAATGTACTTCATACTATTCAATAAATATTTAATAAAAAAAGTCTAGAGAATATGCAAATTTAAGTTACCCTTTCTTGTAAGTTTAATATTATCATTAATTACAGTACCTTCTTAACATCTAGATATTATTCCCTCATGATCTTATCATTTCTCCATCTTGAAATTTGGGAAGAATATACATGAGCCTAAACTGAACTGCATGAGCCATTGAATGCAGAAGTGTTTTAAGTCAAAAAGTGATGCTTTGATATTGTGTTGATACATGATATAAGTTGTGAAACATTTTAATCCATAGATTAAACTAAACTCATTATCATTTGGTTTCAAAGAAAATGAAATAGTGAACATTTCCCTGGCTTACAGTATTCAGGTCCAATTTTTAGTATACGAAATATTTTAATCCAAATGTAAAAATATTTCAATTAGTCGACTATATCCTAGCGTTAACACTTCGAAAATCTGACAGATCAATCTAATTCACTCTCCACAAAAAAGTTTAAAACGTGCATAAAGACGTTTTCACTTAAAAAAAAAAAGAAGCTATTAAACAGAATTTTTTTAATGTACATTAGACATTTTAACCTTTAATAGTGCTCACTTATTTCTTAATGGATTATTGAATGTAGAGAAAATAAATGGAGTACAAGTACAGTTTAAACTATTATTTTATATTTCTGTATAAAATCTAGGTATGTAATTCTGTATAAAATATGGTAGATTGTTATTAATTTTCAAAAGAAATTTATAATTTAGAACAATTTTAATTTTTTTAATAGGCTTTTTTAATAGACATCTTTAATTTTTAATGGATAAAATAGGCTATTTGATGTTTTAATCCCATTTTGGTTAACTAAAATTTGAAATTACATTTTTTTAAATATTCTAATTGAGATCAAGGTTTGCATAGTATTTGAAATGAAATAATTTGATGATATCAATGACTGACACTTAAGGGGATATCAACACTTTAAGGGAAGTTATACAAGCTTTTATGTAGAATAATAATAGTAAATATACAATAAAAATAGTCAGTCTTGAATATATCAAACTACTTAAAAGCATGCAGTTAATACACTCTGTAATTATTTATTTATTATGAAATCGATAAAACACTTTTGACTCCAACGGCTCACATGTCCAAATAACATTCACTTTAAGTTTTTACAAAATTATCTCGGATGATGTTTTAGATATTTTAAAATTTTAAGACATGAAAAAAAAGAAATATTTTTTTTATTTTTCATGCCTCATATCAGATTAAAGCTCATACAATAAATTCTAAAATGAGCTATTGAACATTTACCTAGCAAAATTTTAAATCTGTAATCTTTGCGCATTTATGTGGTATAAAACATGGTGTAATTCAATAATTTCTACAATTTTTAAAAATGAATAATAAAAAAAATTTAAGTGAAAATATGAAATAAATAGATTTGTATTGTATTTAGTTGGTATAACTGTCAGACAAAAAATCATTGTAAATCCGAGATATACAGGATATCTCAATTCTTAATGATCAAACTCTGGAGGGTGATTCTAGACAAAATTTCTAACAAAAAAGTTCATTAGATGAATGGGGGCGATTCCAAACTAAAAAGGAGTTAAGACCAATTTTGCTTTTTTCTTAAGGTGATCATGTTTTTTTTATTGAATAAGAAGTAATTGCTCAAAAACTGTTCAATGTAATTAAATTATAGGGACACAATAGTAAAGTAGACAAAATTTTCTTTGAGAAAACAGTGATTAAATTTACTAAGGTCAATGGTAATAGGGACTTTCAGGAGGTCTAAGAATGCAAAGAAGCGTTTCTCGTTAAATCAAGATTCCTCGCGTTTTACATTAACTGTTTATTTGTAAAAAAAAAGAATGCTAATTCAAAGGTTTCGAACATTTACGGTATAAAATGATCTTTTAATATCCGTCACTAATTGATCCTGAGAAACAATAACGGTGGAAGGATAGTCAAAGTCAAACTACACATAGTACACTGTTACAAAGGGAGATATTATTTGCAGTAGACATGTGAAGATTTACAATATTTATGTTTACAAAAATGCGTTTAACTTATGATGTCTGTTCAATATTCTTATCTAACATCGAGAGAAAGACTTATAGTCAGTTAATGTTTAACGTTATGAATGCTAATCCCACCATTATGCCGAATTATTTCACGAATAAGGAATACAGAGATATGCTGCGCATGTATAGGTACTGTAACTGCAGCGAATTAGACCTGCTGAAAGGCTCTTTTATCATTGACCTTGGTAAATGTAATCACCATTTTCTCCACAAATGTCTACTTTGCGATAGTGTATTAGAATTTAATTAAATTGATCAGTTTGTAAGAAATCCCTTCTTATTTTATGGAAAAATTATTGTAAACCTTCATAATACAGCAAAAATACCTCCCTTTCTATCAGTGTACTATGTGTAGTTTGATTTTTCTATCCTTCCACCATTATTGTTTCTCAGGATCAATAACTTCAAACCCGTGGTCCATTCCCAGAAAACAAGATCCCGTGTTTCTGACCTTTATATTCCTTCCCATAGAATTAAGACATTTGAATATTCCTTTATTGCCCGATCCACAGCCTTCTGGAATTTCTTGCCATCTGATATCCTCCATGCCTCTTCCTTGTCCTCATTTAAATATCACCTCTATCAATTCCTTCTCACATCCCAAAATGACGTTATACAATAAAATAAATATTGCAAAACAGATTTTGACTGAGGTGAATGGTTGTTAAAATTGATTGAGTTTTAATTTTAAAATCAACCCATGCTTATTTTATTATTTTTTTTTTCATTTAAATAATGGTTTTTTTTATTTCGTTTTTTCTCAAAATGGTGTTATTTTTACTTGTTTTAATATAATTTCACTGAAGATACTGTATATATTCTGTAATATTGACTAATGTAATTTTTGGCCGGATGTAGTTTTATTTTTTTTTGTTTATATCTGTTATTCATAAGGGACCTTGTCCCAGAATAAAGTTTACTTTCTATCTATCTATCTATCTAAGTGAGGGATATTAAATGATCATTTTGTACAGTAAAGGTTCGAAACCTTTGAATTGACATTCTTTTCTTTTATGGATAAATAAATAAACAGTTTAATAATGTAAAACGCGAGAAACGTCTGATTTATTGAGAAATACTTTGTTGCAGTCTTAGACTCCTGTAAGTCCCTTATACCATTGACCTTAGTAAATTTAATCACTGTAAAATTTTGTCCACTATACTATTGTATCTCTATAAGTTAATTACCTTGAACAGTTTTTGAGCAATTACTTCTTATTCAATAAAAAAACATGATCACCTTAAGAAAAATACAAAATTAGTCTTAACTCATTTTTTCCATTCGGCTCATGCATCTAATGAACTTTTTTGTAGGAAGTTTTGTATAGAATCACCTTCCAGAGTTTGTCCATTAAAGAAGAGATACCCTTTATAGGTATCTCTGAGAGGTTTAAGGCCGCTTATAATTTCATATGGAATGATCCCGCAGTTTTACTCCTGCTTTAGAAATATTTTATTTGATAATGGCTGTAATGATACGGTTGCTATTTTGCTCACTTCCCTTGACTTATTAATAATTTTTTTTTATGTGTCTTAATTAATATTCTATTATTTGTTCTATTAAATATGATTTTTGGTTTAGTCAATTATTGATTGTATTTTATTTATCACAATAATATTTAGCATAACCTTAATAAATGAAATTATATTTCAAAACTCTTTAAAGAGCTGCCACATTTTAATTTATGCTTAGATATATTTAGTTTTTTTCTTATGGGTTAAATAAAATAATTTCAAACACAACGTTCTGATTAAATTCTATTTGAAATCTTAAACATATTTTTTTTTAACCCCCATACCAGACTGAAACGACTAGAAACTGCCCGACGTTTTCGACTACTGCAGCACTTACTAGACAAACGCTCTAAGCTTTCAATCAATTACGAACGACTCATATATATGACAATAATAAGACCTATTTGGACTTACGGAATTGAGCTTTGGGGCTCCACTAAACCATCTAATTCCTCTTGTATCCAATCCTTACAATCCAAAATCCTTCGTAAAATCTTCAACGCTCCTTACTTTGTCACAAATAAAATCATCCATAAAGACCTTAATGTTCCATATGTTTCCGATTTGGCCCAATCCAGATACCTTTCCTTCCATAACAAACTGCAGAACCATCCGAATCCTCTCGTTTTAAACCTTGTTTCCTCCTCGATCCCTGATAACTCTCCGAGGCGTCTGAAAAGAAGATGGCCTCGGGACCTTCTAATATAGAACTTTGATTTGAGTTCTACCAATGGGTAGTTTCTCTTCATGTTGTACATGTCATGTTACCAATGTCACATTTACTTATTGTATTTTCTATGTAATACAGTTGTAAATTTCATTAAAATAAAAAAGAAATAAAAAAATATTTTTTTTGTAACTTCTTTTTAAATTTACATTATGTTCTCATCAATATTATCTCAATTGATTGTGCTCTTATCGTCGTGTAGATCATAGCGTCTTTGTCCTTATTATTTTATCCAGACGTCATACTATTCATTTATGACTGTGCTTAATGTAGTTAATTAAATCTTCCGTTTAGATCAGCCATATAGAAACACAGTACAGATCAAGAATCATTTACTTTATAATGATCAATTCTACTTCTCCAAAAGATGGAAATGTATGGGCTAACTATAGCATGCTTAACATAATGTAGATTAGGAATTTTAAATATTGTATTTACTTATTAATCAACTATTTTTTACTTTTAGGCGCCTGACTTAAAAAATGCTAATTTCAAATTAGCCTTTTTTCTTCACATTCCCTTTCCTCCTTGGGATATTCTTCGCATCTTTCCATGGGTAGATGATTTACTTCAGGGGTTGTTAGGTAATGCTTATTTATTTTAACAATTTTTCATTCCTTTTCTGTATAGATTGTTTGTGTATGCATGCACATATATATACAAATAAAATCTATATAGTGATGTATATATACATATCACTGTTTTCTAATTACTTTCTGGATTTGTTTTGCCTTATTTTGTTATTTTTTAAAAATTAATATCACCATTATTGCATTAGGGAACGACATGATTGGGTTTCACACAAAAGATTACTGCATGAACTTTATTGAATGTTGTCGGCGTGGATTGAAGTGCCGAGTGGATACCGAAAATTTACTGGTAGAACATGGAGCACGTACTATTAAAGTTTGTCCACTTCCTATCGGAGTTCCTTATGAAAGGTAAAGTGATTTTAAATTAAAAAAAACAAAACTGTTATTAATTAATTGTGAAGTGATGAAAAGTATTGCAAAATAATGAGACATAATATTTATTTAAAAGATATAAAAAAATTAAATAAAATAAATTGAAAAGATTTTATTACAGAATTCTCAGAGATGAACTACCTCTTTCAATTAAAGAGAAAAAAAACACTTTTAGTTGTTTTTAAATTCACAAATAAAAATTAATAATAAATTGAACAATTAAAAAATAAAAAACCTTTACGTTTACAACCAAAGAAGGGCTTGGGTTCAGAACTATTCGGGGAAAGTACTGTTTCTTGGTCAACAGTTGTGGAAGGAGGTGATTTGAGCGAGACCATGATCAACCGCCACGTTTTGATTTTGATTATTGAACTACTTTGATGAAACTCGTTGTATCATTGTATAATTAAGTGGTCTTTAATACCATTTAGGTCTTATCCCTGTTGATGTCACTTTACAGGGCTTAAATGCCCAATATTCATATGCGTCTTCCTCTAAAGTACCTTTAATACGGTTTATTTTAAATAATCAACTATTTCTCATTATTAAAAGTTACGAAAAAATTCTAAATATAACTTTTGAAAGAATTTGATAATTGAATAAAGGAGAAAAAAATAAAAATGCTTATACAGGTCGAAAATGAATTTCCGGATATACAAGTCAAAAGGTATACTTATAATATATCGTTGGAAAGCGGAGTATTTTAGAAAAAAAATATCTAATATAGAAAGTTGTAGAAGGTAACGGAGAGCAGCGAAAAAATTATAAATAATAATTTTTGAAAACTGATAATATATAACGTAAATCACATGTTTTCAAGGAAATTAAATGAAATTTACTTACTAGATGTAAACTTCAAAAAAATATATTTTTACGTTTGTAGAAAGTATTTAAAATCCACCTAATCAAGGCAATGGCATTGTTAAAAAAACTATTTTATTGTACTTGTGTGAAAGAAGAAGTAAAATATAAAATCATTTCATGGATGTATAAAGCATATGCTTATAACCTAAAATACATTTACTGTAGTTGAGTGATTATAGATCTGATATTATATTTAAATAACTAGGTATCAACGTTTATTCCGAAAAATTGTCTTGTAACTTTTTAGAAAATTAAATTAGCGAATAATTTGACGAATCCTTCCCTTTGTATCTACGACGAAGTATCTACTACTATTTCATTGTACTTGTGTGAAATATAAAAATATTTCATAGATACGGTTATAACCTTAAATATATTTACTGTAGTTTAATAACTCCAGATCTGATAATATATTTAAATATTTAGGTATCTATTGTCCGTTTATTCTAAAAAATCATCATGTAATTTTTTTTAGAAAATTAAATTAGTGAATAATTTGATAAATTTTGCCTTTGCGATATTCCAACAGAATCCACTTACAATTGAGTGACAACTTTTGACCTGTCTATGACAGACAATGGAAATCTCTTAATTCCATTTTGATAAACTTTGCAATGGAAAATAACAGTTTAATAACTAATAGATCTACAATCCATAATTTACGAATCGTACAATCCTTAATGAACTGGTGATATAATAAATAGGACTTTTGTTTTTTTAATAGTATTTATGATTTGTTAGCTGCAATCTTTTAGCATTAGCTCAGTTAAAAATGCAATTCAAAAATTTTATAACAGCCCATCATGGACAGAAAACAATATTCAAAGTTGAGCAAAGTTCAAAGAGTAAGTGAAAGTTGTGTGTTGCGCCAGATTTTTTTCATTATCATTGATTTTATAATAATAAAATTGGTTTATACTTGTTACTTTCTGATTACTCGATGTTGTCTATTAATGAAATTGTTATTTTGGTTTATTTTCTTTTAAATGCATTAGGTTTCAAGAACTCGCCCGAAATGCATCAAATGTGATAAAGGAACCAGGAATAAAGCTCATTCTTGGAGTTGATAGGCTTGATTATACCAAGGGAATACAGAATCGTTTGTTAGGATTTCAAAGATTGCTTGAGAAGAAACCTGATCTCATTGGGAAAGTATGTGATTAAATTTATCTTATACTATTATTAACCAAAAATTAGCTTATAAAATTATTATAATTCAGTTTTTTACAACTATTAGAAATTATTATTATTACTTTTCTTTCTTTCAACAATTTTGACTGGTTAGTATATCGTAGTTTAGACTTGATTTCATGCATGTTTCTCATTAATTTTTATTTTAAAGTCTTTTTTAACTATCTCTCGAAGTTACTATGTTGAGAAACAAAGAACATCATATTCAGTGCAGGTGGTTTGTTAGTATATAAATATCATTTCTGGAGTTGCTTTGTGCAAATCCAAAGAAACTTATGTGCTCGTAAACATTTGGCCAAAGATTTTCTACATAAATCTACCCCAACTGCCATGTTTCTGATAAAAAGATATTAAAATCAAAGAAAATTTTCAACTATGGTGTTTCGATTGAATTTTCTCATGTACAAAAATTTTTATTGATATGTTAGAAGCCCATTTTTCTAGTACTAAGTGTAACTGACATTTTATATAGCTATGATAACAATGATTTTTTAAAATTTATTCAGTGTTATAATTTTTTGATTTTATCATTGACTTATTACTACGAATTCATTTTTTAGGTAACGTTATTGCAAATAGCTGTTCCATCTAGACAAGATGTAAAAGAGTATCAAGATCTAAAAGAAGCAATGGATAAACTTGTGGGTAACATAAATGGACAATTTTCTACCCCTAAATGGTCCCCTATCAGATATATTTTTGGTACTGTAAGACAAGAAGAACTTGCTGGTTATTATAGAGACAGCGATGTTGCTTTAATTACTCCTTTCAGGGATGGTAAGTGTTTATTCGTTTGATGCTTAAATATTTCATGTTAACTTCTATTACTGTTTCCTTTATCCAAGTAGAGATAAAAAATAATTCACCAGGATCAGATTCAATGTAGAAAAACAATTAAAACATTATTAAATGAGGTGTACTATCTATCATTACAGCAATTTTTATTCTGAAACCATGCTAACATATTTTATTTCCCATTATTTAAGATATAGTTTTAAAACTCTGCTTATACATATCTATAGTTTAACCCACGATTAATTAGAAGCCCAAGGCATAATCAATGCCACATCAATTTGAAACTATCATTCTGTTATTCTCTAAACCTCCGATATTACTTACAAAATATTACAGATATATACATGTATTTGTTTTATGTAAAAATATACATATGTTTTATTTTTTCTTAAGATAGAATTCATAAATCTTTATTTCTTTTATCTTTTACTTTAATTTATTTTTACTTGGTGCTCATCTATAAGAGGATTTTTTTTTTCTTTATTTTTTTAACTAAGCAGCAATTATTTTGTTTTATTTCTTTTTTGCATTGTATAGTTCTAAGTATTTTGTAAATTTACTATAGGTTACTATTTACTATTTACTATTTTGTAATATTTTGTTAGTTTACTATAGGTTTTTTATCTATTTAATGTGACAGTTCTTCTGGCCAGAGATAATTCTTTTTTTTCTATATTATGTTATTCTTAAGGGACTTCATCCCGGAATAAAGTCATTTTCTATTTTTATATTGAAGGATGATATCGTAATCTGTGTGAGTTCATCCTTGCGCTCCCAACTAATTGTTGTGATAATTGTGATTGAACTATAGAAAATATTAATTGTTTGAAAATTGAACAATCTAATGAAAATTTATAATAATTTAGTTTACATGCACAAACAATTCTGGTATATTGTCGAAGTAGGGACAACTGTTCTTTATCGTCTGAAAGAACCGTTAAGGTATTACTACTACAATTATATTGAAAGTTTGGAAACTCTTTTTCACAAAGACTCATTTGTTAACTTAGTGTTCACATTTTGGAACTCTCTATTAATTTAGTGTATTAAATATTACAGTCTCTGAAAGCCAAGGTTTACATTCTCACAGATATACTTGGTCTTTTATTCTTCCTCTAAACTCAGATGGCTGGTGCGATCTTAGATGAAATTTTAGTAAATAATGATGGAAACAAACAATGAAGGCGTCATTATTTTTTTTTTTCACACTAATTCATGAAGAGTCTGATTTCTTATCGACTTTCAAAGCCCAATTTGTTTCCTTCTTCTTTATTTTCCAGGATATAATCACTTCTTATGCATTATATTGTTTTATAAACAACATAGGAAATCCAATTAATGATAAAATAATACTATAATGGACATTGTACTAAAAAGTACACATAACTCGTTAAACTTAATCCTAATGATGTGCCAACTCCAGCGTATTCAAATATAGAACCGAAATATTCAAGAAATGCATAAACTTGTTCATAAAAGAAAGCAAAAATTAAAAAAACATTCATTCACCAAGGAGATAGGTATATAATAGATAGTTGATTGTTGAAATTATAAGGATGAAAAATTGTCAGCATGTGAAGTCGAAAATGTCTTTATTGAGTTTGCCGATGTTTCAAGCCAAATATGTGGGCTTATCGTCAGGGCTAAAAATTAAAAACAAAACAAAACAACATCAGGAAACTTGCAAATATAAACGTATGCAAGAGTAATGAATAACAGTGATAAGATGATACTAATGAGAGTAAATAAATAAGATAATAGCAATAAAAGTACACATCAGAGAAATGTTAAATATAGGTACAACCGAGGTAATGGTTATATGAACATAACAATAATATTTCATTTATTTTGAAAACATTTTCTTAACATATAGCAATTTTTTCATTATCGTTATGTTTATATAACCGTGGTGTCTTTTGATAATATCTCATATGATTACCATAGAAAATGAGAACAGAAGCTTTACTGTTATACAAACATTTCCTCTATTGACATTTGAATTTCAGGAATGAATCTGGTAGCTAAAGAATTTGTTTCTTGTCAGATAAAAAATCCTCCTGGTGTATTAATTATATCGCCGTTTGCTGGGGCAGCCGAACAGATGGAAGAGGCTCTGATTGCTAACCCATACGAAATAGATGATATCGTTGACACTCTTATCAGGTAATTAATTTAGTGATTATATGTTTGTTTATCATTGAGATTGTTATTATTTTTTCAATAGACTATTTTTAGCCACATGCAGGGGAATAATGATGAAGAACTTCAGTGATACAAACATCACAACAGTAATAAGATTAAGTTATTTATTGTAGTGTCGCCGAAATTAGTACAAATTCTTGGGGAGTCTGTGATAGAAACATTGTGCTAGCATGTATGGGTTAGTATACCAAGATTGTATAGGTCTGAATGTCTAAAATTTGATTGATCAAATAATTGGAAATTGAAAACTACTTTACTGATCCATTTCAATATTAGTGAACTTAGATATTGAAATCTTGGTTCTATTGAAATCAATGTGGACATTGGGAAGAAGATTTAAGAGATACTAAGGGCAAGCAAAAGTTTAAAGTTAAAATTAAATATATATCTTATATATATATATATATCTTATATATATACCCATAAATGCCTAATTGTTTTTGTTAAACAGTTAATATTTAATTACTAGGGTGGTCTGAAAAGTTTCTGACCAGAGCTTGAAGATGGCAGCACTCATAAAAAAAAAAGCAAGTGAATTTCATTGTTCATCTGTTGACAGTTACCCACCAAAGTTTCAGCCATTTTGGACACGCAGTTTTTATGTAACAGTCGTTTGTGTGAATTGATGTGAGTGTTTTTGTGAAGATGGACAAAATCGAGTATCGAGCTGTCATTAAATATTTGCTTTTGAAAGGCAATACGCCTACACAAATCAAAGATGGGTTAGATTTTGTATATGGGGACTCTGCACCATCATTTACCATAGTGAAATTTTAGGCAGCTGAATTTAAACGTGGCCATAAGAGCTTGGGAGACGATGAATCTTCCAATGGTCCAAAAACTGCAACTATCGAAGAAAACATTGTCAAAGTTCACCGAATGATGTTAGACGACCGCCAAATTAAAGTGAGAGAGATAGCAGAGGTTATGAACATGTTAAAAGAAAATGTTTATTACATATTAAATCAACATTTAAATATGAAAAAGCTGTCCGCACATTGGGTGCCCAAAAACGTGTTCAAATGAACATTTCAAACACTCTGTTGGAGCAGTTAAGGCACAATAAATACGAGTTTTGGCGCCGATTAATTACTGTAGAAGAAACTTGGATACACCATTATACACCCGAAACAAAAATACAGTCGAAACAGTGGACTGCTAAGGTGGAACTGACTCCAAAAAAAGCAAAAACTTTTCCGGCTGGGCAAGTGATAGGACTGTTCTTTGGGATAGTCATGGAGTTGTTTTAATAGACTATCTTAAAGAAAAACCATTACAGGAGCATACTGCGCAGCATTACTTGGCTAGCTGAAGACAGAACTTGCAGAAAAACGGCCATATATGCAGAAAAAGAAAATCCTGTTTCACCAAGACAAAGCACGGTCTCACACCTCAGCGGTTACCATGGCGAAAATCCACAAATTACACTTTGAACTGCTTGACCATCCACCTTACTCAACATATCTAGCACCAACTTCAATCAAACAACTTCTTTTTGTTCCCTTATCTAAAAATTGCGCTTGGAGGACAGAGATTTTTGTCAAATGGAGAGGCAGTCACCTTCGTGAACATTTATTTTGCAGAGAAAACGCTGAGTACTTTTTGGACGGGTTACAGAGATGGGAGCATCGCTGGGAGAAGTGTGTAAAGTTACAAGGAGACTATGTTGAAAATTAAAAAAAAAATGTCTTGTATTTTTGTTAGGTCAGAAACTTTTCAGATCACCCTTGTAGAAGTTTTTCTTATGAGCTCAACTGTTCCATTGTTAATCAACAATTTATATATATATATATATATATATTCCCTCTTTAATTGAAATTAATTGTTAAGTTGGTATATATATATATTTTATATATATACAATTTTTTATATATATATATCCTCCTTTTCAGTCATCTCATGTCTATATTAATTTTTATTTTTGCAGAGCTCTTGAAATGCCCAATGATGAAAAAATGTTGCGTATTAATTACCTCAAACAAAGAGAGCAATCACAAGATGTGCATTTCTGGATGAAAAGTTTTCTTAAAGTAATGGGTGAAATTATAGAATCAGATGGTGAAGATATACGTCCTACTTTATTTCATCCAGTATCATTTTCTGATTTTGATGAGTATTGTAAAAAGTATGTATTTCTCTACTTTTTAATTGTTAGCTAGGATAGATCTACTTAATTTTTTTTTTCAATTTTTGTTAAGAGATATAGATAACTGAATTATCCTTCAAATGACAGTCTTGAGTTTTCCGTGACAGAGTTATCAAAAATAAGAACAAAGATCACCTTTACAATAAAAAATGCCAAATGTTCAAAACGCCATATTTCTGCCCCAAGTGGTCTAATTTCAATTCTTTTGTTTTTACGCAATTTCATTATTTTTGAAAAAAGAATACACATAATAAATCAAAAGGTTTGTTATTTTTGTGGAAGTCGCAAGTTAAATTCAGCATTCATCATATCTCTTTTTCCAGCTTCTTGTCGGAGAAATATATTAAATATGTAAATTTAAAGGGCTTCAAGGAGAAGACTTTAGGCAAGTTTCATTAAAATCTTTACAACCGTTTTAGTGCTATTATCTGTGGAAACACACATTTTTCAGTCGCTCTTTTGAAATGAAAAGGTATATGATCATGTATAGTCAAAACGATGCCTGGATTTTTTAGATGGATTAATAGATAATTTTTTTAAAATTAAATTTTCAGATTCTACATATCTTGAAATGTAAAACCTTAAATTTTAAAGATCATTTTTATAGCAGGTAACAATATTGTAATTGTTTCAAATTTAAGTTACTTTAGAGAAAGAAATTTTGAAAATTAGTGATTTCAGCTCTGTTACAGAACAACAATGAGAATAAGACCTACATTATATTAAAAACTGCTTAATTTTACACTGATATACTGAGCTTTATAAAAATTGTTAAATCCGTTTTCAAGAAAGTTGTAAAAATGAGTAAAATCGATTGTATAAAGTGGCACTACTTGTTAGTCAATTTTCAGGAAATAGTTGCAGTAACAATTATCTACCTTAAATAGATTATACCAGTTTTGTAAAACAGACCATTTCGTGGTACTTGGTTATTTGGACTCAGGGGATCTCAAAACATGTATTTCTGTTAAAAAATCAGATTAGAAATTTTATACAATCCCGATACTTTCCCTTACCATATTACATATATAGGCGAGTGAAAGTAAACAGATTGGAAGTATATGCATAAATGCACAATTGTTTTTGTGAAACAGTTAATGTGCAATTAGTAGTTCTTCTTATGAGCTCAACTGTTAAGTTGTTAGTCAACAATTTATATGTATATACATAATTGGTAATTGGTTGACTGTCGTGGATAATGAAGAAAAGAATAGTTGGGGTGTTCAGTCAAAAAGGAAGGCAAAAATAAATTATAATATTTATTTTTACATATGCCGACGTTTCGACCTGAAGTTCAGGCCTTCATCAGGGCTAAGAAAATAACCAGATAACAAGGTATGAGAAACATAAGTAATGATGGTAAAAAAGATAATAAAAAATAAAAAAATAAAATAAAAAAAAATTATTAGAAAAATAAAATAGATAAATATAAAGTAAAATGAAATTGTTGGAATAATGACTAAGAACTAAGAAATAAATAATAAAAACTGTTACATAGTGTGGAATGATGAAGTAGGCATAATCAAAAAGGGGTGACAAAAGTGTTACAATGGGAATCTTAGAATAAAATGTAAAACATAAAAAAGAAATATAAAGTTATATAAGAAATGAAAATAAATAGTAAAATTAAAACATTGAGAATGGAGTAGTTAGATAGAAAATTGAGATATTGTAAAGTCTATCAAGACTTTTTCTTTTTTATGTTTTACATTTTATTCTAAGATTCCCATTGTAACACTTTTGTCACCCCTTTTTGATTATGCCTACTTCATCATTCCACACTATGTAACAGTTTTTATTATTTATCTCTTAGTTCTTAGTCATTATTCCAACAATTTCATTTTACTTTATATTTATCTATTTTATTTTTCTAATAATTTTTTTTTATTTTTTTTTTTTATTGTTTATTATCTTTTTTACCATCATTACTTATGTTTCTCATACCTTGTTATCTGGTTATTTTCTTAGCCCTGATGAAGGCCTGAACTTCAGGTCGGAACGTCGGCATATGTAAAAATAAATATTATAATTTATTTTTGCCTTCCTTTTTGACTGAACACCCCAACTATTCTTCTCTTCATTATATGTATATATATATATATATATATATATATATATATATATATATATATATATATATATATATATATTCTTAAATATTAAGTGTTAAGAAGATTTAATTTTTTATATTATTAATTTTATATATAATTAATATTGTTAAGATGGAAAAAAGTTTCTGAGAAAGTATAATTTTTTCGGAAGAAGTTTTTAAAAATATAAATGAAGTATTCTATTTTCTAGATTGGTAATATTATTATACATAATGTTTTAATAGATAATTTTGTATTGAAGGATTTTGCAGGGAAAAAAACAACTTGCTCTGCTCCTAGATTTTGATGGAACATTGGCCCCGATTGTAAAAAGGCCAGAATTGGCTGCTTTACCAGCGGAAACAAAGGAAATCCTTACAAGGTTATCCCAAAATCCTCGTATTCATATTTCTATTGTTTCTGGCCGAAACGTGAAAAATGTTATGGAAATGGTAAGCTATCGATATATTTTCTTTTACTGTATTATTGTGTTTATAAAAAAAAATATTTATTTAAATCATACCCTGCATCTCTATGACTGCAATATCCAACCATCTTTAACAATAACTTTTTTTTATGTTAAATTATGTAAAAAGTAAACTTTTTCTCTTAACATAATATAAATTAAATTATTGGAACATAACAGAGTTGACAGACATGACCATTGATGATACATGTCTGCCTTAAAGTGAATAATTTGAATTCAATTGACTCAGAGAACATGTTACAGCAACTTTTTTTTGTCAAAATGGGCTTACTGGAAGTGGCACTTTATATCACTGATTTAACATATTTTTTTCGATTTTATTGAAAACAGCTCTAATGATTTTGACTAAATTCATTATATCAGAGTAAAATTAAGCAATTTTTAATATATTGTAGGTTTTATTCTCATTGATGTTCTCTAACAGGGCTTAAATGTCTAATTTTCAATATTAAATTAATTAATTTTCAGGCTTCCTCTAAAGTAACTTTAATTTTTTTTTTCCTTGGTGGACGGTCACCCATCCCACGCTCGGCATTGCTCATCTTTGATGATTACCTATTGCAAGCGCCTTAGCCCGCAAGGCTACTTACTCCAGCCCATCTGTATATATATATATATATATGATACGAACTGTATAATTAATTAACCAGAATATTGTCCTAAAGAACTGATGCTATCTATATAATAATAAATAATCTTTTTTAATATGGATATAAGAGTTTCAGAAAATATTTAATTTTTTGTGTATATTATATTTTATTAATTATTAAAATTGCTATATAATATATATATATATTTTTAGGTTGGAATTAAGAATATAACATATGCTGGAAATCATGGTATGGAAATAATACAATCTGATGGTAATCATTTTTTGTTTCCTATGCCTATCGAATTTCAAGAAAAAGCAGCACAACTTGTCAAAGACCTTCAAGAACAGGTAGTAAAAAACTTTAAAAATTAAAAACCAAACTTAGATTTAAATAATCAAATTTAATAGATCAAAATTAATAGTAAATAATAAATGCCAAATAAAGTTCGGTATTTGCATATAAAATAAATAATTTATTTGATTAATAGTCGATTCCTTTTAATTATTGAACTAATTAAAAAAAAAATCACTGTTTTGGTGTTGTTCAGTTTGCTATTCCCCTTAGAATGAAGATGTTGGTCACAGACGTTTTTCAATCTGAAGAGTTTATTTGCTTAAACACACTAATTTCTGAAAATTCTTTTTGCCTTTGATAGATATCAATTGGAATGGAGATCTAACCATAAATGCCAATTTGGAAAACTTAAGTCAGTTATGCTAGCACAGCTTCTTGCAAATTTTGCAATCACATTAAACAAAGTGCAGTGAAAAACTTTCAAGCTTATTTCGAGTTGCCTTAAGACAAAACAGTTTTTCTTTAAACAACTATGGTTGTCTTATCCAGAATGAGTTGTGGCGAAAACCCAGTAAATATTTACACCACAGAAAGAAATGACTAAAAATATATTTAGCCTTGACGTTTTTTTACTTTTTATGATAACCTGTGTTTTTTATCCACTTCTAGGAGTCAGAAAACTTTTACCTTAAGGGTCTCTTATTGTTGAGTCAATTTTGAGTTTCGTCAATATATTCACCATATAAAGGCTACATTGGCATCAATCGAGCTGGTTGATATCAAATTTTTTTTTTTTTTATTAAAGCTCTTTCAATATTATTGAAACAGTATCAATATGATTGCACGTGTAATATTGAGCAATATTAAACCGTATATATGGATTTTGAGAAGCTCAGGGAAATTAAAATTTTTTTCTGGTGGTGCCCCTCTTGGCAATATGTTTGAGGAGGTGGGTAATATTTCGTTTTGGGGGAGGGGGATTAATCCCACCCAAGTTTCTTTTTAAAAGATAAAATGGCAATGTTTGGGTAGGTGGGTGATAATTTGTTTTTATTTTAATTTTTTTTTTGGGTGGGGAGGCATTTCACTTACCTATATATGAAATATATAGTAAATGAAAGTATTGCAATCGTGAAAATTTTTGAATCTCAGTTTTCAACGGAAATACTTGTTTTGAGGTCTCCTGAATCCAAATAACCAAGTCTTGCAAAATGGTCTAGGTGTGTGCTAACAGTCTAGCTCAAAATGAAAAGTCATACGAAAGTGAAATTGCATATTTAAGGTTTTTATATGCTAGGGATGCTACAGTAAGTTTTTGGTCAAAATCGACTGACCGGAAGTGGCACTTTATATCATGGGATAAACACATTTTTACAAATTTCTCGGAAACGGCTCTAACGATTTTGATTAAATTCATTATATCAGTGTAAAATTAAGCAGTTTTAAATAAAATGCAGGTTTTATTCTGATTGATGTTCTCTGACAGGGCTTAAATGGCTAATTTTCAATATTAGCTTCCTCTAAAGTACCTTTATTTTTTTTTAATTTGAAACAATTGACTATTTCACATTAATCACTAATATAAAAGATAGTTAAATACAAAATATGAAAGAATTTGATTATTAACTAAAGGAGAAATAAAAAATCGTAACGGAGAATAGTTGTAATTGATCGCATCCGAGCTCGTCCGAAAGATTATAACAAGGCCATACATAACATGAGCTTAATATAATAAAGACCCTAACAATATTATATAAATATTCATATGAGGTTTTCGTAAATGTTATTGTTGGTATTATTTAATATTTAATTGTATAGATTACACCGATATACATATTAAAATTTGTATATATAAGGATACTTATACAAATAAAAATACCCACAATGAAATATTAATAATTATAGCATCTATAATTTTTATTTTCACTTCTCCTTTGTCTGAAAATACTTATTTCTGCTAAGAAGAGGGTAGAGTAAGTGAAAGTTGTGTGATGAGGGCACCGCACCAGATTTTTTTTTTTAAATGCCATAATGGCAATATGTTCGGGCAGGAGGAGGGATGGAAAGAAAGAATTGTCCTTAATTTTTTTTTTATACAAAATGGCAGAATTTTATGCCATTTAACTGTTTAAAAGTTACTTTTTGTTCAAAACTGGATTTTTATACAAAATTTTTTGTTATTACAAAACTTTTTTAAAATATTAAATTATTAGAAAACAAGAACAGAACCAATTTGAAACAAGAAACGTTTTAATGTCTAGGAACAAAATAAACATTACAACAAACACATTTTTTTTTTTAACTAAAGCCAAGCCAATTAAAGTAATAGGAAATTCATTATTTCCACAAAAAAGAAAGATTACTTCTTTGGAAATCTCCTTCTTTAGTAGAAGCAAGGTCTTAACTGATATATTGACTCAATATAATTGACCCGTGTGAGGTACCCCTTCAATAATATTAACAGTGTAAGGTGTCCTAAAGAGTATAAATGAAAGAAAAAGTCATAGTAATCTATGCCAGTATTTGAGAGTTTTTTTGTAAAAGTGTGAAGCAAAGTATATGGGTTGGTAGGGAAAATTCACACCACTTTCTTAAACTCATTAAAATCCCTGAGAATAAAAAGTTTTCTACTTCAAACAGAAGAATTAGTAAAAAAAAAGTTTTGTTTGAAAACTCTCCTCAACTGTTAAGTTGGGTAGGATAAAGCCACCAGTAGATAGGATTTCAAACTTGGCTCTGTCAAAGGAATATTTATCAGCTTTTGAAAAGGCACCAAGTTTGAAATCCTACCTGAACCTAAATGCTAATTTTATCAAATTTAAGTTACAAAGTATCAATAATAGGTGCCTTTATCCTGTATACTTACAACATAATTATATATATTTTATATACTTTCTACTGATTTTCATTTATAGGTAGTTAAAGAAGGTGCCTGGGTAGAAAATAAAGGACTCACTCTTACATTGCATTATCGAGAAACACCTTTTGAATGGAGGACAGAAATTGTTTCAAAAGCAAGATCTTTGATAGAAGCGGCTGGGTTTAAAGCATCTCATGCTCACGAGGCTCTTGAAGCAAAACCACCTATCGATTGGCATAAAGGAAGGGCGTGTATATACATTCTCCGCACAGCTTTCGGCCTCGACTGGACAGAACGTCTTAATATTATATATGTTGGAGATGATACCACTGATGAGGATGCAATGAGGGTAAGCGAAGTTATTTTAATAAATTATTAACTTTTAGTTTATTTAGAAAAAAAGTAGAAAAAGCCGCAAGTATTCACATAAATATGAATCCAGGTGTTGAGCATCACAGTTCCTCGATGTTTTTTATTTCTGCACTTAGCTCAGTTCCACAAGCATTGTATGTGTCGAGTATGGACCCCACTTGAAGGATCGACAGTTATACCGGTGATTTACCTGGAAATGGTTGTAGTTTGCTTCATTTAGTTGTTGGGTGTTGTATCCTTTCCAACAGTCAGAATATATAATGGTTCTCTCTTCTATATTATTTTTAATACATTCTAATAGTTTTTGCTTTTCTGTTTTTTATTTTTACAATGAAACACTCGTCTGTTTTTCGGCAAATGTCTATTGTTCATGGAGCACTCCCTACATGATTTTTTCTTTTAGAAAAAAGATTTTCGTCTATTTCCACTACTTTTTCAGTCTCTCCAATTTTTTTAGTTTGTTCTTTTACTTGTTGCTTTTCTGCCAAAGTGTTATTATATCAATTTTAATAGAAAATTACAAAATTAAAAAAGAAATTGAATAACTTGAAGACCAAACAAGTAATTAACAAAGAGGAAGAGATCAAAAAAAGAAAAGAGCAATTAAACAAAAAGAAGAGGTTACACGAGATAAGAGATTCCATAGCGACCGGCGAAGTCACAAGTACCAAAAAAAGTTCTACTTCTAAAATCCATTTAGAGTTTTTGGCTCAGTTCTGTTGATGGCGGATGTATGGTTTAAGGCACTTATTTTTAAATAATTATTTAAAAATAAGTTTTCACTATCTTGCTTCATTTATAGATTCTTATCTCCCTGAGTCCAAACAAACATTTGTTTTTGTATTAAATATACTGTTATCGTTCTTCATTCAGGCTATGTAGTGCTACTTTATGAGTTGTGATAAACAAAGCTTAAAGACAAAAAATCTGTCATTGCGATATCAATAGTCAAAGTATAATTTTGTAAAATTTAAATTTCTTTTATTGAAAACAATTATATTTAAAATGATGTAAAGATGGTTGACCGTTGATATAATATGAGGAGTTAATCGGGGGGTGCGGTCAAATAAATACTAAATTAAAATATAGTAATTAAATAATTACTATATTTTAATTTAGTATTTATTTGATCACCCCCCCCCCCGATTAACTCCTTCTCAAATTATATTTAAAGTTGTTTTTTTCTTCTGTGAAAATAGTTTCTGGTAATAATATAATTAACAGTATTACTATTATATAATTAACACATAATTATTATTATTATTAATAAAAAGCTTAGCGAACACGGAGATGACAATATAACCTATTGGTGTCTTGTGTATGTTATTCTTCTGACAGTTCTTTGATATTATAACACTGACAAATATATGTTACTAATAAGCATTGATTTAACAAATACATTTTTTTTGTTTTAGGCATTAAAAGGTATGGCAATTTCATTCCGCATAACACAAGGTTTATCAATCAAGACTTCCGCTGATCACAGATTGCCAACTACTGATTGCGTTGTAACCTTGCTTAAATGGGTGGAAAAAAATTTTAAAGAATAAGAATGGTCATTGTTGCAATCACTATTTTTCCTGGGAATATTAGTCAGAACCGAAATGTTTTGATGGGTCAACAAGTTTTCTGTTGTTTTATTTGAAGATGTGCCTTATATCTTGACAAAAATAATTTACTTTCCGTCAAGCTCTTTTATTTAATTTTATATGAAATAAGGTTGTGAACTGTCACTTTAAAAGAAAAAAAAAAAATACATACATTTTATTATAAAAAGGTAGAAATGTTTTTTTAAAATTCTCTAAAAGAGAATTATTATTAACTTGATTAGGAAATTTATCAATTAGTTAATTTGACTTTTATAAGAGGCATAGATATTTTTAATGTAATTTTATTTTCTATAAATATATTTTATGAAATGTTTTGCTGTTTTATTTTTGTTCCTAATTTTGTACTTCTGCTGGCAAGTTAAAAAAAAATATCAAGAATACAAGAAGATACAATAAACTCCTACACATTTGCTTGATGCATTACAACGCAGTGGAAAATGTAATGGAAAAAAAATTAAAAAAAAAAAAACATTGTATAAACAAAGAAATATTTAATAATTATTATTATTTTGAAAAGGCTCATGGAATAAAAGCTGTTGAGCACCACTGAGTATCATTTTTAATTCAGGTCAATTAAACTTCTGGAAGGCCCGGGCAATTGGTTATGAAAGTTCAATCCATATGAGCCGTTTATTTTGAAAGTGGCCTACCTCCATTTATCTTCGAATCGAGATATTTAATGGTTTGCGTTTCAATGAATTTAAAAATATAAGTATAGGATACTAATGAGTCATACTGCTTAAGTGTATCTAAGGTTGTTAAATTTGTGGTTCCTATTAAAATAGTAACAATTATTAAGTGAATAACGTGTGTTTTCTTATCAAGAATGGAGTTAGGCCACTTTCAAAATTAACAACCAGATTCATTATAAAATTTGAAGGTACTCCAGTCTATTCAACATAATTTAAGATGCTTCAAATTGAAAAACACAATACTCAATTTATTTGACATATCTTTAAAACACTTCGGAAACACAATTTATGTGATTCAAAACATTTTTCAATAATAGAACATACAAAATTACAAACATTCTAGTAACAAAAAATTTACTATTCATCTACATTTTGCGCATATGGAAGGGATTTGAAGTAGTCATGATGTTCCGGTGGTATATATCGCAATAAGTCAATCATGTCCTTAAATTTTGTTGTTGTAATTTGTCTGATATTTTTATAGAGTGGTGTCAATATTATATTTTCGAATTTTCTTCGTCTACCCCGATGTGGTAATAAATTCAGGACTTTAAAATTTTCATTCATTGTTGTCTTATAGAAAATTGTATACGGTTCATTTCTGATCCAAATTATTTGTAACCAGTTAACTGATTCTCCATAAGAATTCTTTATCCTTCTACAAATTGCGTCTTCTAATAATTTTGTTGATACAAAATCTTTTTATCTCATTTCATTTACAATAAAATTTTCATTTCCAACATTATCAATAGTAAATATCTTGATGAAAGTATAAAATAAATGGAGTTAGACCACTTTCAAACTACACGGTTCAGTTATTGAACTAATTCTGAAAACTTATGTGTCAAAGATTTATCGTATTTGCTCGGAATATAAGAAACCTGAAATGTTTTACTGATATATAGTATGAAGTTGTACACGTAACCATGGTAACTGGCAAAAAATTAAAAAACGGAGTTAGGCCACTTTCATAATAAACGGCTCATATGGTTGTTAATTCTACTGAACTATTCTTGTTTAGAATGTGTTATATGCCGTATAGATCTTTTTTTCTCCTCTCAACATTGAGTTTGGTCATCGAGCTGTCAAAAGAAGCCAAACTTCATGAGCAAGTGAAGTATCCCAATTCAAGAGGAGTGATTGACCTTCATAAAAATATTGGTACTCAGTGGATGAAGAATTTGATGCTCTATAACTTTTATTCTATGAGCTTTTTCTCATAGAGAACTCATTTCCAAGCTGCAGAATCGTTAATAGAATAATAATGTTTTGGTCAAGAAATGTCATAAATTTGATTTTTTCTTCAGATGACAGCCAAATACATTTTGTGCGATGGCATGAATGTTTATTTTTATTTTGGTTAGGAGCACGTTACTCATTAATTATCACAAAATAATTTTTGGTTGCAATTATTTCCACCTAAAGATTTTTTTTGTTTGATTCTACTGTACTGTTAGTAGGATAGTTTGCTACCTTTTACCGGGTACTTAAGGTCTTTCGTTATTTACCTCAGAATATCTGTTTTTATAATTTAGACTCAAATGATATAGCAAGTCTTTTGAAAAATTATTGATTAAAAACAGATTAAAGGATATGACAGTAAGATTTTCTTGACGAGCCTAAGGCTGATTCTGACACCGATCTTGTTAATTTATCTAGTACGTGCTTTAGATATACTTCCTATAGAACATCCTTGGAGAGTAAAGCAATTGAATAGGAAATGTTTTTGTACAGAGGAAAAAGATACAATAATTTTTACTCAGATTAAATTGGCTCAATACTTTACATTATAGGTGTTTTAACAAAGGGTCACATCAACTTGTCAGTGAAGAGCTCCTTCATTTCAATTTAACATATCATTTTCCTGCAGACCTCAGCCAGCCATTTCCTCTTGGACTCTCTCTACCCACCTATTTCTGGGCTATCCGCGTCCTCTCCCCTGGTGGAACCCAATCCAGGACTCTGGCTAACATTCTCTTTTCATGTCACTACCATCTTAGGTGGTGTACCCTGATTCTTTTATTTACTGATGTATCCACATCCAACTTCTGGTGAATTACTTCATTTCTAATCTTATCCAGCCAGGTGACATCTCCAGAAATCCATCTCAACCACCTGTATCTTTGAGCATAAACAGGAATTCATCGTCCAAGTTTCTGAAGCATATATTCCACCATGGCTGTGAAGATTGTAATTGGCTTAATAGAAATGTGAAATTTAAATGATTATTTCTATATTTTTGACTTATTAGATTTATTTAAACCCTTCTGTGCCATTTAGGCAATACAGGTTGAGAAGAAATGTGATTTTAAAATGTTAATAGTTCATTCTAAAAAACAAAAATGTAAAAGAACTTTTATTCATCTGTTAGGAAGGGGAAGGGATTCTCTCAGGCTGAATGTTAATGGCTCATTTTGAAAACGAAAAATGTAGAAATTTATCTTGTTTATACAGACTGAAACTGAAGATTGTAACCATGCCTTGACATGAATTAAATTTATTTCCTTGGAAAAAGTGAAAGTTTCAATGAAATAAATTTGTCCAAGCTATAATTTATAATAGGAACTGAATGTGGTGTGGGATGCATATGACCTCATACAATGCTATCTTTTTTTGCGATTGAGGGCGAATTTCCCTTTCTAAAATGGAGGATAAATTATGCACAACTAAGAACTGGTGTTCTGTCACCTCAATGTGATCTTAAAATCAGCAACAATCTTACAGTAGTGTTTCAAAACCTTTATTAATCTAGGATAAAATAAATTTCATCATCCTATAACAACTGATTTATTTAAACTTTAATTGACTAATTAATTTAATCACAATGTAACAATTAATATAAAAGTATACTACAGCCCAGATAAAACTACATCAATAAAGAAATTAGTAAGAATACTAAATTTATTATTTACAAATAATGGAATGTAGTCATTAACAATGTCTAAGAGTTCTTTCAAGACATTATCAAGAGTATATTAAATGAAGAGCAAACTAAGCACAAATGATTTAAATATTTGAATAAGTAAAAAATACTCAAAGAATGTACAATTATCCAAAATCTAATAAATCATATGTTGATGAGAAATACAATGGAGTCAAACATTCGAAGACAGAATGTATGTCCAATTGAAATATAAAGAAAAAAAGAAAAAAATCAATGTCATTCTTTTATTCAGAAGGCACAAACTTTATAAAAAACATCTCAAACACAAATAACAAATTACGTATTGTAAATTAAACAATCTTTTAAGAAAAAAAAAACAAGAGTATTAAATAAATTATTAACATGACATTTTGTAAATTAGTCTTTAGGTAATCACTTAGTTTTTGTCATCATCTTTCTTCTTTAGAGCATCCCTCTGCATCTTCTTCTTGGACAAAGGCTCATAATCATACTTGCTTTTACTGGACCACCAAAGAAAAAATGGAATTCCTAGTGAAGGTAATGTCATAATGGCAAACGCAGCCCAATCCAGTAGATGTGGAGAAAACTTCTTATCATAATCTCTGAAGGATACAACATATCCCTCACCGGGTTCACTGCTAAGTGCTACATTAACATGGGCGTCTTCAGTTCCTCCGTTGTATTCTACTTCAGCTGAAGTAAAATTGTAGAAGCCAAGTCTGATGGGCCTTAGAACAACAGTGTGAGACATGTTCGTAGCAGGCGGTATCCTATGAATTTTAACTGCAAGACTTCCCCCAACAACTGCGAATCTGTCAGGGCTGAAACTCTTATCAGTAAGTAACACATTGACTGCTGGGCTACTTCCAATGTTATACAAAGTATACTTCACAACCAAGTCCATATTTTCAACAATATACTTATTCAAGATTTGCTTGGAAACAAGTAGTCTAGCACCAGATTCTGATTCTTCGACCGAAAATTTGATGCAGAGGAACATTAACGCTAGTACTAAACTTTGTCTGAATGACATCTTGAAAAATTTTAACGAAATTCATATACCGAAACAACTTGCCTGAATGAGAATCGTGCCACAACTAAACAGTCATGAAACCGAGAAACTGCCGCGTGGACCCCACTCAGCCAACAGAACATACAGGTGCCTTCTAAATATGGATGGTAAGGTAAAAAATTATATAATCCAAAATAAATCTTAATAGGGTTTTCTCCTAAAAGAACACCCTTCGGTTAGCCTAGCTTTTCCTCCTGTAGGACGGCAAAGAATAGTAAGACATCCTTCGCAAGGAACATGAGTCTGGGCATGTGAGAAAACTGTGCGAATTTTGAAACAACCCGGACACTTTATGTCCATAAAGTAAGAATTAGGGTGTTGTACTAAACGTTTCAATTTATGCTTACGTTTCTCTTCCTCAGGTCTTGGGCACAGTAAATCCTTAGCAAGAGGCATGTTTAAAAATAAAAGATAGACAGAGAACAACACACGATAAAGACACACACAGATTGAGAGTTGTGAACCACGTGCAACATGCCTTTTGACAGGTAGGTAGTATCAGATATAACGATATATAAGTTTAAGGATCTTATAAATTACTTGATAAATTTAATCAAACTTATTTTTAGAAAATAATTATAAATCCAGTATATTTATAGTGATTTTTGAAGTTAAATACCGATACCAGATCATTATTATTATTTAGTTGGCATAGATATTTTCTTGATTTCTTGTCAGTGTTCGAAAATGGCTGCTGTACTAAAAGGTATCTGATTATCAGTTATTTGTAATTTTGATAACGAATATAGGTATTTTAAAAAAGTTAAAGCATACTATGTTCAAAATATTTTAAAGATTTTTTGTCGATTTTGGAGACACTTTCTTACCTCTTATTTTTATTCTTATTATAAGGCCTGATTTGGTCTCCTCTTATTTCCAATTTTGATTTATTTTGTTCACTAGTCTTTGATTATAGCGGTATTTAAAGTATTGTGTTTGTTCATTATTTATTTAGGCATATGAAGAGATATATTTGAAGTTTAAAGGTACTAAAATTTTAAGTGTCACAAGGAAAATAATCTCAACTATTTCCTAGATTTCAAGTGATTATTAAAATTGTTTTACTTTTCTTTTAAATGAATAGATCTGTGGCAATTGTTTTAATAAGAATTGCTTAGTTGTTATATATCTGCAGTTATCATTGTGGAAGGTTATCACAATCAAAATTTTGGAAAAGAAATAGAAGAACATTGTTTTACTTCTATGATTTAGGGAAGTAGATAATCTATGTACTGGCTCTGGATCCAATCTGTAATTCCTTCACTAGTTAAATAATTTGTTAATTTGAATATTTAGAACTCTTATCTAGTTGTTACCTTCCATTTGAAATCATAATTTGTTTCGCTGCTGTTAAAATGTTTAAATCTAAGGGAGTTTTATATTTCTGAAGAGTATGAGCTTTCAATGTACGCAATGGTACTTTCTTAAAACTTTAAGTAATTTAAAAGGGTGGCCAACATGAATTATTAGAACTCTAAGGGCTTAAGCGTTTTCCATTTGTAGATTTTCGTTTATAATAGTCAAAGTTAGTTTTAATGTTTTTTTCATTATTACCTGAGCATGGTTTCTGATCATTGCTGAAGTTTTTATTTTTTAATGTCCAGTGTGAGAAGTTTTATTCTTAAATTTAAGATTATTGGTTTCTTACCTGTGTTCTGTTATGTGGTATATTTAGAAATGTTTGGATAGACATAGATTTAGAATTCTTTGCTATTTCTATTGATAAAGTTGCTATAATAGATTCTTGGTGGCAGTCATCATAATTCATGCGTTCTTATGACTTAATAAAAGCTGTCTTGATTTATTTCGAAGTTCGGTTTATCAGTTGAGGAGGCTTGGTTGGGTAGACTTTGTGTTGAAAATGAAAAAACGAGTTCATTTGAGGAGGCTCTAAATCAAACCTGAAGAGCTGGAAGACCCAGGCTGAGGTGGGTCTTCTATAGTCGTTAGGCAAATAGTCAAAACCTATTGTGGATTAGGAACTGAAGGGTAGTCTCTTGAGGCAGAGCCAATTAGCGGCTGGGGTAGTCTACATTATCTGTATATTCAGGGTGTAATCTTACTTCTGACAAGCATTTATTTTTTCAACATATTTTAATCACTTTATTAGTCTTTCCAATTTCAAACAAACTATGGAAAAACCCAATAATCTCAAACAGGACATTAAGTTACTGTCAAACTTCTCACGATTTTAAAAATCTTTAATGATTTTCTGTTATTTGTCAATAAGATACATCCTTACATACTGAGCAGAAAAAGAAATGATATACACCTTATAGGCTTAAGAGGGCAGTTTAAGAGTAAGGTATTATGTGAGGGGTAACAATTAACGAAGTGTAACTACCAGTTAATAGTTTAATGTTGATTGGGTAACTTACAACTAGTGGTGGGATCAAAATAATTTAAAGGGCTATCATAATAGATTACTTAAAAATAACATGGCAGCGTGTAACCAGCATAACAACATTATTGAAATCACTCCTTTACTCTTAAATGTTATTAGAAATCAAGGTAATACTAAAGAGTTATGAAAGACATTTTAATTTGTTTTTTGCTATAAAATAATTTTCCAAAATACTTATCAAAATTAATAATTTAAGTAAGTAAATTAAACTAATTAGCAATGTGAGTTAGTAAAGGGAAAGTTCTTAACCTCAGCGCTGAGCTCATTGATGGCCATCAAGCCTTTCTAGGAGGAGTTCAGTTCCTAAACTCATCAATGGATCTATAAATATAATTCTGCATGTTCCTTTATTCATTGACAGAACCACCGATAGTTCAGCGATTCCATTGGATTTTGGGTTCATTGAATCTCCTGAATGTTACCACAGTGCAGTGCCGGCCTTTGGGCTGGGCTACTGTGTGTCAGCCGGTGCAGGCCAAACTGCACAGATTTATCAACCTGTGCAGGTGATCAGAGAGGAATCGAAATTTAATATTTTCCAATTTCACAAATGTGTAGACCTGAATATGTGTGTGAGTCATTCTGGTACACCTGTGCAGTTTTTAGTTGACTGAAATGATTGCATCGTCTTCTTGTTTGCTCACCATCTCTCGACTGAGTTGAAATCTTCCAGTTTACCTTAAAGTGACAGGTATATCATAACCTATGTGGCAGACCTATGGCCGGCATTGCCTCAGTGTTATTTCTAAATTTACTTTACAAATTTACATTCACTTTACTTTCTATCTATATTTGTTTCTGTCTTGAATAGTTCAGAACATAATTTTAACAATTCATTAGATAAATATTTCCTTACATATTTTTTATTGTTCATGTGGTTTGTAATATTCTAGGAGTGTTTATTTTCTGCTAGAATCCATCAGTTCGTTCCTAAACTCAACATAAATCGCTATCAATCAGTGCTGAATTCAATCGGTTGATGGATTCCTTCGATGGAATTAGCGTCAAATTTAGAAACTGCCCAAACACACAGTTATTAAAATAGCCTGTTACTCGATCACTTTATCATTTGGTAACTAGTAACCAAAAACCTATTATCAATATTTCACAGTTTAGCCTACCACTACTTATAACTGAAATTGTATCTGCTAATAGAACAATTTTAAATAGCTACCATTGAATATGGGCTCCAAAATAAAACTGCTACCTAATTTTAGTTTACGTAAATAGAATAAACACTATCCTTCTCCATTACAATTATCAAATTAATTGTTACTCTTTATTTTCAGAACTTCAGGCTGCGTTCCGAGGTATCCATTTATATAACTATTTGTAGTTATGTATAATAGTATCACTTTTAATTAATACTAGTTGGCCCGTGCTATAAATTTGCACAGTATATTAGTCAGTGGTCAAATGACAAATTAATAAGATAATAAAATAATGCAACCTATCATAAGATAAAGAAATCAGTTGTTGCTTTCTCGCTAAATATAATCGACAAATGAAACCAAAATTAATTTAAAACTTCGTTTATGTTTGGAACCAACATGTTTCCAAATTTCAAGTAGCTGAATTTTTCCTAATAATTGTCCGATTTCGATGATTTTTTTCTTTTTTGTAGGTTATTTAGAAATATTGTATATAATCATGGGCATAATCCAGGGAAAAGTGTATAATTTTTGAGTTATTCACAAATAAAGTTTCTCTTCTTTCAAAACTTATTTGCCTGAATTTTCATGGTGATGGGACTATTTTTTCCGCTTGTATGTATCCCATGGTAGCATTACAATTAATGTAAAGTTGTGTGTTTTTGAACCGTCTGCCTTGCATTATCTCGAAAATAGTACATTTTTGGGCTTAAAACGCAGAGCCCGATAGTTCCGAAGGAACTATACGGGTCCTGGTGTACACATCCATCAAAATCTTCAATGCCCAATTTGTCCTGTATCAATCTACAGATTTACCACCGTTCCAGTATTGAAGTCTAGCAAAATGTTTATATCGACTTTATTTATTTTAGAAAGAAAAACAAAAGAGGAGAGTGTGATTCGGTCAAGCCCCGTGAAATTCTGAATCCAACGCTAACCAATTTCGAGCCTTACTGAATTAATATATGTGGGGATCATTAGAATTAATAAAGAAGTTGAAACGTTCTAAATAATGTGGGTACACTTCAGGAAAAAGCATCATATCAATCTTTATGGTGTCTGCCTGTTTGTGATCTTTCTCCCTCATATCATCTTTTGTGATTGCCAGAGATGATAACACCTGTACTCTTTACAATTTGTCTACCTATTGTAAACTAAGTAAAAGGTTATTAAACCTTCTGTGAAACACTGGTTTGTTGATGAAACAAAATTATAAATTAAATATTTTACATATATTTATATTATTCATTCGCCTCAGATTTTTATTTTATTGTAAGTGTTGTTCTTAAACAAGTATTGTGTGTCTCCATATTCCAGGAGTTTCTTTCCGTCTTCCCACGGTGACAAACTACCAGATAGGAGGGACTGAGATTCAATTTCATGGTCCTTATTTTCCAATATTGGTGTTGCCGGCTCTGGAGCACTGAACCTATTTGTTGTGATTATTGCTTAAAATCTTACTCTTGTTTCAATGGTTTCTCTATGTAATTTCAGGCTGTCCCTACTGTAAATTTCCCCATAGCTGTTATCTATACAAAACTGTAATAAAACCTGTACCACTACAACGCATGAAGGGTCTGGGGTTCATTACTATTTAGGAAAAGCGCTGTTTCTAGGTCAACGTTTGTGCAAAGAGGTGATTTGACCGATATCACACTCAACCACCAGGTTTTCCCTCTTAATTAATTTTTTAATTATGGGTACCCACTTTATTGAGGCTGGACAAAGCTGTAATAAAAATTTTATTTTCTACCCTACCCTGCTATTGAGGATCTATGAGCATTTGCAGCTGTGAGATGATTCACTTGTCTATGTAACACAACACTACTGTTGCTAGTTAATCTTTTAACATTTTTTTAATAGCTGTGCATACAGCTTGCTTTTATTCAGATTTCAGTCCGACAGCCTCCCAGACACAGTTCCTTCTCTCCTACCAAAGAAGAAGCGTATTGAACCCACAACTTCTTTCCGCTCGTTTTCTGTCAAAATGTTGAGTTCTATCTCTCTCATCAATTTGGCCCTCACTGCCTCATAGATGGTGCAGGCTACAACAATGTGTTTTTTGATCCACCACAACTGGGACACATAGAGGTCTATTTATTTTCTTCCATATTTAAAATGCTTTGCTCTGAAACCACCTTATGACCCATGAGAATCTGAGACCCAGTATTGCAGGAGGTCACGTGGTTTTTCTATGCGCGAGCTGGTAAAAATAATATAAAATTATATATAATAAATATAAAAATGAAACATATAACAATAGTTTTTAATCCTAGCAGCCATCATCATCCCATTGACCAAAAAATAAGTTCTTGCACCCTTCTTATTTCTAAAAATGAGTTCTTGCACTCATTTGGAAAATATTTCTCTGTTTCTTTAATTAAGTAATTATTTAAAAATTAAATAATTGTTTAAAAGTGAACTCAATACATTTTCCTAAACCAACGAAACATCTTAGTATTTTGGTGTTATTTTAAAAATATATTCTATTAGTTTGCATTACATTTTGCCCAACATCTGAAATTCAAGAAATTTTGTATTTTTATTTAATTGTTTGTTTTAAAATAAATACATGAAAAATTGTAATGCGGTCAAAGCTGGAACTGTAAATAATTTAACATAGCTTAAATGCCATATTTTCGAAATAGCTTCCTCTAATATGATTTATTTGAAATGATTAACTTCCTGCGGTTAGATGTAATAAGAAGTGGCTGATTATAAACTATGGTAGAATTAGATAATTAACTTAATGAGAAATATTTTCTCAGGTTTAAAACTAATTTGATGAAATAAGGGTAGAATTATATATGTATAATAGTTGTCAAAGATAATGAAGAGTATAAAAAAAACTTAGGAGTTAGCAAAAGCTAGAAAACTTAATTAATTTTCAAATTAAATAGAAATTTTTAAACTTGATAAACCAAAAATATATAAGCATCGAATAGTCAATCTGAAGCTGTTAAAAACTATTTTATCTTACTTTTTGTGAAAGAAAAAAAAGTGAAGAATTGCATGTTGCTGAAAATATTTCAAGAAATGTTTACTGATTGGAAGAATATACGGTAATACTCTTTAATAAATTTAGCTCCGATTATAGATTTAAATAATTATATTTAAACTGGATTGCATTTAGCAGAAGGGAACTAATGTACTATGTTTGCAACAATGAGTTAGTAGTGGTTTTGGATGGAATAAGTCTAGAAAAGAACAATCTCTTGCTTCGGAAAATTTAAAAATCTTCAATAAAATAATTTTTTATACATTGAAAAAAAAAAATAGCAAACCGCAATATACTTAATTTTTTTTATCAATCTATTGACATAATAGTAGTTTTTTGCAAAAAAAAAAAAAATATTTATTTGAAACCTTCCAGATATCAATGATAAATTAACTTTGACTTTAGTTAACCCAAACATGTCTTATGTGTATTGGTTCCATTCCGCTCAATGCTATACAACTAGTCCTATTTGAGCAGAAATTAAATTATTTATGTAGGATGATTAGCGTAAGTTGTGTGATTTGCATACCACACAAGATTTTTTCACACTATAAATGCTAGATTTTGTTTACAGAAGTTACAAACAATTATTAGTTATGAAATACTTAACACTTTCGGTGCTGGCATCATTTTATAAGAAAACTTCGCGTATAGGTTCATATTTTTTTTTAAAATTTTATATAGATTTTTTTTTATACATACCTTCACAAAGCAACTTCTTGACAGACAATTCGATAACAAAGTGTATCCCTTTAAAGCTATAAGGGTTCTGAGGGCAAATGCCATAGACAGGAGTTGAAAAAAGTCAATCCTTACCACTCACGAGTCTCGGGAATAAGAAAGGATAGGGAACACAAACCATACTTTCCAAACCACCATGGTGAAAGAATGCAGAATCCTTCCAGAAGGACCATCCACACCGAGAGTATTAAGTAATATAAAATTATGAGAGCAACTAATTTTACTCAGAAAACAAATTATATAGTTATTATGACTTAAAAAAAAAAAAAAAATCCATTTAGAACATATTTGTTTAGACTAATTGTCTACTTTAGTTTCATTTTCACCCTTTTGGCATCTCTAGATATTTAGTTTAATTATAATCACGTTTGAACAATCACATATTTTTCATATTCTGTTCGGAAAAGATTTAGATTGCTATCTTGGTTTGACAAGATTGTAAATAACATTTTTGACTAAAATGAGATTATTGGTGCTTCTGATTACTTTAAGGCTAAATATATTTTTTATTTTTAAAAAGTTGTAGCACCTTAGTCTATTTAATTTTACTTACTTGTGCTTGTGACAATTTTTATTGCATTTAACCATATTTTTTATAAAATTTGAGATAAAGTATTTTGTTTCTTTTTGTTAAAACCTTTTTTTAGAGTTAAATTATTGCCATGCAAAGAAGTAAATTTATATGTCATGTAAAATTGATAAATTTTATTGATAATGAAGAAAATACACTTCAAATTTGTATTCTTCTTTTTCTTAAAATTAAGGTTAGATCAGTTAGAACCTTGTCATACTATTATAGCGACATAACAATCAAAGGGCTTCTTTAAAATTGTTTTATGTTCAAAATTCCGTCCTCTGATAAAAAATTGATAGGTTTCTACTGCTTATAAATATAATATTGAGTTAAAATTTATCATTATAGTTATTATTAAAACGTTAACTATAGAAATCTGAACAGCAACATGCAGAAAGTAATCCAGGATGAAGATGGTTAATTTTCTTTGAGGTTTGTTAAACCATATTCAGTTCAATAGGAATAACCAAGCATTTATTCAAACAAAGAAGTGACGATCTGCACTGTATTGGGAGGAATTGTCTCTAGAGCTGGTCAATATGTCTCTGACTTATATCGATTTTATTGACACAGTATCTTTTATAAATGTTTAGTCACTGATTTTTTAAGAATTCTGATTATTAACACACTCTTACTGAAGTCATGATAACGTTATATTTTTGTTTTTATAGGTATTGTCAACACCGTTAAACCTAATTTGGCTACTTTTGTAAAGTATGCAAAAGTTGAACTTACTCCTCCCTCACCAAAAGACATTCCAGCAGTAGCAAGTGGAATCAAAAATATATTATCATCAGCAAAGACTGGAAAGTGGAAGAATATTACTGTCAGGGTATGCCACCTAAAATTCCATTTTAATTTTACTTAATTATTATTAATGAATTTTGTCTTATTGAAAAATTTTCCAATTAATAAGAGGAGGCACATACAATATAAATATACTAAAATACATTGAGTTTCTTTAATGCTGGCATAGGTAGATAGGATAAGGGAGGTATTTTAATTCGATAAAATTTTCATTGTCCGGTTTCCAACAGTTCATTCTACTAACTAGTAGATTGTTTATTTTCTTCTAACATTGTAAATGTAGTTTTTTTTATATATTAACAATGTATTTGTTTAATAAAATAAAATATTTTATTTACCTCTCAGTAGTTAATAGGCTTCATAGGCTAAATTCGTAATCAAATATTTTGTTTGGACTTTATCTATGATGTTTAGTCAATACTTTATATAATTAATCTATCTTAATATTTTGCTACTATTTATGAGTAAATTTATCTGATTTCATGTTAATTATTTTCAAAAATTATTGTTTTTTGTTAACTATTTTTTTCTACCATATTTTTTTGTTTCAGGAAGCATGGCTGAACACCCTCGTGACCGTTGAAGTATTTTGCTGGTTTTATGTCGGAGAATGTATTGGAAAGAGATCTATTGTTGGGTATAAAATCGAAGTGTAAATAGAATTAAGGGGGAAAATATAGAATTTTAAATGTGTATTATATATAAATGCTAGTAAATTAATTTTCTTTGTTTTGTAATTTTTCCATTTCCTTTATTATTTCTGCTGTCCAATAAATTTCGTAATAGCTAGATTATTAATATAAAGGTTGATCATCATATATATCCCTAAAACCTAATAAGTTAATCATTTATAACTTAATTGATTGCCTAAGAATGAGAAACATGAGGAATGGTTACAAGGAGAGTCATTTAAATGAATCCAAAAGAACAAAGATAGATGCCATACTGCCATCTGATTACATGGCATGTAATAATTGTGTTCCTTCTCTTAGGTGATTCTCTAAGTTACTTTGCCTTATCAAATTTTCTAGCTAGTCACTCCTGAGTGGCTCTGTCCTAAACTTATTTTTTTTTTTACTATCAGTTATGATATAGCTGAGCCTCAAATAGTTAAGAAGCAGTGCTTATTATTGTCAGGGTGGTTTTCTTAGGACTTGATAAATTGATTTGACGTAAATAAATTGATAGCAAGAAATTTTTGTTTATTTTGGCTTAATGTTCTTATGTATTATAATTAGGCAGGAAGGATGGATTATCCATCAGGTAACCGTCCTATTCTTACCTGTGTGTTAATTTTGATATTTATTTTGTGGGTCTGCTAGAAATCTTTTAATCACCTTGGCCAGATTCGAACTGGTGCTGCTTCTGAGTAGAGAATGCTAAAACAGGCAATGTCTTATTAAACATGCCCACCACGGCTTCGCTAGCAAGATGCTTGGAAATTAAAATGGTTCATATTGTAAAAAAAGTATTAATTGCAAACATAGTCAGCTACTAAAGCAAAATCCCTTGCTGATATTGTTTAACTGGAGGCTGGATTTGAATACAGTTCTAAAAAAAAACCTAAAATATTCGTAGAAGTTTTTATTTTATTCAGACAGTTATATCAATATAAATTTCGTATTAGATAATTCCTATTTTTTCACTCCTTAACGGGTAGTATGTATTTATTTTAAAATCAATGACACCGTTTACGATATTCTAGAATTACTTCTAGTCAGGTTCATTTAGTAATAAATTTGTTACAGAATTTTTATTATTGGGTATTCCATGGAAATAAATTGTGAAAATTTAATATCTGATAGAATTTATGTTACTTTTTTTGTGATATCAACATCAATAATATAACTGAAATCTCGATGTTGAAAAATTTCCAAGATTTGAACTAAAAATATCAAATGAAATTCTCAAATTAGTACATAACTCAATACGGCATTTGTATTCATTTGAAAAATAATTTAATCTCCTAGTTATTGCAGGACTACTTATTCTTGGTCAACTAATTTTGCCTAAGAAGAAAAAACTAATATTTGATAAATATTAATAATAACATTTCCTAATAAGTTAAATAAATTCATATTAATAAACATTGACCTACAAAAAATTACCACGAAAGTCATAAATTTGAAGAACCTTACCTTATGGATTGATCATATCCCTTCCATTATTTGTTATTGAGATTATTCCAGATCAGCCTTAACGCAATCTTCCTACCTTCGCTTTGGTCTACCCCTTGGACGATTGCCAGCTGGTACAGTGTATTTAACATTTTAGGAATTTTTTTCTTCACTAAGCCCAGTGATTTTACATGCCCATTTTATTTGTCTCAACTTAATCATCTCAATTATATTAACTGGATACAGTTCACGGAATTCAGCGTTGTGTAACCACCTTAATTCTCCGGTTGGCTTGTCCTTTTTCGGTCCGAATATTCTCCACAATACTTTATTTTCCAAAACCTTAAGACGTTGCTCATCCCTTAATGTAAGTGGCCATGTTTTGCATCCATAAATAACTGTTGGAAGAGTAATGGTTTTGTAAATTCTAATTTTTAAGTTTCAGGACACAAGGTGAGAACTAAATAGAGTTTTAACAGAGAAAAATAACAAGCATTATCCGCCTTCAACCTAACCATAATTTTCTCTTCAATTTCGTTTTTCAAGTTATCGTAGACTCTAGATACCTAAAATTCTGTTACATACATTCCTCTCTATATCAATATCATCAAAATTGTTGTAGCTAACCATATATTTTGTCTTAGCCGTATTAATCTTGAGTCCTAGTTCTTTATCGGGTTTCATCAATGTTGTTGTAGTTTTATTGTTTCCATGTCATAACAGTACCAAATCATCAGCATACCCAAGCACGGATATCGTTCCAACGAGGTTCAATCCTTTTTCGATATGTATCACCTCTAATGCCAGATTAAATGGAATAGGTGAAAGAGAATCACTTGTTTTAAGCCTGAACAAACCTCAAATTTCTCTGATAAATAACAACCGATTCTAACTTTAATGTTTCCGTCAACCACATTCTAACTAAATTCACTAATTTTTTTGGGATCCCCTGCTCGATTAGAATATTACATGGCTTCCGGCGGTCAATGGAATCATAAGCCTTTTTGAAATTGATATAAAGCTGGTGAACAACACCGTTGTACTCAAATTTTTTCTTTAATACTTGATCGATTTTATTTTATTAGTCGAAAATTTCCGCCTAAATCCGCATTAGATTAAAAATAATAAATATTATTTTAATGGTATAAAAATCATTAATATATAAGATGGACGATTTTGATTGTAGCTGTAAGTTTTCGCATCATATATTCTTCCATTTCATAGTTAATGAGCATGATGGGAAAGAGTATTAGACCAGGTGTGTAAGACAGGGCATCGGTATATTCAAATGAAAATTGACAAAATGTTTTAAATCAGATAACCATGAAGATCCTGAATGAGGTGAAAATTAGTATAATTTTATAATACATTATTTTATTAATGGAGACTAGAAAGGCCTAAATTATTTACCTATTCTTCCATTTCTATATCTCACACCTTTCTAAGCCAATTTGGCCGGATTTTAATCTTTTTCCACCTGTATATATTGTCTTTAGCTATTTTCTATTTTATCTTATTTATTTATGATATTTACAACTGTATTAGTATAAATACATCAAGTAAATGTGTGCAGAGCAATATAATCACATGAAAATGCTTGTTGAGAAACTACTCGTTGGTAGCACTCTAATAATATGCCTACGTAAGAAGATCACGAGGCCATCTTCTTTTCAGATGCCTTGAAGGGTTATCAGGAATCGAAGAGGAAGCAAGATTAGAAACAAGAGGATTCTGATGTTTATTATAGAAGGATAGGTATCTGGATTGGTCCAAATAGGAAACGTATGAACATTAAGGTCTTTATGGATCATTTTATTTGTGACAAAGTAAAGAGCATTTGAGGATTTTGGATTGGATACAAGAGGAGTTTGATGGTTTAGCGGAGTCACATAGCTCAACTCCGTAAGCCCAAATAAATCTTATTATGGTCATCATTTATATGAGTTTTTTGTAATTAATTATTAGTTTAGAGCATTTGTCTAGTAATTGTTGGAGTAAGCAGAAACGTTGAGCAGTTTCTTGTCATTTCAGTCTTGTATGAGGATTCCATATTGGACGTTTGTCCAGGTGGAGTCCTTGGTACCGGAATTTGTTCAACAGGGATAAGTGGGGTGTTATTAAAGGATACTGTAGGACAGGAAGTCATAGGTTTATGAGGAAGGGTAAAGGTGATTTGATGGGATTTATTTTAATCCTCCAATTCTTGACACCTTTCTTCAAGGTTTTTGATATGTGATTGTAGAGTTTGGGATGCAATTGATGGATCGTTATTAACTGATAGGATACATGTGTCATCGGCATACTTAGTGATGACAGTGTTAGGATATCAGCTGAATAAACTGTGTAAAGGATAGGGCCAAGGATGCTACCTTGAGAACCACCGGCAGATTGAGAAAAGAGGGTTGAATAGATGTTATTGTGATTTACTTTGACGTGTCTATCAGTAAGGTAGAAACTGATGATGAGAAAGTATGTAGGGGAAAGGAATTCACGGAGTTTGAAAAGCAATCCCGGGTTCCAGACTCGATCAAAGGCCTGTTCTATCTTATTAAATTCCATTTTTAAAAGACTGTACTTGGTAGATAACATTACAATCGATGTTTTGCTGTTATGGTTTTTCCCATTTTTAGAGTGCTTTGTCTACTCTACTCCTTTGAATTTCATTAAGCAGGGATAAAATTAATATTGTCATGATTAATAAAAGATTAGAGTTTAAGAAAACTTAAAATAGAAACTACATTAAATAAATCAGAAAGTTTACTTTAGAATTACTAAATATATAAGCTATAACAGTTTTAATAACAGTAATTTTGATATCCATTTTATTACCATATTTGAAATAATTGTTCATCATCAAGTTTAATTGTATAGATATAATAAACTGTAATATTATAAGTAAAACTTGACTAAAGACATATTTATCAAATTCTTTCAATCAATAAGACAGAACTAGAATAAAATTTAGCATCTCTTAACATAATCAGTCTAGGGATTGTTATATAATACTGAGCAGTCTAAAGTATTAGCCTTATTCACAATATGTTAAAAACGAGATTATATGTAAAATAAGGTGAATCACAAAGCTCAATATGACAATAGATATTATTTTACTAAAAAAAAAATGTTTAATTACAAACTTCAGGAACAATTATAATTACAGAACAAAAATACAAATAGGTTAAGTAATTAATGTTAGAAACATTAATAAGAAGGAAAATATACAACAATATAGTTAAATTAACTATTTCCTCTCACTATTTAATACATCTCAAATGTGCTAAATTTGTCAAAATAATGATGGTGGCGATGATCTAAAAATCAGGAGGAAATCGTGACTGACTATATACAAATTGTAATACTAACATCATTAAGCCGACTACAATTAAAAAACATGATGCTCCCTTCCTCCTAATGATTGAGAGAGGACGACCATCTGTGCCTGCGCTGCCGCTCGCAGTGAGAGGATGTGGCTGGCTTCTTTTTCACTCTTGGCCAGAGGGAGAGCTTTGTCGAACAGAGTAACCGCTCGCATCAAATTACCTCTGCAAACAGACGGAACATACATGTAATATTAATATTATGGATACCTACTTGACATAGTACAAACATATTTTTCGAATTACGATTTAAAATAAATCTAATACAATTAGCACTCTTTTTAGTTGCAAAGGTAGAAAAATTGATAAGGAGGAAAATGACCCCTAACTTTCACGGCAATTTATAAATTCCCTAAAATGTAATAAGATTTTTACACAAATATTGAAACTAATAACAGCTCATTTGAATGCAAAAAATTCTTTTTGATTCCTAAATAAATGCTTATTAAGACTTACTAAGTCTCACAATGATAGGACATATTAAATATTATAATTAGTTAATTGTTATATTATATTGAATTAATAATTTCAATATAGAGCAGGAGAGAGCCCATCTTTTATGTTGATGCAATCCTTCGAAGTCGAGTTAAATCAAGTATTTAGGGAGAATTCCTAAACCACACATGTACTAGATGTACACCCACCTCGGTATTTAGCAAACCTATGAGCACAAGAAGAGATGGTATCCAATAAAAGCCTCAGAGGGAACAGTGCCCGAAAGGGCTAACGTGTGTGCAAAACACCTGTTGTCCGGCAATCATATAAACAACTTAAGAGTTTGAGGCTCAGTGCTGGGGGCTTTTAACTACAGCATTAATTAATTAACTATTTCCTCTCACTATTTAATACATCTGGGAGAAGCAACCAGTAAACTCTATCAAAATTAGCCAAAATAAACACTTTTTTAATTTAAAGTAATCCAATCTGCAGATCCTGATGGCATATAAACCAATCAGAGAAACGGATTCTTATTTTTGTTATCATTAATATTTCTTGGACATAATTAAGTTCTTCCAAGTTGGTCACTTGAACTTCATTGCTTCTAATTAGTTACCTTATCTTATCTCTAAGATGTAACATTAGAAAACATTTTACAAAAATGTACCTGATCTATAAAATTAATTAATACTTGCCATACTGATTCTAAAACACTCAGAGAATATTAATTTTGAATGAAATGATAAACAACTCCATTTATTATTACACTAATTAATACTTACTTTTGAACTTCGATTGAAGCCAATGTCTCATATGCGAATTCACATTTTGGATCAACTTCAATTCCTTTTTCTATCAGTTTCGAAGCCTTTTCAATATCACCTTTCCATTGTAAGTACAGTAAACCTGAAACATAATATTAATAGTAATTCATTAAATTCAGTCAAACTTAATTTTTTTCTTCCTTTAATATTCCTATAATTGTTATTACTGACAAAGGCAAGGGGAGGTTATGAATGTTTGTTTATTTGTGATTTAAGGCGTAAAACCATAGGGTCATCAACACCTGCTGTTTATTTATTTTTGTTCACTGGAGTTCAGGAACTCCTTATAAGAGAAAAAAATAAAAATGAAATGATAAAAATAAATAAATAAATTAAAAAAAATAATGGAATAATAAAAGAATAAAGATGATAAATAAATACAAATTATAAACAACCAAAAATATAAAAAATAAAAATTAAGTGCATTTTTATAATTTCTTAAGTAATCTATTGGTTTTAAGGAAACTAATAACTGCTTTTATGCTTGATTCATTATCATTCAATGTCACTGATACATCTGGTCTAAGAGATAATCTATTTAAGTTTGAAGTATAATAAGGGCATTCCTGAAAAATATGACTGACCGTGAGAGGGCTATTGCAGTATTGGCATGCATGTTGGAGGTGGTTGTTCATTGATAAGATATAATTTAGTCAAACTTCTCTGTGATTAGAACGATTTGATGTGGTCCAGGGCTTTACTAATTGTTTGATGACTTTTAATTAGCTTGGTGGCTCTTGTTCCACATAGACTGCCATCTAGCCAATATTTTCTTTTTGAGAGGAAAACTCACTTCTGGAGGAGTCAAGATAGCAGTACCTCGACCTGGGAGTGTGAGTGCTTGTTTGGTGGCCATATCTGCAAGCTCATTACCAACTATTCCCACGTGACTGGGAATCCATATGAAGAATACAGATTTTCCTAAATTTTCCAGAATATGGAGGTATTTGTGAATTTTTAAAATAACGGAGTGCTTTGAATACATGTCATTTAAATCTTTTAATGAACTCAAAGAGTCAGTAATTAAAACTATTATATTTTGAGTTATTGACATACAGAATTAGAAAACTGAGGCTATTGAATTAAGTTCAGAGGTCATAAATGTTGCATAATTTATGAAGTAGGTTATGAATGTGAAATCACTGATTTCATTGAAACTTTTTTTTTGGTAATACTAGGTTGAAAAATATATATAATATCAACATGTTTTCTGCCTTTGCTCTGCATGGATTTCTAGCTTAATAGATAAAATTAACTCATTGTATGTAAGTTTATGCGACATAATTTTTCTATTGAAAATGAGCTTTGTACACTATAAGATTAATATTTTTATATAGAACAAATGTTGACTGACAATCATACTAACTATAATCAGTTATTTTTTGGTTTCACAACAGGTTGTTACTCAATAGATTATAAATAAGAGATAAAGCAACATACAGACATATCGCCTTCTGGCACAATCTAAAAATGGTAGTTTTGTTAACACTTCTATTGAAATGCTGGTAAATTCCTCCCTTCCCCTAATATGATTTTAAACTGCAAATGATTCAAATAACTTTCAGTAAAAAAAAAAGTAAAAAATCAGCAATTAAAATTTAACTTTTCTATCTTATTTGTGCTGGAAGGCGATATGGACTGAATATTGAATATTTATGCACTATCTGTAACTTACATACCTTTATGGACTAATATAGAGGCATTTTTTTCATCTGCTTTGATTCCAAGATCAAATGTAGCTTCCGCTTTTTCATAATCTTGAGCATCATTATAAACCTATGAAAAAAAAAAAATTAAATTTTTAATATAAAACATGAATTAATTGGGTAGCATTAATATACCATGTAGTGAATTGTTAAATAAAATAATATTTCCTTGAACGAAATTTGACTGGAGTTAGTTATGATTAGTTGTTCAATTTAACCTTCAAACGAAATTTCATCTTGACAGAAAATTAGAAGGCTTTCCAAGATTTTTTTTTTCTACGCCTGTAGACTTAGACTTTTTAAGACATGAATCTTCTTCAGAAGCTTGGGGCTGTTAGGGTGGTTTACTTACGGAGCACGTGGTTTACTAACCGGACACGATCACATTTTACTCCCTCTTCATCAGGAACTTTCCTGCAGGATGGTTGGCAATCTTTTGCTACAATATTTCACCGAGTTTTTTTATGGGATAGAGGATTATCAGCCATACACCCAACCCCCAACCTGGTGGACCAGGAGCTATAGTTTAAGACAGGGAACGCTCACCTCCCTAAGAATCTCTGGGAGGGGATGTTAATTAAAGTCTAGATGCGGGAATCGAACCTGCGCCGTAGTGGTCTGAAAAGTCTAGTAGGACCTGCACTTAATTATTTTATTTATTTAATTTGTTTGAATCCACTTGATATAAAATTTTTGCAGGCGTCTTGACTCGCTCGACCACCACAGCTCCAAGATGACAACTACCATTTAAAATTAACCCTTAAATTAAGTACCTGACTGTTGATAGGGTAGTGCTGATCACTGAAATGTCTATACACAAATATTTATCTGTGCCTGTTTCTTAGACGTTATTATGCCTAATTAATACGTCAAAAATAGGAAATTCAGTAGGAAAAGATATCAAATACTAACTGACCTGAGCTAAAAGCATGTAGCCCTCAGGTGTATTAGGAAATTTATTAATTGCATTTTGAAGACCTTTCTTGGCTGTCTGCGCTATACTCGTGTCATTTCTTGATATACCCAGGCGATATTCAGCATATAATTTTTGAACTAATACAAGACCAGAAGTAGGATGTAGCGTGATTGCTTTTTGAAATTCTTCAACTGCTTCTTCTAACTTTTCGCCAAGAAGATACATCTGCAGACAAAAATTTTAAATAAGCATAAGTAAAACTATATTTCGATAGGAATTTAAATTTTAAGCACACTATTTCTAAAAAGGTAAATTTTAAGGCTTTTAAAACACAGTTGATTTGTTAATTCCCCATTTTGTCAAAATGCATCACTCCTAAATGCTGAAAAATGGATCTATTCTGTGGAATAGAATATCGTGATTTTAAAACAATGTCTAACATTTCAAAATTAAAATGATATAAGTATATCTGGTTATAGCAAACGAAATGTCAATTTTATGAGATAAAATTTATAAAACATGAATGATCTAACGCAATAAAATCATTTGTTAACAAAATTGTGCTCTTTGGCTTATAAAAACTAATTTACACAAACCATTTTTTAATCTCTTCTTGATCATACTAACTGTCTGAACTGAAACTGAAATAAATAAATTCCTGGCATATTAACTTTTAAAAACTTTTCTTTAATTTTATAGGTGGAGAATAGTTGTATATAGTTTTTGAATAAACATAAAATTTGGAGAAAAAAAAAAAATAGAAATATTAACTTACTTGAGCCCTTTGGTGTGGTATATCAGGGTTGCTTGGATCAATAATAGCAGCTTTATCAAAGTCTGCCATTGCGTTGTCAATTTCTTCTGCTTGCATGAACAGGCAAGCTCGTTTGAGTAAGGCATTAGCTTGGATCTACAAGACAAATCTAATTAATTAGACTCATCAATCATACCCAGACTAAATTCAGTAACTTCAAGTAGTATAAATAATTTGATTTAAACTAGTCAAAGTACACATGTTTTATAATTAATAAATCTTTACATTATTCATGCTTATATGATGTTATAAACGCCCAAGTACATTGCCACTTATGATTTGATATTTAAGTTTATTATAATAATGTTAAAGGCTTAGTGCACCCAAAGGTTCGATGTATATATCACCAATCGCTGAATATATACTTCCATTCACCAACTATTGTTCAAACCCAACCCCGCCAGATCTTACGTAATCCTATCACCTATGCTTCGGTCTACTCCTCGTACATTTACCAGTTGCCAAATTGCATATCAAACTTTTAGAGATTTTTTCATTACTAAACCAAACAATTTTAAACTAGCTACGATGCTATCATCCCAATTATATTAACCAGATGTAATTCACGTTATTTGACATTGTGTGATTGTATAAATTTTCTGGTTGACTCATTCTTTTTTGTTCTGATTATTCAACGCAAAATTTTATTTTTTAAAAACCTCAAGGTGTTTTTCATCCCTTAATGTAAGTGGCCATGTTTCTCATCTCCAAAGAACCATAAGAAGGATAATAGTTTTGTAAATTATAATCTTTAATTTTTGGAATAGAAGACATGAGCTAAGTAGTTTTGAAAAAGAAAAATAACAAGTGTTTCCTGCCTTTAACAAAGCCTTAATTTACTCTTCAAATTGGTTTTTCCTTTGGTTATCATAGATTCTAACTAACTAATGTTCTCTATTTGTTCCAACGCATTCTGTTCTATATCAATGTCCTCGAAATCATAGCAATTTTTATAGCTTAACATTTTAAAGTTTACTAAAGAACAGCGATAGTCCACTGGCTAGTATAATTTTATCTATTTCATATATCATTAAAATTTCTGAATTTCTTGTAATTCATGTTTCATCTAATTGGTACTCCTACTCTATAATACTTTCTCTCAGTATTCAGTTCTTGTAGGCATACCTTTATTACTTAAGGTGCATGTCTACGTGAGAGTGAATCATAAGAACTCTAAGCAACATACCCACACACAATAACATAGATATTTGAAAGTTCAGTCTACATCCAAGAGTAGGCAAAATGCAGCAATATCGGATACGATGTATTGGAAAGCAATAAAAAAAAAAAAAACTGGAGACAATAATTGCGAGTTTTTTTACCCAAATAAACTCAAACCCTGTTCCATTAATCAAAGACATTCTTTAGGATTAACACAATATTGCTTGAATTGCTTACAATTCAAATACTCCATCCAATCCCGTCCCATTAGATCTCGTATTTCCGACCTCTATCCTCCTCCTCACCGAACTGCTGCATATGACAAATCCTTTGCAATACAAGCCGCCTCCCTCTGGAATGCCGTCCCTGCTGATAATCGACATGCTCAATCAGTTTCTTCTTTGAAACCTCTCCTCTTTAAACACCTACTCCTTTCTCAATCTGACTGATTGCGAAATATACTTGAGAGAAATATCTAAGCACCTCCAGAGACTACTTCAATTTATTTAGGTTATTTTTAGTTTCTCATATATATGTACAATTTTCTTGTTCTTTTCTTTCTCTTCTTCAGTATTTTTAGTTTTAATCAACTCTTATTGTAAATATATAATCTAATTGTAACCACACAGACATACAATCTGTATTTATAATTTGTTCTAAAGGAACAACAGTCCCAGAATAATAAAATATTTTTTCATTTCAATATAGTATCTTCTTTTGAAAGTTAATTTTATAAAATAAATCAAGAAATATAATTTTTTTTTTTTAATGAAGGTAAAAGTATGCAATGGATGTTTGTCAGTTATTTAAGTTAGGCAACATTATTTTGTGCTGAATTTTCAAAATTAATTATAAAGTTAAAATCTGCCAATTTTGATAATTTAATAGAACAACCATTATTGGCCCATGAAAGTGAAAATGATTACTATGGGAATTAATAAAATATATATATTTTAAAACCCATCTAGTACTGTGTAGATTTAAATTTAAGCTAAGGAACTTTTTAAAATTTTTTATTTATTTATCTGTCTCCTCTTCCTCGCCTTTTAGGCTATACGGGATTTTCCCCGGGTCAGGTGGTAACAGAAGGGGATTAATGCCAGAGTTAAAAGACCCCTTGGCACAGGGATGCGAACTCATAATTAATCAAATTTAATAATGATTAATTTTAATTAATAAATTTAATCAAATTAGTTCATACATCAGGTTGCTGGGCAATGGAGGTGCTATACACAAGCATTAGCCCAGTCCGCCACCCTACCCCTTTAAGGTAACGAACAATTTAAGGAATACATCGTAGTATTTTTATTGTAAATAATAAATCCAATTGAATAAAAATTTAATTAACAACTTATTAACTTACCTTAACATCAGATGAGGTGTTTATAAGAAAAGTGAGGTCAGTCATTGCTTCTTTTATTTGCCAAGTAAGAATGTACATGGAAGATCTAAGAAGAAGAGCGTGTTCCTTTGCTTTATCCGAGCTAGGACTTTCCAGTTCCTCGGTGCAAGCACCAATTATTTCAGAGTACTTCTCTTCTACCATTGCTTGCTTTGCTTTATCAATCCCTCTACAGCAGGTATAAATTTACACATGTAGACATCCTAAATAATGTTTATATTCAAAATGAAATTTTATTTTATTACTATTTAAAGCAATTTAAAACTTTTAACAAAAAATTGAACACAGAAGAGATCCATAGCTAGTAAAGCTAGAACTGTTAGGATCGTAAATTAAAAAAAAAATTTAAAATGGAAATTATATAGAAAAAAATAATGTATAATACAGTCTATTCTTGAAAACTTAAATTCTTTAGTTTTACGTTGTTGTTTTTTTTCTTCTACCATGAAATAGTAGGAGTATGCAGTTTATATAGAGGTGTAAAAAGATTTATATTTTCAAACATAAGTAATGCAATTTTTATTAATAAGTTAATATTAATTTATTAATATTATGTCCATCAATATGATTAAATGTTTCATGAGTGTAAATTCATGTAATTGTTGACAACTTCATACCTATGGAAGAAACTTTACTATAAAAACTCACATAATGAGAATTTATAGCGTGAAAGCATGGTATTTCATAAATAAAATTTAAGAGTAAAGAAAAAAAAATTAAGTGGAACTTTTATGCTGTTAAGATAAGTTTATTATCATCCTGACCCTGTTACTTGAAAACGTCTGCAAGAAATGAGCATAAGTAACATTGTAAACATTATTATTTCAAAAGTAATTAAGTTATACATTTAACAAAGACGGTCATTATAACCTGCTTAGTCATTGCATTTAATTATGTTTTATGCATTTACTATTTACTAGAATCTGTTTCCCACATTTTTCACTGAAGCGAAATGGAATACATAATTAAATAAAATTGAAATTTATACTATAAGTATACCTCAATTCCTTATCTGAAGTTACAGTTTTAGGCAGGTCTGCTATCACAGGATCATGAGCAAACGAAGCAAAATAGGCTTTAATAAAGTAATCTGAAGGAAGAACAATGCTTCTAGATTTCATAAATTTGTCAGCCTCTTCCTTGCCTTAAATTTAAAATAAACATTTTATTTGTTAAATATCTATTAATTATGCGGTCATGACAGGTTCTGATAGTCATGTCTTATGCATATTATATTACAAATTTTTCAGATTAGATTTTTTGGGTAGTTGATCTTCTATTTATTGGATTTATGTACAAAAGTTGAGAATTAACAGTACAACGGCAATAAATAAATTCCAACCAAAATTTAATATTCTATTAAATTAATAAAAAAACAACAACATATTAGTGAGAAATTAACTTCTAAAACATACCAATTACTTTTAGAATTCTGTCGGCAGCTGATAATGTTTCCATGTTGTTGAAATTTTCAAGAAGGCAAACGGCAGTCACATCTTCAAGAGCTTGCCTAATCTTCCCAATCTTCTCCGCTGCTTTGTATCTCCTGGTTAGAGCTTTGAGATAGTCAGGTTTCAATTTCAAAGCAGCAGTACAATCATCCACTATTTTCTGTGTTTCATTCTAAAAAAATTAAGAATACAATTTTTGAGATTGTAAGTTTTTCATATTTAATTACATATAACATATACTTACATTACATACATATACATTACATATAACAACTTTTCAACTGAGGAAAATGTAAGTTCAGATTTAGATTATTTTAAAAAAAGTAGGAGAAAGATAGGATCCTTAGGGTAGGCCTTACAGATAGGAAATGGATTGATGAAGAAATAATCTTGATTGTGATCAGAAGATCTCAGTTGATAAGGTTTGAAATGTGAGGAAATTACAATACAATTACTTTAAAACAATTCCCCATTATATGGTGAAAATAATAGTCGATATCAAATTTCATCAATACACTGACCTTATATATAAGTTTTTTTATTCATGATTTTGAAATTAATAACAGGCTAATTAATTGCTATATGCTCTGCATTGAGTACTTAAAAATTGAGGTAGCATTAAAAAGATTTAAATATCTCAAGCAACACAAACCTTAGGCTCAGGCTGATGCGATCTAAGATATCTTTGCATGGATCGCTACAAAAAATAATGTTTTAAGTGATGAGTACACCATAAAATGAGTGACAGAATTTCGCAATCTGGTTTTGCTTATGTCTGATATACTGAGGTGATGCCTTAACACATCATCTCCTATCTACAGTTAACCCAATAAATAACGAACCTACCACTAACTAATTTTCTATATAAATTGAGAAATTATTATTAATGATCACAGAAATAAGCCTCATTTCACTAATAATTCAACAAATAAAATCAAGCAAGAAATGATAAAGGTATAGTTTTATATTAATGGCTAGACAATTAAAGATTTAAGAAAAAGTGGTAAATATAACACTTTTTAATTAAATAGGAAAGTTTTGGAGAAAATTGGGATTAAATTCATCTTTTTCCAATAGTCTGATAAGTAACTAGTAGTTAAGGCAAAATATTAAGTCAAAGGGTAAAAGTGGTATCTATCCATTGACAACCTATCTTTGTTATGGTGTAAATTGAATCAATCATTTATTCAAAAGCTTAGCTAAGATTAGTCCTTGGTATAACATAACACAAGGCTGATTAAAAAAAATCAGTTTCACACATTGGCAATTTTTTCTTTACTAACAGGATTATAAATAACACTAGTTATAATTTCAATGAATTGTTATTAATCAATTTTTGGAGATAAATATTCAAACACTGAAGAACTAGTAGCTGCAACATTGTGTAATAAGTGTATATGCTTGAGATTAAAAAAAAAATTAAATACACAGTAGAACCTTATTCCAAATGCACAATTTGCTTTAAAAACCAAATAAGAATAAAATTAAAAAATGCACAGTAAATACATTTAAGGCTATGAAAAGCTAAATATATAAATTGTACTAGACCACAAGTGTAATTTGGTTTATAGATGGGTCAAGATCATATTGATCACACTATATACGGACTTCTGAAAATAGCCGTGTTGAACACTATGTTCACTGGTAGACCTGATAAGTACGCTCAAGGGATTTTGACCCACCTGTAACCAGACTTGACACACTTATGAATAAAACTTTCAAAAACCAATAAGTTTTTCACAAATTGAAATAATTAAAGAGCAAAATACAAATTTTGACAAGTTCGTAACTTCAAAGGATTAATCGATAAATGTTAATTTTTTAAAAAAATCATCTACCAGAACATCATATGAAGCGGCCCTGTTTTGATATAGTGTAGCCAAGTGTTCAGTGTCGCTAGTTGGACACATAGAGATGGCTTCAGTATAACATCGAATAGCATCATTATATTCCCCTTTTTTATAAAAAGAATTTCCTAAATTTTTAAGCTTCATGCTTCTCTCCAATGGAGTCTAAAAAAGAAGTTTAAAATTAATAAGGTTTGACATAGTAGGCTACTAAAGTCAACATCAACAGTTATCAGTATTACATAACCAACATGTTGACAAGTTCAAATTGTAAAATAAAGGATCTAGAAAACGAAAAATAAATCAGAAGCAGCTTATTGGATAAATAATAAGAAAATCAGACCTCTTCTTTTTCTACTTTATTGTTTTCTGGCTTAATTTCACTTGAGTCATCCTTAGGAGCAGTTTTCTTCTTGGAGGGTTTGCAAATGCCATTTTTGTCAGAATCGGTTATTTTCGGCTGTTTTTTTGTCATAAAGTAATAAGTGCCGGCTACAGCTGGAATGCCTACTAGGATTGCTAAAATCCATTTCGACCAAGAATACTTCGGAATAATTGGTTCATTAGACATCCTTAAAACTACTCGCACACTTCAGGCATTCAAGGCAACCACTGGGAAGGTTATGAGAGTTTTTTTTTTAAAATGTCCTCAAAAAATATCAAAAGCATCTATTTTAAAGTAGCTGATAAAAGAAATTACTAATACTTCAAACATCACAATACGGTATATGTGTTCTGTTTAATAGAATTATTTAAATTTATGTCCGCCGGCATTAAACAGATTTATATTCGATCTACCAATTTTTATTTTGATAGAAATATAATATATCACCATAATAGGTGTGTGTTATTCTAATAAAATAAAATATTACAATAGTATATAACATAAAATGTGTGGTTAGAAAAATTAATTCTATGCCCTGTCTCTTGGAACCGGCTATCGAAAATAGGACTTTAGTACATACCTAATTACTTAGAAAAATTATCTAAAATAAAGTTAACGTATTTCATGTAATTACTGTTGCATATTTAAAAGCATCTATTTTAAATGGTAAAACCATACGTTAAAAAAACAGCAATAAATTTTAAAATCCGCGGTTAAAAAAACAATACTAGACTTGGTGGAATGTGTATTTCTCTTTTGGTGTTATTGGAATTTGGTAGTTCTCTTAACACCATTCAGAATATACATAGTCTTGGAATTTGATTTAGGCTTTCCTCATCAAATCTTTTGGTTTCCAAATTTGAGACACAATTGCGCCCACGAAACCATGGCAACCAAGTTTCAAAATCTTTTTTATACTAATTATAAGAAACCTCTCCTCTCATCGGAAAAAAAAATAGGTTCGACGCGTTAATCCGTTATTAGGCTAGACATAAATCCTTTATTCACTATTGACAAGGGAAGCATAAGCGAGACTTAAGTATACATTTAGTAGACGATTAACATAAAACCGTTAGTCCTGGACCAGGTATTAAGGAACAAAACTTTTTATCGTCTCCAGGTCAATTTGGTTTACAAATAGAATAAACCGGACAAATTCTCAAGTGCCGACTGTTATTTGATACGTTATTTAGTTTCAAATTATGACAACCTAGTTCGAATAAATCATACTATTTATAATATTCGTTGGATAATCATCTCCAATATTGGAGAATAATCTGAGTCTAAAAAATTGGAAGCGAGCATATTATGAAGGTTTTACTTCTATTCTTGATTGCAATTTACAATAATATATCCTGAATTTGTTTTCATTCTATAACCATTATTGTTATTTTTTTTAAATTTACAAAATTATTAAATATTAAAAAAAAATAAATATTGGTGCATTTTTAGATTTGTTTTCTCTTATAAGTGAGTATAAATCGAGCTGGTTATATATTTTTTTTAAAACACAAAAGGGCAACACTGTATGTACTATGGTGTGTCAGGACTCAACATCACTTACCAGGTAAAATTTTATTCAAGTTCTATCATTTATGCTGGTAAATTATTCCTTGATTTATCTTTTAATATGTTATTGATTTTTATAATATTTAGAAATAAGGCATTCTTTCATTGCAGAAACATTTATTTAAATGTAGTTTTCCATTACTTTACATCAAGGTATGAGACGCTTAATATTTTAACGTATACATCAAGTTTAAAATCATTTTGTGTTACTACATCAGGTTTTACATTTGTTATATGTAAATTTGTTGATTATAATCTTATTTTACGAATAAAATAGAATTTTATGCTCTCTCAATTCAATAAATTTACATTTACATACTGCATATTTGATTAAACAAAATTATACAAAATATTGTATTCAATTTAGCAAATTTATCAAACATATTAAATTCAATGAAATTCCTGAACACAGATTATTTTAAATAAATGTTATAAGTGTTTTTTGTAATCTAGAATGCTTTCTCGAAAAACTGTTACATCCAATGATTATTTGTTCTTTTTTAAAAATGTATTTAAAATTTTAATCGTATTATTGAATTCGCTTATAATGATCAATGTATATCCAACTATAAGAATATTTGATAATTTATCGAAGGAGAAATGAGTTAGTAAGATGAGAACGAAAATCACCGAGAGCACTCGGTTATGATCGGAATTTTACGATTTCTTCCGAGTATAAGAAATAAGTTAGTTCATATACATGGAACGCGCGGGCTCCAATAGTATATATCCCAATTTAATAAATGATAATTCTTGTATTAATTAACATTTAATTAAATAAATTACCCACATATCTAATGAAAGCTATGTGCTATATATATTATAAACTTGTGGTTATTAATTCATTATTCGGTACCCTTACCGAAAAAAAATGTAAGTTATGTAGTTTTAGAAGGAAATGACGAAAAACTCACAAATTTAACAGATTAGATGTGCGGGAAAAACATGGTATAGTTTGTTTTTTTTAAATGAATATGTTTTACTGTCTATAATTTTTAGCTTCTCTTAACTTATTATATTAGATCTTATTTTTCTTTACCATCCTGCATTTGTTTTAAACATTTCAGATAATTTAATATTTTTTTCTTTTTATTTATTCAATATCTTTTGGTCTTGAAATAACAGCTATTTATAGAAATAATTTGTATTTTTCTATACACAGCTTTTTCGACCTCTGGACCCTTCGGTGGTTCAATCGCTGAATTTCATTCATTTTCTCGATGTGTCTAGGAACGGTTCAATGGATTTACGATGAGCTCGACGCTGAGTTTAGTTACTAGCTATTTATCTTCAGATCGATTACCTACTTATACTATGAGACATTCCATGAAAGCCTAACGATTTATTTTGATGCTCATTTGTAATTGTTTTTACTAATGTAATTTGTAATGCATTTTTCTTCTTTATCAGCAATTTAAAATTTTCTTATTTCAATCATTGGAGCAGATTTCGCAGGGTGTGAAGGCGAGATGGGCGACTGCCCTTCTTCCCCCCTCCCCCAAAGAAAATAGAGAGGGGACGAGAATACCATTTCTCTCCCCTCCCTTCTATATTTCAAAGAAAAAATAAAATAAAAATTAATAACTATAATTCACGTCCTACGTTCCTATTATTAAAATTTTAGTTTATATTCAAAGATAATTATACGTAGCAACATATCCTAGGATATTATGATTCATTCATGTGCACTCTTCCATTTTTACGTTAAGATTTTATTGCATTTCCCACGGTTTTTTTATAATTTGAAGCATCGGAGAATTTTGAGAACATTTCACTGCCTTTTCACTGGCTTCAAACCTTTAAATAAAAATCAAAATATGTAATATATTCAATTGCTTTGTTAACATATTTTCCAATACAAACATAACCCATACGCAAAATATATACTTTTTTTTATATATAGTATTATATTGTTCGTTTTCAATATTATATTTCAATTCAATTCAATATTACAATCAAGAAATCTCAAATTAAGGGTGTACAATGCTATGAGAAAGCCAGTTCTAATATACGGTTGTGAGACCTGGACACTAATCAGCACTCTAGAAAAAAGTGTTAAAGGGTTTGAGAGGAAAATCCTTCGCACGATAACCGGAGCGATCTGGGATCAGAGTTCCAACACATGGAGAAGATAGACCAATAAAGAACTGCTTACAGAAACTGGTCAATCAATATCCCTTGATATGAAGGCAGGGAGGTTAAGGTGGGCGAGGCTTGGAGCTCGTAGCAATCCATCTGGAATCCTCTACGTAACAATGAATGCCTCAACATTTCTATTGACCACAAAAGACCATGTGTAAGGCCAAAAAGCATATGGATAGATAGAATCAACAAAGATGAAATAGAGCTGTATGCATATAAATGGAAAGAAATAACTCAAGACAGGCTAAGATGGATCAGGCTTGCTAAGGCGGTAAAAGATCTACATGGTCTGTAATGCCAACAGGAAAAAAAAAATGTTTGTTTCACAATAATTAGGTTGATTATTTTAATTGACACTCATAATATAAACGTACAATATTTTTTTTTTATGGGAGGGGGATCCAACGTCGCTCCCCTCCCCCCCCCCACAACCAGAATGAAAAGTCTGCGCCAATGATATCAATTCCTATTTAATGAGATAGTGCCTAAGACTGTGCTTGATAACAGTGTTTATTCAAGTATTACTTTTATCCTGTGTGTATTTTTCATTCACTTTTCATATGATGATAGTTCTGTCTTTTTTTAAGTATTTTAGTATACAATTTAATTTTGACTAAACTAGAGGCTATAGATCTTTAAGTCTCATTTGCTAAGTACATAGTTTTAAGTATTTTGTACATATTTTCATTTGTATTCCGTTCTATTCTATTCTACTTTCCATTTGAGAGAAAAGGAGGAACATTAAAAAAGACGATGCTCTTAGATCTATCTCAGATGATATTGTAGATCTATCTTCAATCTAAGAAAATCAGTATCTAGATTACTTATAGACTACCTTACTCTTGGGAACGTCTATGACCACCGCTGTGTTCTGATCGGTAATTAAGCGATATTAACTTGAGGGGGGAGGAGGAGGAATGGGGGGGCCTTAGCCCAGAGATCGATACACGGACGAAGAGACCACACAACAGGCGACCTGGTTAGCTTCACCCTCGGGGGTTGGCCGTAAAATTTTATTGTTATTGCTCCAATCAGGGATCAAATTAGTCAGCTGACTGCCTACTAATTTATTACTCTTTTATTAGAAAGGGGCCTCAACGTGTAATTTCAACCGCGTAACTTTCCTATCATCTTGATATAACTACAAAACTTCCGCGTTGGACTTCCGCGTTATGAAATGAAAAAAAGAAAAAAAAAAGAAGAAGAAACAATGATTGCCTCTCGGCAGAAAAGAGGTTATGCGCATTTCATTTCTATAGGAACTATCTTTATTGAACGGAATCGTGTTTGAAAATACATTGCAGTCCAATGGAATTCATATTATAATGCCATTTGTTACATATTATTAATTAACAAGAACCTCACAACACATAGGGAGGTGAGGGAGCGATGTCCCTCCCCGGTTACAAATTTCGAGGAAGCAAGAATATCGTTTCCTCCCCTCCTCACCAATAATTTGAGATAAAAATAAATTATAATCAATAATAAATAAGCTACGTGAATAAATAAAATTAGTAAACTTAAATCGATTGAGAAAAGTTGACAAGCCGGCTAGGATAAGGCTTTGTAGTTTGTATATATCTGTTTTATTAATATCTAAATGTTATATTAATTTAAATTGTTATTTATATTCAAAGATAATAATATATATATCAAAATACCGTAGGATTTTATTATTCAATCACTCCTAAATTTTCACATATTCTTGTCACATCTTCTGCGGCAAACTAGTCGGACTGTGAAAAACGTTTTAGTTTTATTTGAGGTTGTACCCACTAAGAAATCAAAGATATTTCCCCCTTTTTTACATTATTCATTTTTAGCTGAAAAAGTTATAGATGTGTACCAATGTTATGAAGGATGTCCCCATCCACTCTCTCTTGTGTTTAATCTAAACATATACGTTATATATTCAAGTGAACTTTTTATAGATATTTTCAAGTATATACAATAAGTAAAACAAAAAAAAAAGTAACTCTAGCCATTGTTATTTGTTTTTGCCTATTGCTCCCTCCCCCCTCAATTAAAATCGGAAATCTACGCCTACATTAGCTTCTTACCAGTGGAAGCATTACTTTGTTCTTAGTACTTGGATTTTTATAATTTAATCTTTTTTGTCTGTTTAAGGGAAAATAGAGTTTTCAGTAGATCTATGCCGATCTTGAGTATTAGATTTAAAATATAAAATTCTATAGGATCTTTTTTTGATATGTTTTGTAATTTCGCACAAAAAAAGATCTATTCTTTTGACTTCAATCACAGTTGATTATATTCATGAATTATTATGTATACTTTTTTGATAAACTAAACATCCAATTACGTCAATTTTAAAATTGAGTAAAGCCCTCGTAATATCCAGATATATGTCTGGAAAACATTAGTAAGTAAATATCCAAGATGAAATAACCGTTTGGCGTGACCCACACCCCCAAATTGTCAAGATAACGAGGTTATATAGCCCAATATTTTTGTAGGCCCCTTTTTTAAATCTATTATGTGCTCAAATTATCTTACGATTAAAGCAGAAAGCAAATGGGTATTTAGTAGTTTTTAGTACATAAGTAGACAAAGTTTGCCGACCTCCAGGTTGAAAACGCCACAATTCCAAGCGAAATATTTTTTGGGTATGGTATACTTGAAAATATGTTAACAAATAAATTGAGTATATTACGTATTTTTATTTATAGGTTTATTAATTTAAGGTTTTTTATTTATACTGAATTGAACTCTCACTAATCCCCTGCTTCAAATTCGCCGCAAGAAGTGTGATAAAATCTTAACCTAAAAATGGAAGGAAAAACTATCTTCCTCAGTCCTTGTACCTTGTTCTCCGTTCCTACCTCTCAGATCGTACCTTCCGAGTTCGTTGCGGTACTGAATTTTCGCATTGCTATCCAATTGAGGCAGGTGTTCCTCAAGGTAGCGTATTGGGTCCCGTCCTTTACATCCTCTTTACCGCCGATATCCCTGTCCATCCCGATACCTTCCTGGCAACTTTTGCTGATGACACCGCTATTCTATCATCCGACTCAGATCCCAACATAGCATCCTTAAATCTCCAAAACCACCTCACCTTGATTGAGCACTGGTGTAATAACTGGCGCATTAAAGTTAATGAATCTAAATGCCAACACATTACCTTTACACTCCGACGCAGTTCCTGTCCACCAGTACACTTTAATTCCATCCAGCTTCCTTACTCAGACACAGTCCGGTATCTTGGCTTTCATTTAGACCGAAGACTGACGTGGAACCCACATACTAGACTCAAAAGACAAGAACTCAACCGACGATACGGCCAGCTATACAGACTACTAAACAGAAAATCCAAACTTTCTATTGAAAACAAATTACTTATCTACAAGACAATACTGAAACCTATATGGACATACGGACTTGAACTGTGGGGTACAGCAAAAGCTTCTAACATCAAACGTATTCAATCCTTTCAATCTAAAGTCCTTCGAACAATAGTTGATGCTCCGTTCTATGTAAATAACAAAATCCTACACCATGACCTTAATATCCCATTTGTCCTAGACCTTATTCCAGAAAAATTCTCCAAATTTCACCAGAACCTTACCTATCATCCAAATCCCCTTGCACAATCTCTATCCAGCACCACCCATCCTTACAATCCTCCTCGAAGGTTGAAGCGGCAGTGGCCCAGAGACCTTTTGTAAATAAGCACCTATTGGAGTTTTGGCAATGGCCAGATCCTCCACTCAAGCCCGAGTGTGTATGATTAGGTTAGTTCTTTTGTTTATATACATTTATTTTATTTTATTGTATTTATTTTTATTTTATTCATTGTATTTATTATTATTAAGTTTCTGTATTATTTTATTTTTTTTTTTATTGTAAATAGAGTGTGAGTGTGCTTTCTCTGAACACTATTATAAATGTCCTTGATGTGACAGAATGTAATATTTCTAAATAAACAAATAAAAAAAAAAAAAAAATGGAAGGGTTCATATAAATGAATAATGATATCCTAGGATATGTTTCTAGATATAATTATCTTTGAATAAAAACTAAAATTTCAATAATAGGAACATAGGGCGTAGTAAAATACTCAAGTACTTACTTCTAGGCCTTAGCTTAGCCAGTTGGCTACATTTGCTGATGACTCGGCAATATTAACATATCTAACAAGGATGCAGCTAAGGCTTCTCAGGTACTTCAAGAACACCTAGACGCATAGCTTGTTGGGTTAAAAGATGGAGGATAAAAATGAACGAATCTATGAGCCAATTTGTTTCATTTATACTTAGACATGATTCTTGTCCTCCTGTGTTCTTTGATAATATCGCTCTACCACCTTCAAAAACTGTACGATATTTGGGTCTCCACTTGGACAAACGACTGCCATGGACGTACCACATAAAACAAAAAAGAAAAGAACTCAATCAGCGATACGGACTTCTTTCTAGGCTACTTGACAGACGTTTTAAATTATCTGTGACTAATAAATTAACTATTTACAAAGTCCTCATTAAACCACTTTGGACATATGGAATCGAACTATGGGGAACAGCAAAGAAATCAAATATAAAAATCATCCAGTCAATCCAGTCAAAAGTCCTTCGGAAAATTGTAGACGCACCCTTTTATGTTTCAAACCTTACGTTACACACTGACCTTAACACTCCTTTCATCACGGCAACTGCCACTGACCGCTTTAATAATTTTCATGACGGACTTACTCAAGTTCTATCTACTGCTAAAAATCCATATAATTCGCCCAGAAGACTGCTGAGGCGCTGGCCAAGAGACTTATTGCATTGAGCTACTTGTTGTACTATCTTTTTTTTATGAGTTATTTTACTACTTTTTGTTATTACTATACTTTTTTTTATGCTACCATTTATTCTCCTTAATATCATATTTGCTAAATATCGAGGTTAATAGCAAATTTATTGTAAGCCAGGAATATTTATAACTAGTAAATAAATAAATAAATAAATAGCTTAGCCATTTAGTGGCTTTTTCCTATTTTCTCGTTTGATTTCAGTTTATATATATTATTCATGTAGATTAATTATTATTTTACTTTCTGTTCTTCGAAATATTGAGAAGGGGAAACGATATTCTCGCCCCTCGCTATTTTTATTGGGGAAGGAGAGCGATCCGGAAGTCTGAGCCTATGTGTAACGGTTTCTATTTGAACCTGTTACTTAAATTTTTTTAAAACGACATGAGCCTAAAATATGGCGGAGATTAGGTATGTGTATTGTTTATGTGCATATAAATGATATAGATACCAGCGGCTTTGGTATCAATAGAGAAGATATTGAGGTGGCGGTGGCTGTTGCTGTCAGAGAGTTGTCTTCATCAGTAAACAGAGAACCGGCCTCTGAGACCTCTTCTCTCTCTCTGTACATAATTCATTGCCAGCAACTTTTTTTTCTCTTTTCTTTCTTTTTTTTTTTTATTTATTTCGTTTTTTTCTTTTTCTGGCTATAGAGCTGTCTCTCCGCCTAGCTCTCCCACCTAGAGACTCCTAGCGGTCAACAAACCTACTATTGATTTTTTTTTTATATTCCATCCCTAATATGTCCTTACCAACTTCTGAGAACGGTAATGTTTCTGTTGTCCCGGGACTGAAATCTCTTGTGTCCATTACACATCGTTTCTGTGGTCATGCTTTCGATAAAGAAAAAAAAAAACTTTATCGAGATAATCTGTCGAAATAGAATGGGATCTTGGTGTACACAACAGCATATTGTATCGTTTTTGCTATAAAGATCAACTATATATAAACTATAATACAATAGCACTAATTATAAAACATGTGAACTTAAATTTTTTTTTCTTCCATTGGAAGATGGAGGATTAAAATCGTCCACCATTTTCAATCACGAACTTGAGCACTTACTGTAAAAGACAAACGCTTTAAGCTTACAATTAATTACAAAAGACTCATATCCATGCCTTTTTTTCCTGTTGGCATTACAGACCACCACAGGCGGATCTACGGGGGGGGGGGCTTTCGGGCTAAAGCCCCCTCCCCCCCAAAATGGTAAAATATAATCATCTTTTACAGAAACAAATATTAAAATCTATCTCTTAACGTATTCTTGTTCGTTTAATAGGACTTCAAGAACCACTTAAACACCATTTCATATAGGTAGTTAATTTCTTTCTTCTTTTTTTCAAATTAGTTATCGTTATATGAGTATGAAAAAAAAATCCTTCGGGCTGAAACCCCCCCCCTCCCCCAAATCAAATCCTGGATCCACTGGTGCAGACCATGTAGATCATTTACCGCCTTGAAAAGCCTACTCCATCTCTGCCTGACCTGGTCCATTTCTTCCAACTCTATTGCATCTTTGTTGAATCTATCCATCTGCTTTTTGACCTTCCACGTGGTCTTTTAACTTCTATTGAGGCATTCATTGTTACGTAGAGGCTTCCAGATGGATTTTGCTACGAGCTACATGCCCCGCCCTTTTTAACCTCCGTGCCTTCGTTTCCTGGGATGTTGATTGATCAGTTTCTGCCTCCAGTTATTTATTGGACTTTCTTCCCCATGTATTTTTACTCTGGTTCCGTGCGGAGAATTTTTCCCTCAAATCTTTCAATATTTTTTTCGAGTATGGTGGTTAGAGTCCAGGTATCACAGCAATATATTCATGACTATAATAAGGCTTATTTGGACGTCCAGATTTGTTTTGGGAGATCCATTAAATCGTCTAATTTTTCTCGTATACAATTCTTACATTCCAAAATTCTTCGTAGTATTCTCAATGCTTCTTCGTTTGTCAGAAATAAAACCATCCACAGTGACCTTAATGTTCCATGGATTTGATCTGATATATTCTTATATATTAGATATAAAAACATAAAAATAAAAAAAAAACCTGTACCACTACAACCCATGAAGGTTATTGGATTCAATGCTAAGTAAGGAAGTACTGTTCCTTGGTCAACTGTTGTGCAAGGAGGTGATTTGGCTCAATAGTCAGCTTATACTGGCTGGGTGTGCCCCACGAGGATCTCCCGACCGATCGATTCACTACTGATGAAACAGCATAAATAGTAACCTGTCATCAGCCGGATTCGAACCCGACACCTTGAGCTTTGGAAGCTTGGGAAAGGAGTGCCCTACCCACTGAGCTACCCCACTCTCATCAGATATATGTCCTTACATGATAAACTTCTGAACTATTCGAACACTCTCGTTATAAACCTAGCTTCCTCTTCGATCCCAGAAAATCCTCTGAAGCTTCTTAAATGAAGATGGCCTCAGGACTTCCTAATGAAGAACTCTTATTAGAATACTATCAATGGGTTAATTTATTTACCAGTCTCTTCAAGTTGTTGCATTTCTAAGTTCGTATGTATAGGGTTCGTATTTTATTTTAATAAGATTAGATTGCTAATAGAGTTGAACCAAAAAATTGGAAGAAGATAAGAACTGTCTAGAAAAACTAGGGATAGCGAAGGGGAGGAATCTATGTTTGGGGTATAGCCTACTGGAGAAATGTGCTTGGACCATTGAACTGGAAGAAGGTCATATAAAATATTGGTTAAGGAAATCAAATGATTTAGGGAGGGAAGAGAGTGTGGGGAGGAAAACGCAGTTCGTTTCTTTTAATTTATTAAGAGTCAATTTTTGAGTTGTGCCGCCGTTCGTCCTAACTATACGTAGCTGTATATTTTCTACATTTGAACTCTAAAACTTTTTTTTTTTGCTACTCTGCCTAAGGGAGATGAAACCAATGAACTTATAGATTTAAAATTTTAAGTGATAAATATTCCTCAATACATTCGTTATTTTACATTACATAGTCGCAACCTTTGCTTCAAACGCCGGATTACTGAAGGCGCCGCTGTGGTACTGGATTAAAGATTTTATACAAATACTTTCTCATTTAAATTCAAATTTTTCTCGTTTAAATATGCAAAACGTTCGGCACAGAGTAGAATATTTCACGAAAGAGGTATTTTTACTTTCCAAGATTTTCTTGACCCCACAGTTTAAATAAGAAGTTGATAAAGAAAAATACAAACTAGCTGATGCATAAAGATGCAATCTATCAGGCAAGTTGGATTCTAAATATTCAGAAACGATTAAATAAATATTTGTATTCATAAATTGGTTTTGGCAGTTCTATGGTGATTATTCCTCGAATTCATTTCGATGGTTTTAATCACTGTAAAAAAAAGATATTGGTGGATTAATTCTTGGAAAGCTGGAAATGGTTTTAATATTTTTATTTGCATTTAGAAAAAGTCTATCGAAGTTTGCAAGAAATTTATTTTTTCAACACACGAGGGATATCTCGAAAAATTTTCGGGATTTTTTAAAAATATTGAAAGTAAAAGTTTTCCCGAACCAAAATAATGTTGTGAGGTTTCACCAGCCGTGATAATATATATAATCGAATTGTTTTTGAACTAAGAAACCTACATGTTTGCTTCTTCACTACCGAAGGTAGGGAAGCATTGTGTTCGTGCGAGAGGTTAAAAAAAATTTTGTGCTCAGAATCGAAAATTTCCACTCGCGTTTTACGTTTCAGACATCAAGGATCAAATTTGGTTCGGTGTCTTGTCTGTCTGTCTGTAGTCAAATCGATGTAACGGGCATATCACCTACTTCCGTTTATCCGATTTTCATGAAATTTTTAGGGATTGTGCGGGTTGGTGTCTAGATGGTCCCATATAAATTTTATTAAATTCTAACCAGCACTTCCGCTTACGCACGCGCAAACGCAGTTTTGTAGTTATGCCAATATTTCATATGAAGCTCTTTCGATTTGGCTCAAAGTTGGAGTAAATTTGGTGAACAGTATAGAAATTACTTAGTATCAATTTCATTTAATAATTAAAATTAATATAAATAATTATTAAAAATATAATGGCTGTGAAATGTGGAAAGCACAGATCATATGGAGTGAGAGTTAGGTTATTACAATATTGTTATGTGGTTATAAAATTATTAGTTTTATTCAAAAAGTTAATTTATACTGTGCTGTTTAGTTGATTCCAAACGTTACTGGCATGACACACATTCCTGAACTTCTGAACGGAACGTCGGCAAATATAATTATTTATTATTTATTTTGACTGACCACCCCAACCATCCTTATCTTTAATGAAACATATATATGATTCGGTTTTTAAACTATATCTAATGTTATTTTATTCGTTCTAGAGTTTCTTCCATTATGGACTCTTCCAATTGTTTGTTGAAAAAAGTAACTTTTTTTTAAAATTACATTAAATTTGCCACTGCGTTGTAACGGATCAAATAAATGTTCAGTAGGAGATCTCTATCCTTTTTAGTCTTCGTTGAGGCTCACCATGTGCGTTTGGATGACTGAGAGTGGAAGAATGAAATGTTGTATACTTGTGTATGTAGGATTTTACTTTTGGTATGTTCATGTCTTGGTGTATTCTGTGATTTGAAATTAACCAAGGAGTATTGACTATTTTACGAAGTATTTTGGACTGTGTGATTTGAATTTTGTTTATGTGTGTGTGTTTTGCGGAACCCAAATGTTCTGCTCCATGTGTCCGAATAGGTCTTAATATGGTGGTGTGGATTAATCGATTGTTTTATAAGTTGAGTGGAGATCTGTAGTCCAAAATCTAAAGTAACTAAAGTAACTAAGTACATTTTTTTATGAAGCTAAAGTTTTAAGAATGTTTTTGTGAATTTCGACCTTATTTATTTATCAAATATAGTCACATCAAGCGCAAAAGTTTCTAATTTGACTATTCAAGCCAAGCTTGAACTCTAATTTTACAACTGGCCTTAATGACTTTTTGTAATAAACCGGCGAAATTTCATTATAGTGCAGTTTTGAAAATATAATTAATTCTGTATTCCATTTTAATTCTGTATGCGTAAATTCTTTTTTTTTTTTTAATTATGAAAATTATAACGGAAAGCAAAAACCGATGCACGCTGATCAGAAATGCCGAACAGTTTTTTCCAATAAATCCTTGAATGGAAACGCATCTGGTCCTTGATGCATAAAAAAACTCACGAGTTGCTATGCATTCTCATCATTGATGGGAAACGTGAAATTCCCCCCATTCGCAATTTAGTTACATAGTAATGTTGTACTTACACTGCTTAATAAAGAAACATCAAAAATAGATAAATTTGCATTTCTATATTCTTTAGGTTTTACAAGTAAATAGAAACTGGTTCATAAAAACATCTAGAAATGCTAACTTTATTATTATCATTTGATCAAATAAATCTTTTAGTTTAATTAATATTCTGCCCCGAAGTTATTTTTATTTTGGACTGTTGTGTCCTGAATTCCTTATTTTTTAAAAATATTTTACTATTAACGTTGTATTTATGTATACCTATTTTTAGATCTTACTATAGTATCACTTACATTATATATTTTTTTTCGTTTTTAAAACTAATTTTCACGGAAATGTTTATATCAATGAATTATTAACACTTTTATATGTACTTACGAAATAAAATAGTATGTGCAAATGTAAAAAAATATATAATAATATATTTTATCGAACATGATCCTTTTCGATTGCAATGTTTTTTTTTTTCATTTTGTGGATAATTTAGGTAGCTTTCAAATACTAATATTTTCGTTAGTATACCTTATTTTTTTTTTTTTTTTACCGATAACACTAAATCTTATCAATAGCTTCTTAAAATACAAAAATAATGATACTAATATATATATGTATATATCAATTGAGAAATAGAGGAGAAAAAGGAGCTGAACTATTTTGGTTTTTATTTTTTATATAATGATTTAAAAAATTAATAAAAATTAAAACGCTAGAGCATATTATAATATTTGTATTTTATTTTTAAAATAAGAACCAAAATATGCCAATATATTATTAATATATATCGATTATATCGAACCTCATTTTTTTATTTACATGTTCGAAATTTCAAACTATATTATTGTCTACCATGATGTTATTTTTAGCTGTGTATATTAGACATACACTATATCTTTCAAATTTTCTCTGCTTCGACCACTTAAAGCGCAAAATTAAATTTTATTAAAAAATTAAAAGCGGTGCATCTGATTTGAGGTGCGGGTAATGTATAATCCTTCCTTATTTATATATATATATATATATATATAGCTAGTTTTATTTATTTATTTTTTAATAACGGAACAAAAATAAACGTTTGAACTTTTCTTCTCGAAGTTTTGAAGAGTCGGTTAAAAAAATTATAGATGGTTATTTTTTTTGTTAAAAAAAAAACATTATCTGGTTGATAAATAGTTTGGATTTTCACTCTAAGTTTGTTTTATTTAGCTTGTAGACATTTCAGTCCAAATCATGTGTGAGATCTTCAGGCCTAAAAATAAAAAAATTACATCAAAAATATAAAATGTAAACAGAAGTACATAAATAAACCAAGAAAAAAAGATAAAATAGATAAATAGTGCAAATATATAAATAAGAATTTCACATAAAACTGCTTAAACTAAAAATAAATGAAGTGGATTTTTTGAATTCTAAAAACGATTTTTTTTTTTTTTTTTACAACATAGTAACATTATAAGGTGAGATTTAGTTACTAAATTGTTTATATTATGTCTATATAATCTGTTATATCTTTATATTATGAATAATTATTTGGATCAACAGATTTAACATATTATAATTAAACAAAATGTAACTAACATAAATAACAGCTTAACAATTACAAGTAGTTTTTGTCAAGTTTAGCATCAAGAACCGAACGGAGTTATTAAATTAAACCATTCCTTTTTATCTTGTTGCAGAGAATGTGGTACAGACCCTTTTTATAATTTTTTTTTTATAAAACCGTATGGCGTTATCTCCACCCCAACATGTCAAAATAACGAGGTTATATAGGCGCAATATTTTTGTAGACCACCTTTTTTTTTCGATTTTATGATCAAATTATCTTACGGTCCATGTGGAAAGCAAATGGGCATTTAGGAGTTTTATTAGTACATAATTAAATAGACAAAGTTTGCTGACTGTCAGATTGAAAACGCCCCAATTCCTAGAGTTTTCGTAAATAAAATAGTTCTAGGTTAAGATGAGATGAAGCTATTCACGAAGTTTCTGGCGGATGTTAATGATTTGATAAAAAGGGATATGTATCACGGACTATTAGTTCTTCTTCTTCAATGGACGAATTCTCGTCATACGGACGAATATGTGTTAATAACATTGAATATATCAGGCTCACCATATTGTTTGGCGTTGATTCTGATTTTCCGCATATGTTGCCTCTGATGGCTCCAAAGGACTTAGGACTTTTCTCTTCAGCATCAACAAGACTCTCCTGTTTTCCTTGATCTCAATCCATTTCTCATTACCTTACACAACGACCTTGGTGTAATATGAAGTTTTAATAAAACAACTGCTTCATACACGTCAACGTTTCCTGGCCACCAAAATATCAACGGGTTCAACTTAAGAGACATTATATTTACTATTCAAAATATTTTTTTTTTATCTTCTAATCTTCATCAGCACCTGTGTTATGGTAGTGACAATTAGCAGATTTCTTGTTATGTAAAAAATGACATGATAGGCATGATGAAGAATAGAACTTAGCAGCACCTCTTTTCTGGTCTGTTTACATCCTTAAATCAGGTAAAGAGATCTCTCATCCAGCTTATTTTTAGTTGTCTCCTGGCCATGTCGTTGATAAGTCCATTGTGATATCCGTGTAGTTTAAGATGAAATCGGTAGTGGTGCGTATGTGCTGGTCAATAGTTGGTTGTCTAAGATCGGTATGTAAAGTTTTGTTGTTGACGGTTCAGTGGGCTGCAGTTAAAAGTCTTAATATTTTAGACTGCAATGATTCTAGTTTTTGTAAGTGAGTCTTTTTTACTGAACCGTAAATCTTTGAGGCGTATGTCCAAATGGGTTTGAGGGAGTAAGTATATGTATTTAGTTTTTGTCTGATTTTCAATTTTGATTTGCAAAAAAGTGAATATTTTCAGTCGCTTTCTTCATTTTGAAAGTCTTTCTTTTCATTTTGACACGTGAGGCCCAAAATATTAAAAACAAAATATTATAAATACTGCTGAAGAAATAGTTGATTGTGGATAATATGGTTGGGAAATCAATTAGGTATTGCAATAATAGTGAAAAACAAATAAAAATTCGATTCTAAAAATGTAAATTATAATAAAAAAAAAAAACTATTTAAAATTAAAAATGTTAAAAAATTGGACTACAGATCTCCACTCAACTTACTAAACAAGCGACTAATCTACACCACCATACTAAGGCCTATTTTGACATACGGAGCAGAGCTTTGGGGTTCCGCAAAACACACACACATAAAGAAAATTAAAACCACAAAATCCAAAATATTTCGTAAAATCGTCAATGGTCTTTGGTTTATTTCAAATCATACCATACACACAGATATGAACATACCAAAAGTAAAATCCTACATACACAACAAGTACACAACATTTCATTCTTATACTCTCAATCATACAAATACACTCATTCTATCTCTATCTTCCTCCCTGTTACCTGGGGAGCCTCAACGACGACTAAAAAGCCAATGGCCTAGAGATCTTCTGCTGGCAAGTTAAGAAAATATCAAGAATACAAGAAGATAGAATAAACTCCAACACATTTACTTGATGCGTTACAATGCAGTGGCAAATTTAATGGAAAAATAAATTAAAAAAAAAAAGAAGTGTTCTTTTAACTTTGTGCATTTTCGGCCCAAGCTTCAGGTACTCATCAGAGATTACTTCTGAAGGCAACGAAAAACGGCAGGATAACAACTGAACTAAAATTATTACAAGTCTATTATAAAAATGTATATGAAAACAAAATATATGTTATTTGTATAATTCATGGGAAAATATGTTATCTATTTATTTATTAGGAGATGGCATATATTTTGTTTTCATTTATTTTAATAATAGGCTTGTTGTAATTTCTGTTCGGTTGTTACCTTATTTTTCCATAACCCTGATGAATCTGTAAATCTTGGAGCGAAACGTCAGCACACATAATTTTTTATTTATTTATTTTTATTTGTATCTCTCACTGTAACTGCGAATCTCAACTTCATTCCAACTCATAAAAAAAAAAAATTAAGTTTAACTAGTATAGTGAGATGTTAGTGTAACCTGTCACCCCGTTTTCATTGAGAGATAGAAAATAATAATAATATAAAAAAATGTTTGTTTGTTTTTATTTCAGTGTTGACTATAGGAGTGTGCATTAGTAGTAGTCCTACCTTAAGTGGTGACATGATGTATTAATAATAGCCAGTGGCTGACAAGAAGCCTCCCTCCAAACAAGAGTCCCGTCTTCGAGCAGTGTGTGGTCTCTCCCGTGTAATAACCTTCGAAGTTTTTTTGCCCCTTTTCTTACGCCGATACATCTGAGACAATTTGTACCTGTCGGGGTTTTATGATAAATGAGAAATGGATAAAAGATTCTATTTGCCATCTGTGTTTGAACACCGGGCGAGGGGGGGGGGAGGAGAGGGGAGAAGAGGGGGGCGGCTGGCAGAGCAGCAGCAAAAAAGAATAGCGACCGTACTCAGGAGTCATTTGTAATGCATGAGTGTCTGGAGCGATGCAGCTCGGTGCAAGGCTCGCAAAAACAGGCAGAGATGGAACATTGTTCAGGCTGTCTCTAAATCCTTGTTCTTGACAATCACTCTCTCCTCAGAACACACAGGCCGCCTTTTTTCATTCCCTCTTTGTCTCATCTGTCTTGCCCTTTCCGGATTTTTCACCAACTCTGCACTTGCACAAGGTCGATCCACCGCGAAGCTGGGTCTGTGGGAACCGTTGTGTCTCCTGGGAATGGACCATCATCAACCCATACTGTGGACATGTTGTAAATGGACAGGAGATATAACTACTGTTTTATGTTTTTAATTTAATCAAGAATATAATTTATGAATGACCGGCGTATTTAAGAAAACGATCTTATGATAGTGAATAAATTAGCATATAAATATAAAGCCTGGGGACAGAGCCATGTTCGGATACTAGAAATAGAAAATAAACTTTATCCCGAGACGATGACGATGAAAAAAAGAATTTCGTGTATTGAAAGAAAAAGCAAATCATCCGGAAAAGAAAAAAATATCAAAATTACGTAGATAAAAAAAAATAACTTATGTTAAAACCCAAACAGCTAAAGCATACAAAATATATACATATATTAAAGAAATATTAATGACCGAAAATGAGCAACGGGATCAAAATATTGCATTATCCCGCCATAAAAGATATAAAATAAGAATAAATAGATAAATAAAATTAGGAAGGAGCGTTAAATAAATTTTATGAGAAAACAATTGCGGCAAAAAAAAAAAAAAAAAAACGCGATGGTAATGTAAACTATAAAAATAGGAGATTAAGATAGGAAAAGATATGTACGTATACAAATTGAGGAATGTATGAAATGAAATACGTCTAAAATATACACAATCTTGTAGATGAAAAAAAAGAAAAATAGATAAAAACAACAAACAATCTCTCATTTTTTATGCATAACCTCACAGTGCTATGCCAAAAGTGATACTGAATCTTTCCGATTCATAAATAATAAACACAAAATAAAATAAAATAATGGTAGATGAAAAGAAAAAAAAATTATCCTTGATACATGATACATAATTAACCAGCGTCTGATTGGATTGTGAAGAGGAATGTGAATAAGAGGGTTTCGAAAGTGGATAAGGATGGTGCATGGCGGATTTTAAGTGGGATGGAATTCCAAAAGGTCGAGGAGCGGAATATAAAATAATGTTGAAATGGAGAAGGTCTATGGAAAGGGATGTAAAGGTCAGAAGGGCGAGATCTTATGGAGAGGGAGTGGACAGATGTTTTAAATTGGAGGAGATCGTATACATAGGACGGGCGATGATTGTTGATTACTTGATTAAGGAATGTGCCAAGGAAGTATTGTCTTCTGAAGGAGGGCAATAGCCACCCTAACTGGGCATAGTAATGAGAAACACGGGAACGTCTCGGGGGATATTATTTTTTTTTTATGCTGGAGAAATAGTTGACTGTGGATGATAAAGTTGAGAAATAAGTTCAGGATTGCAGTCACTCACAAAAAGAAAAAATTATTATAAATATTTATTACCGACGTTTCGGCCTTTATGGGGACTGAGGAAAGACAAGATAATCGAACAAAAGTTATTGCAATCCTAGTAGAAACATATTTTAAAACAAAATATATGTTATACTGAATATTTAATAGTTGACCTTTGTATTATAAATGAAGGAGATGGTCCGGGTTAGCGGTCATAAATAGGCTAAATAGTGGTAAAACTATTTTATTAAAAGCCAACGTTTCGACCCGACTTTGCAGGTCTTCTTCAGGGGGTGTGTTTAGCTAGGAGTTTAACTTAGAACTCTGAATATAAAATTTATGTTAACTGCTAATAAATAATTTATATGATATTCAAATACTTTGATTATCCCGGGACCGTACTCAAGTCAATGAATGTTCGAAAAGGGGGTATTAAAGGAAATGAAGGGGATAGTTTTCCGATGCGATAGATAGTTTTCTTGGTGTAAGCAAAAACTCGAAAAACAGTAATAAAAACGAGGCAACTATCTCGAAAACTAAGCGAGGTAGCGAAAAAAAGTATATAATCAATCATATTGCAAATTTTATCAGCTTTAATTTTGTATAAAACGTCTTTGTCGATGCGATAGATAGTATTCCTGATATAAGCGAAAACCCGAAAAAAGTGACCTAAAAGGCACTCCCCCATATCTGGCTCATCACCTAGGAGTGGGGGCATTTAGTATGTTTACCTCCTTACTTGTTCAAACTATGCCCCAAAGTCAAAAAATTGTGTCCCCGCCATTTTCTTCTACAATCATTCATTGACTGGACTAGTTGTCCTTTAGAACCAATAATAAATATGGAGTAAATACGATATGCTAGTCAGGCCATACATTAAATGAAATATTTACAAAATAATAGGTAATTAAAAGTAAAAATAGAGAAAAAATACATGCACATATATAAAACTAGCATAGGAAAATAATAGAAAATAAGTAAAGAAATTAGTTTCTGGGTTGCTTAGAGAGTTTTCTTACATTTCGTGATCACTCGGATTGGAAAAGGAATAGGGCTTAAAGAGGAGTGCAAGAGAAATCTGTAGGGATAGAATTCCAGAGGGAGACGGATTGAATTATGACGGATTTGTCAAATGAAGCAGTCCGGTGAGGATGGTAGAGGTCGGATATACGGGTTCTAGTGGGGCGGGATTGAATGGAAGATTTTAATTGTAGGCTCTGAAAAATATAGCAGGGTTGCTGATTTCTGATGACTTGGTACAGAAAGGTAGCAAGAAAGTATATAAGGCGGTTGGATAGATAGAGCCACTTCAACTCGGTGTAATATTGGGTTATATTCGTGTCTCTTGAAATTCCGAAAACAAAACGTATTCAGCAATTCATTAGGCGTTGAAGTTTGACTTCGAGTTCTCCCGAGAGTCCACCCTACATCTTACAGCCATAGTCAAAGTGTGGGAAAACAGGATAGGAAACAAAGAGTTGACAGGTTTTGAATGGAAGAAGATAGACGATTCAACTGCTTCAGGGTAGAAATAGTAAAATAAATTTGAGAGATGTGTCGTTTCCAGGAGAGCATTTTATAAAAAAATACTTAGGTGGAGAATGAGATAGGTGGATTTTTCAGGATAAGATTAGGAGGTGAGAAATAGATTTTAAGAGTGAGGGGAATCCGATCAGGATGACTTTCGTCTTTTCGGCGTTTAGAGTAAGCCTATTCAGGATTGCTCATGCACATATTTTGTTGATATCTTCTTGGGGTAATAGGATTACACCAGAGGAATCAGCCGGATCGAAGGAAAGATAAATTTGGACGTTGCCGGCATACATATGGTATTGATTGTGCAGGATAAAAAACGAGGTATCATTTATACAGATGGAAAAAATGGTGGGAGATAAGGAGGAACCTTGTGGAATGGCTCTGGGTAAGAGTAGAGACTCTGATGGAGGATTTTTAGGGACTACAAAATACTGGGAGCGACCGGTAAGGAAGGGTTCTAGAAGGCAAGGCTTATATAATGATGTGCCGAAAATTCTATCCTGATAACAGGATCTATGTAGATTTAAATTAGTTCCCGAGAGTAGACCTATTCAAATATCTCTACTCCACGATGACCTTAATTAACGACGAAATGTCGAACATCAACCAGCCTCGAACTAGTGCAGAGCTTTTTTTCTCCCTTTCAAGGTTATTGAAATCACGAATAGGATGTACAATGTTATGTAGTAGCTTCGGCTAGTTCTGTTATACGGCTGCGAGACATTAACATATTGAAAGATTTGAGAGAAAAATCGTCCGCTGGATAACCGGAGCAATCTAAGATTAGAGTACACTTTTTTCGTTTCCTCCCTTTCCTCGCCTTTTAGGCTATACGGGGTTTTCCCGGGCTGCGGGATAAAAGCGGAGGATTTAAAATCCCTTCAGGCACCGGGACACGAAATCTTCCTTTTTAATCTCTCGTGACTGGTCATCTGGTTGCCGGGCAACTCGTGGTGCTGTGCACACGCGTTAGCCCATTCGGCCACCCCGCTCCAGGAGATCACAGTACTAACGCATGGAGTAGAAAAACCAATAAATAATAAAAATCTGCATACAGAAACTGTTTAATGAATATGAATATGATATGAAGGCAAGGAGATTAAGATAGGCGAGACGTATTTCTTGGAACAATCCATCAGGAAGCCTAACTCAGCAATGAGAGGCTTAACACCTTTTCCGTTCTGCTCTTACGACCTCTCGTTCCTCGCCTACCGACTAGTATTTCTTTTAGATATGCAGGGAACTTTTTAAAAGGTAAAAATGTTTTTGTCACTGATCCTCCTTAATATGAACTTTATATTTAAACATTTAAAATATATATGAGTATGCAAATATATTTATTCTATTACAAAATCCATTTTCAGAGTTTGTTAATAATAACGGTTCAACGCTGTATTTAGAGAGAATGGAAAAGTTCCCGACCCATTGGCAAAAGTTTATCTAGAATAATTGTACGTATTATATGACAGATATACGGTGCTCCATGCTCAATATCTTGCGCGCAATAAATGAAAAACATGTTTTTCTATAGTCTGTAGCGCGAAAACGGCTCTAACTATTTAGATGAAACTTTTCTATAATGTTCTAATGATTTTCCTTTCAATTTTCTTATATGGACTAAATTCCCAAGAAAATTCAGGAAAAAAAGTTATAAAGAAAAGAAACATGTTATGGGGCCTAACTCCCTAAGTATATATTATACGGTAAAATTAATAATAAAACTTTTGTGAGGTAATTAAATTACCAACAAATATCACCAGAATCGAACCCGTATTAGCGATGATACAGCTTATTCTATTTTTCCACATGTTTAATTAATAAAAATAGATTAATATATACTTTTTTTTTAGCTACTATAAACCTGAATTTGTTTTCGGACAGCCCAATATAATACTTTATTTTACAGCAGATAGTATTTATTAGTCACCTTTGATATTTTATAAAAACATTTCTTATTCACTTAGTTTTACCTGGGTTCATAAATAATGCAACCATAGATTTCCGTGAATTAATCTGGACTTTGTGGCAACAATGAAATAAATAGCCAATTAAACAATACGATCGGCGGCGCTCGAAATATTTTTACCTGAAAGATTCATTTTTGTCTAATGTTATAGTGAAAATTTTAAGGAAGCATATGACTTTGTGTTGACATTTGGGGTTTGAATACAGCTTTTATAAAAAAAGATGATCCGGTACGACGAATCTTGGATGGTATCATTGAATGAGACTTATCAACGAGGAGAGAAGCTGCGATAACGGAATTGATAATGGACCAGCCAGCTGTTCAGAAATGGGTGTCAACAATCTCTAGTGATTAGGTTAGGTGATGCTTATTGTTTGGTGGACCTTGTGGCTGTACCCCGTCACAGCGATGGCGCCCGACCTGGCCACGTGCAACAGGAAGTGGGTAAGGATGACCGACCGCAATTACCAAAGGGCCATCAAGCACTACGCAGATTGCGTCCTCCTCGGCCAAGCACTCGATCCACCGACAAGGGAACTCTTCCAATCCAACATCGTCATCAACCTCCAGAAGACCTGCGACTACTTCTTCCAAAGGTGACTTAGTTGATAGCGATCGCGTTATCATATTTACCTCACTGTTATTTATTATTAAAAGTAAACCCTAACTCTTAATTAAGCCTTTTCTATGATTCAACCAGTGCATAATTATTTGAACGGTGTTATATTTTGATGGCTGTATCTGCGTGAGCACTCTAACAAGGGAAGGACTGTTGAGTAATCTATGCGTTACCAACCTAAAAAATGGTGTTAAGAACTCTAGATTGTAGACTAAAATTTATTTGATTGTTGCAATTGATCAAAATACTAGCTTCTAAGACATGTCCAGAATTGTAATACCATAACGGACGAGTTCTTCCTATCTATATTATTTCAAGTTTCTCTACGCAATAAAAATATAACCTCTTCGCAATGTAAAAATAAACAACTTTTAACTCTATATAACCATCGTTTATTTTCGCTCTAATCTAAATAGATGATCAAACACAACACCGTTAAGTTGACTGAAGTTTAAAATTGAATAAAAGGTCCGATCAATGAATACCCATATAAAGAAAAAAAAAACTAAGGTAAATGCTTTAGACCACACAATAAAAGTGAAAACATCAACGAGGCGATTAATAATATGAAATATAAATTATAAATAATCGTTCATTACAGAGAGTATGCAGGTTCGATATTAAGTTTCTTAGTTAATTTAAGCCTTCAATAAAACTCGTTATCATTAATTAAAATAATTGATTAAGAGGAAAAACCTGACGGTTGAGCGTGATGTCGGTCAAATTACCTTCTTGCACAACCCTTTGACTTTTGGAATTCGTCGGAAGTAACTTGGAAGTAAAGTTAATACAATTTCCTGCTTCTACCCTTGCCACCACTTCTTCTTCTTCTATTTTTGGCACTACAGTAGTGGTCCTTGGCCTGCTTCAACATCTGCTGCCATGGGGCTCTGTCCACCATATGGATGTCCGCCTGTCTCATGTCCTCTTCCACCTTTTCTATCCATCGAACTCTTGGCCCTCCCTTTGCTTTAGTGGCGAAGATCTTCTCTTTGAATACTCTCTTCACCTGTCTGTCTTCATTCATTCGGTTGACAAGGCCACACCATTATTCCCGCTTTGAAATTTGACAAAATCATATCATTGTAGATGTCGTATACTTCCTACTTCGCCACACTCCGTTCTCATGCACTCCACCAAACATTCCACATGGAGAGAGGAAAAGCACTTGACTTTTGGAATTCTTTGGAAGTAACTTGGAGGTAAGTTATTGCCACTGCCCTTGCCGCCAGTACCTTTGATATTCATTATGTTAAATCAATTATTTCCGAAAAATTGATTTAGACTACCTCTTTAAAGTAATGTACCTCTGCTGTAATGTACCTTTAAAGTGTAAAGTACCTCCGCTTCGTGGTAGACTAAACCATGACTGGGGATGTGGCCTAAGTCCACAGTAGCATGATGTCTATGACTGCCATAAACTGCACATACATGAGATGACAGAGAGAAAGAAGAAACTGAAAAATATTCCTCGAATGGGTGTTTTGAAGGTGGAAACACTAAGCGCTAGCAGAATTTGACGTGTTCCACTCTTTTTTCTTCACTTGCTTCCACACCTTCTGAGGTGTGAAGACATTTTAAAAAGGAAAATGATTGATAGAAGTGTTCAGTTTTAAACTATCTCTTGGAAATGGCATGAAGTACACATTGGACTACGCTATATGTATTTTCGTTGAGATTCCAAAGAAAGTCTGTAATCCCTCAAATAGCACCTCATAATTACTGCTCTAGCACCTGTTGAGGAAGTTATCAAAAATTAAAGAAATCTTTCAATAATGACCTTATAATAAAATATTAGTTTTATTATTACATATTTATAAATTTCGTCCCCTCCAGTTTTCATCAACGATAATTACCTTTGCAAATATTCATCAGAATTGGTGTATTTTTTTATTTTTATAGTTATAACGTAATCTTCACCGACGAGATATCCAATTAGGTTGTCTCCAAAATTCCTACAACGGATAATTAATTACTTAATTATTTAGTAATTAATTAATTATTGACCGGGTACCGAGTTTATAGAGGCTGTATGTGCCCCAGGAGGGTCTTCCTACCCCAGGGTCGCGCCATGGCCAGTGAAACAGAATAAATAATTTTTCTGCCATGAGCCGGGATTCGAACCTGGGACTTTGAGCATTGAAAGCTTAGTGCCCTACCACTGAGGTTCCCCGCTCCCTCAAAATGTATAGAGCTAAAATAATTGGTCTAATAAATTATATTTAGTGTTGACAAGTTCATGAATAAATTTTTTTTTGATAAAATTTATAATTTCTTAGAAAATTGCTTTTTTTCATCCTTACTTCTCCACTCAATGCTTCAATCCATTTTAATTTTCTCGACTTCATTTCAGGCAATATTTCCCATTTTCAAGTCGAAATATTTATATCATCTGTGTTATATTATTTTTTATATAATTGTTGTAAAAATTGTTTATTCTCCTCACATTCTTCCAATTATAAATTTCATAACTTATTAATGAAAAGTCAAACTTTTTTTTAGATTTACATCAAATGTTATAATTTTCGTCCTTTTAATACAACAGCCTTATGTCCACTAATTCTTTGACAGTCCATAGGTCATTTATAGAATAAATTGGCTTTTCATAAATAACTACAATATTTACATAAAACGTAATATTACATAGATGATATAAATATTTCTACTTGAAAATGGGCAAAATTGCCTGAAACGTCGTCGAGAAAATTAAAATGAATTGAAGCATGGAGCGAAGGAGTAAGGATGAAATAAAGCAATTTTCCTCGAAATTTTAAATTTTATTAATTATAAATGCCATTGAAAATTTAGAAAATTTAATAACAAATTTAATTTATTTGGTTTATACCAGGACCTCCCTGCCTACTTCTGGTCTGATCGGAGTCGTCAGAGAAGTGGCAAAGATTCTCGAGGGCTTCGAGGAGACAGCGACAGTATCTGGGAAAATTCACAATAAGTAATTGCTTTAATTTTATTAATTATAACGTCTTCATCTTAATTAATGGTAATCAATTGCACGAAATTAATAGTCACTTTTAATTGTAGACATCAATAGAATCATTTATTCCTTGAGTAAGATATTGAGTCCATCTGGATATTGGATCCGATCGTAAAACGAATAAAAAATTATTTAATCTATATTTAAACTATATACAGATTGTCCCGTTAGTCAGAGAAAAATATTTAAATTGGTGATATTAGGCCTCAACGGCTACAAAAAAGTTTATATAAACAATGGTTTGATTATCCGTAGAAAAGTAAGAAATTTAAGATTTGTGTTTATTCAATTGAGTCAAGTTTGTTTCAATTAAGTTTGTTGATTAGAAAACGACAATTAAAAAAATGTTCAATTTAAATAATTAATGAAATCAGGATTTGTCATTGCTAAAACAATTTAAAAAGGTCTTTTGAGCGGATCAACTAAGTTACGTTTTTTAAAAATAAAATCTTGAATTATTTTTATTTTTTTTTATCACCTTCCAAATATAGATAGAAAATAACTTTATTCTGGGACACAGTACCACTAGAATAACAAAATAGAACAGAATTAAAAGTTTACATCTGGCCAAAATAAAATCAATGGAAAAAAAGAAATAATGTAAAGAAAATATAAGGTAAACATTCTATATACAAAACAAACGAAACTATATACAAAACTATTAACACTATGACAAGATACTTAAAGCTATTTGCACTGATACACTTTTAAGAAAACCATACGGAATTAAAAAATAAAAATATATTAAATTCTTTATTAAAATAAGCTTTGTGTTTCTGTTGAGAAAACAGAAAGCTGAATCTGACAATATTAAGTGCCTGATTAATATATAAATACATTATCATTTAGCATTGATATTTGACAATGAATGTCATGAAATAAATGTATGTTGAGGAATGGTTAGCTAATAACTGACAGTTTTAGGGATAGGAATTGGAATAGGAGGGTTTTAAATGTGGATATGGATGAAGAATGTCGAATTTTTATAGGGAGGGAATGCCAGAAATTGACAGAGCGGGCAATAAAGGAGTTTTGGAATGAAGCAGATCTGTGAGAAGGCATGTAAAGGTTAGAAGGTCGAGATCTTGTGGACAGTGAATGGACTGAGGATTTGAACTGGAGAAGGTTGCAGGCATAAGAAGGACGATGGTTGTTGATGATTTGGTAGAGGAACGTACCTAGGAAATATTGTCTTCGGAAGGAGGGGAAAATCCACTTTAACTCAGCGTAGTGGTGAGAGACATGGGAGTATCTTGTGGCCCTAATCACAAATCTTACGCAGCTGTTCATTAGTCTTTTCAGTGTATCGCGGAGCTCCACAGAGAGGCCATAATACACCATACAGCTACAGTCAAAGCGGGGAAAAATGAGAATGGAAACTAGGAGTCTATGCGTATGTTGAGGTAGGAAATGGCGGAAGCGATGGAATAGTTTGAGGGTGGAAATTGTCCGTCGAAAGGTGATTCCAGAAGAGATTTTGATCAATGAAAAATCCTAAATTTTTAACAGAGGAGTAGAAGGAGATTGGCTGGTCATTAAGGTGAAGGATAGGAAAGTCGGGGGGGGGGGGGGCGGGGTGGCCGAATAGGCTAAAGCGTGTGTAACAGCACCGCTAGTTAGTTGCCTGGCAACCGGATAACAGAGATTTGAGATGATATAAAAAGTACGAGTTCGCGTCCCGGTGCCGGAGGGGATTTTAAATTCCCCGCCCTCACCCCTCGGCCCGGGAAAATCCCGTATAGCCTGAAAGGCGAGGTAGGGAAGAACAAAAAAAAAAAAAAAAAAAAAGGATAGGAAAGTCGGTATGGGATCTAAGAAGGGGCTTGGAAGCAAGCAATGACAATGGCCTGAGTTTTGGCAGCATTTAACCTTAATCCATTTACAACAATTACATATACAACAGTTACCCCACTTTTAGAAAAACTTCGTTGTTTAATAAGCTTTTAGTCTATACTAATTAAGTTGAGGGTTTATTGGGTTATTACCTCAAGCTGTCGAAACAAAGATTTGATTTTTTTAAGGAACATTTTTTTTTCTTTTTATGGTGGTCCCTTTTTTCGTAATTAGTTTCTTCCAAAATTTGGAATTATAGTGTTCTTTTCTTGAAGATATAGTAGCTTAAAAAATATATATTTATATAATTTCGAAATAATTTTAATATAAAGTATGAATATACGTTACTGTTAATGCAGAAAATCGTATGTAAAAATTGAATTTTTTTTTACAAAAGACCATAAGAACTGATTAATTCTTTATGATTTATTAGTATAATTTCATATTTTATTTTCTTATACTATTTTCCATAGTTGCAGTTGAAGAATACAAAATGTCACCTTCAGCACAAATATAATTAACATAGAAAATTGTTACATATGACCATTTCCACCAATAATAGTATTATGAAATATTATTTGTTAAAATAATTTTTTTATTTAATATTAATTTTGTGCAGCTTATCATGGTCGACGGCTAAGGGTCAATGCAATGTAAGCTTATCACCTTTTGATGATCGTAAATGTCCCAAACCAACTCGTCCTCCGTACAAATGCAAGGATAGTAGTCAAACCACTTCATCAGAATCAGACAAAGCAAGGTAAGATTTTCTTTTAATTTCCATTATCATCAATAAGAAATATGTTTTTAACTTTAAACTGTAATAAAACAATAATAATTTTAAAAAATGTAATGTTGTACTAATTTCTAATAGTATAATAGAAATTGTATAATACATAGGGGGCCTCTTTGATGTAGTAACTTAGTAAAATACATAGTAAAAATGTAATTTTCAATTTAATGAAATTAAAATACATAAATTCAATTCAAATAATGAAATCTCGGGAGAAAATATGATTGATTTCATTTCGAAAGCATATACCTGACATTTTCAGAAAATTGTAAAAAGGCATTTTGTTTTTATATGTTAAATTTCTGATGATTTTTTAAAAAAGAAAGTATGAGTTGTTTTATGATTGAAAAATCTCTAGAATAGGTTTAAATCGTAGCTGTATATTGAAAATTGTTTTTTTATATTTAAATAAATATATCAATTAAAAGATCAATATAATCCGATATAAATATAATCGAGCCGAGTTGGTTTTAGTTCTAGGGATCCCCGCTAGATGGTAGCGCTACCGTTTTAATTGACGATTAAAGGCATAATTCCCAACTACCCGTGTAATATATATTATATTTTTTATTTTATTATAAAAAACTATTATAATTAAAGAGTTATATTAAAATCTAATGTATATATATATATATATATATATATATATATATATATATATATATATATGTGTGTGTGTGTGTGTGTGTGTGTTTAATTTTATATTTCATTAACTACTGAATAAAGAACAATATTATTAGTCAAATTTTTTGTTCCAATAAAAATGTCTCCGATATATTGTGCATGAGTTATGAGTATCCTTTGAAACAAATTTATAATACAAATTTGACCTTTCGACACTAATGAACTTTTTTTTAAAAAACTTACTCTCAATTTATGATGTAAATGATGGTTCAAATATAAATAGAATTATAAAACAACATACCTTTTTGAAAACTTTTAAGGATACTTAAAAAGAAGACTCTTCGAAAATTTATCTCGAGAAGAATAGGTAAGTTAAAAATCATTCAGTGATTTAAATTATTATAGTCCATGGTACAGACCTCTTCCTATCGAATTATTAACATCCGCGTGAAACTTCACAAATAGTTTCATCTCATCGTAACCTACAACTATTTTATTTACTAGTTGACTCTTGTAATTGGGACGTTTCCAATCTAGAGAGGGACGAACTTTGTCTATTTAATTAGCTACTAAAAACTCGTAATTACAAATTTGCTTTCTTCTTGGATCGTAAGATAATTTGATCACAAAATCGAGAAAAAAGGTGGCATACAAAAGTATTGTGCCGTTTGTCCTATATAACCTCGTTATTTTTAAAATTTGGTGGTGTAGGTCACGCCAAACGGCTCAATATTTTTGAAGTGACAAGTATCTTACGATCCAATTAGAAAGCAAATGAGTATTTACGAGTTTTTAGTACCTAATTAAATAGACAATGTTTGCCCTCCACCTCCGGATTGAAAACTCCCCAACTACAAGAGTTTTCGTAAATAAAATAGTTGTAGGTTACGATGAGATGACCTATTTACCTATTGACCTGAAACCTGTACCACGGATTATTATGGATTACCAAAGAATTTTTAAAAAATGTATATGTTTATAAGTATTATTATATATTATTTTACTATTTTAATACGACAGAAATAATATATTAATAATTATTTTCAGCTGTTCCCAAACTGCAATGTATTTTATGCTCTTGCTCTTCTTGCTACTACTCCTCTTACAAATAATATTCATCATATGGTTCTGCTGTTGTAACAATTGTATGTGAGTATTAAATATTATAAATTATTTAAGTTTAATTATTTATTCTTTGTATTATAAGGAAAATATTGGTTCATAATGATTGATTGATATTGTGCAATAAGAACAAAGTGAAAATCCACGATTATTTTGTTGTATTACAAAATGATACTGGTAATTTGAGTAACCAATAGAACAATGGTCCAACTAGAGTTTCCACCATATTTATTATCCCATATTTTTGTAATTATTTTTCCCTTTGTATTTTTTTTATATATCTGAATTTTTTTTTTCAATTAGTATTTTTTGTATATATGTGCATTATATCTAAGTACCGACTGATGTTTACATTTTTCGAACTCTGTTATTATTCTAAGGGGATTTAAGTCCTAGAAAAAAGTTAATTTTTCATTTCATTTTTTATTTTAACTTTTCTTTTGCTCAGTCATATTTTCTCTTTTTTTGTCTCAGTATGAACTTTAAATCACTTCTGCCAAAATATATCCAAAAATACATAATATTATATGTAACTACTCGTCTTAAGCCTATTTTACTTATATTACTTAAAAATAGATTATACTGCTCACATTAAACTTTGATTGATAGATAAATGTTTTCCTTTTCTTTCTCTCCTTACCTTGGAACTTCTATAAAAAGCACTAGCGGATCCAGGATTTAATTTTTGGGGGGGGGCTTCAGCCCGGAAGCTTTTTTTTTCATATATATAACGATAATTGCTTTGGAAAAACAGAAAGATACTAACTACCTGTATGAAATAGTGTTTAAGTGATTCTTGAAGTCCTATTAAATGTAATTAAACGAGCAATAATACTTTAAGACATAATTTTTCAATATTTTTCACCATAAAACATGGTTACATTTTACCATTTTGGGGGGGGGGGGCTTCAGCCCGAAAGCCCCCGCCTCCCGTAAATCCGCCTGTGATAAAAAGGGAACATTTTTATCAAATTGAAAATTCAGGGTCTTGTCCAAAAGCTTATGCGAGAACCATAGAGATAAGTGGGTTATAAATGCATCTCATGAAGAAAATAAAATTAAGTGTATCGGTAATCTGAGAATTTTATTAATATATTTCGTAGTTGTTTTATAGTTACCAACTACTTAGGTTCCAAAGAAATGTTAATTGGGTTTTTGAACTGAAAAAATTAAGCCACAGTTGGACACTTTTGGACAACAAATAAATAAAAATTTGTTATGTTTTCAATAATCATTAATTTATTTATTCCTTAGAATAATAAACTGACTAGTGTTACTTCACTCGTTATTGCACAACAAATATTTATTTAATACAAATAAATAAATAAGGAAGAAGATGGTCCGGGGTGGGGGTCATAAAAAGATTAAGTAGTGGCAAAACTATTTTATTAAAACCCAACGTTTCGACCCGACTTTGCAGATCTTCTTCAGGGAGGTGTGTTCAACAAGGAGTTTCACTTAGAACTGAGAACTTAATACTCTTCCAACCACCTTTAACTCCCTCCATCCCGTTCGTCCCCTTTTTCCCCTCTGTTTTTTAAGGATTTATCCTCAACTCGCTCTTTCCTCAAAACAAACGACCACCTCCTGAAACTCTTTGTTGAACACACCTTCCTTAAGAAGACCTGCTAAGTCGAGTCTATTCCATAATTGGAAGACTCCAATTATTAATTGCTTTACAATAGTTGAGTCTGTGCAAACGATTCGCATAGTATTTAGGTCAGTGATTATTTCTCCCCTTAGAAAAAAGCCAAAAAAAAACAACAAAACAACAAAACAAATTTGTACCACTACAACTCTGTATACTAATAAAAAATGGAATTAAAAAAAATGTTAGAATACAGTGTCATTTTTTAATAGACATCCCACTTAATGAACCAACCTCCCAAGAAGAAAACGAGTATATATATGTATATATAATTTTAAAATAATAATTAGAGACATAAGTAAATGAAGTATTATAAAAACCTTTCAGTTGACAGAATCACTAACTCCAATTTCAACTTTTTTGAGTAAAGTTCATTTTAGTGATATTTCTAGTTGAAGAATTTATAACACCTGTATAGAAAATTAGTGAGCTAATTCCAGAGTAGGTGATTGCAGCGTTGAAATATAGAACTGTGAATAAAGGTGTACATTTTCCCACTAGAAATATCACTAAAGTTAATAATAAAAAATATTGAAATTGGAGTTAGTCATTCTGTCAACTGACAGGCTCATATGTTAGCCATCATTAAAAAGTTAAGTTTTTTGGCATATCGCATTCTCAGGGGATTCCAAAGATAACGCCTTATAGTCCGTGGTACAGACCCCTTTTTATCAAAACATTAACATTCGGCTGAAAATTCGTAAATAGGTTCTCACCGTAACCTACAAATATTTTATTTACGAAATTCTCGGAATTGGGACGTTTTCAATCTGGAGTTTGGCAAACTTTGTCCATTTAATTAGGCGTACTAAAAAGTCGTAAATACCCATTTTATTTCAAGTTAAATCGTAAGATAACTTGAGCACAAAGTCAAGAAAAAATTTGGCCGACAAAAATATTGGGACGTTTGGCCAGTATAACCTCGTTATTTCGACATTTGTTTGGCGTTATCTCCACCCCAACATGACAAAATAACGAGGTTAACGGTTCAATATTTTTAAAGGCCACACTTTTTCTTTATTTTGTGCTCAAGTTACCTTACGATAAAAAAAAATGGGTATTTACGACTGTTTAGTACCTAATTAAATAGACAAAGTTTGCCGACCTCCAGATTGAAAACGCCCCAATTCCAAGAATTTTCGTAAATAAAATATTTGTATGTTACGGAGAGAGGAAGCTATTTACGAAGTTTCAGGCGGATGTTAATAATTCGAAAAAAAGGGGTCTGTATCACGGAGTATTAATATAAAAATACATTAAATGAGAAACTTTATTTGTTAAAGATATTTATCGAATTTTCATTTATCTAAATTACTATTTCGCCGTCGTGGAAGAAGAATAATTTATGACTTCCTTTTCCACTTAGCACTAGATAATTACTTATTCTTCGTCAGAATTAACAAATTTCCAGATGTCTGGAGATGTGCAGGAGTGAAAGGTTTTGCGCCTGTGGCAGTGAAGACACCGTCGGCAGGGATGAATCTCCAGGTAACATGCATTTTTTTTTTTTCAATGCGATACTTTTTGAATAGTGCAATAATTTGTTTTTAACCTGCAAATATTTATGTGATTGAGAGAAACAATTTTTTTCATCAAATAATAATATTATTAGTAATAATAGTTGTTTCAAAAATTACAATTTGCTTTTATTTGAGTTGTTAAATTTAAAAATTTAAGTTTCCTAAGATAGCGGTACAGTAAAATAGTGGTGAACTACGTTAAAAATATAATTTTGATTGCTTTAAACAGGAGTCTCTAAACTGCACGAATGTTTCTTTGATTATATGGTAAAATTATTTACTAAATAGGTAATTTATTAATCATTCACAACCTGAAGTATCATTTATAGATATATACTCCTATATCTCAGTTTTTGTCTCAACTGGTAAAAACCATTGTTTGTTGACCCTAGGTTTTCGACTATGTTGTGATAGTAATTTTAAGGAAAATTTCGCATTATTCAATTTCTTTAATTGATAATTTTTGCTTGGATGCACGGTTAAGGAGTCATAAGGGAAAAACAAAAATATCAAAATTAAAAAAATAATTTTTTTTTTTCTCCCATAAGTTCTTCTGAGATAACCCATGTTGAAATTTTATTTTTTTACTATAAGTTTACACGAATATTTAAATAAAAAAATAAGTGCTACCAATTTTTTCACAAAATTATCCTCGTTTCGATTTCTTCTGCATGACCTAATATTTTTTGTTTCAAATTAGCGGCTTTGGAATAGGAAACAAAGTCCATTTTACTTCAAATGAATTACACTTTCTTAATTTACTTTCAAATTTAATTTACCTTCTCATGCCAAATTTACTCTTTTTAAATCTTATCTTGCTTCTAAATTTTGGTTGTTTTTTAAAATATTGTACATAAAAGTCATGATCATAGACCCCATGTTCGAAATTCAAGCATACAAATTATTGAAACTTTGAGAAAAATATATATGAATTTGTATGTTCCAATATTTTGTTTCTACTGTTATACATTTCGTACATACGAAAATATAATTCTGAATCCATCGTTATATTTTTTCAATTAATTTTTCGAGGAAGTATGAAATATACGAAAATTAAAAAGGGATTCCAGAAGAAGACTTTAGCCAAGTTATATAAAAATCGTTATAGCCGTTTTGGCATGGTAGTCTACAGCGACACAAGTTTTTTGGCCCACATTTCGAAAACCAGAGGCCGGGTGACAATAAAATGTATATGTAAACAAACTGGACTATTTTGTCTTTGTCTATTTATATAACAATTAAAGTTTATGGTAAATTAAAAATATGCCTAGTAATTTGGGTAAGGTTATGGTTTGGAAACTACGGTCAACTAACGCTGATTTTTACAAAATTTGTCAAAATCTAGTCAAATTACTATAAATGGCCCTATAGCTTGGAAATGAGTTCCTTAAGCGGAAAAACTCATAGAAGTTTTTAATGTAGGTCACTTACTCCGAACAAAATCGGTAATCTCCAGATGGAAATTGGTAATGAAATTCGTAGTGATTTCCAATATTTCAATAGTTTCGGTGTCTATTCATCTGATTTATTTTTGTTTATTGGGTGTTATATGCAGTATCTGTGCAGCCTCTTTTTCGCCTCTTAGCAGCGAAGGATTTTGATGAACAATTTGTCGAAAGATACCGAATTTCATAAAGAATTAACGAATTCCGATTCGAACCTAAAATAAAAATGTCAGTACTCAGTGGACGCAAAATTTTATACTCTACAACTTTAGTTCTATGTGTTTTTCCTCTTAGAACGTTCATTTCCAAGTTACAGCGTAATTTATAGTAATTTGTCGCAGTTTTTAATAAATTTGGTTAAAATCAGCGTTAGTTGGCCGTGGTTTTATTCCTCACTACGTAACCAAATTATTATGTTTAAGTACTCGTTCGACGCACGTTCTGTAATTTCTTAAAGAATAAACTTTTCGCTTCGATGCATCGCTTATGAGTTATAGGTGAAAAAAAATATATACTTATATGTATAAAGTTTTTCGTTGGTGTCCCGCGTTAACAATTTTGGGTTTTACATGTCTAAAGCCATACATACTATAGGGTTTCCCGTTTCAATCCTCCTACTGGCCTAATATTCTTTAAATCAGCCGCTACTTTTGAAAGCAGTGGGTCTGGAATGGTAGAAGTTCATTTTACTCAGAATAACATACACTTTCGCCATTAACAATCAAAATTTCGCCTGCGATCAGATCGATTTTTGCGCCCTGGCTCCATTCCTAAGACTTGCGGATCATGGCTTATGATGACTAAAATGTCAATTATTCAAAACCTTTGAAAGCCAAACACCAATGCTACCGATACTTTCGATTTTTAAAATCGAATCATAAACATATTTTTAATTTACCAAAAATACTAATTGTTATGTAAATAGGCCAAGAAAAAATAGACCAGTTTGTTTTTATATACATTTCATTATCATCCGTTCTCTGGTTTCGAGATGTATGGCAAAAAAAAAAACGTGTGTCGCTATAGACTACAACGCCAAAACTGCTGTAACGATTACGGGCTATTAGTGATGGTCCCAACGTGATCCGAAGGCCAAAAAGTTTGCAGAATTCTGGCTTAAAATTTTAATTAATTATCATAAAATTTATTGTAATTAATTGATTCCTTAAGAAATAACTAATATATTGTTTATTTATATAATTAATTCATGACATGAACCAACATCGTCAGCTGTAGTTGACCAACCACCTGACAAGTCTCACCACCATATTGGTTGAGCTGATAGTGAGGTTGAGGGGTAATGTTTTTTTTGCAACGTTTCCTTTAGGTGTCAACTCAGTGAATCGTTTTTGGTGGACCGTGAGTCATTGTGATGGCCTTACATCATAAACATTGCGTTGCAAAATTTTCGAAAAAGACAGATCGACTAACAATTGTCGATGTTATATTTTAATAGCTAGATAACATCTAACGATGAATAGCTGCGTAAGATTTGTTATTGGTGCCCCGAGGTACTCCCATGTCTCTCACCACTGCACTGAGTTAAGGTGGCTCTTCTCCTCCGAAGACAATATTTCCTAGGTACGTTCCTCTATCAAATCATCAACAACCATCGTCCTTCTTACGCCTACAACATTCTCCAGTTCAAATCCTCAGTCCATTCCCTTTCAACAAGATCTCGATCTTCTGACCTCTACATCCCTTCTCACAGATCTTCCTCATTTTAAAACTCTTTTATAGCTCGCGCTGTCAATTTCTGGAATTCTCTACCTATCGAAATTCGGCATTCCCCCTCCATATCCACATTCAAATCCCTCCTATTCCAATTCCTATCCCAAAAACCGTCAGATACTTGCTAAACTTTTGATATTATACATTTTTATTATATCATTCATCATCAAATGACGGTACTATTCCATACTGTAAACTTCACTATTGATTTTAGAATATCTTCCTACTCTTAATGCCACTGAATGCATCTATTGTTTTTTTTTTTTTGTTTTTTTTTATTCTTATACAAATAAATTTGTATCAATAGTTACAATAAGATAATGGTGTGTTTAGATATTATCCATTATTTAAATATTCTGACATTTTATATTGTCAGATTTTTCTTTCCTTAGTTAGCAGAAACACATCTCATTTTAAAGTAGAACTCAATGTATTTTTTATTATTTTATTTTTCAAAAGTGTATAATTATAATTTATCTCTACTGTACATAGTTTTAAGTGTTTTGTATATTTTTTTTTTTTGTATATAGGTTGTTTAACTAATATTTTCTTACTTTCTCTTTCTTTATTATTGTTTTATTTTGGCCAGATGTAGTCTTGTAATTATGTACTATTTTGTTATTCTAAAGAGACTTTGTCCCAGAATAAAGTTATTTTCTATTAATACGCAAAAATATTTGTTAACAGTTACAGAAGTCTATCATATGACCGAGATACAACAAGATTTGGCATCTTTGTCATCCGAAAATATAGGATCGTAAGTAATATAATACCTAATATTACTTTTTACATGAAAGTTATTAAAATAGATAATATTTGAATGCACCATTTTGCAAAAAATACCTTAATTTTCACGCTAATTATGGTCCTCTAAATTAGTTCAAGTAAGTACATTTTCAAATTTACTTCCTACACTTTACACTACATTCTTTCAGGGTGGCATGCATAAGAATTCCGTTAACACCATTTGAACGTTCCCTCAAAAAATAATACCACTGCCGGCCTTAGGGTGGGGCAATTAACCCGGGACGCCTAGGGGGGCGCCGAAATATCTTCAGGGGCGCTAGCCACTTGTTATAAATTAAACTGTACGAGAGAAATTTTAAATGAAATAAAATTCAAATATTACATAAGTAAAAAGAGCTTAAGAAATAAGTTGATTTTTTTTAGGGAGAGAGTGACGTCATTGCCAGGGGACGCTGAATGTCTAAGGCCGGCACTGAAGAATACTTTTATGGAACTCAGTAAAAATTACTTCTTTCACCTTGATTGATTGCACAGATAACAAAATAACAAAAACAATAACATTATTGTGAATTAAAACCTTTTTTCTCTCTATACTTACCTACAAGGGTGCCTAGAGGGGGGTATGATGGTGCATCTTGCGCCATCAAAATTTTTTTATGGGACACGTTTTGATGGGGTTTTGAATTTTTGACGGAGTTATGGATTTCCGGAATGAAAATTTAGAAAAACATGTATCAGACCGTAGCAAGTGTAGTTGTATATGATCTACGATTTGTTTTTTGGAAGGCGTGAGCAATAAAATATCTTGGTAGAAGGGATGGGGAAGGGGGTCATGCACCATCGACCTTGAGGGGGATGGGCAACTCTGCTTAGTTGATGCTTAATCGATACTCTTATGCGGTTTATAGCCAATATTTGAGGAAAGAATAAATAAAGCGTCTCTGTAAACAATTTAACGGAAATAAGTCCTTTTTCCGTTTTATCAACGTATTCATTTTGAAGTAATGTTCAAGTGGTGTTAGAGGAACAACTATGCGTGCACTTATTTGCAAGATGATTGCAAATTCAATAACATAAGGTTTAATAACCTTTTAACGCTTGCTAAAAGGTTCCCTAAATCCGTTTTTTAATTACATCCTTTTACACAAATGTATTCTCCAAAGTATGCTGAATATGTTAAGTACGACTTCTCGATGAAGCATTCTTTGGTAGCTTTTATCAATCTATAAAAGTATTTTTTTTCTTTACTTGATTGCTCCTGAAATGACGAAGACATATTTATAAACGACATATTACATATTTTGCATTAATGAACGTCTTTTTATGACGTATAAGTATATGAAATGCGATGTGGAAGATAGCGTAGCCATTAAGTCGTAAGTAATAAAACAGAAAATGCCCAGTGAATGGAACTTTAATACTTGAGATTATTTCAATATCGTTGGTCATGTGAAGTTGAATATATGACTAATTTTATTATTACTGGTTTTCTAATGTTTAATATGCAAGATTATAACGATTGAACATTAAGGTACAATAATTTAGTATAACTGATTTAGAAATTGTCAGTAGAAGCTCGAAACATTGCCAAATGCTATGAAACGAATGGAAGTAATTTGAAAATGATAAAACTGCTTTTTATTCTCTGAAAAATATTTATACAAGATATAATTTGTAAATTACCTGACTGCGGCGAAGAACAAGGATGATTATGTCAAAAGGAAGACAATATGTAAAATGTAAATACGAGGTACAATAATAGAAGGCCATGGCAATTGAAGATTTTTAGGACAAGAATAACCAGTAAAGTGGAAAATTCCTTAATAAACAGATTTTTGTTTTGATCACCTAGAGGAGAAATATAGAAAGAGAAGAAAGAAAGAGAGTAAATTTTATTCTGGGATATTTAGTTCTCTCAGAATAACTACAATGAACAAAGAAATGACAATGTCTGGCGATTGTGAATAATTAAATGACAATTAAAAATTAATTAATTTACAAAGTTGTTATATAAATGTTACCTTAAATTTTTGCTATCATTATATTAAAATAAATAATAATTTTCATAATATTAAAATTCTTAATATTAAAAATAAAGAAACTGTAGTAAACATATGATCTATATATAGGGTAAAAATAGGATAAAAATAGAGAATTTTTGGTTTGGAGACTTTGGTGCGGAAGTTGAGGAGCGGTTCCATTTTCAACTGCTGATTTTTTTTTTGGAAAAGCTGGGTGTAAAAAGGAGACAAGTGCAAAATATAGAAGAATATATTATTTTGGCTCTCAAGGAATTCTAAACTAACACCTGTATTAATTCTGTCCACTTCGTTATGAGCTCTACAGACAGAAGTGGGAAGGAATAAAATGAGAAGAAAATTATAACGACGAACGAGTAAATTATAACATTCGCTGCATTGGATGATAGTCCCACAAAACTTTAAGGAATTATGAAATGTTAAGGAAGGAATTTTGGGGTCTGGATTTTATGATTGACTCTCTTATATTTTACTTTTTCACTTACCTATACATGAAATATATAGTAAAAGAAAGTATTGCGATCGTGAAAATTTTCGAATCTCAGTCTTTAACGTAAATACACGTTTTGAAGTCCTCTGAGTCCCAGTAATCAAGTCTCCCAAAAAGATCTGTGTGTGCGTGTGTTGACAGTCTAGCTCAAAACCGAAAATTTGTAAGAAAGTGAAATTGCGTATTTATGGTTTTTGTATGCCTGAGATGTGACACCAACTTTTCCATCAAAATCGGCTTACCGGAAGTGGCATTTGATATGATCGATTTAACACATTTTTACAATTTTCACGAAAACGCTCTTGATTTTGATTAAATTCACTATATCATTGTAAAATTAAGCAGTATTAAATATAATGTAGGTTTTATTCTCATCGATATTCTCTAACAGGGCTTTAATGGTTTTTTTTTTCTATATTAGCTTCCTCTAAAGTACTTTCAATTTTTTTTTTTTAGAAATAATTAACCATTTCACAATGATCTCTAATATAAAAACTATTTAAATATAAAACATGAATGAATTTGATAATTATTTAAAGTAAAAATAAGTGATCGTAACGGAGGAATAGTTTTGGAGGAAACAAAGGAATACGAGCTCGCCCGAAAGATTAGAACAGGCTTCCGGACGTAACATGAGTTTAATATAATACGGACTCCGACAATATTATGTACATACACATATGCAGTTTTTATAAATGTCATCGTTGGTATTATTTCATATTTAATTGTATAGATTACAGTGATATAAAAATCAAAATTTGTATGTATATATAAGGTTACTTAAACAAATAAAAGTACCTACAAGTTAATATAAATAATATAGCGTCTATAATTTTAACTGTAACTTCCCCTTTGTCAAAATACTTATTTATGCTAAGATGAGGGTGGTAAGTGAAAGTTGTGTGATGCGCGCCCCACACTAGATTTTTTATAATATTATAACTAGATGTATTCACATTCGTCTGAGGGCAGGTCATATTAGTTCATCCGCGGATATCATGAAAAAGAAGACTCCTGTTCTTACTTTGGGAGTGATTTAACCATATTGCGCGTACCGACTGTGTATTGGTACCAGCTTAACAGACATTCTACGAATTGACAGCACTTATTGAGAGAGAGGAATCCATGTCGCACTAATGCCACAGTTTTTATATGCAGAACTATATAAGTTATTTACATAGACTTGGACTTACATAAAATATAGACTTGGAGTTGCAGAGCTAATGATTTATATTTAAATAAACATAACTATTATTAGGATAATTTAATGGTATTTTTCTGGTGAAAATTACAACGAAAATTTCTACGTATTAAGAGATAAAAATATAGTTCTGCGAAGTTGAAAGACCCCTTTGAATAAGGAGCTGCGATATTTGGACGAGGGATTGTTTGCCGCAGCGTTTCGATTGTCTTGGTGCTGCTTGCTTAAAAATGAAAGTGATGGAGCAAGCAGAAATATTACCGTGGGCTTCCTGCCATTGAAAATAAATAACTATTTTGTCATTTATTATTATTGAAAAAAGAATTAAAATTGAAAAAAAAAATGAGAACTGAAGTAGAATAGTGGTCCTCTCTCTTCCTGTAGTATGTTATATTATAAATAAATTCTTACTTCTGGTTAATTGTAATAGACTGAATTATAAGAACAATTTCCTATAATTCATAGATTCATTTAACTCATAGATTGAGAAGCATTTTTTTGTTAACACCAAGATACCAATCTGCAATGATTGAAAAAAAAAAATTTAAAGAACGAATATTTATAAGAATGAAATAATAGACATAAAGGAAAGTGAAGAAAAAAAAAAGGAGTAAATAAAATTAGTAGAAGTAGGTGTAAGTCTCTATTTTTATTCTTCTATTTTTATTTACTTTTGTTTTTTCTTTCTCCACATTCCTTTATGTCTATTATTTCATATTATATCCCTTTTACTTTTCTTTCAATATCTCCTGTGGATCTGTAGAAGTATATTCACATTTGCATATATTATACATTACACTACAACAATTGTTACCATCTATTTACTTCATTTTAGGACCTTGTTACCTAACTTACTCTGTTTATATTTTAATGTACTTACTGTTTATAATTTTAATAAGTTTATTCACATTGTTTATAATTTTTTTGTCATAATATTATGTAACTTCCACAATTCTCCATCTTTTTGTAACTTGTCCGTTTTAGCTCTGAAGAAGACCTGCGAAGACTGGTCGAAACGTTGGCTTTTAATAAAATAGTTTTGCCACTATTCAGCCTATTTATAACCGCCATTCCGGACCATCCTCCTTCCTTAATTAAATTAATAGTTGTATAATTTGTGAAATGGGGGTTGGTCCGCCGTTAGGAGGACAGTGGGTAACTCTCTTAGTATTTAGTGCTTATAGTAACTATTTTTAAAACTAGTCTTATGTACAGAAAGGAGGGTACGAAAAAAGCCCGTTACAGATGCTTTTTTTCGAATCTTGGAATGACTCTTTCGGTCTTCCAGGTTTGTTGAGGCCAGGAGGTCTATAGGTAAAACTTATTGTAGAATGGTTGTTTAGGTATTGTTTTTCTTTCTCTTTCTTAGTGATTCAGAGTTCGAGGCCCTGCTGAAGATGACGAGGCTGCCCAAGGCGAAGAGGCAGTGGCACAGTAAGGAAGCCGATTGATGAGCCGCTATTCTTGGCGGGGTTGCCCTGCTGTCTGCCCGCACCACTACCATCATCTGGCCCCTCTCCAGCCCACTCAGACTATCGGTAAATATTTAGAGTTTATTTTGCGTCGCCTTCTATACTCCTCTATATATTTCCTCTATCTCTAGGGCTAGATGTGTGTTATTTATGTTTAGATAGGAAAGGATATGTTTATATATTTGTTTCGGTATTTATTTATATATACAGTAGACTCCCGCTTATCCGTCCCCGACGGGAACGAGACATAGCCGGACCGAGAGAGTCGGTTAATACGGAGGGTATATATAAAAAAAATCCACTATTCCTTTCGTTTGTTTCGAAGTCTAGGAGCAAAGCATCCAGGTCATCAGCGTCCGATCAACTAAATAGCACTACTTTTATAATGTTATGGTTATATAATGGACGGTTGGTACAAAAAATAAGAATAAAAAAAATAAATAAAAGGATTGATAGAATAAAATAAATAAATAACAATAGACACTTATAGATAATAAGATAGAAAAGATAAATAAATCAACTTTAAAAAAATAGCAATAAAATCAATAAATGAATTGAAATTAATAAACAAATGAACGTTTAAAATAAAAAAAAATATAATGAAAAATAGTAAATAAATAAAAAAAGTAAATCTGCAAAGCATCATTATTTATAAACTGGTCATATATGTTGTTTAAGTCTTTCATTATCTAGGAACTTGATAACTCTGGTAACGATTTCTTGATGATTTCTCATGGATGCTCATATATTCTGCGGTATTCCGAGATATTTTAACCTTGCGGTGTAAAAAGGGTACTCTTCCAAACATGTTTTATGGCTAATGACTGGTCACACTTTTGACATATGGGGATAACATCTTTTGTTATGAGGTGGAGGTGTGTCAGTCTAGTATGTCCGATCCTCAGCCGCGTGAGGTCGACCTCTTCTCTACGACTGCTGCGTCTGGAGCTGGTCCACGGTTGCACCTCTTTCTTCATTGTCTTTAATTTGCTACATGGGCGGATCTAAGGCTGGAGGGAGCTTTCGGGAGGAAAGGGTAAAAGAGGAGAAAACTAAGATAAAAGAAACGGAATGACCTGGTCAGACGAAAGATTTTCGCAAGACAACATTTTTGGCAGTGTTACACCATTAGCGGATCCAGGATTTAATTTTTTTTTTTGGGGGGGGAGAGCTTCAGCCCGAAAGCTTTTTTTAAAAGAAAGATACTATCTACCTTATGAAATGGTGTTTAAGTGATTCTTGAAATCCTGTTACATGTAATTACACCAATAATAATACTTACAGAGATAATTTTTTAATATATATATATTTTTTTTTAATAAAAAATGGTTACATTATACCATTTGGGGAGGGCTTCAGCCCGAAAACCCTCCAGTAGATCCGTTACACAACGGAGTGTTTAGTGTTACACAACTGAAAAGAAAAACGTAGTACACAAACAAATACCCTTCCAAGAAAATATGTCATGTCTAACATGGGTAGTATACAAAATACAGTAATAAACAATATTGCGTCGGCTATTACGCAGTATTTCTTCTTCGTTTATTTTTTCATTTTTCTATGATATAAATGAAGGATGAGGACAGAGGCGCCGACTTATGAAAATTATTAGGGTAGGGGAGGGGAAACTATAAGATGAAGTGGGATGATCTGGGAGGGTGAGGATATTATGTTTGGAATGTATTCCATATGTGTATATGCAATATACATATAAAATATGCATACATGAAAAATTACCATCTGAAGAAGGAACTTAGTAGTTTCAATCCCTTCCTAATGACAAAAAAAAATTTACACAAAATACTTACAGTACCTTATTTACATAATTTACATTATTTACATAAAACAGTACAGTATTGCAATGATTCCTTTTACAGTTTAGGTTAGTTTATGAATCCATATAAGTAATAAAATATAATTTTACTTTTATTTTAGACAATTATTTTTGCTCAAATTTTTGTATATGACAGATATGTTCACAAATTTCATACAGTAACAATTTTTGGGAGTTGAGCCTCCACCACGGCAGCATTTAATTCAGCAAAAATTAAAAGTCCGCAACAAGCATAATATTTAGGTAATGAGAAGGACATGATAAGCAGCACTAAGCATTCGTTATACTGTGGATTTTGAGTTCTAAGGATTGTATACCGGAAAGAATTCGATGAATTTTTAGAGCACCGAAGTAATAATACAACCAATATTTAAAAAAAATAAATTAAGATATTCATTAACTATAGCGCATATTTTCGAATGTCACTGATAATTTCTATACTAATAGAAAAACATTGAAACTTCAATAGGACTGATTTTGGAAATAATTGAACTCCATAGCCTGTTTTAAATAAAATCGGTAGATGGGGGTTCGGTATGAAAAGAAAAAATGGTTTGTGATTCGTGGAGGGAGAGTTGAAAAAATTGTTCTATTTCAAATAGAATAAAATGAATTTATTTTTAATTTTCATTCATGTAAAACGAATCAATTAAGCATATTTGAGAAATGCAAGTTTTATTACATTCTTAGGAAAAAATTAATCGATTTTTATGTGTGGGAACCGATACTTATTTCGATTTCCAAAAAAATCATTTTTGGAGCTCAATTTAGAAATAAGCGACTCAAATAAATAAGTATAAAATTTATTGATGTTGCAGATAATGACGAATATAATTTATTTAAAAAAATTATAATGTTGGAAGACGATGAGAATGGGGTGCCGAGGAATGGACGAGAGTACCACGGCCTTCCAGATCCCGAGGAAGGGAATTTCCTGCATCTCGTACAAGAGGTTTTGAACTAACCTATACCGATATCGATTGCGACATCTGAAAGCAACTTCGTAACTAAAACTTGAATATACATACTATAATAAAAGAGGCATACATTTTACCGATGTTTTATTATTACTATTAATAATAATTTATTATCTATCTTAACTTAAGTTTTTAGCAATACCCGATACACTTTGGCCAAACCAAATTTCCAGAGCACCAGATTTTAAGCTTATTAATTATGATTTTTAAATGGAATAAAAAAGGTATAGGATGAAAGGTTACTGTGAACGCAATCCTCCCACTTACATCACGGTATGCCTTTCGAAATCTTGTCCTTCGTTTCGACGCTAGTATAAGTTTTAAACATTAGTCAATAATCGAGCTCAACGACATTTCCACGATTATATTCCAAAATGGCTGCTGAAAACCCAATGTTGTTATAGACTGTAGCGTCAACTGAAATGACTTCAAGGAAACTAAAGCCATCTCCGAAGGTCTAAATTTATGTATACATGAGGTCCTGTAAGTAAAGGGTAATACATAAACAGGTAATCTCAAGAGCTATAAAACGTTCATATAAACTATGGTCCCATTTTTCGCAGAATAGTAAGAAATTTAAGTTTTGCGTTTTTTTAAGTGTCAAGTTTTTATTTTCCTCTTTCCCCAGTCTGCTGCTGTTCCTCAAGGTAGCATCCTAGGTCCTATTCTTTACACAGTCTATACAGCTGAAATCCCAACCCATCCAAAAACCGTTATTACAACCCATCCCGAAGACACATGTGTCCTATCAGTTCATAGCGACTCAACAATTGCATCCCAAACTCTTCAATCCCTCATCACAAACCTTGTGATGTGAGGTTTTATTTATTTCATATAACGTAAATAATTCATAACAACGAAAATCTGTGGGTGTGAATATCATCTAAACATAGCGTTTGCGGACATACCTTCAGAGGATTTTTTTTTCTTGTTTTGAGATCCTTAGTTCATTTTTGCTGTTTGGCCACTTAATCCTGAAACATCCTGTATACCAAATATAACTATTTGGAAACAACAATCTCTATTGTGTGATAATTAACAGTTTTTGTTGTTGTCAAGTAATTTCTTTTCGGTTCTGATTTTGATTCGATCTCACACTTCAGTGCCTTGTTCAGAGCCGTTTCCAAGATACGAATTTTTCTCTTCCCTTTCTTCTGGGGATACCAGTTGAAAATGTTTTTGTAGTTTGGCGATGTTCCGAAAGATAAGGAACTAATTTATAAATTAAAATGGTTCCGAGAAATGCTAATAGGCGACGTTAGCATCAGATATGAATCCACTAGTCTTCTAACATTTCCAAATCGAGATGCTAAATAAAACTAATTTACTATGCATTTTTTTTTTTTTAACGGGGAAGAAAGTTGCCTTCCTGGAGGTAAAAACATTGGAATTTGTTCTATATATTTAATTTTGACGACTAATGGCTAATATAGGTTTTATATGATTCTCTAATTGGTCTTCTGAAAGGAATGCACATTCCTAGCTTGATAACTTTTTTGAAAGCTTTTTTTCTTATATATATTTTTTCAGTGTATTAGGAATTCCAGCCAATGCAGTTTCTGTTCTTCTGAATTGAGTGACCTTAGTTTTGTATACAAATATTCATAGTTTAAATATCTGTCTCATCTAGAGATAATCCAGACATGGCAAGAAATGTAAATAATCTAAACACCACCTCCTGTCGTCAGGGAGGTCTTTCATTCAGCTCTTTTTCAACTTTCGAGTTGACACTAAAAAAAACAAAACAACCAAGGTGTGTGCTTTAGACCACACGATCGAAATGAAAACATCAACAATGCGAGATTAATAACATGAAATATAAATTATAAATAATAGCTCATCATAAAGAGGATGGAATTTTGAACATTTCTCTCGCTTACAGCATGCAATACCGATTTTTAGTTTCTGAGATTCTTTATAGTCTGTGGTACAGATTCCTTTTTATCGAATTATTAGTATCTTCCTGAAACTTATTAAATAAATTCTTCTTATTGTAACCAACAAATATTTTATTTACGAAAATTCTCGGAATTGGGGCGTTTTCAATCTAGAGGTCGGCATACTTTGTCTATTTAACTAGGTACTAAAAAATCGTAAATACCCATTTGCTTATCACTTGAATTGTAAGATAACTTGAGAGCAAAGTCAAGCAAAAAAGAGGCCTTCAAAAATATTGAGCCGTTTGGCGTCACCTACACCCCCAAATTGTCAAAATAACGAGGTTATATAGGGCGTTTCTCCGATTTTCTAATCAAATTATCTTGCGATTCAAGTTGAAAGCAAATGGGTATTGACCAGTTTTTAGCGCCTAATTAAATAGACAAAGTATGCCAATCTTCAGATTTAAAACGTCAAAATTACGAGAATTTTCGTAAATAAAATAGTTGCAGGTTACGTGGATGTTAATAATTTGATAAAAAAACGTCTATACAACGGACTATATACAGTTATTATAAATTAAAAGGCACTTGTTTAGTCAAAATATAACCTTTTCATGGCAGCAATTTAATAATTGGTTAATACTTAATACGAATTAAAAAATAATTAAATATAAATAATAACAATCTGTCCTTTTTTTTCTCTGATCAGCTGTTTATTATAACCTTCTTATAACCTTCGTCAGCTGTGTTATCTTCCTTTTTTTCAGTATGCGATTATCTGTCACTGAGTAATGTGATCTTGGATTTGCTTTTCTTTTCTCTTCCGATGATACCGGAATTATTGAAATGTTGACTAGTTTTTATTCTTTAACTACATTTTGGAAACATAAGGCTGTGTAGTTATTTTTTTTTTCATTTTAACCTGATATTAAATATTAAGTTAAATAAACAAATAGAACAAAGAAGAAAACGAGATAGGACAAAAACGATTTGTGATAAAGAAGTAGTAGAATATCTCTAGCATAAGAAATGATTCTCGATAGATTAATTCAGAAGAAGATAATAGAAAATTTAGGTTTAGGAAATCAACTGTTTTAGTGAAATATCTTGAAAAATATATATTTTTTTAAATTTTATTCTTTTTACAATTGATCCAAATCTCGATAAGGAAAACGAAAGTGTTATAAAAGTGAAACTAGAGGAAGTTTAGAATTACTGCTGTCAGCTATTGGAGACGTTGCTATATCAGCGCAATTCTTACCGCTCTGTATTATCTTATTTCTCCAATTCCAGGTTTCGAAAAAAGAAAATTTGTCCACCATTTCTTAATTTTCAGTGTTAATTTAAATCACTAAACTGTTTTCCATAGATCTTAGAGTAATAGTGGGGCTTTGATAGATACTTGAGAAAAATTATTCGGGTTTCGCCCAGCTGCTTCGAAGCTTATGATGTGTTTGTAGCTCTACTAAACACAAACGGGACGAAATTATTCAGGGAGTGGAGAATTAAGGATGAAAAAAGCAATTTTCCTCGAAATAATAAATTTTATCAAATACATTTAATATTTATTCATGAACTTGTCAACATTAAATATAATCTATTAGACCAATTATTCTAGCTATATACATTTTTTACGGAGTGGGGTAGTTCAGTGGTGGGGCACAAATCTTTCTGGTGCTCGAGGTCCCAGGTTCGAATCCAGGCTCATGGCAGAAAAATTATTTTTTCTGTTTCATTGGCCGTGGGGCGACACTAGGGTAGTGAGATCCTCCTAAGGCACACCGTAGCCCTCTGTAAATTGGCCAGCTTAATTTTTTATTTATTTTAAACTTATTTATTGTAAAATATTACAATCTGTCTCAAGGACATTTATAATAGTGTTCACAGATCACATTCACACTCATTTATGTACAATAAATAAAATAAATCATACAGAAAAATAGTATATATACAATAAATAAAAATAAAATAAATAAATAAAAAGAACACATACATACCTTTATACAATATTTGCAACCTGGCGAGAGAACTCCAAACCAGACTTGTCCCTCCAACTGTGGAGGGAAAATCATGACTCCAGGAGATCCCAGCACTTCTCTCTCAACCGCGTCACTGGGGCTAAACCATTTTTTCTCTGCAGATGCTAACCTCTCAATTTAACATTCGTGAAGACCGCAGAATTTTATCCAAATTCAGCTTTACTTCAATAGCTAGAAAGCTTATGTTCCATGTGATTTTTCGTACTATTTTTTTAAATATTTTATAGAAATTTCGTTGGGAGGAAACACCTCTTACTTCTTTGTTCTTTACTTACGTCATAGGTAGGAACAATGGTAAAGTAAAGATACGTACCTATGGAGGTAAATTAAGGTGGCAATAAAAACCTAACAAAAGTTTATTAATACTTTACTTAGTCATATCAATACTTTAAATAATTTGTAGTATCTCCTCTCTTTCACTTCATGAACGAGTCCATTATTTAGTAATTTTTATTCACTGCGAAAATCCTACGCTGCTGTTGATGCTAAAAAAAATAGGTCGTCTGACTGGGCAATACTAGAGTATAAACAAGAGGTGTAATACAAATAAGCTATAGCATTTTTTCACCTTCTTCTTCGGCTATGGATTACCGTATAAAATGATGTACTATAAATAATAAAAAATATTTAAAAATGATACTAGGTCTCAGCAACAAAAAAGTTCACTTAGACCATATGCACTTATAGGTGTCATTATCGATAAAATTATCGAAATTCTTCATCCGGTATTCGATATTTTATCATCAATAATATTTACTTTGATATTATATACTACCGATATCGTCCCTTCGATAATTTTAAACTGAAAATTAAAATTAAAACTTTATCGGAAAACTTTAGGAACTAAATCTGATTTTTAGAAAAAAAGTTATACTCATCTGCCTGCTTCATTTTAAAAGCAGTGAGTAGAAGAGGAAAATATCGATATTTCGATAATATCGAATATAGATGGTCATTCATAAGTAGAGTTGAGTAGCGCGCGTGGGACTAGTTTCATTCACTATCAATAAACTCAATTTGCCCAAATTCAGTAGATACAACCTTCACAAACCACGAATTGTCAAAGAAATCTATGTATTGTAAAAATAAATTAGCATGTTAGCAGAATAATTATTTATATATATATATTTCAGAAATGCTCATAATATCGAGAAATGAAAATATCGACTATCGATTTTTCAAGTACGATATTTTAATGGTATCGATGGTTTTAAGGCGATATTAATATTAGCTTTAGGTGTTATGCGTACAATTAAACAAAAGTAATGTATAAAACGTATTTTCGATACGTTCAATGAGAGATAACTATTAAAAAAATTATTAAATATATTAATTATAAGAAGTTATCTTATTAATAATTTACGATGGTTAAGTTAGTGTAAATAAAGGCACTCCAGGGTTGAAGATGACTTAAGATGAGAAATAAGTCGAGATTTCAAGTCTAAGATAAGTACACCAGTTGTAAATAATGCCTCAAACAAAAAAATATTTCTTTTCTTCACAACGTACAAATTTATTGTTTTTGTTGCACATTTATTGGTCTTATTTTTTGTTGTCTTTCTATGTGAAATTAATAAAATATCAAATTTTAAACTTTGTTTTCAATTTATTATGTGTAAACTTGTATTTTATTTTATATTGTATTATTATTTTTTTTTGTGGAAAAGTAGAAATCGTACACTGGGATTCCCTAATATCTGTAGTTTCATAGTATTTTAACGTTCTAGCCTTGATAAATAAATATAATAATTTATTTTTAAATGAAAAAAAAAATATTTGATCATTATGCTATTTCCCTATATAACTATTGAAACTTTAATGGGGTACCTTTTGGAAATAATTAAACTTCAGTGCCCGTTTTTAAACAAAAACTTTATTGATTTATTGAGAGGGAAAAAAAGTTATAAAAATTGTATTATAAAAAATTAACTTGTTGTTTAAAATAATGGCAAAATAAAATTTTTTATTTTATTTGAATGGAACGTTTTAAAAAAATGTTGATCAATTCATTTTTAAAGAGTACTTAGAAAATACAAGTTAATTAAGTACATTAAATTCCTTGAACAAAAAAGACCGGTTTCGGAAATAAACTTGGTTTCACACCAATGTTTTATTATTTTTGTTCATTTTTGAAAAAAAAAAAAAATTAGAAATAAAGGATGTATTTGGGTGTTTTACATGGAAATCGACAGCTATCTGAATTTCGATAAAAATCGATATGAGTTCACTTTGGAAATAAGCGTCTCACATATCTGTTCCATCTATGAAAAGTATGTTATGTGCAATTTTGTGAACATTTTTGGGTATCACCATAAAGCTAATTGTTCTTTCTTTCTTTGTGTAAAATGAGCTGAGCTATGAAACGAACATCCCTTTGTGAATCATGTGTTGAAACTCGAAAATTGAACTTGCTGCTGTGAAAACTCCAAACTTTCAAAAGTGATCATATTTTCCATAAATATGATGTTTGCACTTAACATACTATGCACAGGTGTCACAGATATATATATGTATGTATACATACACACATGAGTATAAGATAAACGTTTAATATGGGTAACATATGGTTATAAAAGATTGCCAAGATTAATTTATTCGGAGCTGCGATGACATAACGTTTCTATCTATTATTATATTACGTGGTTTTTTTAAAGGAAACTACAAAGAAAAATCTATGCAATATGAACCTTTTGAATATTAACCCACCGATTATTTTTGTGCTGAATTCAGTCAGTTTAATGCTGACTCGCTAAGAAAACTTTTCGCTTTATGAAGTGATATTTTTTAGTTCAAAGAATCGTTTTGCGATCGTTCACAAATCGATTATAAACAAACTAGGTATAGTAAATTTTCGCTTCGTGATAAATACTGTTTGTTATAAGCACTGTGAGGTGATGCATAAAAAAATAAGAGATTGTTTGTTATTTTTATCCATTTTTCTTTTTTTCCATCTACAAGATTGTGTAGTCCGTCTGCAAGACGTATTTCATTTCTTACATTCCTCAATTTGTATTTTCGAGTTTCAATCTTTTCCCATCTTAATCTCCGTGTTTTTTTTATAGTTTACAATACCATTGCGCATTTAATGTATATAAATAATTTATTTTCTTTAAATCAATTTTTTGTCTCAATTGTTTTCTCATAAAATTAATTTAATGCACCTTCCTAATTGTATTTATCTATGTATTCTTATTTTATATCTCTTACGGTGGGATAATGCAATATCGTGATCCAGTTGCTCATCTTCTGTCATTAATATATCTTTAATATATGTATATATTTTGTATGTTTTAGCCGTTTGGGTTTTAACATAACAAATCAATACTTTTTATTTACGTACTATAGAAACTCCGTGATAGACTCAAAAGACTTATTAATAGCTTCGTAAGATTAACTATTAATATTATATATGTATTATGTAGCAATCATATAATCATAATACTTGATACTAGAGATAGTACATGCAGTTCCTACTATCGACGTAGGAATTTCAATACATACATTTTTTTTTTTTATCCAATTATAATTAACTGTTTATTTTTATATATATATTCAAGTAAAGTTTTTTTATTTTATTTTATGAAATGAACTCATTGTATCTCTTTTTCGTCCTTCATTTCTCAAAGTGTATGTTTATGTTGTTCAACCCTTATATATAATTTCGTTCATACTTCAAGTGATTCGTTCATAGTTTTAATTGTTTTGTTCATAATTTTAAATGCTCTGTACATAGTTTTATCTGTATTGTATATAGCTTGTGCACCTAAGGTTTTCTTTAGTTTTTATTTTATTTTATCAATTTTATTTATTGTTTCAAACGTACAGGCCAGTAATATTCTATTATTTTGTACATTATTGTTATTCTGAAGGGACTTAGTCCCAGAATAAAGTTTTTTTTTCTATCTATCTATCTACTATTGATATTTTTCTTTTAGTAATTTACATACTATTATTTAAGTTGTTATATATATACTTTATACTTGTAGGTTAGGATTATTATTATAATAATAACACTCATATTAATCACAACAGTCCTTCTTTATTTTATTTTTTACACCGACGTTTCAGCCCTTAGGACGTTTCCAAGGGATGCTACTTGTTTATAAAAATATTAAAAACAATTGGACTGAATTGTCCATCCTAACTTAATCAGTCAAATACTCACCGCTACTAGTATTTATTATATATATATATATATTGCGATACAGCCCAACGATGGACCACGTGTAAATCACTTCTAGATTTTGTTTCCTTTTTGTCACTATTCTTCTCATTTTTCTCCATCTTTCTCTTTGTTTTCTTCAACCATTTCTTACTTTTTACCTTTATATTTTTCACTATTTTCTCGAATTTGTCCCTGTATTGGAAGTCTTTCTCTTTGAAACAAATTTTTTCTACTTCTTCTTTTATTTGTTCCTGATAACCTTTTATGTTCTTTAATCCCTTTATTTTTTCGATTATTAGTTTGTTTAACCTATTCCTTCCCGAAGAATTTTAGTCTCCTTTTCCTCATCGATGTTTTAAAGTTTTCAATATGTTCATAAAGTTCACTGTTCTTTTTTTATCCGTAATCTCCTCCAACCCTTCTCGGCCCGTATATTATTCTCAGTATCATTCTTTTTATTTTCAGTAGCAATTCCGTGTTGGTAAATCGCATAGTCTCAGCCACATGGAGTATCATCGGTTTTATGACAGTTTCGTTATGCCTAATTTTTTCTTTTAATCAAGATTCTTTTTAATACCGTCCTTAATAAGTACTTTGATTTATCTAATTTTAATTCCCTACTCTGGGTCGCTTGTCATGTTTGCACGTCTCTCCTTTATTATAGTTCACGAATTCCGGTAGGTATTTAAACAGTTTCACCGATTTCATTTTTAGTATTTAGTCTGGATTTTTTTCATTAGTCATTATTTCGTTTTTTCATAGGACATTTTTAACCGGCTTTTTCTGCTATTTCTTTTAGTTCATTCACAACCGCCTCTGGGTCACTTATATGTATATATATATATATATATATATATATATATATATATATATATATATATATATATATATATATATATATATTTTATCTTAGATAATTCATTGTATAGCATGAGACAGCTTGCAAATTCTAAGCTGACTCGTTAGCAAACCTCTGACTTGTCAAATTGCATTGTTAAATATTATGAGCTATACCATTGTTTTTGTTTTTATTGTTCTCTGACCGTTCCAAAATGTTAATGGTATTGTCATTTGCTGTCAGGGGTTGTAAGGCAACAAGAGCAGGTTTGTAAGGCGCAACCTGGGCAATCAGAATTTTTAAGAGAGGCACATATTTTTATTCATTTTTGAAAAGATTCATATTTTTATGGCACCGTTTTCACAATTTTAGAAATTTCAAATTCAAACAAGGTTAAAAAAGTTTTCATAATATTTGTTTTCAGCAAGTAACTTAGTGATGGGGATATACATGCTTTTTGTTTCATTAATACTCTTTTAAGTTGGTAAAAGTTTCATGCCTGATTTTCATAAATGTTTTCAAAACATTTTTCTTAATTCTTAGGTGATGTGCTGTAAGACAAAAAATGTAGACATGATAATTTGTTATTATTAGTTTTTATTTTAGTTGGTATTTGCGAAATTAGCAGAGTTGGAGAAAATTTTTACAAAACCCATTTTAAGTTGAAAATAAAATTCACAAATAAAACTTGTGCGCCTAATTAAAGGGATTTATTTCCAAAGTGAACCCTTATCACTATTATCAATTTTTCTGGAAACGCGAAAAACTATATTTTTTTTTATATATTTAAATTTTAATATCAAAACGAAATTTCCAAAAAATAAATTAAGACACTTTTGAATTGTACAACATATTTCCGAAAATCACTGATTATTTTAGGAGCAATTAAAAAACATTTAAACTTGAATACGGTCCTTTTTGGAACGATATAAAAAGTTTTTTTTTTTTTTTTTTGCCGGGAGATTAGTGTATGATTCGGGAAGAAAACGTTATAAAAATTGTACATTAAAAAAATACTTTTTGTTTAAAATTATTGTACAATAAAAATGATTTATTTTTAATTTTATTTTAGTAAATCGGTTAAAAAATCTTTTGTTGATTTTTTTTTAAATAATAGAATTTTTGAAATTGCATTCCTTGAAAAACAAAATAAAAAAAAAATGTAGAATTTAATTCAAATGGATTGTAGCATACAAGAATAATTATTTTTTTTTTTCAAAATAATTTCCTTTGTATGACACTTACTTTTCATAAGGAAGAAAATTTACTAGTACCCAATGTACCCAAAGTGCATGTACCAAAAATGTACCCAGTACATAGTACCTTAGGTTTGTAATAAGTACCATAATTAAAATAACTGTACAATGGTCCTGATTATAAGACATTACTCCTATATTCTAGTATTATATCATTTATGTATATTATTTATCTTACTCTTTTTATAATATTAATGAGGACACTATTGAAGTACAGGGCTTAGTTTTATTCATTTTTCTTATAATTAATTGCGAAAATAAATATCTAATTTACAAACAATTCAGTAAAATAATAATGATAGGGTTTAGTTGATTGTATAAATTTAGCCCTTCGCAATAGGTGGTACTTAGATTTTATAACTGAATTTATATAGGTTATTGTCGATGTAATCATAGGAGTCTTCCACATGATTACAAAATGTATTGTATACATTATATTTTGTAAATGTAGTTGTTTTTTTCGAGTTATTGTATTGTTTTTGTGTCCGTTAAAAGTTAAAGTCGTAGAAACGTTGATTGTAATTACCTGTGCTATGATTGTCTTAATGCTAATTAAAATTTATTTATAGTAGGGATTGAAGTATTTATATGTACCGTTAAACGATTCTTTTTAAAAATCGGTTGAATTCACAAAGGAATTTCAATGAAACACTCTTACTGGTGATAATTTTTTTACTTTCACTCGCCTATATATGAAATATATAGTAAAGGAAAGTATTGCGATCGTGAAAATTTTTGAATCTTTGTTTTCAACGGAAATACACGTTTTGAGGTCCCCTGAGTCCAAATATCCAAATTTATTTACGACTTTTTAGTACCTAATTAAATAGACAAAGTTTGCCGACCTCCAGATTGAAAATACCCCGATTCCGAGAATTTTCGTAAATAAAATATATGCAGGTTTCGACGAGATAAAGCTATTTACGAAGTTTCAGGCGGATGTTAATAATTAGCTACAAAGAGGTCTGTACCACGGGCTATTATTATCGTCTTATAAATGTACTAATGTCTACAAGTAAATCCTCTGAAAGAATTTTGTATATATATTTTTTTCAAATGTAAATTCACAATATAAGCAAAATCAGATTTATTCCTGAAGATGCTTTAAGTGGGGAAAATTTAGATAAATTAAAAATAAAGTATTTTAGCAATTGAGATTAAAAAGGCCTTTTTTTATTCATACCTACATACAACAAATAAAAATAAAATAACTTAAAGATAAGTAAATTTAAAAAAAAATGGTGATGCTAGGTCCAAAAATATTAGTCTCAGGGTTCTTGCCAATGCGCCTTGGGAGGCGAGAAAAAAAATTATCTTAACATTTTTTTATATAATTATATATATATATATATATATATATATATGTTCTACGATTACTAGAAAAAAAGAAATTGAAGAAGAAATTAAGGTTAGACTGAAGGCGGGAAATGCTTGTTATTTCTCTGTGACAAAACTTGTTTATTTTTCTAGTTCGCGCCTCTTGTCCCGAAACTTAAAAATTAGAATCTATAAAACAATTATCTTGCCTACAGTACTTTATGGGTGCGAAACTTGGCCGCTTACATTAAGGGATGAGCAGCGTCTGAAGGTTTTTGAAAATAAAGTATTGCGTAGAATATTCGGACAGAAGAAGGATGAGTTAACCGGAGAGTTCAGACGGTTACACAATGCCGAATTGCGTGAACTGTATCCGAGTAATATAATTGAGATAATTTCATCGCGGCGAATCAAATGGGCTTGTAAAGTTGTTGGACTTAGTAACGAGAGAATTCCTAAAAGGTTAATATTTGCTGTGCCGAATGGTAAGCGTCCGAGGGGTAGACCGAAGCGAAGGTGGGAAGATTGCATTAAAGCTGATCTGAAGGGACTGGGTTTGGACGGCGAACGGTGGAGAGAGGTGTGTAATATGCGATTGGTGGTGTCGGCATCGAACCTTCGGGTTCGCTAAGCCTTTTTATTATTATTATTATTATATATATATATATACACATATATATATATATATATATATATATATATATATATATATATATATAAACCGGTTGACAACATCAATGGACGAACTCACCGATCGTAGAAAGGTTTCCAGTTACATTGACACTAAAAACTTAAGCGTAGTACCTTTAAGAGGTCGTTAAAATAAAGCCGCAAGTTCTAGATTTTATAATATGAAAAAATATATATGTATATACAAATAAGGACAGTAATAAAATTAATGAAAATATGTCTGTGGAATGATTGAGACGTATAAGAAGAATCCAACCAATGCAACTATATGAAGAATGTTACCACCCAGGATTGATGGAAGGAACGCCAAGATTGATGGAAGTAATAACTGGTTTAAACTCTATAAAATCGGACTAAATCACGACAAATCGCATCATACCACGTTTAAACTTTGACAAGAAAAAGGTTTTTCAGTTTTCCTTTACAATACACAGATTTTATAGAAACGCGGCGTTCATTCATGAACTCGGTTTAACATTCGACCGAAAATGATATGAGGCACATATTCACTTTTCAGGAAACAAACAACAATTTTTTTTTAATGATTCTTCTTCCACTTTTTTTTTTATTAAATTTCTTTCTTTCCATTTATTTATTTATTGTTTATCCAAAATACTTATTGAAGGTTATTCGGATTTATCCATCACAAACATATTAGTTGGTGGTACAGACCCCTTTTTATCAAATTATTAATATCCGCCTGAACTTTGTAAATAGCTTCATCTCATCGTGAGCTACAAATATTTTATTTGCGAAAATTCTCGGAATTGGGGAGTGTTCAATCTGGAGATCGTCAAACTTTGTCTATTTAATTAGGTACTAAAAACTCGTAAATACCCATTTCAATTCCACTTGAATCGTAAGATACTTTGAACATAAGCTAGAAAAAAAAAATGTAGCCTACAAAAATATTGTTCCGTTTGGCGTGACCTCCATCCTCAATATGTCAAAATAACGAGTTAATATAGGCCAAGCGGCCCAATATTTTTGTAGGCCATTTTTTTTTATTTTGTGATCCCATTATCTTGCAATCCAGGTGTAAAGCAAATGGGTATTTACGAGTTTTTATTACTTCATCGATTTAACTGATTATTTATCTGATTGTTAAATGATTATTTAACTGATAAAAACAAAGTTTGTTTTTTGACCCAAATTTTGCACAATTTCTTTCAAATTCCTTCTGGAAATGTCTGTGTAAACATGTTTATTCACTATACCATTCGAATATTTCCACTATAAATTGAAGATATCCTACACCAAAAGCCGCCATACATCCCTACACCAAGAAACATAACATTTTTTACTTTAATTATTTATTTTTATTTTCCTTTTCTATGTACACATTGTGTGAATAAATACTGTAGCCCTATAACCAATGCCCTTCAGTTTGGTTGGCTGTATTAATATTCAATAAAATCATTTTTTAAAAAATAGGATGTTTATTGATTAAGATAAATTATTATTTTTAATGTAATATAAACTATTTATTCATTCAATAATTTTTATCAATATCAAGGTGCGCCACTTTGACTGCGAGCCAATGTATATCATCCATAACCTAGACAAGCCTCACTGAATTTACAAAACTGGTACTTACTTTGGAAAATAACACTTAATCATGACAAATCACAATACATAACTGTTACATTTCGAATAGACACATGCCCTCAAGTTTATACCGCCAACCAAATCCCTCAGATGGACATATTACGTTATCTCGGACTAACATCCGACATAACGATGATCTGGGGACCACATGCCAAAATGAAACGAAAGACAGTAAACAATCGACTGAAAATACTATATTTCTTTTTTTCCAATTGTAAATTGTAAATCAGACCGAAACTAAATACATACTCATACCTACTTCAACTCATTTGGTAATACGCATTTCAGATATACGGTTCAGCAAAAAAGACTGACAAAAAATACAAACTTTTCAATCTAAAATTATAAGACTAATATCAGCAACTCTCTGGAAGGTACACAGCAGAACTTTACATAACGACTTAGGACAACAAACTATCGTCCATCACATACGTACTGTTTGTTTACATGCTAAACTAAAAGGACACAACAACCTATAGAGTTATATATACCCTCTCATAAAACTTCTTCCTTCAGCAAATCCTTCGTCATTTATGCCGCTTCCTTATGGAACTCATTTCCTACCTCCATGCGTCAATCCTCGTCCACAAATTCCTTCAAACAACTCCTGTTCCACCACCTACTCCACATTCAAACTTCCGCAAACATGTAAAATTACTTGCATCAGTACACTGCATAATTTCAATCTATAGCATAATTGAAATAACAATTAACAGCAAATCTGTTTGTATTTTTATTATTATGGCACACTAAGACCCATAAATTTGTAACTTTGTTATGTACATTACATGCTCATTAGGGGGAGATTGAAGAAAAGCTGGATGAGAGATCTCCTTTTCTGATAAAAGGAAGCAGACAAAGGCCAGGAAGAGGTGCCGCTGGGTGCTATCCTGCCTCATGTCGTGACATTATCATCTATAATCTCTTCAAATCTACTGATTTTTACTCACATGACAGGTGCAGATGAAGGTATGAAGAGAGAGAGAAAAAAAAATATATATCATAACAATATTTACTTATTTTATTAGATAAGTTTATGATAATTATTACATTATATATTATAATAGTATATTATATTATATCGTCCTTTAAGACAGACGGACAAGCGAAATCCAAAGCTGTTCGAGATCGGAGGCGGTGGTGGGGGCAGGCTGGTGGGAGCTAGGCCACAATCAGTCTGGTATCGGCTCCAGCGAAGTTCGCCTCTCTAGTACTGCCACTGTGAGTAGCCAAGTCATAACGTAATATATTTAGGAAAAGTGATAAATAATAAACAATGTATTATATATATATATATACTTCATACAGTAAGGATATTGTGTTAGTCGCCAATAAAAAAAAAATGCAATTTAAAAAAAAAATTAAATATAGGATTATTCGGTTTAGTAGACTTGGTGATTTTAGTCTTTAGTGCTAAACAAGAGAGGGTAAACAAAAAAAGTAATACACACATGATATTCAATATAATGGATTTTTTGTTCGCAAAAAATTAAGTGGATCCAAAAAAAAAAATGAAAAAAGGTTAATGACAATTCTCTCTCTCTCTCTCTCTCTCTCTCTCTCTCTATATATATATATATATATATATATATATATATATATATATATATATATATATATATACACACACAAAATAAATGAAATATAAGAAAGATACTATTTAAAAATATTTGGTCAAAATTGATATAGTTTTATTATTAAATGCATCCTTACTAAAATACAATATTAGTGCAATTTATTTAGTACTTTTTGCACAGGGTTGAAATTTATGAACATCAACATGCATGCACTTTTTATTTTTTAATAATTTTAATATCAATCACGTTAAAACTTAGATATATAGAGAATTATTTAGGTGCTTGGATAGGATAAAAATCAATTTAATAAAATATTACATGCGAAAATATCATAAATAGTACTTCTTGGTGAATTTTTTATGAAAAATATTTGTAATACATTTTACCTTTTTTAAAAATTTCACGTTAGTAAATTAAAATAGTATCTTATATTAAAAAAAAAAATGTTTTTCAATCACTCTTTCTTATTTTAGTAATTTATTAATTGAACTCATAAACAAATATACATTTTTTTCATATCTGGTATATAATTATTATTGAAAATATCCTGGAAAATAATATTGTACTAATTATAACTCGATTAAAAAAAATTAAAAATAATAAATAAATTAGAAAGATGCTGTCTAAAAATATTTGATCACAATTGTTATCATATTTTTATTATCAAATGATTGTTTAGTAAAATATACTGTATTTATTTTCAGAAGGTTGAAATTGATTAAGCATACACATACATCTTTTTATCATTCATGTTATAACTTAAATCACTGGAAAATATAGGGAATAATTTCGGTGTTTTATAAAAATAATAAATTTACTCTTTTTTGAAAATCACGGTAATAAATACAAATTGTAATTCTTCAGTTTAAGAAGAAGAGTATTTGTGAATAGTACTCTTAAATAAATTTTATTAATATAATCATTGAACTAAAAAAAAAAATTCTTCATCTCTAGTACATATTTATTATTGATCAAATATCGTGGAAAATAATATTGAATTAATTTAGACTCGATAAAAAAAAAAAAAAAAAAAAAAAAAAAAAAAAAAAAAAAAAAAAAAAAAAAAAAAAAAAAAAAAAAGACCTCTTACATATTTTGTCTACGTTTACTATACTCGTTCTATTGTGAACATCTGTAGTGAGTTCCTTACGATGTACATTAATTACAACTGACACTCGCTCGATATCCCTTCATAAATGTTCGGATATTTATTTTTTTTTTAAATAATGAAATATTTTTACTAACCAATCCCTAAAAAGGATAAAAAAATCATCATTATGTTACAATACAGGGTTCCAGTCCAGTTTAAATAAAATTAATTATTTAATTGTTTTTAAGATAAGAGATATATTTAGTAAAAAAGTTTCAGAAGAGATGATATTTTTATATCATGACTTTTGTAATTTTATATTCTATAACCTAACATCCAAATTACAAACTTTTCTACTACTAGTGCCATATTATGCCTTTGTAAGATAAGTTGAATAGTGCTGTCATGTTGGTCAGACCAGAATAATTCTTAACTTATTAGTTATTAGTTATTAACTTATAAGTTAAACTTATTTAACTAAACGAAACTGTAATTATTGAGATCTATTCCATTTTAATCAAACAAATAACAATGCAATAATAATTTATAATAATGAATGAACGTATATACATTTTAAATTAATATATGAAAATAAAATGTCTGATCTGAAATTGAAATGCTTTATTTATAAGCAGTGCTGTCCACAGAATGCTTACCATTAGTTTTTATAAAACTATATTAAAAAATAGATAACAAATTATAGTATTTTTACCTATTATTGTAATAACTTCCATCATTCAACTCCAAGTGTGAGTTCTATGGTCAACTCATACAGAAATTTCTTCGTTACGATATAAATAATACTTCTTTTATTATTGTAAAAAATGTAATTATATCATCGTGTTTCAAGTGTCTTGTACTGTAAGTTTTGATGCTTAGTAAGCAATGTATTTGAGGATTAGTAAGTTAGTTGTGGAATCTTTACAATGATTGAGGATGTTCCTATCTTAAGGGCATATACTCCAGAATCACATTCGAGCTGTGAACTTTCAATCCTGAAATTAGGTATATATATATATATATATATATATATATATATATATGTATATATTTTTTTTAATATAACTACAATTGTAAAAATTATATTGACACCATATCTATCATAATATTCATACTTTTATTTTATTTTTTAATGTGGGTTTGGAAAAAAGAATTTTTACAAAGTTACAAAGTAAGTTTTTAAGGTACAAATTTAATGTCCTAAAATTTGTACCTTACATCCAAAAAAGCCAATATTTATAGCATTAAGCTTTGAATAAAATGTACCAGGGCAAGATATACATTGATTGTTTTTATATATATCATTCATAAAACATATCAATTATTAACTATTGAGATATATTATAAAGCAAGGGCATTAGCTCCTTAAACAATTGATGATAAATAGAAATAAAACCTTAATTACTTTCGTGAAGCTTATTCGGATTTAAAAATTGTGAACTTAGAAAATTTGATTCTGCTTAAAGAATTCAATATGATGAATTCCAGTTAATGGTTGTTTTACTCATATAAATATTTTAACTGCAATATTGCTTTTTTCTTTTTTTTTTTTCATCTAAATATTTCATTTTTAATATAGTAAAAATTACTCAAAGAATCAGTCGAATTTAAAAATCTTTTTTTTTTTCTTCCGAAAATATTAATGGCTATTTTTTGTATCGTCAAGATTGATGCTCGGTTTAATATATTGAGTTTTCGAAAATATCTGTTATAGGTATTAACTTGCATTTGTGAGCTGAAACGAAATAAACTCAATTTTGGTCACGAGAAGATATGAGCCTTTTTGTTGTTAAAATAACTAAATCCAATTTCAACGCAAGTTTTCCAATAGATATAATCGTTTCAATATGTAGAATAATTCCTTTTTAAAAACGGAAAAAATATTATTCTTCATCACATTCGACGTCGTCTCTACAATCGACCCAGATTTTTTCGAGATAGGAACCCTCACAAGCATCGTTGCATTTAATTTAATTAGTTTAGCTCCAAAACTATTATCATTAAAATTGGATTTGGCATAAGAAAAATTATGCTAGGTCCAACTAAGGTTAATCTTAAGTTGTTCTTTTATTCATAATAATACAGTTTAATATTAGTGATAAAATAAATATAATGACCTATTTTTTTAATTGATGACCTTAGGGCTAAAACGTAATAACTTTGTTATCATTTTTAAAATTGAATCAAGTGCATCTGTGCTGCGTTTCACTACCCAATCATATAATTTTCCGATAGAAGTTTACTAAGCGTAAAGATACACACAAGCAACAGTTTGGCAAATTTTATTATAACACGGCATAAATAATAATAAATAAATAATAATTCTTCTCTAAAAACAGGGTCCATAAAAATGCTATCGGAGGTGCTTCATATGAAAAATATAAACGGGCATTAGATAACTCACATGCTCTCCTATTGATTATTTTTTGTATATATTTGCTATACGAAAATTCTCCAATTAAAGTTTATTGGGAAACAAAAATTATAATACCTATCATTGCATCGTCTTATTTGATACGTGATTTTCATTTTAAAAAATACAAAAGTGATTACAAACATGAGTATATAAAAATATATAACTCAAAACTGGTATTGCTGTTGTTTGTTTTAGCTTCTCGTTGAGGTGCAAGGAAGTATTTTTCGTGTGTTTTTTGTTGTCCGGATATGAGAGAACTTTTTTTTTTATCTTATGCCTTGATCGTCTTCAGCTCTTTCGGCCATGTGACGTCTAGCAGCCCAGTAAATTTCACCTTCTGCACTGGCTTTGTTTCTAGTGTCCTGTAGTCCGGGACAAGTCAATGGATGCAGAGCAGTCATGAGTCCTTGTCGGATATGAGATAACTGGTCATAACAAATAACGTATAAATATGGAACAAATACTTTTTGAAATCTTTTTCCAAAAGAAAGACGAATTCATCGAGCTACTTCACAAGGAATCGCATGGAATAAAACCGGTATATATGATTGAACTGATACTATCTCGGAGACTGAAACGGACCAGGAAGTTAGGGTTGTATGAATTGTTAAAAAAAAAAAAAGCACTTGACGTCAAACGTCGGATTAACCGAAAAGTTAATAGGATTGTGTTGAGCTGACGTAGTTTTGAGTTTTGATGCAGTTTAGTTTTGGGAGCAATATTTTATGATCCCCACATATATTATTAGAGTAAGGCTCTAAATCGCTTTTGTACCAAATATAAGCTCCTGTCATACTCAAATACCATGAATGGGGTACCGTTGGATTCAGAATTTCACGGGGGATTAAACGAATCGTATTCTCCACTATTGTTTTTTTTTTCTAAAATAAATAAAGTCGATACAAAAATTTTGCTAGGCTTCAATACTGGAACGGTGGTAAGTCTGCAGATCGATACGGAACAAATTGGGCTTGGAAGATTTTAATGCGTACAACAAGACCCGGATTGTTCCTTCGGAACTATCGGATCCTGCTTTTTTAAGCCCAAAAACGTAATATTTTAGAGATCATCGCAAGGCATAGGGTTCGCATCCACACAACATTACGTTAATTGTAGTTCTGTCATTGAATACATGTTTCATTTCGTCGAATTGACGTCTCTATGATTGAGAGAGGAGTTTATATTATCTATCGATGGTGTGTTTGATCGGCAAGCCTCGTTAATTCTTCACTAAATTTTAAGATTGAGCCACCAATTTTGAAGGTTTTCTTCTCCTTGAGGCGGGCAAAATAGTCCAATAACCCCGAAAATTCAGGCAAACAAGTTGCGAAAGAAAAGAAACTCTATTGGCGAATAAATAAAATTATACTCATTGTTATATAAAAAACTACTAAATTTCCTACAAAAGGAAAAAAAATCATCAAAATCGATCAATTTTTAGCAAAGATACAGCTTATTGAATTTTATAAACATGTTGGTTCCAAACAATAATGAAGATTTAAATTAATCTTTGATTCCTTTGTCGATTATATTTATCGATAAAGTACCAATTGATTTCTTTATCTTTTGATACGTTGCATTATTTTCTTTTCTTATTAATTTGGCATTTGATAACAATATGCTGTGCGAATTTTTCTCACGGGAAAAATTCAGTCAATTAGTTAAGTAATAAAGTAACTAAATAGACAATATTTTCACGAGTAATATATTTTTTGAATATACTATTATCGAGTAGTATATAGTAGTATAGTATATCGAATATATAATTTTTGAATAAGATATATTTTTCGTCGAAGTCGCACATGAAAATTATAAAGTGGTCTCTACATTCTTCGAAGCATAACTGAAAGACCTATCCTCGGAATAGCCGTTTATTTACCGTTTTCAATAATTATACACCGGGGAGGAGATCTTCAACGATGAACGAAACATCAACAACATAAATTTGTCAAACCTATAATCTACATGAGATTTTAAAAAGTAGCTTGGTGGAGAATGGGGGCCAATTTTAGGGCCCCCTGACTAAAAGGGTCAACTATAATGCTTCTAATTTAGTTATTAAAGGTGCCTCCTCTATTTTAACTAGTCACAAATTAATAAGCTAAAAACTGCGGAATGTAAAATACGGAGGCAAAAACTGGCTCAAAGCACGATGATAATGGACCTCGTATCGGCAACACTTTCCTTCTCTCTCTCTCTCTCTCTCTCTCTCTCTCTCTCTCTCTCTCGCTCTCTCTCTCTCTCTCTCTCTCTCTCTCTCTCACTCACTCTCTCTTCCTCTCTCACTCACTCACTGCCCTCCCTCCCTCTCCAATTAGCATTAAAAAAATATATCGAGATTTACATTTGTAAATATTACTAATAAAATTTATTAATTTTTTTTTATTATTATTTCTTAATGATATTTACAACTGCATTAAATAAATACATCTAGTAAATTTGAACATATAGATATAATGACATGAAAACTCTTGCTGAGTAACTACCCAATGGTGGCACTCTACATATGTCTACATTAGGAGATCACATCTTCTTTTCAGACGCCTCGGAGGGTTATCAGGAATTGAAGAGGAAGCAAGGTCAGAAACGAGAGGGTCGGGATGGTTTTGAAGTGTATTATGGAAGGATAGGTATCTGGATTGGGCCAGATCTGAAACAAAAGAAACATTAAGGTCATTTTGGATGGTTTTATTTGTAACAAAGTAGGGATCATTGAGGATTTTACGAAGGATTTTGGATTGGAAGGATTGGATACGAGTGGAATTCGATGGTTTAATGGAGCCCCATAGCTCAACTCCATAAGTCCAAATAGGCCTTATTATAGTCATGTATATGAGTCTTTTGTAATTAATTGGAAGTTTAGAGCGTTTGTCTAGTAAGTGCTGAAGTAATCGGAAACGTCGAGCGGTTTCTTATTAAATATAATTAAGTAATATAATATAATTAATTAATTTAATTAAGCTATCGTGGTATCGGAATGATGGAAAATATCCTGTGATTCGAGAAGATACTACCCATGTCTTGGACATCATATTGTTTTCGAATCTGTTGGAGGATGATCGGAATTTGGCTGAGAATAAAGAATATGACCTATCGGACACGAATGCGATTCACCAACTATTAACATATGTTTAAATAGATATAGTCCGTTGTAAAGAACCCTTTTCTATCCGATTGTTAACATCCACTTAAAACTTCGTGAATAGCTTCATCTCATCGTGACCTACAAATATTTTATTTACGTAAATTCTGGTTTTACCTTTTACCTTATATGCAGACCACTTTTCTTTCAGCAGAGTTGGTTCAAATATTTTGTTAAGGAAAACAAAGTTGAGCTTTGTATTTCGCAACTCTTAAATACAAATTTTCATAGGAATTGAAAAATAAAAATTTTTTGCTTATAATTTTCGCCTTTAATTTTTTTTAAAACCACGAAAATTGTTAAAGATAATTCAACCATCCGCAGGAAAATTATCAGATCCCCGTAAACAAATTAGAACTGGAGACTTAAAATAAAACGTTTCAGGAGTTTTTCTCTATTATTCTTTATAAAGCCGTAAAATATAAAAGTGAAACGTGTGTTGATGTTGATATATTTTTAAAGAGCTATTAAGTTACGTTGACTTTGGATAAAATCCTGATGAGCTATTGATGTTTTAGTAAAGGCTATGAAAAAAAAAAAAAAAATTAAATCTCATGAAATTACGTCAAAAAATTTATATTTTTTATTTCAAAACAAATACGTGTTCAAGAATTTTAGAAGGCACTAGATAGAAATCTTAAAGTTTTTTTTATGACAAGAATTTATTTGGCTTACTTGCGTTTGCGTTTTTAGTTTTTTTAATTTTTTATAAATTAGAATTCGTTCAATATAATTAGCAATATGTTTTTCTTATTTTACACAATAAAAAATCGATTGATATATAACAACATGAAAATCCATGCAGGGCAAAGTATAAAATAATAATACGCTCTCAGTTTTGTTCTTGATCTTGGTCTTGCGCATGAGTCTCACAAGAGTCTTGGAATTACCTATTAGCTTATTGCTATTTATTAAACATGTTACTTTAGATGTTAGGAAACGCTACAGAACAGCTACATTTAGATATTTTATTGCCATAAATATAGTAAAGTCTAACTAAATTAATAAAAATAATTTGACGATACGTTTAAGGCATTGTCAAGAAAGATCGTTATAGTCCATGGTACAGACCCCTTTTTATCGAATTATTAATATCCGCCCGAAATTTCGTAAATATTTTCATCTCATTATAACCTACAACTATTTCATTTACGAAAACTCTTGGAATTGTTTTTCAATCTAGAGGGGGGCAAACTTTGTCTATTTAATTCGGTACTAAAAATTCGTAAATACACATTTGCTTTTTACTTGTATCATAACAATTAGTAGACCCAATATACTTTTGCATTTAACTATTCCAATTTTTCATTCTTATTGTAATTATAAATGTTTTTCTATTTATTTCTTTTAATTAAAATTTATTTAATTTTGCTCTGAATTTCTGTATTTCATTTAATTTTAACTCTAAGTTACATTTCCTCGGTTTATTATAGTTTTTGCCTTTGTTTTATATATATATATATATATATATATATATATATATATATATTATTTTTTTTTATTATTATTATTTTTTTTTATTCTATTGTATATATGAATGTGCCTCACTCAGCTTTAGTACTCAATGCCCTTTAGTGTGGCAAAATGTATTATTTCTCAATAAAAAGATTTTTTTTTTTTTATTTTCATTCAGAATTTATTTAGGTTTCTCCATTTCAAATTATGACAGTAATAATATAGTATGTAATAATCCGTAGTACAGAGCCCTCTTTTATCGAATTATTAATATCCGCCCGAAATTTCGTAAATATTTTCATCTCATTGTAACCTACAACTATTTCATTTACGAAAACTCTTGGAATTGTTTTTCAATCTAGAGGGGGACAAACTTTGTCTATTTAATTAGGTACTAAAAACTCGTAAATACACATTTGCTTTTTACTTGTATCGTAACATAATTTGGTCAGGAAATAGATAAAAAAGGTGGCCTACAAAAATATTGGGCCGTTTTTCCTATGTAACCTCGTTATTTTGAAAATTTAAGGGTGTAGGTCACGCCAAACGACTCAATATTTTTTAAGGCCACCTTTTTTTATCTATTTTGTGATCAAATTATCTTACGATCCAAGTAGAAAGTAAATGTGTATTATTTTAGTGCCTAATTAAATAGACAAAGTTTTCCCCCCTCCAGATTGAAACCGCTCCAATTCCAAGAGTTTTCGTAAATAAAATAGTTGTAGGTTACGATGAGATGAAACTATTTACGAAGTTTCAGGCGAATGTTAATAATTTGATAAAAGGGGGTCTGTACCATGGACTATAAATGGCAATATTTTTTAAAAGTTTATTACATTTCTGACAAAACTATAAAAAAAAAAAAATCGTCTAAATCGAACACTTTTAGCAACGTTACAGTGTATTGAATTTTATGCAATGATTTTAATAATTGTTCACTTGCCTTGTTACATTGCTGGAGTTTATCAAAGAAATCGTGATCAACATTTCTCTGATCGGTTATCGGGAAAATTAGTCTAATTCAATCGTGTTCTTTTTAATGAACATATTGGAAATTATTTAAAATGTATAGGAAAGCCATGTAAGTGAACACACCAGATTTCTTATTTAAATAATTGGTGGCATCGTATAGATTTTCTTTACAACTCTTCCATTCCAAAATGGGGACCTAACACTATCTTTCTTGACAATGCCTTAAACGTATTGTCAAGTTAATTTTAATTATTTAGTTAGGCTTTACTATGTCACAAAATTTTATCACAAAATAGATAAAAAAGGTGGCCTACAAAAATATTGGGCCGTTTGTCTTATATAACCTCATTATTTTGAAAATTTGGGGGTGCAAGACACGCTAAACGGCTCAATATTTTTTAAGGCCACCATTTTTCTCGATTTTTCGATCAAATTATCTTACATTCCAAGTATGTGTATTTAGGAGGTTTTAGTACCTAATTAAATAGACAAAATTTGCTCCTCTTTCTGATTGAAAACGCCACAATTCCAAGAATTTTCGTAAATAAAATAGTTGGAAGTTACGATAAGATGAAACTATTTATGAAGTTTCAGACGGGTGTTAATAATTCGATAAAAGAGGGCTTATTACATACTACGGATTATTACATACTATACCAATACTGTCATATTTTGAAATGGAGAAACCTAAATAAATTCTGAATGAAAATTAAAAAAAAAAATCTTTTTATTGAGAAATAATACATTTTGCCACACTGAGTACTAAAGCTGAGTGAGGCACATTCATATATACAATAGAATAAAAATAAATAAAAAAATAATAATAATAAAAAAAATTATATATATATATATATATATATATATATATATATATATAAATATATATATATAAATCTATATAACAAAGGCAAAAACTATAATAAACCGAGGAAATGTAACTTAGAGTTAAAATTAAATGAAATACAGAAATTCAGAGCAAAATTAAATAAATTTTAATTAAAAGAAATAAATAGAAAAACATTTATAATTACAATAAGAATGAAAAATTGGAATAGTTAAATGCAAAAGTATATTGGGTCTACTAATTGTTATGATACAAGTAAAAAGCAAATGTGTATTTACGAATTTTTAGTACCTAATTAAATAGACAAAGTTTGCCCCCCTCTAGATTGAAAAACAATTCCAAGAGTTTTCGTAAATGAAATAGTTGTAGGTTACAATGAGATGAAAATATTTACGAAATTTCGGGCGGATATTAATAATTCGATAAAAAGGGGTCTGTACCATGGACTATAACGATCTTTCTTGACAATGCCTTAAACGTATTGTCAAATTATTTTTATTAATTTAGTTAGACTTTACTATATTTATGGCAATAAAATATCTAAATGTAGCTGTTCTGTAGCGTTTCCTAACGTCTAACGTAACATGTTTAATAAATAGCAATAAGCTAATAGGTAATTCCAAGACTCTTGCGCAAGACCAAGATCAAGAACAAAACTGAGTGCGTATTATTATTTTATACTTTGCCCTGCATGGATTTTCATGTTGTTATATATCAATCGATTTTTTATTGTGTGAAATAAGAAAAACATATTGCTAATTATATTGAACGAATTCTAATTTATAAAAAATTAAAAAAACTAAAAAACGCAAACGCAAGTAAGCCCAGTAAATTCTTGTCATGAAAAAAACATTAAGATTTCTATCTAGTGCCTTCTAAAATTCTTGAACACGTATTTGTTTTGAAATAAAAAATATAAATTTTTTGACGTAATTTCATGAGATTTAATTTTTTTTTTTTCATAGCCTTTACTAAAACATAAAAAATAAAACATAAACATAAAATAAAAATAATAATAATAATAAATAAAAATTATATATATATATATATATATATATATATATATATATGTGTGTATATATATATATATATATATATATATATATATATATATATATATATAAAAGGTAGATAAAAAAGGTGGCCTTAAAAAATATTGAGTCGTTTAGCGTGACCTACACCCTCAAATTTTCAAAATAACGAGGTTACATAGGAAAAACGGCCCAATATTTTTGTAGGCCACCTTTTTTATCTATTTTGTGACCAAATTATGTTATGATACAAGTAAAAAGCAAATGTGTATTTACGAGTTTTTAGTACCTAATTAAATAGACAAAGTTTGCCCCCCTCTAGATTGGAAAACAATTACAAGAGTTTTCGTAAATGAAATAGTTATAGGTTACAATGAGATGTAAATATTTACGAAATTTCGGGTGGATATTAATAATTCGATAAAAAGGGGTCTGTACCATGGACTATAACGATCTTTCTTGACAATGCCTTAAACGTGTTGTCAATGATATATATATATATATATATATATATATATATATATATAAATCTATATAACAAAGGAAAAAACTATAATAAACCGAGGAAATGTAAATTAGAGTTAAAATTAAATGAAATACAGAAATTCAGAGCAAAATTAAATAAATTTTAATTAAAAGAAATAAATAGAAAAACATTTGTAATTACAATAAGAATGAAAAATTGGAATAGTCTAATGCAAAAGTATATTGGGCCTACTAATTCTTTACGTATAGTAACTAAAATTGTCTAATATTAGGAACTGTTTTGCCTCAATTTTTATTCACAAAAACGCTTCTTTTTTTTCACCTATCTTGGTTTAGGTCTTGTTACAATTAGGTGGTCTTATTCTTTTGTGTAGCACTACCCACATTCTTGTTAGTATAGGAACTTGTGACGGTATCCTAATAATATTTTCGATCTTTTTTTTTTTTTCTTTGACGTTTCGCTCTGCTCAATTAATTTCCTGAGGAGGTCATTGGCCCGAAGAACAATCTGGCGAGAAATCTAATATTAAACGGGCGGGTTCATTCAGCCTTATTGATTACTAAGGGCAGTTGTAATAATCTTTAGAAGGCATTGGGAGGGAGGGATTGTATTATTGTGACGACAAAAGATACTCCGAGCCCTTCGTGACCTCTTTTATTCATGAAGCGGGTCTTCATTAGGACATTGATGGATTAAATGATAATGGATGCACGACAGGGACCTGGAAAATATGATGGAGGTGGAGTGTACAAGGTGGAAAGGGTGCTCTATGGTCTTCCAAAATAGTCTTAAAATACCCGGAATTAGTGAATAGGTATCAATAATTCATAAGCGCATCCGTCAGCCGGTATCTCTGGGATATTTATGGCACCTTGTTTCGTGTGATTTTCTTTCAGCAATTTCTAAAGGTCACAATCGAAGAGGACCAACTGCCCTCAATATGTCTTTCTCTCTTATTATCGTATAATAAGTAAATAACAAACTTATAATTTTGTATGTCCTAAAATCTATATAAATTATCACCAGCGCCCAGATTTTTATCCTGTAAAAATCCACCAAATATGCCATATAATATGAAACAAAAACTGCCTAATATGGAGTAAAAAACATGAAATATGCATGGTAGGTAGATGAAAAATTTACATTAATTATAATCAAAATGCTATGTTATAAAAAAAAAAAATTAAAAATAGAATTTGGACTATTTATATAACTGATTGATATTGAATTAAAATGTGATAGGTTTAGGTTTTTCTTTCTATATATACTTGAGAAGATTTTATTTTTTTACAGATTATTATTTAAATTACTCTACATATAGTATTAGAACTTTTATTAAGTACTAACTTAACTCTTTGGAACCAATTTAACTATTTGGCCAGATATAAAATTATTGCATATTTTAATAAAATAATTAAAATATAATGCATTAAATTAAATCGGGAAATCGATATGTGTGGGATATAGTGTAATAATTATTATTTTCGGAAGTTAAGTCATTTTCAATTTTAATAAACTACATAAATTTGGAGTTAATTGCTTTTAGTTTTTAACTTTTCGATCTCTTCTTTTCTTGTACATAGAATGGGAATCCTCTTCATAGCTAGAAAAAACAAACAGCATTTTTTCCTACCTTCTCATTGAGCTTCAATGCTCCAAGTATCGAGCATCGAATTATCGAATTGGAGTATGGAAGCTGGATAAGAAGATAGAAAAGAAAAAAAAAATTAAAGATTGTTAGTTACAGCATATAGGAACTTGAGTTTTTGTGCCAATGATGGCTGTTTGTTTTTTCCAGCTCTGAAGAGGATCCCATTCCATGTACAAGAAAAGGAGGGATCGAAACGTTAACAAATAAAAGCAATAAACTCCAAATGTATGTATTTTATTAAAATTGAAAATGACCTAACTCCTGAAAATAATAATTATTCACGATACAATATTTAAGTGTTGATGAACAAAATAAGATACAATCAAAAAAACAAAACAAAAAAAACAAGTTTAATATTAAAAAATTCGTCCAGCCGTTCTCTCAAAAAATCGTTCTTTATCTTGTAGCAAATTGATCAAACGCGAATCGTTCCTAAACGCTCAGGGGATCACGTCGAATAAACATTAAAATTGATCTGGCCGTCCCCTAAAAAAATCGTTACATACCTTTCATCGGATAACCCCAAAACATAATTCTTCGGTTTCAACAGGGTATAATTATAGCGTATTTTTTAATAATAAATTTTATTATAATCCAATTGCATGTAAAATGAATCTTTATTAAAATTTTATAAAGTTTATAAGATTTCAGATATCGGTTGACCTAATTAAAACATGAAACTCGTAAAAAAAAATATCGGAGATAAAAAGCGTGAATGAAAAAAATATGAATCGCGTATTACAAAACCATAATAACAAACCGACAGCTTATTAATAATATTATATTAAAAAAATAATATTATTAAATATATAGTCAATTTTCAACTATTTTTTCCGGTTGTCAGGAGTTCATAATATGCAGGATGTGAAAAAAATTGTTTCCTTAACTTAAAAGAATCATATTACACCTCAAATGCGACAGAAATTTTTTTTTTATGGCTGGCATGTTTTTTTTTGTTTTTTTTCGAAAACTAAGCCGTATCGGAAAAGCTATAACATCAATTTAAATTACCCAAAATTTGCTTTAAAAAAAATTAGAGTTTTTTGCAGTACAATTTAACCTACACATTTTCTTAATAAAAAAATATAAAATAAAATATTTAATCAAATGAATAAATAATTTAATTTCGTTACTGATTTAATATTCCAATTTAAAAAAGATAATATTAAATTCCGGTGTTGATATAGAATGATTTAAAAATTATTATTTAACGTTAATTAATATTGACAGCTTTGATTTTGTTGACTCATTGTGACTCACAGAGATAGCACATATTGATGGGAGATCAATTTGTTTATTCTTTTAATGTTTTAAGTTTCCGTAACTAATAACAAGGATTGCAACATAAAGGGATATTATTTCTTAAGGCTTGGATTCAGTTATGTGATTTAGACAGATGATGTAAAAATGGAGATAATTTCAAGATTACAGACAATTTTGAGTAACAAAATTTTGTTTATTTATTTTTTTATATAGATTTATAATATTCTATCTCGTGTACAATAATTATAGTGATAAATGAACACATTCACACCATATATACAGAAAATATAATTTAACAAAAGTAAAATAATAACTAAATAATAAAAAAACCTATGTACAATAAAAAAATAAAATAACCTAAAGATAAGTAAATTAAAAACATAAAAACACAGTCATACCTATATACAATATATACAATCAGGCTGGGAACCCAAAGCCAGGCTTCTCCCTCCAACTATAGAAGGAAAATCAGGACTCTAAGAGATCCCTGCGCTATTCTCTCAACCGCGTCACTGTTGCTAAAGCCTTCACTGTTTGAGCGAGAGCGCTTTACCCACATACACTCATGTCTTGAGTGGAGAATCTGGCCATTGCCAGAACTCCAAGATATATACTATAAAAGATCTCGCTTCAACCTTCAAGGAGGGTTGTAGGGATGAGTGGAACTAGATAGGGATTGCGCTAGGGGATTTGGATGATTCATAAGGTTCTAATGGAATTCGGAAACATTTTCAGGGATAAGATCAAGGACAAATGGGATATTAAGGTCATGATGTAGGGTTTTGTTGGTTACATAGAACGGAGGATCGACTATTATTGTTCGTGGGACTTCGGACTGAAAGGATTGGATGCGTTTGATGTTAGAGAATTTTGCTGTCCCCCAAAGTTCAAGTCCGTAGGTCCAAATTGGTTTCAGAATTGTCTTGTAGATCAGTAATTTGTTGTCAATTGAAAGTTGAGATTTTCTAGTCATTTTTTTTTTTTTTAAACTTTTTTATTGAAAAATATTACAATCTGTCTCAAGGACATTTATAATAGTGTTCACAGATCACATTCACACTCTATATATAGTAAATAAAATAAAACTCTAGTCAGTAAAAAAAAAAAAATTAAATAAAAGCTACATTTATCATAGTTTATAAAAGGTATTTAAGCCAGAATAAAGACACGGCTTTAAATATAGAATATAAAAGAAACTTTATTCTGGAACAAAGTCTCCTCAGAATAACAATGATGAACAAATAAAAAAAATACATATATCGCCAAAAACTTACTTAATAAAAATTCTAACAAAATAAACAGTAATTTAAATAATAATGTGTAAACAAAAATATAAAATCCTCTCAAGAATAGTTTTAGTTGTAATATGAGAAAGAATATATATATATATATATATATATATATATATATATATATATATATATATATATATATATATATATATATATATATATTTATATATACTATATAATATAATAAATGCATGAAAATTGGAATGAAACCCCGAAGAATAATGAGGGTACTAAGGGTTGGAGGACAGAGATTAGAGCAGGTCGAGAGCATTAAAGATCTCAATGAGAGTGGCTACATGGACGAAGAAGTGGCTTAAAGAATTGGAGCGGCAGGAAGAATGTTCAGTATGGTCAGACGGGGTTTCCTGGGACGAAGAGAGGTGTCAATACGGACCAAACTAGTCGTCTATAAATCGGCATTCCTCCCTATCCTGTCGTATTCTTTAGAATCGTGGACCCTCTCCACAAAACACAAAAGTCATGGAAATGAGATATTTGCGTAAAATCGAACGAAAGACACGGAGAGATAAGATATGGAAGGCCACCATACGGACTAATCTCGACGTCAAACCGGCGCAGACAATTCTGGAGGAGCACAAACTAAGGTGGTTAGGACATCTTCTTACGATGGATCCAGATCGTCAGCGCCAGGAAGACTTACGAGATCCGCACGAAAAGGAAAAGACCCAGAGGAAGTCCTCGCATCTCCTGGAAGGACAGTGTAAAGGAGCCATTCAGGAAGAGCGAAATGGATTGGATTAGAAGAATAGAGTTGGTGCAGGAGAGAGACAGCTGGGCCAGACTCTGTAAGTAGGATAAGTAGGACCCTCACACCGAACCGCAGTAGAAGGGGGAATGATTATGATGATAATGATAATATAATGTAATATATATAGATATGACTGGGGATAATATAATATATATAGATATGACTGGGGATAATATAATATATATAGATATGACTGGGGATAATATAATAGATATAGATATGACGGGATGTTTTGGAAGACTTATTTTATTATTATTATTATTATTATTATTATTATTTATTTTATTTTATGCAATTTGCACCTGCGCAGCTGCGCATCTAGCAAATTTGTTGTATTTTTATTGTCTTGGTGTAATTGCTTGATTTTTTTTTTTTTTTATTGATGTAGTAGGTCTCTTGGCCATTTTCTTCTTAATCTTCGTTGCTCAGGTAACAGGGAGCAGGAGATAGAAAGAACCAGAGGATTGAAGTGATTTTGGGTTGAAGAATGAAATGTAGTGTATTTGTCGTGGATGTAGGATTTTACTGTTGGGATGTTTAAGTCGTTATGTATAGTAGTGTTTGAAATGTACCAAGGTGCGTTAACAATTTTTCGTATAATTTTTGATTGTGCTGTTTGTATTTTGTTTATGTGTGTTTGTTTTGCTGAACCCCAAAGTTCTGCTCCATATGTCCATATTGGTCTCAGTAAGGTGTTGTAGATAAGTCGCTTGTTTCGTAAGTTAAGTGAAGATCTGTAGTCCAGAAGATGTGAAAGTTGGCTATATCTTCTAGTAAGTTCTTGTCTTTTTAATTTCGTATGTATGTTCCAAGTCAGCCTTTTGTCTAAGTAGAGTCCAAGGTACCGTACATAGTTCTTTGAAGGCACTGGATTATTGGCAATCGTCATGGGTGGACATGAGGCTTTCCTAAGAGAGAAACTAATGTGGGTGGATTTTGTACTATTAATTTTGATTCTCCAGTTTTCAAACCACTTTTCAAGAGAATGAAGACGGTTTTGTAGGGCAATTGATGCGATAGTAGGATTACTTATTTTAGATTTTATTGACTTATTTTAGATTTTTTATTTTATTACTTTTAGTTAATTTTAAATCTATTATATATATATATATATATATATATATATATATATATATATATATATATATATATATAATATTGGATATTAACTCCCTGTTTGCCTAACGGCTTACCAACCCCCATTTTACAAATTATACAACTGTTAAGTTCATTGTACTACTCGTTGCTCATTTTGTATAACTGACATTTACATGTATTCTGTATGTTCAGATCGTATTACTTTTTATCAATATAAAATAAACGGAACGAAACCATATTATACATCGCGCCTTATTGTCAATTTATATTATTTTATGAGAAGGAGTTGATCGGGGGGTGCAGTCAAATGAATACTAAATTATACAAATAGTATCATTTAATTTTTGTCGACGTTTCGACCCACTTTGCAGATCTTCATCAGGGCTACAAAATATACAAAACATGGTGAAAATAGAATAATTCTATTTAAAATAAGTAAATAACACTATTTGTATAATTTAGTATTTATTTGACCGCACCCCCGATCAACTCCTTCTCATATTATATCAACGGTCAACCATCTCTACATATATTATTTTATAATTATAGTTATTCTTATTGCCAATTTGTAGCTATAATAAAGAAAAAATAATTCTGTGAATACGAAGTATCAGCCACGTTTTTATATCTAAAATAAAATATTACACGGTCACTAAAAACTTTCTATATGAAAAGGATATTTATTTATTATTATAATTTTTTTTATTGTTTGATTATTTCATTTTGTTGCTATGTGTACGTACATATTGTATGAATTGTATGAATTGTATGAATACTTGCTACTCTTCAATGTAGGAGATTCTATTTGTATTCAACAATCTTGTTAAAGTTTGAGAGACTACTACACACACAATATAAATTATACTTTAAGTGTAAAATAAATAAAAATTTTTATTATTTTTAATGAAGAAGTGAATAACATTAGCTACTATTGCTAAAGTTGTTTTAGCGACGCAAATCAGTTATTTAGCCACATCTGGCAAGAGGCCGTAGAGGGATTTAAGCAACTTTCTACAATCCTCATTTGCCTTGAAAGCCAATATATCCATTTTAATACAACACGCGCTCCAACGGCTTGCATATGTTATACGTTTTTATTCTCTTTATGTTATACGTTCTTTATTTTGTTTTTTCTAATTATGGACTTATTAAATTACTACTTTCACAGTCGGCATTATAGAAAATATTTTAAATTTTTGGTAACTTTATTACAGTCCGTGGTACAGACCCATTTCTATCTAATTCTTAACATCCTCCTGTAACTTCGTAAGATTGAGTGGACTGTAAGTTTATGAAATTCCTTATTGTACGTATAATAATATAGATCACATTAGTTGGACTAAGCCAAAATTCAGTGTACAATATTGTTAGTTTGTTATTTTAATTTAGAATATGGTACATTTTTATTCGTTCCCTTTCATCAGCGAAATGACTGAACATATCTGTGGGTTTTCGTTCTTCTCTTCTTCACCATCATTCCTGTTTTCTTCCTCGACCGGGGGTTCTCTTAGTTGTTTACTTCATTTCTTAAGGAAACAATTAAAATAAACTTTTGCAAGATTCAGCCGAACCTTTTTCTGTATATCTTGATAAGGGGTGGGAAGGAGTTCCACCTACGCTCCACAGATAGCAGCACCTTCGCAATGTTTAAAATGAATTTTATGGATTTTAAATTAATGCATTTTTAAGAAGTGTTAAAGTTGAGGACCGTTTTTTTTTTTTTTTTCCAAAGAAGACATCAATAAAATTTTTTGACATAATTATGTGCCATAGTTTCATGCCAACGAGTTTTATGGAAGATGTGGTTAAAATATTTCAGAAACTAAAATTCAGATCTGCATACTGAAAGCGAGGAAAATTTTCATCATTTGATCCTCTTTATCATGAGCTATTATTTATAATTTAATATCGTCTTGCTGATGTTTTCACTTCTATCGTGTGGTCTAAAGTGCACACCATGGTTTTTTTTTTTTACCCTGTTTAATTTTAATTCCGCGATGACATATTTTCGTGCCATGAACCCGTCGTGGAGTATTGGCGAAGGAGAAGGTTATGCTTGTGAAGAAAGAGCACAGACAGCAGACACTCTGTCGCACCCAGAGGAGAATAAAAAAGAGTAACAAACAGGAAAAAAAAAAGGAGATAAACAGAGAGGTAACAAAAAATAGCGGTTGTGGCCTCGAATAAGTCAGCCTTAGACCCATTGAGGATGGAGGGGCCAGATTTGGCACTCGGTTATGGCGCTTCTCTTATGTCATAATAATGCCCTATTGTACAATATCGTAGTTTCTTAATTGTATATATATATATATATATATATATTAAATTATAATAATTTTTTGTCATGTCAAGTCATAAGGGAGATGGCCTTTTATCTGAGGTATATAAATAAAATTAATTACAGCATTACTCTACCAACAATTTTTCTTTATTTTTATGACGTTTCGGGATCACTTTATTATCCCATCTTCAAACCATGTCTCATCTTTTTATCAAATTATTTTTTAAATAAAGATTTGTCATAATTATTTTATTTATTATATTTTTATAATTCATCCCTTAATTATATTTTTCACTCCCTATATATATAGATCCTGAAATGTCTGATGAGGCACTCCCTAGTCCACAATATATATAATTAAGGGATGAAATATGAAAATATGATAAATAAAATAATTATGACATATCTCTTTTAAAAAATAAGATGATAGAAGGATGAGATACAGTATGAAGATGTGATCATAAAGTAATCCCGAACGCCAAAAAAAAATTGTAAAGAGGGTAAGCTGTACTTACTGTACTGTGACGTTTCGGGACTTATTTTAAACCGTTCCTGTCGAACAAATCCGATACCTAGAACTCCACCTGGACAAACGACTCACTTGGAACCCCCATACCAGACTGAAACGACTAGAAACCGCCCGACGTTTTGGACTACTTCAGCACTTACTAGACAAACGCTCTAACCTTTCAATCAATTACAAACGACTCATATATATGATAATAATAAGGCTTATTTGTACTTACGGAATTCAGCTTTGGGGCTCTATTAAACCTTCAAATTTCTCTCGTATCCAATCCAAAATCCTTCATAAAATCCTCAATGCTCCTTACTTTGTCACAAATAAAATCATCCATAAAGACCTTAATGTTCCATATGTTTCCGATTTGGCCCAATCCAGATACCTATCCTTCCATAACAAACTGCAGAACCATCCGAACCCTATCGTTTTTAACCTTGCTTCCTCCTCGATCCCTGATAACCCTCCGAAAAAATCTATTAAATCGGTAGATGGAGTAGAGTGGTCCGTAGTGAGACCCTGGATCATGTAGAAAGTTTCAATATTTTTAATAAATAAAAGAAATATTCAGGTATGGCTTCTATAGTCTCAATAATAGACTTCTATATTCATTTAATCCATATCTTCAATAAAACTCATCATCGCTTGGTTTTCGATATTATTTTTTCCCTTTTCCCCTCTCTAACACGTCGTCGCGTTAAGATATAATTTCGAATAATACGCTCTCACAAATAAGATAAAATGCTTAACATTTCTCTTGCTTACAATATGCAGTTCCAAATTTTAGTTTCTTAGATATTTTAATCCGTAAGCGCTTTTTGTGAGTCAACCAATTGAGTTTTTGAATATAAATATGTATATATATATATATATATAATGTCTAACGCTGGATACATTTTAAATTGAGGGTTAACGACATTAGATATAACTCAGACAGTTAGCTTACCTTCGTCAGTCTAGCAGCTGGATCTCAGCCACCACAAACTGTCGAAGGGCAGTCTACTACGTTCTGTTTTTTCTGACAGTTTACTGGCGTTGAAGGCCCAGGCTGTTTGCCAGGTAGGATCATTTCGTAAGAGGCTGAAGAAGAAAAAAAAAAATTGTCTATAATATTTCAGTATGTTTGTCTTCGCTGTTTTAAAAATAAAATTTTAATAAGATGTAATTATATTTTCGAAATTATAATGTCTACTGCCAAATTGGACCAGTTAAGCACTAAAAAAAAAAAGAAGTAATATTTATGATCGGTGTTGTGAAAAAAAGGGCGAATTTAACAAATTGTTTATTTTTGGCTTTAAGTCTTTTATAATTCATGGCGTTAACAGTTACTTATTATATGCAAAACTTTTGTTGCAAATGAAGATTAAAGATATAATAGAATATTTCTGTTTTTAATTAATTATAAATCTTAATTAATTTACGAATTAATTAAAATTTGATGAAAATGAATAAAATTACATGAGTGAAACGATCTCCATGGGTTTCTCAAAAATGACATATTAGTTCTTTAATTAATAAATGAGAAAGCAAAAAAAAAAAAAAAAAAATGCCAGTTATACATCAAAGATTTCATACTATTTATTTTACAATTATCTTGAAAACGATTTTGATTCGTCTTTATGTATTAATATTTCTTACAAAAAACAAAACTTATTTAGCCAGTCTGATTGCTTTGTGAAGATGAACTGGAAAAGGGAAATTTTCAAATGTGGACAAGGTGAAATGAGGTAGATCTATGAAAAGAGGTATAGTGGTCGGGGGTCGAGATCTTGTGCAAATGCAGTGGATGGAGGACTTGAATTGGAGGAGATTGTAGGTTTATGCCGAGCGATGATTGTTGATTATTTGTTGAAGAAATGTGCCTAGAAAGTATTTTTTTGTGAAGGAAAAAAATAGTGCCATCTTAATTCAGCTTAGGAACACTCAAATAGGAATACGGGAATTTCTTAGTGTCCCAGTGACGAATCTTATGAAGCAGTTCATAATCCATCTTAAGAACTAAGTATATAAATAATCAAAGATAAAAAGATGGGAAGCACACATGAGATAATGGTAATATAAAGATAATAATATGATTATATTATTATTGAAAATTGAGAGAAAAATCCTTCACACGATAACCGGAGCAATCTGGGATCAGAGTATTTACACATGGAGAAGAAAGACCAATAAAGAACTGCTTTTAGAAACAAGTCAATCAATATCCCATGATATAAAGGCACGGAGGTTAAGGTGGGCGGGGAATGTAGCTCGTAGCAATCCATCTGGAAGCGTAATCTACGTAACAATTAATGCCTCATTAGATTGTTAATTAATTATAGTATATTCGAGATTCCTGATTGCTAGATTCCTAATAGTACTGTAATCATATTATGTTACTATTAATACATTACCATTATCATGTGTGTTTACTTATTTTTATAATTGCTTATTTATGTATTTCTATCTATATCATATTTTTCTGAAGCAATTTTTAGTGGAGCTTGAATAGGATTTTTTTTTTTTTAAATTTTGGTTTCATTGAAACTTTTATAGTTTTTCAGTTCTCTTTTTTTTTTTTTAACTAGGAATTTTTCCTTTTATACTTTTCGAGTAAAGGTTTTAGAGAACTTTTATTATTAAAAACATTTATTTAAAAGTTCTGTCGATTTCCCTAAAAATTCGATCTGAAAAAAAAATGTTAATCTTAATTACTCAAATAAACGATACATTAGAATCATGTTTAATTAATTTAAGACAAACCATATATCTAATCTAAGCCCAATTGCTATTTATTTCTCATTTAACTGCAATTTTTTAAGAACTTGAATAAATAAAAGTTAAACTTTTACCGTAAATCTAGAACTTTTTAAAAATTTATTTATTGATTATTACAACAATCTGTCACATGGACACTAGTTACAGTGAGGTAGGATAACATTCACACTGTATGTACAAAAAATATGAAATAAATAGAAGCAAAATAACAATAGATAATAATCAAAAAGTATATAGAATAAATAAAATAAAATAGTCTAAAAATAAGAAAATTAAAACTAAGAAAAAATACATGCATACCTAAATAAAAATTTTTTTTTTATTTTAAGAACTTTTTTCTAAAAAGTTTCACAGAAACTCATAAAATAGATTTTTTTTTTTTAATTCTATGAAAGTTTCAACCCTTGATTTTTAGTCTGGTTGATGACCAATTTGCTTGGGTCGAAACGTCGAAAATATCCTGATAATTTTTTCTCTCTCATAATATGATATTAATTTTTTCGTTTTTTCTTGAATAGGCCTTCAAGAACCACTTAAACATCTCTTCAAATAATTCTTGTTTTTCTTTCAGAGTAATTCCCGTTCTAAACAAAGAATAAAAAGAAGAAGAAACTCCCCAAAATTTAATATTGAATCCGATCTGTTGTCTGCTCTAAATAAAGTAGCATTTGGAAACTAATTTGTTTTTTAAAAACTTTTTTTATAAAATCAATCCGTCTGTCTCATTTCTTAAAAATGAACAGTTCGGGTTTCTGAGCTATTACTATACTTTTGCCATGTCTGAACGTTAGGCGTTAAATATAGAGAAGATTACCGAATGTTTCCCTTTGGGGCAGACATGACAGATATTATTTTTTGATCTCTAGACTGTAACATCGCTTCCACCGGAGTATATTTTGAATACGGGGACGTCAAGTATCTATTTCTTCTCTTTGTGTGTATAATAATACCGGAGCAAGGAGTCGCTTGGCTCTCAACTCCTTGTCAGTCATTGATCTCTCCCGCCGCACATCCAACCGTCTGGCATCCGTCGCGATCTGCGGCCAACTCAAGGATATCCCTCATTGTTAATGATGATTACATCTTAAAAAGGGAGTTTAAATCAACAATAAAAAATCTCACATATACAACCAAATCACAACTCTGGAAATAATTTTCTAAGTTTAAATTTTTTTTTTTTCTTTATTTCTTATGACATTTACAACCGTATTACATAAATACATCAAGTAAATTTGGACATAATAGATATAATGGCATGAATACACTTGCTGAGTAACTACCCAATGGTAGCACTCTAATGATATGACTACATTAGGAGATAACGGGGCCATCTTTTCAGACGCCTCGGAGGGTTATCAGGAATTGAAGAGGAAGCAAGGTTAGAAGCGAGAGGGTTGGTATGATTCTGAAGTTTATTATGGAAGGATAGGTATCTGGACTGTGCCAAATCTGAAACATAAGGAACATTAAGATTTTTATGGATAATTTTATTAGTGACAAAGTAAGGAGCATTGAGGATTTTACGAAGGATTTTGGATTGTAAGGATTGGATGCGAGAGGAATTCGATGGTTTAGTGGAGCCCCATAGCTCAACTCCGTAAGTCCAAATAGGTCTTATTATAGTCAAGTATATGAGTCTTTTGTAATTAATGGGAAGTTTAGAGCGTTTGTCTAGTAAGTGCTGAAGTAATCGGAAACGTCGAGCGGTTTCTTGTCGTTTCAGTCTAGTATGAGGATTCCAAGTTAGTCATTTGTCCAGGTGGAGTCCTAGGTATCGGATTTGCTCAACAGGGATAAGTGGAGTATTGTTAAAGGAAACTGTAGGACAGGAAGTCGTTGGTTTACGACGAAGTTTTAAACTTGCATTGCTTGTATCATTTTATTTTTGTCTGGTAAATTTCTAACAGTATAAAAAATAGCGCATTTTATATTCGAAGTGCTAAATATCAATGTTGTTATACATAATATTTAACTAGTTCCACTTGATAAATCCATTAATCCATTCAATTTGGTGATCCATTCAAGTCAATTCAACACAAAATCTGACTATCTGTGAACCCCACTATCTGTGATTTTCTTGAAATTCGCAATAGTTGTACTATTTATAGAGACATGAAAAAATATGAAATTTTTATTGAGATAAGTCCACTCTTTTTAAAATTAGGCAGCTGTAAAGAACTCACAAATGGACTCAAATACAGAAAATAGCAATATTAAAAATTATAATTGAACTTTTTTTTTTTTAATCAGACCGTTGTACTTATTTTTGGGCTCTTCAACCACTTGGGTCATTTTGGCCCTATATTACAATTTGATGAATTACTACACACATAACTCAACTATAGCTAAGAAATACAATTTAAAGTTTGAAAAGTTTAGAATTACAGATGATTATGATAGTACAATTGAACTAAAATTATAAAAATTGGAAGTTAAAGATTTAATAAAAGATAAGATAACAATAAAAATAAAGATTAATGATATTAAGAATAAAAGCTAAAAAATACATTTTTAAATAGTAAAAATTAATATTAATAGAGGCGAAGTTAAAGAATACAGTTTAAACATTAGAAAGTACAAGAACCATTAAAATTAAACATTAAAGACTAGAAAAAGATAAGTTAACTGTTAACAAGGACATTTAAATAAAATGTTAGTGATTTCAGGAATATAATCTAAAAATACAGTTTAAAAAACAAAATTAATATTAAAATAAGAAAAGTCAGGAAGTACAATTTAAATATTAAAAATTACAAGAAGAAAAATTGAAAAACCATTATAGTTAAAAATTATGATTAAAAGAAAAAAAAATATTACATTAGGTATATTTACAATTTAAAGAGGAACCTACAAACATAACATTTACAATTACGAGGTGTGATTAAATTTTGTGAAATATTTTGATTTCCTTAAGGAACAATATTAAGTTTTTAATAGTATTAGGGTCCTTTTGGAAAGACATTGAGTAGGAGAGTCTTTCCTCATTAAGTACTCGTGAGTAAGCCTAGTGTGTCCGATCCTTAGCCGGGTCAGTACCACTTCTTCCCTTCTGGTCAGCAGGATATTTGGACATTTGCTGTACTTATAAATACTCAAAAACTGACAAAAATGAAGATTCAAAATCACTGTAGAATATTTCCTAATTTGGCTTGAGGTCTGAGATTGATGTCATAATTTTAAATGTTCTTTCCTATGATATATAGCTTTGTATGGAGTAGTATAAGAAATTTTTTTTTTCACTATCTAATGTAAAATTTCAATCTTCTCTTAATTTTTATGTATATTTTAATTTATTATTTTTTCTTAATTGGTAATTGGTTGATAATGAAGAGAAGAATAGTTGGGGTAGTCAGTCAAAAAGGAAGGCAAAAATAAATGATAATATTTATTTTTACATATGCCGACGTTTCGACCTGAAGTTCATGCCTTCATCAGGGCTGTCTCCTTAAGTGTTGCAGGAAGAACACTTAAGCAGGGAGAACACTACATTCTCCCTGCAACGCTTAAGGAGACAGCCCTGATGAAGGCCTGAACTTCAGGTCGAAACGTCGGCATATGTAAAAATAAATATTATCATTTATTTTTGCCTTCCTTTTTGACTGACCACCCCAACTATTCTTCTCTTTATTATTTTTTCTATAAGGCAAAATATATTCAAAGAAATAATTAAAAAAATTGAAGCATGTTCTTTCATGGACAATTGAAATTTTAAATCCTATTAAAACAAAAAGGCTTATACTACCCTACAAACAATAACATATTATAGGAAAGAGTATACAAAATGCTGTAAGACAACATCAATCTCAGACATCTATCCAAATTTGGAACGATTCTACAGAAATTTTTAATAAGTTTTTTTTCTGTTTTTTTGAGTTCGTTTCATCTGTCATTAAAAAACGAGTTTACTTATCTTAATGAAATTTCAAATTTTTCGAATTCTCTACAATTACTGTAAGGAATTTCAAGATAATCTGAGATGGTGAGTTTCAGCCCTTGTGTTGAATTGACATTCAACTGGTTTACCAATGCAAGGCCATACGAGTAAATTGAGGGATGGATAATCAACAAAGATGTAGTACAGAGTTTCTAACCGCATTTTTATGTAGCTTATCAAAACGCTAGTTTAAAATAAAATATAATATGTAAAATAAAATGGCAAAATTATCAAAAAATATAGATCAAAGAACACTTAAAAACAGAAAATAAGAGTCGCATTACACTTCCCCAACTGCGTAAACATAAAATGTGTCAACGCCACGGAATGAGAACAGATCCGTGTATGCGGATGCGAAATGCGGGACAGCTTCAATTTTAATAATCCATAGATAATAGACATTGAACTAAAAACTACTGATCAAAAGACTACTGTCAATGATAAAAGGACTTTCATGAGATCTAATAAGACCGCTGTATTACTGCTTACGAATCGGGAATACAGGGGTATGTTGCTCGTGGTAATGTAACTGCAGCAGTGCAGTGGCGCTCCTGAAGTCCCTTTTATCATTGACCTTAGTAAATTTAACCATTGTTCACTCAAAGAAAAGTTCGTCTACTTATGACGGTGTATTTAAAATTTAATTATCTTGAACAATTTTTGATCAATTCCTTCTTATTCAATAAAAACCATGACTACTTAAAAAAAACTACAACACGAAATTGGTCTCAACTCTTTTTCCGTTCGGAATCGGCCTTTCATCGAATGACCTTTTTTGTTGGAAATATTGACCCCCCCATTCAGAGTTTGGCCATCGATGACTGAAATACCTTGGTGAATGTATGTAATATAAATGTGAATGTGGTCTTTCCTCAGTATATCCAATATTCAAGTGACAGAATGTTATATTACTCCATAAATTAAACAAAAAAATATGTAGAAGTGTACATTTGATTTTCTTTATTTTTTCTTCAATGATTTAAAAATTACTAAACAGTAATTAAAAAAAAAATTTTATTGCCACTAAATATATGTATTCATTAAGCATGAAAATGATAGAAAAGATGACAAGTCTATGGACCAAGCTCGAGTTGATGCCTGAAGAGCGACTCCCAAAACTCTGTTTTAATAGACTTAAATCATTAGACAAGGATAAGCCTGACATAGACTTCAATTGGATGTCTCAATTTAGAGCAATAGCCGAGCTTAATGCCTTTGCAAAACAGTTGTTCACCAAACAAACGGACTTCTTCGATATAAATATGACATTCTGGAAAAAATACATAACCATTATTTCTCAACCGACATACTAAGAGCTCTAAACTCAACTAACTAGCAGAATACTATGCAGTTACAATGCTCCTTACAACGTACCTTACATTCAAAGTCCACATAAAGAAATTAAGATGTGTCAGTCAATAAAGATTCGCAAACCCAGAACATATTACAATCTATGCAAAAAACAGAACTTTTTCGATCGAGTGTCAAGAAACTTGTATATCATGCAGTCAATTTATCTACAATAGTCTACATCACATCATGTTGAACATAGCCCATGTTCTATTAAGTGTTTGTTTTTAGTTTATCTTAAAAGTAATATTTTGTTTATATAAATAAATATTTTTAAGTTTTATTGTTTCTACCATAGTAACAGGTTCATATAACTATTATTATGCAGTAATCGTTTTTTGTTTTTAATTTCTATTGTTGGCCCCGTGATCTCCTAATGTAGTCATATCATTAGAGTGCTACCATTGGGTAGTTACTCAGCAAGTGTATTCATGTCATTATATCAATTATGTCCAAATTTACTTGATGTATTTATGTAATACAGTTGTAAATGTCATAAAGAAATAAAAAAAAAAAAAAATTCTATTGTTGTTCATGTTTTGTAAAACCCATTTTAAACGTAACATATTGTAAATTTTATTTATTTTTAAATGGTATGAATATAACTTGTAAAACTATATTGTTTTACAATAGCCAAGCTAGGCTCTATTTGTATGGGGAATACCCAAAAACAAATAAATTTCTATCTATCTATATTTCGCTTTATTTCAATCTCTAATTAAGAAGTCATTGATCTTCAACTAACCGCAAATTAACAGTTTAGCTAAACATTTTCCAGGATTAGATGCTATGATGTTTTGAATATAATTAAAACTGGACGTAAGCTTAGCGAAAATATTTATTCATCGGTTCGGGGAAGCAGTTTGCCATCTTCATTGCAGCGCAGTGCAGTTTCTTTGTTTACGAAACTCGCTCCTCGACGTTCTAAAATTATATTCGAATTCAGTTTGCGGTTCAGGGGAAACCTCAAGACTACGTTATTATTATCCCAGAAATAGATTCGCAGCTGGTTCACGTAATCGTTTTAGGAGCCCTGGAGCCAGATCGTTCGCCCTTGATAAAGAAATTATATGAGTAATATATCTGTCATTACTTTACTTAATAATTTTTATACAATAGTTATAAAATGAAATATCGTATTTTATAAATATATAATACTATATTTTTTATTTTAGTTTGTTATTTTCAATAATAAACCATTGTAAGCAACCAAAAAATTAAAAAACTTAACCCCCTCCTCACATAATGTGAGGTTTTACGTTTCAGGATACGTAGAATTCGATAATCGAATAAAAATGTTTTTGTCCTTCCGCCGTCCGCGCATTTTTTCCGAGACTAATCAAATTAGGAATTAAAGTCAGAAGTTACCCGAGGATGGTTCTCCTACATCGACATTACTATCCGCCTTTTCCTTTCAAGATGGCGGCTGAAAAACCTGCGTTGCTGTAAACTGTAGCGCATAAACGAATGTACCGATTTCAATGAAACTTGGCTAAAGTCTTCTTCTCGATGCCTTTTAAATTTATCTACATAACACACTTCAACGAAAAGAAGCTGGAAAAAAGTTACGAGAGATTTTAAAATTAGATTTTCGAATAAATATAAAAATTTTCTTTATTTAATAGTTTACGAAATTTCCTAAAAAAATTTTTTTTTAAATCTGACAATTTGGAGCAAAGATATGGTCTCTAGATATTTTTTTTAAGTTATACTGCAAAAGTTGTATCCTTTGTTTCGGTTTTTGATTTTTCAAAGTATTACTGAAGTAATGCTATTTTTTTTTTTTTTTTTAGCAAATTACTAATGATGACAAAATAAATGTTTTGGCCAATAATATAATCACCTTTTATTACTTTCCTAATTAAATAGGTGAGGAAAGTATTGCGATCGGGTCAAATTTCCGATATGCGATTTTCGACGGATCTATACGTTTCAGAGTTCCCTTGGTCCGAAAAACACATTTTTAGCCATTGGTCTGTCTGTAGGTCTGTCCCAAGATTTTCTCGGAAACTAGTGAACCGATTTTATTGCTTCTTTTTTATTTTGTAGGGTTTTGACTACTGATGCCTGTGACACAAATTAGGATGTTCCATGCGCAATAGCTGCTAGGGGTGAACGAGAGAAAAAAGATATCTAAGTGGATGTAAGAAAATCTGTTGGCCGCATCTCACAAGCTTCACTATTTCCTCTACTTTTATACAGAAATTATTGTTTGACTAAATTAGGCTATGGCAAAAAGTTTTTTGTTGCTATGGCAGGAACAACTTTACCACGTGTATTCAGGCAAAAACAACAGTTGGACGTTTTGGAACGTCGTACAGTTTCAGTTTATATATCATTTTTAAATTCTTGATGTATTGTATTAGAAACGAAATAGTTCCTGTAACCTGCATTTTAGATACTCGATGTTTTGAATTTTTAAATTATATCCTAACTATTAATTCATGTCTCTCATCGAATTTTTACTCTTTCGTATTAATTAGTATTAATAAATAAAATAATTTCTCAGGTTCCTCAGTCATCGACTAAATTCAGTAAAATGTTATTAATTGATAAAAATTTGAATTATTCAATCGTGTCTCTGTCTTTATTTATATTTTTATATTATAACAATTGTACTATCGACTATTTTTTTTTATGAATTTCTTCAATGTGAAGTTTTCCAGTTCTTCTCTTACAAACTTCTTTCTCATCAAGTCTCTCCATCTCTGCCGGTCCATCGCATCCTCCGACAGTCCCTTACCAGTCTGACTCTTAACTACTCTATCCTTTCATTGGGATCTTCCTCTTCTTTTCCTACCCTTTCCCTTCCAATACATTATCAGTTTTGGTACCCATCATTCATTCGTCTTACGTGATCCATTTAAGTCTTCATTCTTCCATCACTTCTGGGACCTTTTTTTTTTTTTGCTTCCAATTGCTCCTTTATATTTCTGATATTCTTTCTTTTTCTTAATGTACTTTTAATTATATTATATATTTCCTATGTGTTTTCAGTTTTTGACTATATCGTTATACTCTCTCTATCCTCTAGATCGTGCGAACGAAGTATGTCCCTCTGCGGCCTGGCCTGGCTGGCCGTATGCTTCTCAGCTGCCAGCTCCCGCAGGCCAGAATACTTCAACCGGATGGTCATTGAGGAGGACAAGCTCTTTTCCGCCTTCATATATCCAGGGAAGGCAGTCAGGTAGGAAATAAAACTATACATATATATTATAAAATGATATATCATAGTAGGCGTAATATTATAGAGGGTGTCAATTCTTAATGATCAAACTTTGGGAGGTGATTCTAGACAAAATTTCCAACAAAAAAGTTCATTTGATGCATGGTTCATTGTGAACGGAGAAAGAGTTAAGAATTTTTTTTTTTAGGGTTGTCCCGATTTTTATTAAATAAGAAGGAATTACTCAAAAGTGTCCAAGATAATTAAATTTAAGTACACCATCGTAAAGTAGATAAAATTTTCATTGAGAAAAAAGTAATTAAATTTATCAAGGTTAAAAATAAAAGGGATTTTCAGGGGGTCTGGTAACGTAGTCTACCATTATGCAGAATTATTTCACGAATCGATATTACAGAGATATGCTGCTCGAATATGGACACTGTAACTGCAACTGTACAGCGGTTGAATAAGACCCTCTGAAAGTTCCTTTTATCATTGACCTTAGTAAATTTAATAAATGTTTTCTCAAAAAAATATTGTCTATACTTTACGATGTTGTGCTTAGAATTATATTATCTTCATCAGTTTTTGGGCAATTTCACTTGTCCATTTTTGACACTATTTTCATAAAGGAAATAATGGTTCACGATCACTGAAAAAATTATGCGCTGTGTAGAGTGCCGGGGTCTTAAAAGAAAAGCAGTATAAAAATTGGTTCGCGAAATTTCATTCGGCAGATTTTCGCTGAAATACGAATAACGCTCTGGCCGACGAAATTATGATGAAGAAGACTAAATCAAAGAGGTCCTAAACAAAAATCTTCGTACTCTTTCGTGAGATCGCAGAGAAGATCGATGTATAAGATACGTGCATTGAAAAGGTAAAATTGTTCTTTTTTTTAAAATTTTATTTATGATATTTACAACTGTATTACAAATAATAATACATTCAGTAATGTGAACACAAAAATATAATAACATGAAACGACTTGTTGAGAAACTACCCACTGGTAGCACTCTAAAAATTGTTATTAAAGTCACCTATTAGTACAATCTACAATTATTTAGTTGCCAACTCTGTACAAAACTCCGCATAGGTTTTTATTTTTTATCTCTATTTGTAGTTTGTTTACGATATCCTGTTGATATCATTTTGTGTAATTTATGTGGTCCTAAATTTCCTGTAGATAGATAAATTCGTATTGAGATTTTATTTTATTTTTTTTATTTTCGAAAAACAATCATACGTAGGACCCAAACATTAAGCCTGTAAACATAGCCGACCTTGTGCAAATGTTTTTCTACGCTTTTGTGCGACACATTTAGGGCCATAGCAATCTCTCGCACTGATTGGGTGGTATTTTGATAAACCATAGCCTTAACATTGCTCATCATGGCCTTAAGGCCATTGATCATCATTGATGTCGAAATTTCCTGAATAAAATTTGGCAAACCAATTTTGACAGGTGCGTTCGCCATATCATCCCCATAAACACTGCAAGTTTTTCTATGAGCTTCTGCGGCACGCTTACCTTTTTTAAAATAATACAACGAAATATGCCGATAATGAATGATATTTTTTCCATATTTACAGTGAAATAGCATACACTATACAAAGCTAGTTTCAACAAGAGTTAATCGATATAGTTGTTGACTTATTACAAACAGGATAAACAATCCACTTTTGAGATTATTTCATAAGATAAGAAGAAATTATCATAGTGACATAAAAATAAACAGAAAAACACAAAAGGATTTATTTGCCAAACCAATAAAAGACAATTAAAAAAAAAATCAAATTAAGTTGTTCCATGAGAAGGAACCTACACATCGGCAGGTTGAGATCTCATATTAAAGAGGTGAATGGAAGAACGGAGGATGAGCAGGTGAAAAATATAGGCAGGTTTTTGGTTCTTAAGGATTGTAATAAGAAGGCACAAAGAAGGTATAGTCGTCGGACCGACGTTGCTCGGAATACTAATGTGAGATGTGAGGGCAATTCATTAAACTTTTTAATCATATCTCGTGCTAACCAGGCAGCCTCACATGACCTAGCCATCGGCAGTCAAAGTGGGGGAGGATAATACAGGATAATACATGATGATGGGTACTTCGGAGAAATGAATCGAAATGTTTTTTGGAGGGGGGGATTTCTAATCAGATGTAAGATAAATTGTTTCGTGAAAAATCCTGGTAAAGTATGATGTTTCACCAATAGTGCGTGTTGGATTGACTATGTTAATAACATATCGTAGAGATTGAAATCCATAATTGTTTTTTAACAAAATTGTGTAATTATTATTATATTTGATTTTTAATTTGAAAATCATGCCTGATTTATAAATTAAATTTAAATCTCATACCAGATTGAAACGACAAGAAACCACTCAACGTTTCCAATTACTTCAGCACTTACTAGACAAACGCTCTAAACTTCCAATTAATTACAAAAGACTCATATACATTAGTATAATAAGGCCTATTTGGACTTACGTAGTCGTGCTATGGGGCTCCACTAAACCATCGAATTCCTCTCGTATCCAATCCTTACAATCCAAAATTCTTCGTAAAATTCTAAATGCTTTCTACTTTGTTAAAAATAAAACCATCCATAATGACCTTAATGTTTCAGATCTGGCCCAATCCAGATTCCTACCCTTCCATAATAAACTTCAGAATCATCCCAACCCTCTGGTTTCGAACCTTGCTCCCTCTTCAATTCCTGATAACCCTCCGAGGCGTCTGAAAAGAAGATGGCCCCGTGATCTCCTAATTAAAGTGATATCTTAATATCATTAGAGTGCTACTATTGGGTAGTTTCTCAACAAGTGTTTCCACGTCATTATATACATATGTTCAAATTTACTAAATGTATTTCTTTAATACAGTTGTAAATATCATTAAGAGATTAAAAAAAAAACATTAAATCTATATCTGATCTTTATTTGTCGATACGGCATTACATAAATAATAATGAATTGTGATAAAAAATGTAGCTAATGTTGCTAATTGTTTTTCTGTTGCTAATAGTTGGCAACAATATTATCCACCTACTACTGGATATCCACCTATATCATGGAGATTGGAAAAATGTTATATTTATGATTTAAAAAAGTATTACTAAAAAATTATTATTATTGTTGATTGTAAACATTTTGTTCGTAACACTCTACGAAGATGTTTAAAAATAAACACCTCTCTCAATAAAAATTAAGTAATGATTTTTAAAAATTCCAAACAAAAATTTTGATCGGATTTAATTTAGATTTTTTTAATTATCGATTTCAAACCCTGTTATGTTGTATACACGAGTATATATGATTCGAATGTGTCCTCTGAATTCTATTATAAATGTCCATAATTGGAACGGATTGTAATATTTATCAACAAATAAGTTTTAAAAAAAATTATTTTTTTAAGATATTAATTTTTAATAGCGTAAGGTAGTAAGTAAAAAGTTGTGTGATTCGCCGCTCCAGATTTTTTTAAACAATTGAGTCGCTTATTCCCAAAGTAAATTTTAATTTTTTTTTTATCTTTAAATGTTTCCCTTTAAATTTTTTTAGCAGATCGTTCCGATGAAGTACCTTAATTATATCTATCGCCATGGGGTCTCAGAGGGATACTTATTTATGTATTTTTAGAAATGTTATTAAGTGAAGTAAAGCTGTTCCTAGTTGTAATGACTTCGGGACTAATGGGCTTTAACGGCGGAGTTGGAGTAATCTATCAAACCCGACCAAGTTAGTGGCAGGTGTTAGATGATCAATTAGATAGATTAGGGTCTATGTAATCTAGATGCGACGCTCAGGGAACGGGGTGGGGGCCCCCTCAGAACAGGGGGCTAAATATAATCTAATGAATGGGTCTTACGCGGTCTGGTTTATTTTCATTTGTCTGGGCTCCTAAACTGTGATTCACTTTCAACCTCTCTAGTCACCCTCTAGCCAATAACCAACGTAAACACTTCCTTATATTTTATTCATTTTTTTTCTTTCTTCGAGTTATCTTTTGTTTCGAAAATCGTCTCAAAACGTTTTGCTCCTTCTTACGAACTTTGAAAAAAAAAAGTCGGTAGCCGGAATAAACTTATAGTTTATTATTTTTAATATTTCTATTCACACCGTTTATAATTTTAATGAGTTTATAATTTGTATCTACATATTATGTAACTTCCACATTTTTCTGTATATTGTTCTTTCTAGCCCTGAAGAAGATCTGCAAAGTCGGGTCGAAACGTTGGCCTGAAATAAAATGTTTTTTTACTGTTTTAGTCTTTTTATGATCTCCATCTCGGGCCATCTTCTTTCTCAATTATTTCTACACTGTTTTTTTAATTTTTTTAGTTAGTTAAAAAAATAATCAGATTCATTGTGTTTTTACTAGAAATCCATGCTTATGCCGATTTAAAAAAAAAATTAAGGTTCATTTTAGGGCGACTCAATTATTAAAAAAAATCTTGAGCATCACACAACTTTTTACATACTACCTTACGTTCATAAGAATTAATTTCTTAAAAATAATTTTTTTTCAACTTATTTGTTGATAAATATTACAATCGGTCCCAATTATGGACATTTATAATAGAATTCGGAGAACATGTTCACATATTTACAGAAACATAAATAAATAAAGTAATGATAATATAACACATAAGAATAAGAACAAAATATAAAATATGGAGAGAAATAAAAAGTGCTTTAAACAGCAAAATAAACATTTTAAATTATTAATAAACCTTAAAAATATTACATTTATAATTTTCATTTTTTTCTCATAACAGTAAACTTATAATGTATGTGTTATATAATAATTCCATTAATTTGATTTTAATAAAAAATATTTTTCAACATTCTAGATAGATATCTAATTTGAACTCATCATTTCAGTTTTGTGTCATTTCTCACACTCTTCACACACAAACCATTTAGTGAACCTCAGTTATTTGGTCACAGGGTACCATAAAACTTGTATTTCCTAAAATTAAGTAATTGCAAGATTCGTTATTTTTCACGATGGCAATACTTACAATAAGTATATTCCATAATTAAGCATGAAGTGGCTATGTAGAAATTGTTTTCTTTTAATTATCCCTCTGTTCTCAGCTTCCGCCATTAGAGATCTAGCAGTCCTAAATCATTCTGATTTGGAAGACGTTAACTAATGTTTAAGCTACCGAATAGCATTGAGGGTTTGACACCCCTATTTTATGAAGATGTTTCTTCAAGTAGTCATTAACAGTAATCATACTAAACTTTGCAATAGCATCCTTTCTCTATATGTTAGTGTTGCCCAAATGCTAGACGAAGACCAGTCTTGATCTTGCGAACTCAGTCTTAGTCTTGCGCAAGAGTCTCGCAACAGTCTTGCAGATATTTATTAGCTTATTATTATAGAAATATTAAGATAATCTTTTAGATAGAAGAAACGTAACTAAACCTGAATGAAAAATTAGAAGAGTTAAATGCAAAAGTATTTATATGAGAATGGTTATACCAATTCTTTACATATATGAACTAAAATTGTCAAGTATTAGTAACTATTTTGCCTTAATTTTTATTCAAAAAATTGATTTTTTTTCAATAGCCTTGGTCTTGGTCTTGCAACAGTTAGGCGGTCTCGGTCTTGGTTTTGCACATTGCGAGACCAAGACCGATTTTGGGCAACACTACTATATGTCAACTGGTTCCCGTTCTTCAATAAATTATTTGATCCACTGCTTCCCGACACTATTTATCTTTAGGGATTCGAACAATGCAATCTGTTTCCCTATATACACTTCTTACATAGACTTTTATAATTATTGTTAAAAATTTTAAGAATTTATTTGAATAAAAAGTATTATTTTTTTGTTCCTTCTTCTTTGCTTTTTAGGATATACGTGTTTTTCCTGGGCCAGGAGGTGAGGTCGGTAGATTAAATGCTAGAGTGAAAAACTGCGAAATTGGAACGTGAACTCGTAATTGTTTTATCAACGTTTATCTTCCATCAGGTTACTGGAGACCACGTCCCTCAGATGAATATTATTTATTTACTGTTATCTGCAAACAATTTACAGCCAAGGTGACGTTAGCCGACATACAATAATCTATCTATCTATTCATGTCATTGTTCATAGCAATCCACTAGAGTGAACGCATTAATTATGGACAGGGAGCCCAGTGATTGACAGGTTGGACTTTAATTGTAAATAATAACAACCTTCCATGTTGATTGAAAGGTTCCAGTTTTTCCAAGACTGAAGAACCATGCCCTCTATTGCAAACTGTATGAAAACAGTTCCCAAAAGAAAATTTTAAAATGTCTATCATTATTGTTTCTATAGGGCTCCTGAGATCATTGTGTTTCATACCTTCCTACTAACAGCTTTGCATTTATGTCATCTTATCTTTATTTTTATCTTTATAGTTAAATAAAGATTTTAGATTTTTTCTGAGTTATGTCCATTACTGGTACCGAACCCCTGTCCATTACTAGAACAATTGAATTTCGGGGGAGTTCATCACTAGTCCAAAAAGTTGTTTTTATTATATGGAGATTCTACCTGCATAACTGAATATTTTTTCAATTTTAAAGTGTTAAATAGAAAAAGGAGACCCTAGAGGTTTTAAATGTCCAACAGAGAAGTTTATAACTATAATAATTATCGCGGTTTAAGCCAAAAAAAGACAAACATTTCCTTAGCTAAATGCATCACTGATGCGCTTACCCTATTGCATTATAAGCACTTTACAATTTTTTTCTATTTTAGTTCCGCACTTCGGTGGGCTCTCTGGCGCAGCTCTTCTTGGCATACAATAATGTTACTATTTATCATATTATTAATAACAGTTAGTTGTTAGAGAACATAAAGGCGATATACTCCCCCGCGGGCCTATTGCGTATTGTGCAAGGTATGACCAAAATCATACCGTTGGCCGACTGAAAGTCTCTAGCCAGCGCACTCCCTTACTGTCACTAAATTACGCCCTGCAATAGCTTAAGTTTCCCGATAGAACCTTTACAAGTGGAGAGAGACGATTTAAGTTTTACTACTCGGTCCATAAATTTTCCCTCGAATTTTCCTGGAATACTCGACGGAGATGGTGGCTTGGAAAGGGAATAATCTAGATAGTGGTCGCAAGTTCTTTATGACTCCCTCCCCCCCCACCAAACAACCCCCTCAACTTTATGCTCCTGCGCTAATCCTTTGGCCCGGACCTAGACCATTCAACTCCCGCCGTAATTCTAAAAGCCCTACGATAAACACTCATGCTAGAATAACTTTTTCCAATTTCACGATACTTCTTAAAACTGCTTCTATTGGCCGGGGACCAGACAGAATGCAGAAGTATTTTGTTTTTCTTCACTTTGTTCGAAGAAATTCACTTTTTTTTTTCCTTTTTCTTTAGAAGGAAAAATTGGCATTTGCCCATACATAAGTACTGAAAATATATTATTTTGACTACCGTATTATTCATTTTTATTTCATACCGTTGATACTTCGTGGGTTCGTTCTCCTCATCAAACTCATTCTCTTAGAATGTCTTTCTACTTCCATTACCTAAGTTACAATAATACAATATTTATCCTGGAACGTCAGGGTAAGCTTTATCAGCACTCTTATTATAGTTTAATTGAAACTACGCAAACTACAGTTGAAATGATATTGTAAGAAAACTTGTAAGTAGGAAAATCTAAAAAACTAACTCTATTCTGTAAAAAATTTAAACTATTTTTTTTTTTATAATTGAAGTCACTCTTCCATTGTATTTATTTATAATCCCTTATTACAACGTAGGAGATACTCAGAGGCAATGTGATGGTGAAAACTACACCTATCACAATAATTTTTAAAAAAATGTATTTTGGTTTTAAACATATATACCTAGGACTCCACCTGGACAAATGTCTAACTTGGAATCCTAATACCAGACTGAAACGACAAGAAACCGCTCGACGTTTCCGGCTATGTCAGCAATTACTAGACAAACGCTCTAACCATTCAATTAATTGCAAAAGACTCATATACATGACCATAATGTGATCTATTTGGATTTATGGAGTTGGGACTCCACTAAATCATCGAATTCCTCTCGTATCCAATCCTTACAATCGAAAATCCTTCGTAAAATCCTTAATGCTCCTTACTTTGTAACAAATAAAATAATCCATAATGACCTGAATGTTCTATATGTTTTCGATTTAGCCCAATCCAGATACTTATCCTTCCTTATATACTTCAGAACCATTCTAATCCTCTCGTTTCTAACGTAATTTTTCTATGTTAGTTTAAACAAGGAAAGAAGGGAAGAGCCTATTTTCGAAGCAATTATTTATCTACTTGATTATTTATCTATTAAACATTGTTTGGTTTTTTATCATAATGAACTGTGAGAAGAGAAGTAGCGCCTACCGGCACGGCATGCCATGAAGTGGGGGGCGGGGAGGGGGAAGGAAGCTCATCTCCATAAAGAGATGTGCATCAAATTGGGAGACAGATCGGTGCCTCCTTGACCTTCCTCAGCATCTTCTCATTTCTTAAACCGTTCTTTCATTCACTGGTGTATTCTCGTTCGCAAGAGTATCAACCGCCCATGTTTGTTAGTATTTATTACCCTTCAATTATTGTATTGCAATAATCATTGACGGATCTACGGGAAGGTGAATTTCGGGCTGAAGCCCCCCCCAAATGGAAAAAATAATTAATTTTTGTATATTTAATAGTTGACCGTTGCATTAAAAAGGAAGGAGGTGGTCCGGGGTGGCGGTCTTAAATAGGCTAAATAGTGGCAAAACTATTTTATTAAAAGCCAACGTTTCGACCCGACTTTGCAGATCTTCTTCAGGGAGGTGTGTTCAGCTAGGAGTTTCACTTAGAACTCAAGTGAGTTAGCTGAACACACCTGAAGAAGATCTGCAAAGTCGGGTCGAAACGTTGGCTTTTAATAAAATAGTTTTGCCACTATTTAGCCTAGTTATGACCGCCACCCCTGACCATCTCCATCCTTTATAATTAACTTTTGTATTGGACCATTTTGATTCTGCAAATAAATATTTCTAAATATTTAAACAATCAAAATGTGTAATATTTTGAAATAATGACACATGTAATTTCTTACAATATTGTCATAATAATCCGTTACCCGTGCTAAAAAAGATATCTTGTTTCATGCAAGATTTTTCCGTATAAATTGATCATCTCCACAGGCCTGATGAAAAAAATGCACCTCTGCCTGTATATCCGCTGGAATACAAAATGGCGGCCAGTTGAAGATAGAAAGAGACCCTTTATAGATCCAAAACATATATGTAGTTATGGCTTATAGATATAGAAAGTTACCAACCCTCTAAATTTATAGTATTTACAGTCTTCAGACATGAATATTCAGTTATCCCATATTGAAGTCGAAATTGTAAATTTACGATTCAGAGGTTTACTTTTTTCGGTTTTGCGGTTATTCCAGTGAAACTATACGTTCTAGTATAATGTCCATGAAAAATTAAAGCTAATAAAATGTTAAATACAAATGGTTATATAATTTTTTTCGCTATATTCTATAGTTTTCGAGATATTTGTCCTCATAATTCACTAACTTCGAAAAAAATTATTTTTTCCATCGCATTTTTATCACTATTTGACTCTCTAACTCTCTATGTTTCCATTTTACGAAAAAGAAATGCGGAAGGAAGTTGTTTAACATTAAATTTCCTTTAGGAATGTATAGTACTTTACTACCTTATCTTCAACCATTCAAGAGGTAGAGCAATTATAACTTTATGTTTAAACTCCGAAGCAATGCTAAAACACTTACTTTTCATTATTAAACGGCTGTTAATCTTTATAGATGCCAACATATATAAGTTTGTTGCCTTATATATTTATATTGCCTTATATATTATTTTATATAGATATATTGAGTTATTTTTATCTCCAGGTATGGAATAACTGAATATTATTTCAAGTCTTATCGTAAGATCGTAAATAGTGGAATAAGTATCAATAGTCATAATTAAGATATGTTTAAAAAAATAATTGTGCACCATCACCTCACGTGATGATTTTTAAACCTTTAATTTTTGAAAAAGTAGCATTTTTTAAAAATATTTTTTTATAAACAATGAAGAGTTTTGAAGGCGACAAAAAAAAAGGTCTGGTTCTCCCAAGAAAAATCTTTACTCTAGATACCAGACATGTTTAGACTTGGTTTATAAGAGTCTACAAGACTTGGTAGACAGGTTTACATTTGGCAAATAGTCTTAGTATGGGTAAAAATTAAAAACATTGGATTGAAAGAACTGACGTAGCAATGTGTGTGTAAAGTTTTTTTTTAGAAAAAAAACCAAAGTATATATTCGTTTTTCGAGTCTCAAAAAACCCTTAAATACAATTTTTTAAATATTTTCCAATCTAGAATTATCAAAAAAAACAATTAAAAACAAACGAAACAAAAATACATAACTATAATAAAGCCTATTTGGACTTACGGAGTTGACCTATAGGGCTCCACTAAACCATCGAATTCCTCTCGTATCCAATCCTTACAATCCAAAATCCTTAATGCTCCCTACTTTGTTACAAATAAAACAATCCTTAATGACTTTAATGATTCTTATGTTTCAGATCTGGCCCAATCCAGATACCTATCCTTCCATAATAAACTTCAGAATCATCCCAACCCTCTCGATTCTAACCTTGATTCCTCTTCAATTCCTGATAATCCTCCGATGCTTCTGAAAAGAAGATGGCCCCGTGATCTCCTAATGTAGACACATTATTAGAGTGCTACCATGGGGTAGTTTCTCAATAAGTGTTTTCATATCACTATATCCATATGTTCAAATTTACTAAATGTAGTTCTTTTATACAGTTATATATATCATTAAGAAATGAAAAAAAAAATCTTCAAGATACCCTAAACTAGTGACGTAAAGTGATAGGAAAAAATAATTTGAAAAAGGTTACGAGTTTCTATCAAATAAAGTAAAACCATTATATCAATACAAATAAATTTTAAGTCGCTGAGTCGATACTAGTTTCTTGTATAACTTAGAACGACTGTAGTTTCTCCCGCTATCGATTAATCTAAGCTACAAGGAATGGAAGCTGCTTCAGAAAGTTGTTGGAAAGTAAAACCTCAGCTCAGAAAATTTACAGCATGTTGCAATATGGAAGTTCTCTGTCATGACGGGAATTCCCCAGTATATCCCTTCGTCTATTTTTTAAACTTGAATATTAAAAACCAGTTTGTTTGTTTCGATTTCTGGGCGCAAAATATCCAGGTAATCAGCGCCCGATCGCCCTAAATAACACTGCTTTTATACATAAAAAAAATCGATAAATTAATTAATCAATGAACTTTAAAAATATAAAAAATAAATAAATCTTCAAAGGATCATTAGTTATATATATATATATATATATATATATATATATATATAGTAACTTGTAATATGTGTTTTATAATTTTTTCATGTCTAGGAACTTGATAACTTTGGTAAGGATTTCTTCTTGATTTCCCAGGGATGCTAATAAATTCTGGGGTATTCCGAGATCTTTTAACCTTGCGGTGTAAAAAGGGTGCTTTTCCAAAATATGTTTTATGGTTAATGATTGGTCACACTTTTGACATCTCGGGATATGATCTTTTGTTATGAGTTGGAGGTGTGTCAGTCTAGTAAGTCTTTTTTTGGGTAAATTGAGAAACCAGTTTGTTATAATTTCACGACTGATAAGATCACATTATAAATATTTTTTTGTGCATATCATACGATGACTTTTAATTTTGAACTCTCCGCTCGAATTTCTCGGAAATCTTAAAATACGATGTTTTTAAAGTATGAAATAAAACACTGCTTGTGATAGTTTTTTCCTCGAATCTTTCTCAAGAATATTCGCTTTATTATTTTCTTTTACGACAGTTTGATTAAGATATAATTTTGGATTATTATTTCAAGAATGAACTATTGTAATCCATCAAGAAAAATAGAGCTAACTTTTCTTCAAAACTTGAGTTTTTAAGTTTCACGATACGCAGAATCCGAAAATCCAACAAATCCGTACGTCTGCCTTCATCGGCTTCACTTCGAGACTACTGGGCCGATTGTTTTAAAATTTGGTTTCAAAGTCGGAGAAACCCGAAAATAATCCTCCCAATTTTATTTCTAAAATTTCTTTCGAAAAACCTAAATCGCAATAGATTGTAACACCGAAACGGCTGTAAAGATTTTAATGAAACTCGCCTAAAGTTTTCTCTTTGAAGCATTATAAATTTATGAATACAACATACTTTCCCGAAAGAAGCTGGACAAAAAACGCAAAATCACGTTATAGAGGCGAAAAGGAAAAAAATTGTGTAGAAAACCAAATGATAAGGAGTTTTATGGAAAATATGGATTAAAATATCTCATATGTTTCCGATTTAGTTCAATCCAGACACCTATCCTTTCATAATACACTTCTGAACCATCCGAACCCTCTTGTTTCTAACCTTGCATCCTCTTCTATTCCTGATAACCCACCAAGGCGTCTGAAAAGAAGATGGCCTCGGGACCTTCTAATATGGGAATTTAATTGGAGTGCTACCAATGGTTAGTTTCTCTTCATGTTGTACATGCCATGTCACTTGTTTCGTATTTACTTGTTATATTTTTCATTTAATACAGTTGTAAATTTCAACAATAATACATATCTCAGAAACAAAAAATCGGAACTTGTCAAATGTAAGCGAGAGAAACGTTCAGCATCTCATCCTATTTACAATAAGCTATTATTTATAATTTATTTTTCATATTTTTAATCTCGCATCGTTGATGCTTTCACTTCTATCGTGTGGTGTAAAGAACATAATTTTTTTAAACAAAAAATGAAAAAAAAAATTCTTTTTGAGGCATATTTTGTGTATATTTTTTCTTGAAAATGGCAAGGATTGTTGGGTGACATTCCACATATGTAGCGTATTATTATCTTTCTTTTTTTTTTTTTATGGAAATTAAATTTAGATGGAAATTTTGCGTCCTCATTTTTGAAGTTAGAGAATTTTACTAGCTGCTTATATTTTAGACCTCAAGGATACATCTAGTTATTCGTCTGACAGCCTGTAATGAAACGCTTATGGCGGGGTTGTCCAGCAACCTGATAAACTGAATATTATAAGTTCGAGTCTCGTTGCTGGAGGCTTCTAACTCTCGCATTAACCTCCACCCTCCTACCCAGGAAAAAACCCGTATAGCCAAAAAGGCAAGGTAGGGAGGAAAAAAATTGTGTGTAGTCAATCCACACACAGTGTACATTTTGATAGGCATATCGTCTACTGTCATTATTATGATTTTCAGATATTGTGACAGTTGAAAACTAGATAGTTCAATATAGATTTTATCGAATTTAATCCACTTCTCTCGCATAGGAGTGCGATTTAACATAACAAGACTATCCTGAAAAAAAAAAAAGGCTCGTCCTATTGATCTGAATATAGATAATTAATTAATAAATAGGAATGGCAAGAGAGCTATACTTTGAAGACGCGTTCCTTTGATATTTTTTTGGAATTGCCATTAATAAGCAAGTAAAGAGACTGTTGGTTGATGACATTGAAAACCTGCTGGATGACTCATAGAGTTCTCTGTTTTGCTTTCTTCTCAAGTGGGTACGGAGCCAGAGCCTACCCCAACTGGAAACCCAATGACCAATAGCAGATGTCTTTGGTCATGGAATAACTAAACTTAACGCCTTCTAATAAACTAATTTAAGTAATTAAATAAATAAATAATAATTAAATAAGTATATTAATTTAAATTTACAATTATAATAATAATTGTGGGTTAATGGTTGACTGCCGTGAATAATGAAGAGAAGGATGGTTGGGGTGATCAGTCAGAAATAAGAAGGCAAAAATAAATAATAATATTTATCTTAACATTTGCTGACGTTTCGATCTGAAGTTCAGGCCTTCATCAGGGCTAAGAAATGAACCAGATGACAAGCTACGAGAAACATAAATAATGCAGGTAAAAACATTAAAGTAAAAGGAAGTGGGTAAAACAATGACAATAGTAAGAACTAATAGATAAATAATAATATCCGTTACAAAGTGTGGAATGATGAAGTAAACATAATCAAAAAAGTCGATATAAGTATTAAAATGGTAATCTTAGAATAAAATGTAAAACAGAAAAAAAGAATATGAAGTTATGATAAGAAGTGAAAATAAATAGTAAAATTAAGATATTGCCAATAGAATAGTTATATAGACAATTGAGATATTGTAAAGTCTATCAAAATGTACTGATAACGTATAATAGAATAAGGAGTAAAAACAGAGAAAAGGAATTAGGAAAAGGAAGGAGGAAAAGTAAAGAACACTGAAATAAGAAAGAAAAAAGAAAATTTCATTTTACTTTAATTTTTTTACCTACATTATTCATGTTTTTCATACCTTGTTATCTGGTTCTTCTTTTCTTAGCCCTGATGAAGGACTGAACTTCAGATCGAAACGTCGGCAAATGTCAAAATAAATATTATCATTTATTTTTGCCTTCTTATTTCTGACTGATCACCCCAATCATTCTTCTCTTCATAATTTAATATATTATATGCAAGTAGGCCAGTCGCTTAATGGGACCAGTTACATGGCAGTGCAATCAACGTTAAAGAACAGGAAATAATATAAAAATAAATAAATTATTAAATGATTGAAATATAAATTTTCTTTTGATTTTAAATAAATTAATATATATATATATATATTTAATACTATACACTATTAATAATTGAATACAGATTCAGAAGGCGGTGGCTTAAAGGTTCGCAGCTGGTCCGTATTTCCACAGCCTTCTAGATCCCTTTTTATGATCCCTTCAGGGGAGTTACATACATTATTTATTTTACCCGATTCAGAGCCAGGCGACATATTAAAGGAGCTATCGTAAAAGCGAAAAGGAAGCGGACGCTAGAGAGCTTAATATAAAGTGGGATTTAAGGGGCGGTGTACCTTTCAGCTTTTGGCAAGACTCGGTCACAGCCTGAAATAGATGGCTGCAATCCGGTGCATCCATCTCCCACCCTTCTTCGTCTGGCCCGCCAGTCTGGATCTCGGGAGAGATATTGTCCACAATAAGATTGCAGTTTCATTGCCGAATCGTTACAATAAATAATTCTTTTAAGTATATAGTATGGAGTTATTTAATTAATCTTACATTAATGAATGATGTTATACCTAATAACAGTTAAATATAAGGTGCTAATATCAGGTCGATGAAATGAAAATATTTTTAATATTATTCTGAGACTGTTGTCCCTTTAGAACAAAAGATAAGAACAGGTTAAATGCCATTGTGACTATCCTTAAATTAAGTATTTACTGAATAATAGTTAATTAAAAATAAAAATACAAATAGAAAGAGAAAGAGAGAGACATACATACATGTATACATAAAACAAACATCGGAAACTAGATAAACATAAGTAAACAGGAATAGGGTCCAGAGGTACTTAAAGAGTTATTTTAGGTACATTCCATGGTCAGTCTGATTGGGAAAGGAGCAGGTATTTAAAGAGAAGAAGTAAGAAAGAGGAAGCTGATTGTAAGTGTCGAATATCAGAAGGGTTGGAAATCCAGAGTGAGACAGCTTGGACTACAAAGGATTTGTCAAACGTAGCAGTTCAGTGAGGAGGAGGATAGAGGTTGGAAGTGCGGATCCAGTAGGACGGGATTGAATGGAGTATTTAAATTGTGGCCCGTGAAAAATATAGAAGGAAATATGTGAATTATAATGGCTTGGTATAGAAAGGTAGCAAGAAAGTACAGGCGGCGATTGGATTGATAGCCACTTCAAATCGGTATAATAGGCGTTTAAGTCTGGCTTCGAGATCTCCCGAGAGTCCACCGTACGCCATACAGCCATAGTCGAAGTGGGGAAACACAAGAAATGAAACCAGGAGTTGACTGGATTTATATGGATGGAAACAGCGTAGACGGTTGAACTGTTTCAGATTAGAGAATCTATGAATTTTGGGAGATGTGTGGTTTCTAAGAGAGGGTTTGATCGAACTTGACACCAAGGGGTTTTACGGAAGTATAGAATGAGATAGGTGAGTTGTTCAGGAGAAGATTAAGAAGTGTCGGTAAGGATTTTAGGAGTGAGGGAGATCCGATCAGAATGGCTTTCGTCTTCTTGGGGTTTAGAAGTGAGAAGCTTATAATTGTGCAGGACCAAAGATAAAACAATCTAGCACTAGTGCGATTTGGGATCCGAGTACCTAAATATAGAGGGAGAGGACCTATAAAAAACTGCTTACAGAAACTGGACAATCAATATCTTATGATATGAACGCAGGGATGTTAATGACACGTAACTCGGAACAATCCATCAGAGAGTTTCTACACAATGACTCAATAGTAGGTAAGAGCACAGGCGAATCTAAAGGGAAAGGGAGGGACTTTCGGGCTGAAGCCTTCTCCTCCCCAAAACGGTAAAATATAACCATATCTTATAAAAAAATATATATATATTAAAAGGTATCTCTTAAAGTATTATTGTTGGTGTAATTACATTTGATAGGACTTCAAGAACCACTTAAACACCATTTCATATAGGTAGTTATTTTTTTTAAATATTTATTGTTATATATGTGAAAAAAAATCTTTCGGCCTTAACCCTCCTCCCCCTCTAAAAAATTAAATTCTGGATCCGCTAGTGTTTCAGACTAAACCAACAAAGTGTATTCACCATGGAATCACCACAAACTAAATTTTACCCGCAGTCAAAGTTACCACATCTTGCGGTACCAGTGTTTTGCCTGGTAATGGTAAAATTCCTATAATTAACTGTTGCATAGCTTTTATTTATTGTTTTTTCATGATCTAGGATGTATTATAATAAACCTATTTGCTTAAGCCGCTTTTATTGATATAAAAAAAAAGAAGTAAAAAATAATGATTTTTCAATTATTTGTGATGTAAAGTAGTTATGAAACTAAGTTTTCCTCCCAAATCTCTATCATAAGAACTAATCCGTATTTATAAGTGACGAAGTAAGTATTTCTACTCCTAATATTTACGTTTAAAATAAAGAAACCTGCTGGTTGCTTCAGTTATTTTGATGAAAACCTTAATATTAGTATCAGGAACTTCAAGTTTATCTCTTATAAATCACAGTTCCATTCACAGAAAAACAGCCACTACATGAAAAACATTTTTTATAATTATTATATCTGTATTTAGGCAATTATGTTTATCATAATACGTCCCAGATCATGGAAAAACAAGAAATAAAAGCATTGAAACAGTTAACCATTTTTGCTGAAAACACCGGTAATTTTAGGTATTAAGATAAAAAATCACATGTTTTTTTTTACATAACTTAAGGTTTGACTAATATGATCTCCACTTAATCAATATGGGCTTAAAGGTTATTAAACGTTGAAGTTTTCCTTAAAGTATGGTATCTCTTTTTTTTTATTTTTATTTTTTTATCTCCAGTGAAGCGATTGAGAGAGTAGCACAGGGTTCTCCTTCAGTTCCCTCGCCTGATTGTAAATAGTGTATATGTGTTTGCATTTGCAATGCATGTGTTTTTTGCTTAGTTTTAATTTTCTTTTTTTTTTAGGTTATTTTATTTTATTATTTATTGTATATACTTTTGATTATTATTTTGCTTCTATTTATTTTATATTTTTTTGTATATATATAGTGTGAATGTTATCCTACCTCAATATAACTTATGTCCAAGAGACTGATTGTTGTAATACTCAATAAATAAATAAATAAAAAAACATTTTTTTAAAAAGATATCTTAGATTAATTTAGCCGCTCAAAATTCATCTTTAAATGGTTTAATTCAATATTCATTATTTATTTTCTTGTTTAACAAAAAAAAAAAAAGAAGGAATAAAACGATTGGTGCATAATAACCTAGAAATATGGGCAAAGCAAAAACAAAAAAAGTAATTTTTAAAAAAATTATATACAATAATTATTTTTTCGTCTTCCCATTGGAAAGTACGCTGGAACATACGTCCAATATTTTTCGATGCAGATGCAGATAAAAAAAAAAAATGGTTGAAATCATTGATTCAACCCACTGATTGTGATATTCCCCTTATAAGAACAATTTTTTCTTATTAGTAATATACATATCTCAGAAAATAATTCGATTTTCGTCTCATATATAATGATCAATAGTTTTCTTTTTCCTTTTTTTTTTGGACTAGTGACCTCTGGATGCATTGCATAACTATCGGAAATGGAGTTTTATTAATAACTCAAAGGGATCACTTCAAATGCCCTAAGTGAAAGCAAAAAGTTGTTTTGATGGCACTTAATGATCAAAGAGAAACGGTATGGTTCTTAATCTGCTAAAATATAACAGAGGACAGATTGCTAAATACCAAAGAGGAGATGGGAGGATATATTTAAGTGTAAGGTTTCCGGATATCTAGGCTAGCCATCGGGGGAGTTTATCAATGTGGCAGGGGCTACTTATCTCAACCCAAGTCCACAAATAACAAAAACAGATGATACCTTACCACTCCCCACTACATTAGCAAGACTGATTGGTCTTCCTGTCTTGTACATCCCCTGTGGTCTCACCACAATCCATATAGTCCGCCTTCGTCTTTAATGTCCTTAATTCAAAGCCTCTCTGGAACTTAGTGTTGTCTTAGAGCGAAGAAACATCTATTAACAAGTTCGTTGTATGTTGTGGTAATTAGAAATATTTAATGGTTGTTGTAAGTTCCTTGCAGTTTTCTTCGTTTAGAAATAATTCTGCAACCGCCGCATGGAGGGCAAGAGTATGGTCCTGTTGGACATAGGTAGAAAAAAAAACAAAATATAAAATTTGGAATTTTACTGCATTGTGACAAATTAATATGAGTTTTAACGTAATTGTTGCATTAATAATGATTTGATATGAAGTAGTCATCAACAGAAGGAAAATTATCTTTTCCATATTTAGAGCTGGTTTGCCTGTATTTTTTTCTTAAACTTAATGGTATGTGCTTTTAGCAGAATCAGGTACATCTCAGTGGGTCTAGGTAAAACATTGGTTTATAAAAATATATAGAATTATCGCGACGTTCCAAACAAATGTGAACAATTTAATTCCATAATCAATTTAACTAATAATAACTTCATTTAATTAATAATTAAGATTATTACATAATTAATAATTACTAGAAAATTATAGTGCTACATCAGTGTTATGTGGTAATGTAAATGTAATAATTTACAGTAAATTTGTTCGTGATAGTAAAAAAATCAATATTTTATTAATATTGCTCAATGCATCTTGTCGATTAAATGTCTTGAATTCAAATCCTCGTAAACCCTCCATTTTCTGAGTAAGTTAGAGCCGATGTCCAAGGAACCTATATACTCGTCCCAGTGTGCGATGTGAAAAAATCAAGTTATTCTTAGTTTTCGAAGAGCTTCATCTTACCAAGTACTAAAATAGTAAACTATAGACCAAGGATGTTAACATCGAAAGAATATACAAAGAAAGGAAAAATATTTTAACTTACAAAAATGATTAAAAGGAAACTTCTATAAATTGTATATAATATATAAAAACTTAAACGCCTAATGAATTGCGCAATACGTTTTGTTTTCGGAATCTCAAGAGATACGCATATTACCCAGTATGACACCAAGTTGAAGTGGCTCTATCCATCCAACCGCCGTCTGTACTATCTTTCTATACCAAGCCATCAGAACTCAGCGACCTTCCTATATTTTTCACAGCCTGCAATTTAAATATTCTATACAATCCCGTTCCACTAGATCCCGTACTTCTGACCTCTACCATCTTCTAACCGAACTGCTGAGTTTGACAAATCCTTTATGATTCAAGCCATCTCCTTCTGGAATACCATCCGATATCCGACATGTACCATCAGTTTCCTCATTTAAACCTCTCCTTTTTAAGCACCTACTCCTTCCCCTCCTTACTCGAGTTTGTGTGTTTAATAAAACAGTGTGTGTTAAAACAATAATATGATAATTATATTATTGTATTTTAATAAGCCAATTTTTTTATTTTTTCTAGTTTCTTCTACCTCCTTCAACAAGACGAAGTTTCAATCCTCAGCTTCACAGTGACGCCTTGCACTGCTCCGGTAGCATGGGACATCGTTGTGAGGAATTCGAATGAAACTGGAAAAGGTAATGTTTTGAGAATTTATCTCAACATTTCAGGTCGGTTGATATATATAATGTATTGAGGAACTGCGAGTTGGGAAATTTATTTTAAAAATCGACGAATGTATATATATATACATTCGTTGATTTTGATAATACATTCACCGAACCCGCAGTTCCTCAACACAAAAAAATAAAACGTTCTTTTTGAATCCACCAGTACAAACCCCGACAAGGCAACTTGTATCTATTTTTAAAATATATCCAAACCACTTTGGTCAGTTTTGTTTTTTCTAGTTCAGCACCAAGATCTAATTTTACTACGTTCTGGTGCGATACCTTCTGTTTTTTCCTTCCATTTTCCTGGGACTTCATTCCCGAAGATAATATTATACTGCAAGTATATCGTAATTTCTAACCACATTCCTGATTTATAGACATTCAATTTCTATTTTTTTTTTTTTTTTTTTGTTAGTAATATCCTATATTGTTTCAACTTATTTTATTTCCTATTTTATGTTCCTCTTCGTATGTATCTCTGTTAAAGTTACTTTTTGTTGTCTTGTACAATGCTAACTTACAGTAGGGCTTTGGCCTCCAACGTTGTCCCCTTCCACTCGTTCCTGCCAGCTTCATATCTTCACCATGTCTTCACTTCGCCTTCCTTCTAGTAATTGGTATAGCAGCCTTCTTGGTAGGCTACCCCCTTACATTCTTTCCCTCTTGATGAATGATACGGTATCTAGTTTGCAATACAACTCCATTAACTCATTATTTTTCCTGTATCGCCATTGTTACGATAAATTTACGTTCATTCTGAGGACCTTTCTTTCCCACGTCTTAATATATTTTCATATTCTTGAGTCAAGACCCATGTTTCACTGTTATACATCACTAGTGATTGTTCTACATATTATTAACGTGGCTTTGCGAGAGATATTTCAAAACCGGAGTGCCTTCTGGAGTGAATGCAAATCTATTTCCAGCTCCCAGCGTCTTTTGTCTCCTTTAATGCTAAATTTTGCCATAAACTGACCCTTAATGTTTAGAATGGTCAACATCATCGAAATTCTGACTACAAATTTCAACGAAAGGGTGCTTTTATCTTTCATTTTTGGAGATGAAATTCCAAATGAGTTAATGCATTTGGTCTTCTCCATTGATACGAAGACCAAGGTTACGAATAGCGTCCCAGAATTATTGAAAAGCTCCAGATACGTGTTTGAGGTTCTGCCTGTGATGACTACATCATCTGTATAGACTATGTTAATTTACTCAAGATTATTCTGACAGGATTCATCCTCGTGGATCTCAATGCAATTTCCAAATCTTGGGTATGCAAATTCGAGGACATAAAATCACCATGTCAGAGACCAATTGACACACCACTAGCTCCAGAAAAGTCCTCCTGTAGCCTTGCTAGGAACTCCTTGCTTGATAAGATCATCTTTGCATGCTGTTCTAGTTGTGCTAGTCCCAAAAATCGCAAAATTTTTAGCATTTCTCGGTCTGTTCGACCGTAGGCCTCCTTAAAATCCTCAAATATGTGTTATAGGTCGATATTATACTCATCCACTTGTACATTATTCTCGACGATTGTAGATCTTCCAGGTCTGAAACATAGGGATATCTTGTTGACCGAAACAATGCCCCGTTTTTTTTTTTTTAATCTAGCTTCCAAGAATCGTCTCCTGGATTAAACTCAACAGTTAATACATAATTGTTATTGTGGATACCATTACAGCAGCGTCGAAACTATCTGTAATCATTGGTTGATTCCTGCAAAATGCAAATATAACCTATCATAATTTTTAAGGAGGGAGATGGTCCGGGATGGCAGACATAAATAGTGGAAAACTATTTTATTCCAAGCCAACGTTTCGACCGGACTATGCAGGTCATCTTCAGGGAGGTGTGTTCAGCAAGGAGTTTCACTTAGGACTGTTTCAGTATGACCCCCACCCCGGACCATTTCCTTCCTTAATAATACAGCGCTCAACTATTAAGTACTCACTACAATAATTTTTAATTTTAATTAATTTTTCCCCTTGTTGCTCAAAGCAAAACGGTATTGTCGTAGTGGAGGAGGCGGACGGGGAAGTTGCTCGGCCGTCCGACGAAGCACCTAGGGTGAGAGTGCTGTCTCCTGCCTACAAGGGGCTTTACACCGTTCAGCTGATGGTCCAAGAGGAGTCCTGGGTCCAGATGTACGTCACCTACCTCAGCCACCCCAGTCAGCTTAGGCCCGTCTCCAGGCTCCATCTCGTCAACAGGAGGACTCAGGGTCAAGTCTTCATCAGGTGGCAGCAGACGTGAGTATCCTCTGATCAACTTGTTTTAACGTCATAACACGCCGGAACGTTAGGATGTTCGTTAATAGAATTTATCGAGAAGGTAGACCCCACCAAAAATAATTGAACTAACAAGGACAACCGAACCCAAAGTGTGGCCGATTGTAGATTATGATGAGAAATGTGTTTTTACCTTTAGGTAAGATTCTAAGAAAAAAAAAATAGAAATAATTTTATGCTGTGATGTTCTAAAGCTGTTGTATTTATGTTTTATGTATTTTTCAGTTAGTAATGTGATGTGAAATTCTGGTCCCTAAGTGTTTGGATACAAAGTTGATATTGTGGTCCATTTTTATATAATTTGACCATTTGACCTCCCGGGTCTATAATTCGTTTTACTTTTTTCTATTAGGTTAAAAAAATATTGTTATATTTTTTTTTTCAAAAGTTTGGAATGGTGAAATTAAAATAAATCTATCTTAACCACATATCTCAATGTAAATGTAAAACAAAACGTAACTAGCATTACTGTCAACAATGAGAAGATGCGAAGTTCTTTATGCTTTGATGTGAAACGATCTGTGTCAATTAAAATGTAATCATGAGGAATTTCATTGTTATATAATGGTATTTTGAATCATAGGTACCGGTTTTAGTAATCTTAAATAAATTGGGTGTAAAGTAGGAAAGTAGGCTTTTCCCCAAAATTTAGTGAAGTCGTAATGAGCACAGGCGGATCTACTGGGAGAGGAGGGGTTTCGAGCTGAAGCCTCCCTCCAAAATGGTAAAATGTAACCATGTTTTATAGAAAAAATATTAAAAAATAAGTATTATTGTTCTTGTAATTACATTTAATAGGACTTCAAGAAGCACTTAAAACACCATTTCATATTGGTAGTTAGTATCTTTCTCTCTTTTTTTTTTGAAAAATAGTTATCGTTATGTATATGAAAAAAAAAATCTTTCGGGCTGAAGCTCTCCCAAAATTAAATCCTGGATCCGCTAGTGGTAAGGAGTATTAATGTCTGTTACGTACTGCACTATTAATTTAATGTGATGAGAAAGTGCATAAAATCTTTGTTTGTGATATTCGCTATTAGTCCGTGAATAATCTTGAGATAAAACATAGCTGGCTGGATCCATCAATTTGAAAACTTCCCAGAATATTAGTCTACTTTACTTGTTTAAGGATAGTGCCCTAGAAATTAATAAATGTATGACTGCTGGATATGATATATAAATAATAGTGGCCTTGTTATGATACAAATATATAAATACGTAAGTCCTTGGTGGTCTGTCTTCGACTTTTTGTTTTCCAGTTTGTTGCACGTCGTGTGTTATCTTTGTTTATTTTGTCTATCCGCCTGGTGTTTAGTTGTCCACGTGTTCTCTTGCTGACTATCTCTTGCGTGTGCGGAACGTCCTAACAAATCGCTTGGAGTTACACTTCTCAAAGGCGTTATAAATATCACTTGAACATATTAAATTATTCCTATAAATATGGATACAAAATAATTTTTAAAGAAATCATTGTGTTAGATAAGCTTTTATAATTACTCTATTGCATCATAAAGACAACTGTCTAGAATATATAAAATATATCGATTTATATTCTATTTTATTTATATATATTATGCTTTATAGTGCGAATGTTTGTGTGGTTCCATGACCAAGCTTTGAAATAGATTGAACTGATAAAGGGCACGCCATCTTTGTACGACTGTACATACATTCCTTATGTGAACTTTTTGGTTGTTCATGATCATTTCGAACTCTGGAATCCATTACGGTATCTTGACTGCCAAAGCTTTGTCCGAGAACCTTGACCGTGTATAACGGCCTTAATAAAACCATAGCGGCAATCACTAACGACGCACTTTTCTAATTTTTTGGGGAGGCTTTTGTTGGTAAAATAGGCGCATGGACAATGGATCCTTCTTAGAAATTTCGTATATATTTCCTGAAAATTATAATCTCTCCCCACTCAACTGACGATCCCTCATGAAAAGATAGTACGCAAAATAATTCAATAGATAATTAGGTAAAAAAAAAGTTCTCCTTTCTTGTTGGGCCTATAAGGAAGACTTGGAGGAGAGTGGAAGAGGTAAAAAAGAAGACAAGCGTAGGCGCATACAGGGCCCCGCCGGACGGAACACAATGAGGTTTTGACCGTCAACTGAAAGGAAGTTTTTGCCCAGGCTATTACCAACCGCTTTGGGTTTGAGCCGAGTTTACTGCCAGGCGAATCTGTATAATTAAACCAAGGTCCAAGCATAAATTTAAGGTTGAGGACCAAGTCCGTCCTCGGGGATATAACAAGTCACTCTTTACACTCCACGTATTTTACATTACCCCTCGTGCCCGAAGCTCGGGATCGTTAAGAGTTTTTTGCTCATATGCGTAGATTATTTACAAGTCAAAATACAAACATAAAGAATGAGAATAATAACAAATGGAAATGACTTTCCAGAATGGCAAGTCCACAAAGTCCTTATTGCAAGACGCTGAATGATAGATAGATAGAAAATAACGTTATTATGGGACACAGTCCCTTGAGAATAACAAAATAGAACAAAATTAAAAGATTACATCTGGCCAAAATAAAATCAATCGAAAAAAAGAAATAATGTAAAGAAAATATAAGGTAAACATTCTATATACAAAACAAACGAAACTATATACAAAACCATTAACACTATGACAAGACACTTAAAGCTATTTGCACTTATAGACCAGTATCTTCTAAAAGCACTTCTAAAAAAACAATAAAGAATTACAAAATAAAAATATATTAAATTCTTTATTAAAACAAGCTTTGTGTTTCTGTTGAGAAACACAAATATGACAATATTAAGTGAGAGAATATGAGAATATTACAATATGACAATATTAAGAATATGACAATATTAAGTGCCTGCTTAATATATAAATACATTATCATTTAGCATTGATATTTGACAATGAATGGCATGAAACAAATGTATGTTTTCAAATGGTTAGCAAAAATATCTGACTGTTTTTGGGATAGAAATTGGAATAGGAGGGTTTTGAATGTGGATATGGATGAGGAATGTCGAATTTTGATAGGGAGAGAATTCCAGAAATTGACAGATCGAGCAATAAAGGAGTTTTGGAATGAAGCAGATCTGTGGGAAGGCATGTGAAGGTAAGAAGGTCGAGATCTTGTGGACAGGGAATGTACTGAGTTTTTGAACTGGAGAAGGTTGTAGGCGTAAGAAGGACGATGGTTTTTGATGATTTGATAGAGGAACGTACCTAGGAAATATTGTCTTCGGAAGGAGGGGAAAAGCCATTTTAACTCAGCGTAGTGGTGAGAGACATGGGAGTATCTATAAATCGTAAATACTCATTTGCTTTTCACTTGCATCATAAGATAATTTGATCACAAAATCGAGAAAAAATGTGGCCTAGAAAAATATTGAGACGTTTGGCCTATACAACCTCGTTATTTTGACATTTTGGGGGTGTAGGTCACGCCAAACAGCTTAATATTTATAAAGGCCACCTTTTTTATCGATTTTGTGATCAATTTATCTTACGATGCAAGAAGAAAGCAAATGGGTATTTACGAGTATTTAGTACCTAATTAAATAGAAAAAATGTACCAATCTCCAGATAGTAAACGCCCCAGTTCCGAGAATTATCGTAAATAAAATATTTCTAGATTACGATGAGATGAGGCTATTTACGAAGTTCCAGGCGGATGTTAATAATTTGATAAAAAGTGGCCAGTATCACGAACTAATAAATATGAATTTGTTTTCATTTTAAATTTAACGTTACCTACACTAGTCGTCCGAGAACAACGCGTTCTAGTGTCAATATTAAAGCAAGTGGCCGCAAGACTTCCAATATTTTAAAAATATTTCACAATGAAAACCCGATAAACTATCAGCTGTTGACAAAGAAAAATAAAAAAAATATTTTTTTTATATTTATACTTTTATACTGTGTTTTATATTAAATTTTAATCTTGCGTTAATTTTAGGACACCCTAAAGTATGCAGGTGTGACTTTTAGTTTTTGAGATATTTGAATCCACAAGTAAAAACATTTAAATTAGTAGACTTAATCCGAGTGTTAACACTTCGGAAATCCGTCGGATCAATCTAATTCACTATCTACAAAAAAGTGCAAAACGTTCCAAAAGATCCCAAATGCTTCAATCACACATCATAAATCTTGAAGAATGGTGTCAAAACTGGAGAATTAAAATCAAAACAGAACCCCAATAAATCCCACCAAATTACCTTTACCCTTCGTCGTAAACCAATGACTTCCTGTCCTACAGTTTGCTTTAACTATACTCCACTTATACCTGTTGAACAAATCCGCTACCTAGGACTCCACCTTTACAAACGACTAACTTGGAATCATACTAGACTGAAACGACGTTTCCGATTACTTACTTCGATTACAGTACTTACTAGACAAACACTCTAAACTTCCAATTAATTACAAAAGACTCGTATACTACGTATCGTATAATAAGGCCTATTTGGACTTACGGAGTTGAGCTATGGGGCTCCACTACACCATCGAATTCCTTTCGTATCTAATCCTTACAATCCAAAATCCTGCGTAAAATCTTCAATGCTCTCTACTTTGTTACAAATAAAACCATCCATAATGACCTTAATGTTCCTTAGGTTTCAGATCTGGCCCAATCCAGATACCTATCCTTCCATAATAAACTTCAGAATCATCCCAACCCTCTCGTTTCTAACCTTGCTTCCTCTTCAATTCCTGATAAGTCTCCAAGGCGTCTGAAAAGAAGATGGCCCCGTGATCTCCTAATGTAGACATATCATTAGAGTGCTACCATTGGGTAGTTACTCAGCAAGTGTTTTCATGTCATTATATCCATATGTTCAAATTTATCTTAATTTGAAATAATATTAATTAAGAAATAATTTTAAAAAAAATTAAGTTTTCTTTAAATTTTCAATGATGATTAGGATCTAGTTTTAGTAAAAACGAATGGACAATGGATTTGGAAATGTTTTGCCACATATCGGCTGACTGCTTGCAGAAGGTTCCCTTGAAACCGTACATTGAGTATAGTCCTCATAAGGAAACGCAAGCTTCAAGGCTAGACTTGTACTAGGTTGGCACGAAGGGAAGCCGGCTCCTGTAAACAAACAGAGTGTAGTTCGCTGATCCACCATAATACGTGACAAACGGACTCCAAACAAACACCAGCTCTCGCTGGACAGTTCTATTTAGGACCTCGGGCTATTTAAAGGAATCGCTTCTACAATCCGATCGCCAGCTCTTTAGATCCTCTATTATACAATCTGGTCTTCTGGTAGCAAATAATATAACAATACCTGTATAATTATTTTATCGTGTATATAAAAAATTATGTGGATCACCTAAGTGGGGTGATCAGATAAAATATTTAAAAATAAATAAGTATATTTATTTTTTTCAACGTTTCGGTGTGAGAAACTATTAACATTAGAAAATCAAATGAAAAAATAATATGTAGATGAAAGATATAGTCTAAAAAATGTAGGTAGAATAAACTTAAGGTAAAATAAAGTAGAATAATAACAGTAATAGATAACTAAGAAATAAATAATAGTAACGGTAAAAAAGTACGGACTAATGAAATAAACAAAATCAAAATAAGAAATGAAAAATGTTAATCTTAGAATAAAATGTAAAACAGAGACAAGGAATATGCTGTTATATAAGAAAATAATAGATATGAATAGAAAATTGAGATATTGTAAAACCTATCAAAATATACTGAATACGTATAAGAAATTATTCTGTTGTTTTTTTTCTTAGTCCTGATGAAGGCCTGAACTTTGGACCGAAACGTTGGAAAAAGATGTAGAGATGGTTGGCATTGATGCATGATGCATTGACCTTGATATAATATGAGAAGGAGTTGGTCGGAGGGTGCGGTCAAATAAATACTAAATTTTTAAAAAATAGTATTTTAAATTGTTTCGCCGAAGTTTCGACCCACCTTGCAGGTCTTCATCAGAGCGTTTCATCAGGCACTGCAGGAGGCAGTTGATAGACTTCCTGCAGTGCCTGATGCAACGCTCTGATGAAGACCTGCAAGGTAGGTCAAAACAATTAAAAATACTATTTTTTAAAAATTTAGTATTTATTTGACCGCACTCCCTGACCAACTTCTTCTAATAAAAGTTATAACATATTTGCAGTAATTAAAATAATAATAACATGTAAACAGCTAAAATAAAATCTTCTTTAGCATAATTATAGTTGTAAGGGGGAGAAATAATGTATATACATAAATATGTGTATTTAATATTTCATTCGTATAAGCGAAATATCTTTTCTTTTAACTACCAGGTTTCTCAACATACGTATTTTTTTATTTTGACTGATCACCCCAATCATTCTCTTCAATTATCCACTACAGTCAACCATCAACTCACAATCATATATATTTCAAACACAATTAAAAAAAAAAGTAGGTTTCTTAGTTCAAAAACAATTCGATTATATATTTTAAAAAATCTGGATCTATGGGCACAACTTCACACGACTGGTGAAACCTCGCAACATTATTTTGGTTGGCAAAGCTTTTACTTTCAATATTTTTTACGCCTTTTACTTTCAACTATTTCTAAAGAATAAACATAAGTTAGGGGTAGGAAGTAGCGCAAGCCAAGTTAAGATATATAAAATAACGGTATAAAAGTTAGAAAAGTATGAATAAAATAATAACAGTAACAGAGATCTATGAAATAAATAATAACGGCAACAAAGTAGAGACTAATGAAACAAACATAAACAAAATAAGGTAACATGATAAATGAAAAATGAATTCATAACGAAATGGAATGGAATGTATAAGATAAACGTAATTATAAAAATAAATGGAGTGACATAGATGCTAAAATATGATGTCCAAGTATGTTAAAAGCAAGTATGCCGAACAAAACCGGTACAACCAATTGTACACAAGGGAAAAGTGTGTAATGTTTTAGTTATTCGCAAATAAAGTATCTTTTCTTTCATAACTTGTTTGCCTGAATTTTGGGTGCGATTGGACTAGTTTGCCCGCCTGAAGGAGAAGGAAACCTTCAAAATTGTTGGTTCAATCTTGGGATTTGATGAAGAATTAACGATGATATGGCTTGCCGATCAAAAACAACATCGATAAATAATATAAACTCCACCTTTTTCGATCATAGAGAAATCAAGTCGACGGAATGAGACATGTATTCAATGACAGTACTACAATTAATATAAGGTTGTCTGGATGCGAACCCTATGCCTTGCATTATCTCGAAAAAAGTACGTTTTTGACTTAAAAACGCAGGGGTCTTGCTGTATGTATCAAAATCTTTAAAGCACGATTTGTCCCGTATCGATCTACAGACTTATCACCGTTCCAGTATTGAAGTCTAGCAAAATGTTTGTATCGACTTTATTTATTTTAGAAAGAAAAACCAAAGTGGAGAATACGATTCGCCAAACCGCCGTGATATTATGAATCCAATGGTACCCCATTCATGGTATTTGAGCATGATAGGAGCTTTTATTTGGCACATATATTACTGTAATAATATATGTGGGGATGGGGATAATGATATATCTTTTTTTAGCATAATTATAGATGTAATGGAGAAAAAATAATATGTAGACGTGTGTGTATTTAATATTTCATTCGTATAAGCGAAATATCTTTTCTTTTAACTACCTGGTTTCTCAACCATACGTTTTTTCCGAAGACGGAAATGCCAGTCAGGAAAAAAGTATATAACACAATAGTGGCATTCATCTGACCTTGAGTTTGTGATTTTGTCACCCGACTCTTCTTTAACCTCCGCCGTGCCACCTCAGCGATGTCTGTCTGCTTGTGTCGATGAAATGACACATCAAATTTCTGTCTTGGAGGTAATTCAGAACGTCTGTATGGTAGCGAACAGGATATTCTCAATAAAAGAATGAGCTCGAAGTCAGTTTACCTCCAAAAGAAATTAGGACAATCCGTTTGTTTCGGTTACGTAATGTAAATCTAACGCGATGTCGTTGGAGTGATCATAAACAGTGATTCCTTAAGCTATAATACTAGACTTGAAAGATATGAGAACACATGATTATAGAACAGATATAACACAACTCATATCAACACTACAAAAAAATAATCAGATGAGTCGTTTATTTTCAAGGTGAATCCTACCATTAATTTTTTTTTTTTAATAGAACGTGAAAAACTATATTTTCTATTCCGGTTGTGGAATCAAACCAAGTATTTTTTATGATAGTGGAGTAATAGTTGACTGTGGTGGATGTAACAAAGAGGAATTGGTTCGAGTTTTTACCTACGTTTCGGCTCGAAATTCAGGCCTTCATCAGGGCTAAGAAAAGACGAGATAACAATAAACATGATAAACTAGTAAGCAGTTAGTAGTGAGTAAGTAGCTAGTTACTAGCTTCTCAGACCTATTGTTATCTTGTCTTTTCTCAGTACTGATGAAGGAATGAACTTTGGGCAGAAACTTCGGCAAAAATAAATATAATTTATTTATGAAGAGAAGAATAGTTGGGGTGCTCAGTCAAAAAGGAAGGCAAAAAATAAATTATAATATTTATTTTTTACATATGCCGACGTTTAGACCTGATGATTTTGATATTGATTGACTGATGATTTTCTTAGCCCTGATGAAGGCCTGAACTTCAGGTCGAAACGTCGGCATATGTAAAAAATAAAAATTATAATTTATTTTTTGCCTTCCTTTTTGACTGAGCACCCCAAATATTCTTCTCTTCATTATCCACGACAGTCAACCAATTACCAATTATAATTTATTTATTATTTCTTTATTACTTGTGACTGCACACCCCAATCAACTCGTCTTCACTAGTATTTTGTTAGTAAATAAATTGAGAAATGCTTAATTTTAGCACATATTTCTGAAAATTTCAGATTATATCAATTGTCATTAAACAATTGAAGTTGGTTGTGGTGTTCAATTAAAAATAAACAAATTAAAAATAAATTTGCCGACGTTTCGGCCCAAAGTTCAGGCCTTCATAAGGGTAATTAAAAGGTAAGGGTAATTCATAAGACGGTAATTAAAAAATATTGAATATTGAATGGGGTCACTTCTGTTAAGAATCAAACTTCAAGGTGGATTTAAAAAAAAAAAAAAAGAGGGGGGAGAGGTAGGTGTTAAAATCATGGTCACTTCGGAAAAAATCTATTCAAATATAGTTTGGATTTTACTCTCAAGTCGGTTTTGTACCATTTCATATAGCACTCTACATCTATATAATAACTGAACAATAGCTAACAACAATCGTGTGAATCAATGGCGCCGTTATTAAGTTATCACAATTTCTGTGTTATCGACAAAATTTTGAATCCAGAGTAGGCAAAAATTTCGTCAGAAAATTCTAAATTTTCGGTTGATCTAAACAATTTTTTTTAAAGGTTTTTCCGAATTGCGAAAAATGATTATCAACTCTCCCTAGAAAATGTTTACTCACACATTACTACGTCGGTTTGTCTAAATTGTTCCCATCATATTGTAGCTATCTGTCAAATATAATATTTATTCGAAATCGGACTGGTATGTAGAGGAAATATATCCAAACTATAACAGTTTTGGTAGTTCATACAATGCTACTAACTCTATACAATTTTTTTCTAAAACATACCTTTTTTCATCTTGAATGTGCGATAAGTTATAGCCAGATTTAATTTGATTGGCTGTACACGACATTATGTAATTATTTGAATTGCTTAATTTTGTACACTATGTATTTATTTTGTATATAATGAATGACAAGACAATGTATTTTTGCAGGACAGTGGATCCCGACGAGACGGAATTCGTGATAGTGGTCCATCGCGGACAAGACGCCTTGCAGAGCCTGTGCAAGGCGGGAGGAGAGCTGTTCGGGGTCCAGAGGCCCAAGGAGTGGACCCCGCCCCCCGGGATAGGATCCGGGGGGCCCCGCCCGCCCCATCGCGGTGACATAGTCGTGAGTATCTACAATAATACTTGTTGCAAAAAATGGTTACATGTTCTTCATATTGAAACAAAATGTCTGAATGACAGAGTGTACTGAAACAAACCAACGAACTCACAAAAGTTAACTCTTTAGTTTAGTCCAGATTACTCTATTCACAGAATGTACGGTTCAAACGTGAAAGAAGAATCTTTAATTTGATTGGTTTAAGAACAAGAGGTCTATTTATTTTGTCTTCATAAGATTTTAAGCCAGCGATGGAAGCTCGGGAAATACTAGCGACAGAATATCGAAGTTCAGTAAAGTAAGTGAACTTTCATGTATGGGAGTCGAACTACTGGCACTTTATACCACGGTGTGATGTGGATTGCTGCGTTTAACCTACAAATCAGATTAAGTGATTGTTCAATATTACTTAATCAAAATAGAGTTGTTTTTTATTTATTTTAGGTTTTTTTTTCTTTCGTAAATTGAAGTTTCCCTCAGCCAAACTTCTCACTCATTCAGTTCTTCCACTTTTCTCTGTCCAAAACTTTCTTCTCCGTCAGCCCTCGGTCCGCCATACTCTCAGCCAAAATATCTCGACCTCCCATTCAAATACCGTTTTGGGTAGCCGTTCGCTATTCATTCTTTTCATATGTCCATACCATTGTAATTATATTTCTTCCATTATTTCTAGTTTATTATTCATAACTTTTATCCTTTCTCGAATGATCTCGTTTCTCATTCTTTCACTCTCAGTCCTTGAGACGGTGGCCGACCTCATCCAAAATACTATCACCACAGCTAGAAATCTTTAACTGTGTGATTTCTCGAGCGGCCACGTTTTCAAACTATAGAGGTGGAATATAAAGAAAAACGAAGTATTACTTGAATTTGTTCATTTCACTTATGATTCTTTTGTTTAAATAGAATTATTTAGTTAGGCCTCACTAACACTGCAACATCACTTACTTAAATTACAAGATTGGTTCACACTATGGAAAATTCGACTTAATCATGACAAATCCAAACATTCAACATTTACTCTTCGAAAAAACACCTGCCATCCAGTTTATATTGACAACAATCAAATTCCTCAAACGGACACGGTTCTTTACCTTGGACTCACCTTCGACAGAAGGATGACATGTGGTCCGCATGTTAAAATGAAACGTAAGACACTTAACAAACTACTTTACTCTCTTTTTGCCAAATCTTCAAAACTAAAACTAAAACAGAAACTGAATACATATACATACTTACTTAAGCCCTTATGGACATACTCATCACAAATGTATATATGTCATCGCTAAAAAGACCCACCTACATAAACTTCAAACCTTCCAATCAAAATTATTGGGACTCATAACAAAAGCACCATGGTACTTGACTAACAAAACTCTACATACTGACCTCCACCTTCCAATATTTGACTAATATATAACGACCCTCTACTAACGATTTTAAACAGACATCACAATAGATTAATAAGAGATATGGCCACAGCTGACATACCCCAGAACATGAGGAGAAGACTAAAAAGGCGTTTGATGAAGGATCTCCTTCCTTAGACAACCTAAGTAATTGGAACAAGTTAGGGAAGAAGTACTGCTGAGTGCTTTCCTTCCACATGCCTGTCATGTCATTATATCATGTATCGCCATCACATTTGCTGATTGTCAATAATAAGTTGACAGGCGCAATTACATATTTTATAGAAAAAAAAAATATAATTATTAGTGTGAGTGAAAACGTTCTATTTGTCTGCGAGTTTTTGAGTGGGAGTACAAACGCATTTTTAGTTATTGACACCTTTCTCAAGAAATTTCAATTCCATGTTTCTAACTCAATAAAGGCTTAGTTCCGTACCCCATGTACACCGGAAGTTCAGCGTGAAATTTCCCTTTAAGAATTCCTAGTCACTGGTTTTTCCAAACCAATATTTCGAACCCATTCTGTGATTTGAAACATGAAATCTTGTTTAGAGGTTAAAATGTACTCCAAATTGGAGGAACTTCATTTGTGAGAGGGGGAGAGGGTAAAGTTAAGTTAGAATAATATATTGGATGACGTAAGAAAAAACTAGGAATAACATGACTTAGGAATGGCTTTTCTGATAATGAAAACAAAAAGTTCTTTCTTGAAGTTGGAGACAAAAACGCAACGTACCTCTCTAGATTTACAGTCCTTCTTCTTCTTGAGCATAGGAGTATTTATAGCGATTAAGTTATTTATGTACCTTTTACTAATAAAATATAAAATTGTAATAAATGATGGGACTGCGGGTGTGTGTTTGAGATTCATCGGGTTGGGAATAGAACGAGCTGGGTGGTGCGGGGTTTGGAAGCCAAGAAGCGGTACCACATCGAAGTGTTCGCCGTCAACTCTGCGACCAACTTCAGCTACAGGTACGCCGTGGCCTCCAACGTCACTTACCGGAGGCCCAAACCTCTTCCGCTCCAGGACCGCAAGCAGGCCATAGCGGAACTGAGGAGGTCGGAACCCAGGGCAGCCTTCAGGTTCAAGGTAGAGTATCCCTTTTTTTTAGTTACATCTTCTTTAAACATTTTAATATTAAACTAGTCGAGAAAAAAATAAAACTATTTAATGAATGAATTTTTTGTGTTCCCAAATTTCCAATTTTTTGGAATGCAATCTGTTAACGTCGCATACGCTTATATCTTTATATTTTTTTTCATTATTATTTTTTCTCACCATCCCTTTTTTAATGTTGATTTATAAATGTTTATTGATATTTTCTTTGTAAATGTTTGAAAAACAATTGTCCCAGAAGTGTATTTAATTTTATAGCATTTATATATTTAGGTTTATTCGCTATGTATTATCGCATTTATATAAACACCAGCCCGGCAATAATGCCCGTTCTTGGGGATTAAGATGATGCCATAATACTGCCGACAGTTCTGCGCATGCGCTTGATTTGAATACCCACATTTCACGTCGTGTCCCACAGTTTTACTATTTTTTAGTAGAATAAGTGCTCAGTTTTACTTTTTTTAAAAAAAACTAGTTAAGCAGACATCAAAACAACAACAATGGACTAACACCACAGTGAGTAGTGTTGTTATTTACTGTGTACTATTACAGACAGTGAATTTAGTGATTTAGCGTCTATAGGCTTAATCTCTATAGCCATAACACCTGACGGCTCCCCTCTCCAGTTGTGGCCCTGCCACGTAACTGGCTGGTTCTCAGCCGGCGGTTCATCCATTGTAATAACACGCAGACGTAGTTTTATTTATTTATTTATTTATTTATTTTTTTCCCCTTTCTTTTTTTTTTTTATATGCGATATTACCACCAAGTAATGTCAACTAAGAGGTCCCATTCAGTTGGCTCTACCCCACGTAATTCACCGCCTAAACAGAAAACACGTCGTAGTAAGCGATTAACACCCCCCGGAACTCCTCCAGCGAACACTCAAGTATCTGTGTCTCAACCACTGCCAAGTACGTCTTCACAAGAAATGGAATCTCCATTTTTTACACCTAATCCATACCAGGTGCTTGAAAATGACAGGGAAGAAATGGAAGATGCACCTATACCTCGAGAACCACGCCCACCTCCTATCTTTGTCAAAAATTTGAGAAATTTCCAGTTGTTGTGTACTCAACTTAATAAAATCTGCCCAGGTAGCTATACATGCCTAAACAGAATAAATGATACAAAAATAATACCGGCCACACCTGAAGCGTACCGAAAAATCGTAAAATATTTAACAGACACAAATGCGGACTTTCACACATACCAGTTGAAACAGAAAAGAGCACTACGAGTTGTAATAAGAAATTTACACTCCTCAACCCCAATAGAAGTGATTAAAGAAGAGTTAACGGCGTTAGGGTTCAAAATACGTCAGATAACCAATGTTTTAAAAGAAAATAAAGAACAACCAGGTGTAAAGAATAAAATCCTATTTCCCTTATTTTTCGTCGATCTAGAGCCATCGCCTGGGATCGAAAAAAATATACGATGTGAATAGAATTTTCTACACCAGCGTAAAGGTCGAAAAACCGTACCCAAAAAGAGAGTTCATCCAGTGCCATAATTGCCAAGCATATGGCCACACCAAGTCTTATTGCCACCACTTACCACGCTGCGTGAAATGTGGTAAAACACACAAGTCTGGCGAGTGTAATAAACCAATTACAGAACCAGCAGTCTGTGCCCTATGCTTGGAAGGCCATCCAGCCAACTACAAAGGCTGCCAAATTTATAAAAATCTTAAAGCGAGATATATGAAACCCAGGGACCCTGATGATACACCTAAACCAAGAAGAGGACCCGCTAAAATTGTGAACTCTAAGGTTTCTTTTGCCAAGCTACTTGGGGGTAGACACCCGACTAATGAATGTGAGGCCCTGCCGCAAGAACAAACTCAACCCCAATCTCAATATCCTATCCCACCTAATGTACCTAATCAACAACAACCTCACCAACATCAAATCCAATATGTTCCTCCACCGCCTAATGCTACAGATCTAACCAGCTTATTGACATCCTTTCTTTCAGAATTTAAATCCCTTGTTACCCCACTGATATCACTTCTCACTAACCTAGTATCTCACCTTATCCCTCCTTTAAAAAATCCTTAAATGACATCCATCAAACCCATATCCATTCTCCTTTGGAATGCGAATGGTGTTAGAAATCACATACACGAACTAACAGCCTTACTACAAGACAAGAACGTAGACGTAGCCCTAATAACGGAAACTCGACTGACTAAAAAACAGCTCCTAAAAATACCACAATACATAACTTACCGTACCGACCATCCTGACGGTAGAGCACATGCCGGTACTGCAGTCATTGTGCACCAATCCCTCTCCCATCACCTACTCCCACTGCCTACACACGATTTCCTACAATCCACCGCAGTCGTAATCAAAACCTTCTCCTTTCCTATTACCGTTGCATCAGCGTATTGCCCTCCAAACCAATCCATCTCCAATATCCAATTTAGTTCCTTCCTCATTTCCTTAGGACATCATTTCATCTTGGGTGCAGACTTAAACGCCAAACATCAACAATGGGGTTCAAGAACCACGAATTCTCGTGGTCGAACATTGCTGTCTGTACTCAATTCCCAAAATTTTACCCTTCTTCCACCCAACTCACCTACCTACTGGCCCACTGATCCTAACCGTAATCCCGATATCCTCGATTTCTTTATCCATAATGGTTTAGGTGCTCTCAACCATTCCGTTGCCCGTCTTGACGAGCTTTCCTCAGACCACAGCCCATTAATACTCCAAGTATCACTAGCTCCTATTCCTAAACCCTCTCCTCCGTCCTTCATCAGAGGCCCAGTTAACTGGAAACTCTTTCATCAAATCCTCTCCGATAAAATTGACCTCAGAGTAACCCTGAAAACCTCTGAAGACCTGGACAATGCAGTACATTCCTTCACTACCAAAATTCAAGAAGCAGTCTGGACTGCTTCCTCCCCTGATCACTCCTCAAAAATCCTTAAGAAACATAATTTACCTCAACACCTCCTTGACCTAATCCACATAAAACGCCGTGCCAGATTATTATGGCAACGTACCAGACATCCAGCCGACCGCCACTCCTACAATTATCACTGTAAAAAATTAAAAAAAGAATTAGCCACCTTCAGATCCCAATCATTCAATTCCTACCTCACCACACTCTCTGCTCATGATAATTCCCTTTGGAATATCACCAGAAAAATCCTCAAATCCCATCATATTTCCCACCCTCTTCGACGAGATGATGGCTCCTGGGCAGCATCTGATGAAGATAAAGCCGAGGAATTTGCCAAACACCTTTCCTATACTTTCGCTCCTCATCCAGAATCCCATCCCAGCCACACAGTAAAAGTAGAAGAATCCCTCTCAATACCAATCCCACTCTCCTTACCACCTAAAGCTGTTAATCCCTCTGAGGTCAAATACCTTTTACGGAAAATCACACCTCGCAAATCTACAGGATATGACCTTCAAACCCCACAGATCCTTCGACAACTTCCATCTAAAGCCATCATATTTCTTACATATATATACAATTGCATCCTACGAACTACCCACTTCCCTCTTTTATGGAAACATTCCACCATCGTCCTCTTCTTGAAACCAGGCAAACCTTCCAACAATACAGCATCCTATAGACCAATTAGCCTACTCCCAATCCTCTCAAAAATTTTTGAAAAGATCCTACTGAAACGAATCCTACCTATAATTGAATCCTATAATCTTCCTACTCATCAATTCGGATTTCGTTCCCAACATTCCACTGTCCAGCAAGGACTCCGAGTTGTTGACCATATATCCTCAACCCTAGAAAGCAAGCAGTATTGCTCGGGTGCATTTCTGGACATAGCGCAAGCTTTTGACCGGGTATGGCACGCCGGATTACTCTTCAAGCTTAAAATCCATCTACCACAGTCCTTATACCTAGTACTCCGATCCTATCTTTCCGACCGCTCCTTCCGAGTTCGCTGTGGCACCGAATTCTCCGACTGTTACTCAATTGAGGCTGGCGTTCCTCAAGGCAGCGTCTTGGGCCCCATCCTTTACATTCTCTTTACCGCTGATATTCCTGTCCATCCCGATACCCTCCTGGCAACTTTCGCTGATGACACTGCTATCCTTTCTTCCAACTCAGATCCTGAAACAGCGTCCGCAAACTTACAAAGGCACCTCTTCCTGATTGAACACTGGTGTAAGAAATGGCGCATTAAGGTAAACGAATCTAAATGTAAACACATTACCTTCACCCTTCGGCGTAATACCTGCCCACCAGTTTATTTTAACTCCATCCAGCTTCCTTTCTCAGATACAGTCCGGTATCTTGGCTTTCTCTTAGACAGACGACTAACATGGAATCCACATACTCGACTTAAAAGACAGGAACTTAACAGACGATATGGCCAGCTATATAGACTACTGAATAGAAAATCTAAACTTTCTGGTGAAAACAAATTACTGATCTACAAGACAATACTGAAACCCATCTGGACTTACGGACTAGAACTATGGGGAACAGCCAAATTTTCTAACATCAAACGCATTCAATCCTTTCAGTCTAAAGTCCTCCGTACAATAGTCAATGCTCCCTTCTATGTAACCAATAAAACCCTACATCATGACCTTAATATCCCATTTATTCTTGATCTTATCCCAGCCAAATTTTCCAAATTTCACCAGAACCTTTCTCATCACCCAAATCCCGTTGTACAATCCCTATCAAGCACCACCCATCCCTACAATCCCCTTCGTAGGTTAAAGCGGCAGTGGCCTCGAGACCTTTTGTAAATATGGATATTTTGGAGTTCTAGCAATGGCCAGATTCTCCACTCAAGTCATGAGTGTCTGTGGCTGTAGCGCTCTTACTCATCCTCCGCTGGTTTAAAATACCAGTGAAGTGGCTGAGGGAGAAGCGTAGGGATCTCCTAAGCCTCCCTTTTCCCTCCACATGTGGAGGGGACAGGATTGGTTCGGAGATCACCTGGCAAATTGTAAATAATGTATGTTTTATATAAGGTGTTTGTTTTACTTTTATTTCTATTTTTATTTACTTATGTGTATATATATTATTTTTTTTTTCTTTACTCTTTTGTTCTTTCTTCTTATTCTTTTGTTATTACTTTATTTATTTATATTTTTGTATATACGGTATGAATGCAATCTCTGAACTCTATTATAAGTGTCCTTAACTGTGACAAATTGTAATATTTCTGAATAAAGTGTTTTTTAATAATAAAAAAAAAAATACTGCCGGAAAGTGAGTCTGGAGCTATCTTTCGTTTGTGTTGGACGTTTACCCCCCACCATTTTCACCGCCTCCAGGCTCGTCGAGTCTCGTCTCGTCTCATCCCACCTCATCTGCGCCATTTTGAAGATCCCAGCTCTATGTATCATCGCGAGTCATCGATCAGGATCGATATGCATATCGATTCACCCACTATCGACTGTTTTGACAGCTAAACATCATAGAAGTTAACCTGGTTGGAAGCAGAACCTCCAACTTGGCTCGTTTTTTTGTTGTTTTTTTTTTATTCTCCACCGTCTAGTGGAGTCCTAGGCTAAATTAATTTTTTAAAGTTTTTCTAGATTAAATTCTATTTTAGTTAATTTTTTTCTTATTTCTGATTTACATTTTAGAAGTTGATTTCATTTTTGTTTTACTAACAATTCTTTGTTTTTTTTATGTTCACTGAATATTATGTTTTGTGTTTTTTATTCATTTAAGTGAATTTCATACCATTGTTTATTTTGTTTTTTAACTTTTGCATATATCTCTTTTATTTAATAATAAATATTGTAAACATTTAAAAAGGGGATTTATATTTATTTTCCTTTTTTTTGATTTATTGAAATATTTCTATTTTTTAATATTTTCTTGTGCATGCATTTTTTTCTTCTTTTACAGGTCTCATATTCACTCATTTTTTCCCTTCTTTCTCACCCTTTAATTTTACTCGAATTTTTCCCATCCTTGAGGAAACTCACCGGGGAAAGGTTTGTATTTTCAATTTTGAAATCCCCCTGGCCCAACACAATCCCCCCTTTGTGCCTTTTTTATTCCAACCCTTCAAAATTAAAACCATGCTGTATCCTTGACAATATTACTCTAAGCTATTATAAGTTCTTCTATCCACCCCTTCGATACGAGATCTCAACCTGCGATTTGTATTTTCCATCTCATAGGATAGCTTCCTTTCAAAAATCGTTTTTATTAGTTACCACTTCGCTTAGGAACTCCACGCAGTTTTTCAAGAAGTATTAAGTTATTATCGGGAATTCTCAGGTACGAGAGGCAGGAAGTCAGCTGGAAGTTGGAGTGACCGCATGCGGCAGCGGAGGTAGCGTCCTCGCAGAGCTGCGCCAGAGAGGTTCCGCTGTCGGGGACAAAGCGACCATCATGGGCCATGGGGTCCTCAGGGTTGCCAATCCTCAGCAAGGGTCTGTCTTCGTCCTAAGACTCAGGCTGCCACCTCAAGTACGCGCAGCGCATGTTCAGGTGAGTAAGGCATGGTGTTTTTGTTTTTACTATATGAAATGACGAATTACACAATGTATAAAATACCTTACCTACATCCATACGGGCAACCTCATCTTCAATTTATTTTAAATACCAATTATTTATCCTTCCTTAGCAATCCATCTTATGCAAAAAATTAAATTTTCATATTTGTGTTGTCAACTTCATTTTACTGTTACTGTGCAGTTATCTGTAAATTATTTATCAGTACAAACATGTAGTTATTTGTTTACTTATACTTATCCTTTATTTTAATTCTAAGGTTACACCGCTCTGTAATTTAATTATTTCTTGTCATTTTACGCCAGAAAAATGACACTTATATTGCTCATTACTGTTACTATTATCATTATTAGAGAACTAAATGTCCCAAAGTAAAAATCACTTTTCTTCTCCATCTTTGAAAAAACAAAAAAACGTCAGAATTGAACCACTCCACCGAATCAATATATTTTCCAATGATATATATAAATAATATAATTATTTTGATGATTAACTTTTGCTCAATGTGCAAGTTTTCTTTTATTATTCACTTATTCTTTACTAACGATTATATTGTTTTACAAGAAGAATTTTCATACATCTCTTTATAATGATAATGATTCTTGATTTTTATTTATATTTATTTCGATGTTAACATTACATTATGGACATTTATCACCGAATATTTTTTTTTAAGTAAAAACTTCTATAGGGACGTTTTGCACTTTTTGTGGAGAGTGAATAAGATCGAGCCGTCAGATTTCCGATGCGTAACGCTCCGGTAAAGTCGGCTGGTGTCGACTAATAGAAGTATTTTTGCATATGAATTAAAATATCTCAGAAACTAAAAATCGAGTCTGCATACTGAAATCGAGAGAATTCTTCACAATTGTATCCTCTGTATAATGGTATATTATTGAAAATTTTATCTTAACGCGACGCCATGTTAGAGAGGCGAAAAGAAAAAATATAGAAATTAAAAATCGGACCTGGATACTGTAAGTAAAATTGTCAACATTTTATCCTCTTTATAATGAGCTATCGTTTATCATTTATATTTTATATTATTGATCTCATCTTGTTGATGTTTTCACTTCTATCGTGTGGTCTAAAGCACTCTTCTTTGTTTTGTTTTTTCACTTTTATAGAAGGAAACCTGTGTAGTTTTTGAGTTATTGACAAATAAAAATGTGAATCCTTCGATACTTTTACAATATATATATATTTGAACACATCTAGCTAATTCAGTGAAAATTTGAGGTAAATAATTTTTATTTTTCGATTTCTATGAAAATTCGTATTTAAGGGTTTTTCAAGGAATGTTGTTAAATCTATTCTTATTGAATACACTTTCGCCTGGAGTCGACTAATTGAATTGCTTTTGCATATGAATTAAAATATCTCAGAAACTAAAAATCGGACCTGCGTACTGTAAGCAAGGGAATTGTTCAGCATTTCATCCTCTCTATAATGGTCTATTATTGAAAATTTTATCTTAACGCGACGCCATGTTAGAGAGGCGAAAAGGAAAAATTTGTGTCGAAAACCAAATGATAAACGAATTTTATGAAAGATATGAATTAAAGTATCTCAGAAACCAAAAATCGGATCTGGATACTGTTAGCGAAGAAAATTTTCAGAATTCCATCCTCTTTACAATGAACTATTATTTATAATTTATATTTTATATTATTAATCTCGCCTTGTTGTTTTCACTTCTATCGTGTGGTCTAAAGCTAACACCTTATTTTTTTTTTATTTATGTATTGTGATATTGGATAAAACATTCACAGTCTAGTGGTATCGTACTAAACGTGTGTCCATTTCAATTTATCGTTTTACATTTCGGCGACATGAGCAAGTTCAATGGACTGTATTTACGTCAGGCCATAAAATTTAAAAGTGGCGCCGTCTATGATTTGTAGATAGTTCTGCAAGACGATATCGCTCTGCGGGTCTGCAGGCATTCTCTTCCTATACGGCATTGCTCCGATATTAATTCTTATAATAATTCCACGTTAAAATAATAATTCAATCATTTTTTTAAAAAAAGAAAAGTATATAAATAGTGTTTTTATATATTTATTACAATATTACTAACTTTTTTTTTTAACATCAGCAAATTAAAACTATACATAGGTACTATACTTACTCGTAAATCTGTGATCTACTATCATTGGTCAATTTATTTATTTTTTTTTGCTTTATGTTTCAAAGAATATATTTAACTTTTCAAAAATAATAAAAATTTCCATAATTGTCATATAAAAGAGTTGAACTTAAAATGAAAACAAATTCATATTTATTAGTATCCAACACTGTCATCACCACCTATGCCGATGACACGTGTATCCTATCAGTTAATAACGATCCATCTATTGCATCCCAAACTCTCCAATCACAAATCACAAGTCTTGAAAAATGGTGTCAAAACTGGTGGAATAAAATAAATTCTAATAAATCCCATCAAATTACCTTCACTCTTCGTCGTAAACTTATGACTTCCTGTCCTACAGTATCCTTCAACAATAGCCCTCTTATTCCTGTCGAACAAATCCGATACTTAGGACTCCACCTTGACAAACGACTCACTTGGAACCCCCATAACAGACTGAAACGACTAGAAACCGCCCGACGTTTTCGACTACTGCAGCACTTACTAGACAAACGCTCTAAGCTTTCAATCAATTACAAACGACTCATATATATGACGATAATAAGACCTTTTTGGACTTACGGAATTGAACTTTGGGGCTCCGCTAAACCATCGAATTCCTCTCGTATCCAATCCTTTCAATCCAAATTCTTTCGTAAGATCCTCAACGCTCCTTACTTTGTAACAGATAAAATCATCCATAAAGACCTTAATGTTCCATATGTTTCCGATTTGGCCCAATCCAGATACATATCCTTCCATAACAAACTGCAGAACCATCCGAATCCTCTTGTTTCAAACCTTGCTTCCTCCTCGATCCCTGATAACCCTCCGAGACGTCTGAAAAGAAGATGGCCTCGGGACCTTCTAATATAGAACTTTAATTTGAGTTCTACTAATGGGTAGTTTCTCTTCATGTTGTACATGTCATGTTACCAATGTCGCATTTACTTGTTGTATTTTCTATGTAATACAGTTGTAAATTTCATTAAAATAAAAAAAATATATATTTATTAGTCCGTGGTACTGGCCACTTTTCATCAAATTAATGACATCCGCCTGAAACTTCGTAAATATCTTCATCTCATCATAACCTACAAATATTTTATTTAAATTATTTCAGTCAAGGTTTCGCAATAATAATAAAATATTGTTACTCGGCTATTTGTTTAAGTGCGACACAACTAAACCGACCACCACCGATCCATTAAAATGAGGCGGGTGGGGGAAAAGTTTTGGAAGTTTTTTTCTTATTTCCGACTAATCCGTTTGGTTAATCCTAAAAATGTATACGACAACATTTATTAGGCTTGGGAAATAGAATCGAATGACACCTTGAACGGCAAGATCGGGCAAAGTTAAAATATGAGAGTGTTTTAAGCGACAATGCGTTACAGATGTTCGGTATTTCGGATTTTCCCCCCTGAGATGTGATAATTTTTATCAGTATTAGTTGATTAGCACAAATTTTAAATGTGGCTAGCGGTAGAGTAAGTTGGGATGAGATTTGAAGTAAGTAACTGCTTAACCGGGATCTCTAGACAAATTACTCAAGGATTCATAACTTTGGTTCTACTCAATATTTTGTTTTCAAGCCTATGTTTTAAGTTGAGCAAACCTAAATATAATGTCAAAATTTCAAAAGTCTGCCATCAGCCATTGTTGAGCTTACCCCTGACATAATTTCGTTGGATAATGGGGGCATACAGACAGACAATTTTTTTTAAAAAGCTGATTTGGTGTCTGCAATGTATGAAACGGAAAGATAACATGAAACGGGTTGATTTTATTCATTGTACAGACCAAACCTTTATTTTATTTATACAGATATGTAATGTATCAGTGGTGAATCGTTTCACTAAACTAAAGAATTGCGAGACTAAACAATGGTGTAGATATAAAACTAACTCAATAACCAAAACTAAACAATGCACTAATCTTATTCTGAATACTCAAAAGTAAAAAATAAAACTGTGACTCAAACGTTGTCATTATCTCGAAGGCACAAGGTGATAAGTCATGGTGCTTCGTTCAGCTTTGTTTTTACAAATATATACACAAGATGATAATATTTCAGCGGCATCCTCTATTTTAAGCCCGTCCTTTATCATTTCTTTACAGATAAAAGTTATCTTGTTTAAAGCTTAAAAATACAACAAATACCGAAACACTGAATCTTGTTCGGGAAAAGTATCTATTGCATTGTCATCAAATCACTGCGAAGAACGTATTAATGAATAACTACGGTACAGATCCCTTTTTACTAATTCATTGACATCCGTCTAAAACTTCGCGAATGGCTTTATCTGATCTCAATCTACGACTTTTGTATCTACGAAAATTATTACAAATGTAAAGTTTTCTCATTAAATTAATTCCCCCCTGTCTGTGTGAGAGCGAATGGTGCAACTTGCCACTAACCATCAGGTTCGAGATAGCCCTGATTCAATGAGTTCGATTATTTTTATATATTTTAGCAAATACCTTAAAAAAAAAATACTTAATATAAAATAAAAACTATTTCAGGTGACTGCTACGACGAAGGGTCTTGATGATCCAGTACTTCCTGAGCTGGCGGTAGTTCACGAGTATAAGGGACTCCGGACATGCAACCAGCTGACCCTGGGTTGGGTTCCAGTCCACGGGGAGGCGGTGTACTGCATCACTGCTACCCAGGTGAGGAGGAAAGATGTCTTCCATCAGATGCCTGACCAGTGTGCCGTCGAACAGGCCCTCAACTCGATCGCATACTCGGTGCTTCAGTGCAGCCAGATCTTGCCCGGGGAGAATCAGTCAGTATTTTCTCAAATGCTTTGTATAACCATTGTTTATCCATTATATAAGGACACTAGTCATTACCGCTGGTAGATCTACAGTGAGAGGGGCTTTCGGACTAAAGCTCCCTCTCTCCCAAAATATACTCCCCACAATATATTCTCTTTTTAAATTATAATGCATTTAAAGGTACAAAATGTAAGCAAAAATGTCAGAAAAAAAATATATCTATCTCAAAAAGCATCATTTTTCCTGTTATTGTGTTTTCATTTATTTATTTTTTTCTTCATGGACTACTTAGACATCATTTCATACGGTTAACTTTTTTCTCCTTCTTCCAAAGTAATTACTGTTAAGTCCCTCCCGAAATTCTCCTTCTTCTTTTATTCGAACAACATTTGCATGAAGCTGCTCTTGGCCTGCTCAACAGCTGCCAACTCTTTATCTCCTGTAAGGGTAACAGGAATCCTCAGTTGTCGTAGATCCTGCCCCATAGCATCGGCCCTTCGGCCTAGCACGTCGGCGCACAGCATCCGGAACGTTAATATAAAATTTATGAGCCACTCTTTCCTCGCTCATCCTCATCACAAGGCCAACCCACTTAAGTCTCTGTATCCTGATATACGAGGAGATGTTACATTCCTTGTAGAGCCTAAGCATCTCCTCATGAACTCCTCTCCTATCTTATTCCACACCACCGTTAAAAATCTAGGTGTTACTTTTGATTAAACCCTCTCCTGGAAACCCTACATCTCCCAAATTTCTTGTCTCACTATCCCCACCCTAAAACAGTTCAATCGTCTACGATATCTCCTTCCATATAAGTCCCGCCAACTCTTAGTTTCCTCCCTTGTTTTCCCCCACTTCGACTATGGTTGTATGAATGAATGAATGAATGAAAATAATTTTATTATTCTGGGATTAGTGTCCATTTAGAACAAGTCACAAATACAAAATATATATGGTGCACTCTCGGGAGATTTCGAGGCCAAACTTAAACGCCTAATGAATTGCGCACTACGATTTATTTTCAGAACCTCAAGGGATACGCATATTACCCAGTATTACACCGACTCCACTTCGACTATGGCTGTCTAATGTACGGCGGACTCTCGGGAGACTTAAACGCCTATTATACCGAGTTGAATTATACCATCCAATCGCCGCCTGTACTTCCTAGCCACCTTTCTGTACCAGATCATTAGAACTCATCGACCCTTCTATATTTTTCACAGCTTACAATACAAATACTCGATCCAGTCCCGTCCCACTAGATCTCGTACTTCCGATCTCTACCTCCTCCTCACCGAACTGCTGCGTTTGACAAATCCTTTGCAATACAAGCTGCCTCCCTCTGGAATTCCATCTCTGCTGATATACGAGACGCATAATCAGTTTTCTCTTTCAAACCTCTCCTCTTTAAACACCTACTGCTTTCTCAATCCGACTGTAAAATATCTACCTTTCCCCGCTCATCCTCATCACATGGCCAATCCACTTAAGCCTTTGTATCCTGATATGCGAGGAGATGCTACATTTCTTGTAGAGCCTAAACAGCTCACTATTTTTACTTCTACGCCATTTACCATTCTCGCATACGGGCCCTTAGATTCTTCTCAGAATTATCCTTTCAAACCTGTCTAGTAGGTTAATGCTTGCATTGCTTAAAGTCCACGTTTCTCCACCGTATGTGACGATTGGCCTTATCAGCGTCTTGTAAAGCATAAACTTGTTGGTATTTGTTGGTAGGGTTAACAAGTTTGATTTTGATTAGCCTTAAAGTGGAGAAATAGGCTCGATTTTCTGCTGCTATTCTGCTTTTAACTTCTTCTTCTTCATTCTGGCTATCTTTAATGATAGAGCCAAGGTAAGAAAAGCTTCTGACCACTTCGAAATTGTAGGAGTCCATTACAAAGCGACTCTCCAGCCTCAGATCCAGTGACTTATTACCCAATACCATAATTTATACTCTACTACAATACTCTCCTGCAATTAAATCCTGGATTTGTCACTGTAGGGTACCACGAATCGTTACTAAAAACTGGAGTATCCAATTCCAGAACATATTAGGTATCAACACTACTTTTTTTATCTATTTTTTATTATGGTCATGTCATCATCTTAACTATTTTTTGTAACTCTTTATCTTCCATTTGTTTCCTACTTTTGTTTGATAACGTTTCTTGAAAATAAGAAATCGCACAGTGTTGCTAGAATGAGATAAAAATTTGCATTTGTTTTAAAAAATAATACGGAGAAGTGGAAAACCTATTCCTTCAACCTATAGCTGGAGGAGGAAAAAAGTGTAAATAATAAAAGATCCATTCGTTTTTTAAATGCTTCACTTGTTCAGTAAGATACTTCTTGATGTAGCTATCCACCAACTATTAAAATAATTACAATGCAGTGAGAATTTTATTTTATATCACTACAATTAAATATAAAAACAGTTTAAAGGGGTTTCAGCGCATTTATAGGCAAATAATGCCAGACCAAGCTTGGTAACTTTAACTAAACTATTTTAGATAAATATAATACAAAAGATGGGTAGTCATGAACTCTAGTTTTTAAAGGAATAAATAAATTCTTGTTCAAATTCTGGCTCAATAAATTATCTTTATAAAAGGATAAAAAATCAGTGGTCTTAGTCTACCTGGTAATTGGAACAAAGCTAAAATTTTCTTGGATCTCTCAATTCTAAAATGAGTAATTAATATTAGTCAGAAGCATGAATCAGGTTGTTGGAGTACAATGCACATACTATATACTGAGAATATTGAAAATTATAAATTGTATTACTAAATAATTTAAATGTGATTAAATTTTTTTGTACGAAAAATTCATTTCATTAAATTGAGCTCGCTCTTTTCTCTTCTATAAATGAATATATTATTACAGAATATTATTTGGGTCTTGTTTAGATTAGGCTTGCCAGTGATTTTTTTTTTTTTTTAATTTCTTTATTGAGTATTATAACAATCTGTCTGTTGGACATTGGTTATAGTGAGGTAGGATGACATTCACACCATATGTACAAAAAAAATAAAATAAATAGAACAAAATAATAATCAAAAGTATATACAATAGACAATAAAATAAAATAACCTAAAAAATAAGAAAATTAAAACTAAGAAAAAAAAAAAAAAACACATGCATACCTATATACAATCAGGCGAGGGAACTCCAGGAGAACCCTGCGCTACTCTCCCAACCGCGTCACTGGTACTAAAGCCAGCGGAGATTGGTCGAGAACACTTTAGCCACATACACACATGTCTTGAGTGAAGAATCTGGCCATTGCCAGAACTCCAATAAAGTGATTTTTTAATGATATTTAGTAACAGTTGTTATGAAACTTGATACCATTGATATAGAAATAAAATAACATGTTTAAATATTATTTAATTTAGTATTGAATATTTAATAGCTGACCGTTGCATTATAAAGGAAGGAGATGGTCCGGGCTGGCGGTCATAAATAGGTTGAATAGTGGCAAAACTATTTTATTAAAAGCCAATGTTTCGATCCGACTTTGCAGGTCTTCTTTAGGGCTAGAACGGACAAGATACAAAAAGATAGAGAATTGTGGAAGTTGCATAATATTATGACCAAAAATTATAAACAATGTGAATAAGCTTATTAAAATTACAAACAGTAGGTACATTAAAATATAAACAGAATAAGCTAAGTAACAAGACCCTTAACTGAAGTAAATAGATGGTAACAATTGTTGTAGTGTGATATATAATATAAGCAAATGTGAATATACTACAACAGATCTACAGGAGAGATTGAAAAAAAAGAAGGAAAAAGGATATAGTATGAAATAATAGACGTAAAAAATGTTGGCTTTTAATAAAATAGTTTTGCCCCTATTCAGCCTATGTATGAGCGCCATCCCGGACCATCTCCTTCCTTTAATTTAGTATTATTTGTGTAATTACGGTAATAAAGTGATAACACGATGAATATTTTTTAAGTTTACTATTTATGCAAAGAAGAGGAACAAGTCAGGATTTTCTTTGAAGAAAGAGGAATTCTACCTAAGGAAAGCTATTGTAAAAAGGCCACATTATGAAATTTTACGAAGATAGGAAAAAATATAAGTGCAACAAAAGACAATGCCGGTATGAGTGTAGCATGTATACGGGTACATGGCTATGTGACAACAGGTTTCCGTTAAGTAAAGCCCTTTTATTCATTTACTCATGGGCACAGGGGTATACAACGTTTAAATTCTGTTCAAAGTATTCAATATGAGCTGAGCTACAATTTTAGATTGGAAAAATTATCTGCGAGAGGTGTGCGCAGCTAGTTTGCTGAAAAACCTGATTGTTATTGGGGGCAAAGGACTGACAGTTGAGATAGACGAGTCCTGTTTTTCTCATCAAAAGTATAATGCAGGACGCACCTATCCATAGCAATGGGTGTTTGGCGGGATCTGTGAAACTAAAGAGTATTTTTTGTACCCATTGCTATCTTCCGATAGGAGAAGAGAAACACTGGAGGAGTGTATAAGAACATCAATTAGACCGGGTTCCATTATAATGTCTGACCTGTGGAAGTCCTATAGTGGGATAGAAGGAATGATTGGAAAGGATTACAGGCATTGTACTGTAAATCACTCCAAAAATTTCGTCGACCAAGAGACTGTTGCTCACACTCAAAGAGTTAAGTCTATGTGGGTGAATACCAGAAGAAGAAACAGAAAGGAATGTGGGGATCATCACTCAATGTTTAGACTCGTATTTATGTGAGTTCATGTGGAGGCAGAGAAACTCAAATGAAGACGTTTTTGATAAAATCCTTAAGGACATAGTAGAATTTTCTCCTCCAGGGGTACCTGGAGTAACTCATTAAAAGTATGTTAATGTTTTTGGTTATGTATAAAAAGTTCCTATTAAATAAATCATATGTTTCTTTAACCCATATTTTTCAATTTATCAATAAGTAGCTTTTACAAGGTAAAATAACTGGTGGGCCTAATCTAAACAAGAATCTATTATTTAAATATTTCAGAACAAAATAGATCTAGGAAACTTAAGTATTAGGTGTCGGTTAATATATTAGATCTCAGAAATTCTTAAGTACAGAAAAAGTTCACTTATTAGTGTTAACTTTTATTTCTGTAATGTATATATAAAATAAATCTTGACCTTTGAATTCCATCCAGAATGGGTTGGTAACAGAAAGAATAATCCAGTCTTCCTAGAACGATTATTAGACATAAGTTTTAGACCAAGGTAAATAAACAAGAAGAAAAGATAAATCTTTAAAATATCCTTTTATGTATACAAATAAAATATTTTACTTGATTAATAAAAAAATATTACTTGATTAAGCAATTCATTTGCATGTTGCAGGACGGTAATAACTGAACCAGTAACCAATCTGAAACCTGGAAAGCAATACGACATTCAGGTCTCCGTGAAAAAAGGCAACTCCAAAGTCTTATCGTATGAACTTATCAGGGTGCGGACGAAGAACTCTTGCAAATAGGAACAAGAAAGGCCTTTTTATTTCTCTTAATAAGTCTGATTTTAAGCAAAATGATTTGACTGATTTTTAGTTATTACTTTACAATTTAAGTCAATTAGGTAGCCTAAAGTGTACATACATATTTATATTTATTGAAGTATTATTTGAATTAATTTATTATGTATTTCAAACGCTTGAGTAAAAAATTAATAGTAATAGAATACAATCGCTATGAAAAGACAATAATTTAAAACTTGAAAAGTTTGGATTGATTTTTGTATAGGAGTATTTGATAAAACGAGGTGTTGTAAATAGATTTTTAATGAAAGTGTAGATGATGGTAGTTTATCTTTTTTAATTTATTTATTTATTATATTTTTTACAAAGTCTTTAGCATAATTCTGCCATAATTATCTTCTTTTTTTTTTAATTTGTATCATTCCCTTGTACTAAGTTAAGTATTTTGATAGACTAAGTGCCATAGGCTATTAGCTAGTAATTTACCAATTCAATACAATTATATTTAATTTTTTTGTTTATTTAATTCAAATAAACACATTCAAATTATCTAGAAAATTTTCTCATTTTAACCTATGAAAATTTGGCATGTGTTATAAAATATGTTTGTATACATAACAGAGTATATAAACACTAGAAATGTCTTTATACTAGTTTATTAAAGATTTGATTAATCATTCATTGCTTTATTAAATACCTTTTATCCCTGAATGTGCAATATTTAATCAAAAATTTAATTAGAGACAATATTTTTGTCATATTATTGTCAGACCAAAGTTCCAAACTTTATGAATCTCTCAGTATCTCACCTACTTCAGACATTTTCAGGATTAAAAATTCAATATTAGTTCATATTATTAAATAAAAACACTAAGTGATATTATGTACATTATTATGTACATACATTATGATCCCATAATTGCAATCTAATCGTAACCTACAACTATATTATTTACGAAAATTCTCGGCATTGGGGCGTTTTCAATCTGGAGATCGTCAAACTTTATTTAATCATGTACTATAAACTTATAAATGCCCATTTACTTTCCATTTGAATGGTTTGACAAATGTAAAATAGAAAATTTGACCACAAGCTCGAGAAAAAGATGGCCTTCAAAAATATTGAGCTGTTTGGCATGACCTTCACCTCCAACATGTCAAAATAATGAGGTCTTATTGGCTAAACGGCTCAATATTTTTGTAGACAACCTTTTTTCTCAATTTTCTGATCAAATTATCTTACGATCTAGGTGGAAAGCAAATGGTGTATATACGAGTTTTCAGTACCTGCCTGATTAAATAAACAAAAGTTGATGATCTGCAGTTTGAAAAGCCCCAATTCTGAGAATTTTCGAACATAAAATATTTGTAGGTCATGATGAGATAAACCTATTTACAAAGTTTCAGGTGGGTGTTAATAATTTGATAAAAAGAGGTCCGTGTACCAGGGACTAATATTTAGTCAATGAAGAAAATATTTTAAAAAAATAACTGAAATTTATAGTTGGAAAGAATCTTACATGTCTAAGCCGCAAAGTCTATCTAATTATATTTACCATCAAGTTCTAAAGTAAGTTTCTCCTTCTGATTAATGATTAATTAACTATTTAATTAACCCTTTCTGATTAATTATCTATTCAGAATTAATATTGAGATATGTCCAGCGAACTTATTTTGCTTGATCTGTAAATTGTCAAAATCAGATCAACCTCCCAGTTCACAAATTTTTTAATGGTATGTTTTGAAAGTTTAGATATTCGAGAACCTATTTCAAACTACAAATATTATAGTAAAATATTTTTCTTAAATATTATTTCTTTCTCTCACCCCCTGTATTCATATTTTATTTTAAAAAAGAAAAATTATATTTCTTTATATTTAAACTAAACGGATACCTATTTCAAACTACAAAAATTATGGTAAAACGTTATTCTTAAAGAGTATTTCTTTATTCATATTTTATTTTAAAATTATGTTTCTTTATTCTTAAGCTAATTTATTTCTTATTACTAATTTCTTATTTAATTTATTTCTTTATTCTTAAATGGATATAAATTTACATATTTTGTGTTATTTTACTTATAATCTTATCCCTTAAATTAATAGATAATTTCCAATGTTAATTTTTCTGTAAGTTTTTTAGTTTTTCTTATATATAATTTTTTTAAAATTTTATTTTATCACCTCAATTTTCATATTTTTAATACTTTGTTACTAATTTGTAAAAATAGAAATACATATATAGATGCATATTTAGCACTTATTTTAAATGAAAAACCCAAAACCTTGTAATAAATAAGCCAATTGTATGAATTTTTGTTTTATTTTGGTAAACAGAAATCATTTTATATAAATTAATAAGTACTATTAAATACGTTGATTGCAAATCGATAGATTGATTAAAGATTTTTTTTTATTCAGAACTTTAGCGTCAGCTTTTAAGACAACTGTTATCTATTTTTTAAAGCTTAAATTACTAGTCAAAACGGTCAATTAAGTATCAAAAATGAAATAAAATTACTGGCAACATCCTCATTTAAGTCTCCAGTAGTGGAGTAACTGACCCAGACAAATGCCCATATTTCAGATTTCACGCTTAAGTTTTTATAGCAGTAACTCTTTACAGGGTTATTAACCTATAATAAATTCATGAAATAATGCACTCAAAATAAAGTAGTAAATTTTTGATATTAGTTTAATTTAAGAAGATGTATTATCATTATCATTTTAAAAAATTCTAAAATTACTTTCAAATGAGGTGGAAAAAATAATCTCTCTGCCCATATCTACTCATCAATTGTAACCTTCTAATGTACATAACACAATCACTTCTCCAAGTGACAGCAGTATTTGAGTTAAATACTACACCTGAATAGGTATGGCAAATAATCTGTGGTAAAGGTCATTGATTGACATAAGTAGATTGATCTATGGTATCTTGCTGGATATCAACAAGATGGATGTTTAATCGGTAGCAATGCTCACTTGGAAATGTGCCAGCTTCAGTTTATGATTTAGGATTCTGAGGTCCCCTGTCTTTCTGAAAGTCTTTCTTTTTGCGAGAGACCATTGTATGGTCCCGTGATGTCAGCGACTCCCGCACAGATTCCTGAAGTGCCCAAGAGGAGGTTGCATAGTGCCAGTTGCACCATGAAAATTTTTGAGGGCTAAAACATTTATATGGGATTTTGAATTTTAGAGCGGACTATGTTTTTATGTAGACATGAATTTTTTGAAGAAAACATATTTTTTCGAGATTTCAATTTGGAAAAACTTGAACAACTCAGGAGACTAGGGGAAGACATCGAACAGACAACAGTAAATGTATTTGTGTATGATCTACATTTTTCTAATTTTAATTTAGCTTTCAATGTTCTTAAGAAGAAGAGAGTAATAAAATGTCTTGGGAGAAGGATGTATGTACGATGTAAGACACTCCTGTGGTTTCCTCACTTTGAAACACATCTCTACACTAAACAAGGTTTTGGCCATACTGTGATGGTGTGGCATTTATTTTTCATCAGGATCAATAGTATTTTCAACGTCCTTTCAAAATACTTTAGTTTCCAGAATATTTGACAAAGATCATTTCCGAAACACTGACTCCAAGATTAACTCTAGCTACCAACCTTAGACATAAGAGGATATTCAACAGCGTTATTATCAATTCTGGCGCATTGATAATCCTGATTGGACTCCCATAATAGTAGATCTTCATGCCAACAACCGCTTCAGTTATCTTAGTGATTGTGACATCTTCTGTTAGGGTTGTCACTAGTGAAAAAATGTATCTATGCTGAACACAGGTGGATCAATGGTGGCTGAAGTCTGCCCTTCCTCCCTCTAAAATGGTAAAATATACTCATGTCTTAAGAAAAAAATAATAAGAAATTACCTCTAAAAGTATTTTTTTTCGTTTAATTATATTTAATAGGACTTTATAAACCACTTAAACACCATTTCATATAGGAAGTTTTTTAATTTTTTTTTGCAAAGTAATTATTTATGTATATATTTACAAAATATCTTCAATCGACCTTTGAGTATTATATTTTAACATTATTATTTTATTGGGAATAAGGTCACTTAATAATTATCCAATAAACTACTAAATGTCCATGCTTCTGTGTTTATTCGACGTTTCGATCTCGTTTTTTTTTTTTATAAGTTAACATAGGGATCCTCTTCAAATTGGGCTCCCAAAATTAAATCCTGAATCCGATAAAGATGCTCCATAAATGCCTGTTTCATACGACGCATCCGTTGCAACATATCCAGTTCTTTCAATGTATGGTTGTTGTTTTTTGTTGCTAAATAGCAGTGCCTGCGACGAGGCACATAATTGCAGGGACCCTCGTCGCTCTGGGAGTACATATTAGACAAATAGAACCAGCAATGGTTGAAGACCCAAAAGGAGCAACTCTATAGAAGTGCTTCCCTGACGTTTTCGACTACCAGAAAACATATAATTCCGTAGATGCATCTTAGAACTGATTCAGTTTAATTTGTTAATTACAAATTTTCTTTCTGAAGTAGAAAGCTCCGGCCAAGGAAAGAGGAGGCCTGTCCAAAAGCCAGATGGGATCTTCCGTTGATCTTAAAGGCTCATGCATACAGAACTCGATCTGTTCTGGCAATTTACGATCCCATGTGTTCTTTGCATCGCTGCTGATTATCGGTCTCTGTATGGCTTTAATTGTGGAGTAGAAAGTAACACAATAATATCGCCAAATCGTCGTGGACAGCCATATCAATCATATCGCCGAGATATAGCGTTCTGTGAGCATCAGCCCTAAGTTAGATTTCAATTTCCTTCTTCAACGCCAACATTACTCAGTTTTTCATTCGTTTACCGTTCAGACAGTCATTTAAAAGCTACATTTTTAAGTTATTCTATTTTTTCTAAGTTTACTTCTACTTATATGAATCAATCGGTGAAAATAAACAACGAATGCATTGATAAAAGAATGCATTATATCTAATATAGCATTATTCTAAACTCAATTCAGTTAACTTATTTAAGTTTGCACTAGACAGTTTATACCGAGGTAATGTAACGAAGGGATTGTGAAATATTATTGATATTGGATTATTTAGAGAAATAACACTTCAAAAGCTTGATTGTGCTATTCGAAAAAAATCGCTACATCGATACTCCAGCGATTTACAACATGGCGTTTTTATTATGATATTGGTTAGGCTAGGGTACTTTATTTATCTGGAGTTGTTTAATTTTAAACTGATGTTATAGCTATCCTAAAGGCTATCAGTTCTATGTCTTCAGAACTTATAGGAGAGTTGGGGTAATATCTAAATTACCGACTTGCGTAGACCCTATCACATAGTAATTAAGTGGAAGCAATTTTTAAATTTTTGTGAATATCTTCTGCTCAGAACCATAGTATTACAAATATTTAATTATTAAATTGTGTTAATAGTGTCTAAAAGAGAGTTGGCTAATTGTTGTTTATTATCAACAGTATAATTTCAATGACTTCATTGTTATTTTTTAAAGGCAGGTGGGTTTAAAAATTGGGGATTCTACCTCTGCAGTTACAGCTGCTCCTGACTGCTATTCGGGTGATGAAAAGAAGAAACCACGCTTGTCATCTAGACCGAAAAAATTTCGTCAGGTTTGTCAATTTATGCTCAGTCTTTTATTATTATAACTCTGATTTTCTTAACCGAACAACAGTTGTTTCCTTATTCACAAATTTCTATCCAGAACAAATTAATGGACTGTTGATTCAGCTGTCTTAAGTGGTGTTGAATTTCAGTTATTTTGTAATATCTAGAGCTATTTTATATTCCCTCACTAATACATTTTTAAGATAATATCTATTATGCATTTTATATTTTTCTCTATTTCACTCCTCATTCCACCCATACACCATAGTTGGTTTTACCTGGGATAGCTAGAAAAATATTGTAACTGTCAAAATTTGTTATAGATCAACCATTGCCTTTTATTAGTTACGTTGTTTGGTTTGGAAGATTATCCTATTGGATAAGTCCTGTAGCTTTCGTAATCGACCTTTTGAACAGACATTTTTAAATTACAGGATTTGGCCCAATCCAGATACCTATCCTTCCATAATAAACTTCAGAACCATCCGAACCATCTCGTTTCTAATCTTGCTTCCTCCTCGATCCCTGATAACCCTCACGAGGCATCTGAAAAGAAAATGGCCTCGAGATTTTGTAATTTCTATTGTAAATAGATTTTTTTTTTTATTGCTACCGGTGGGTAGTCTCAACAAGTATTTTCTGTTATCATACTTACTGAATGTATTTTTTCTTTCTCAACAAGTATTTTCTGTTATCATATTTACTGAATGTATTTTTTCTTAATACAGTTGTAAATATCATAAATAAATAATTTTAAAAAAAATTATGGGAAACATATCTGGCTATATCGTAATTTATGAATTTTAAACTTTCTACTCCAATTAAATTTCAATTTTCGTGATGGAATGTTATTGTGATATACCACTTTTATGTTTGTTTGATGAATTTGTAGTTTAAGGGTGATGCTTTATTATTGTTTGAACATTAGAGAGACCTCTTTAGTTAATTAGTCAAATAATTATTAGTTTAGTTAATTCCAGTTACAGGCACAGAAAGTCCTTCACCACTATATTAAATAATGATTCCCTTTCTACTATGGAACTTTAGTTTCTGCTTCTAACTCATTTTATAAAAAAAAAAAGATTTCTAGTTATGAAAAATCTTTTATCAACAGCTATGTTTGTTTTACACTTTTAACTTCCGTTCATACTAACAAAATTGAGCTAATTTTAATTAATTTAATTTTTCGTTCACAAGTGTATGTTGACTTTTGTAATATAATAAGCACTAAAGTATTTTTTCTAAATCCAAAAAAAGTTAATATGAATACAATACATGTTGAGTGTATGCAGACTAACTATATCATTATTCTATATGGTCCACTGTTTGTAGGGCTATATAAGTAACCTAAAAATGAGTGACCTTAGATCAAAGACATATATCTGTCATTTTAAAGTTGAGAAAAAACCTATTTTTGTAACATAGCTTTCATCTTAACCAATTATGATGATTTTTTTATGATTTAATTTGAACATTCTTAAATAAAGTTATTAGATACAGTTTGAGTTGAACCTAAATAACGTCTGCCAAGTAAGGTCAGTAGGTACCGTTTCATTGGCTAAAATATATCTATATTACAAGGTATACAATTTTTCATATGAGAATAAAATATATGGGAGAAGCTGATTCTGAAATACAGTTACCCTTTAACATTCGCGGGTTTGATATCCACAAATTTCGTTTATCAGCCAATTTTTAATATTAAAATGCGAAAGAGTGACATATTTGAAGATTCCATATTGATTATTCTTAAAAAAAAAAAAATAAAAAAATACCAGTACATACTGAACATGCATATCACTACTGATAGTGCAAAAGGTCGTTTGTAAAAACTCATTATTTCTTTATGCTTTATTGGTATAATTTCATATTTTATTGTCCTCTGCTATTTTCCATCATAGCAGACTGCTTATATCAGTTACAGACTACAAAATGTCACCTTTAGCACAAATAGAATAAAAGTTGAAAATTTTTACATACGACCTTTTGCAATAATAGTAGTGATATATACTTAATAGGTATGATTTCAGTCCGTAAAATGGATGGAACTAGAAAATCCATAGGAAAAATTCAACTTTTTGTTTGTTCGGAGTTAACGAGACCAATATTTTTCTTCAGTGAGAACAAAACTAATTAAGCTTGAATATAAAAATATGGGTGAAGTTCACACAACTTCGATATTTAAGGAGGAAATCGAGACCAAGACAAACTGATTGAACTTCAATGGAAATAAACACAATCGCAAATAAGACGTTTTTATTGTTTACAAATTCAGAGTAAAAGTTACATTAAATTTACTGGATATTACACAAAATCTAAGTAAGGCAGTAAGTGTCATGCCAGTAATGTTTAAAATCGACCAAACAATACAGTATCAATTAATTTTTTAAATAAAACATAAAATTTTATAATCCCATAACAATATTGTAATAACCTAACTCCCACGCCATATGAACAGTGCCTTCAACATTTCACAGCCATTATCTTGTTAACAATTATTTATATTAATTTTAATTATTTAATGGAATTCAATGAAATTGATACCAAGTAATTTCTATACTGTTCTCCAAATTTCCTCCAAGTTTGGGTCAGATCATATGCCCCGTTTCTAAACTATAGGATTATCAAATAACACATTTCCTGATCTAAAAGCGGAAGTATTTTTTTTGGAGTAGTTGATAAAATTGATGCCTATTTCATTTTACTGTTACCAATCCCTAAATTCCCTCCTAATTTGAGCCAAATCGAACTTGTGTTTTTAGAGATATAGACGTATCAAGGAAAACACTTTTCCGCATATATAAGATAAAGCAATAGACAGAATTCAATCAATTTGACCCTTCATTATTTTTTCACAAATACCTACCTTTTTCCAACTTTGAGCCAAATCGAACTAGCAGTTTCAGAAATATTATATCTACAAAAATGCGTTTGCGCGAGCGTAACAGAAGTGCGGGTTAGAATTTAATAAAATTTATATGGGATCATCTAGACACCAACCCACATAATTCCTGAAATTTCATGAAAATCGGATAAACGGTAATAGGTGATATGCCTGTTACATTGATTTGACTACAGTCAGACACCGAGCCAAATTTGATCCTTGATGTCTGAAACTTATAACGCGAGTGAAAATTTTCGATTCTGAACACAAAATTTCTTTTAACCTCTTGCACGAATACAATGCTTCCCTACCGGTGAGTGAGGAAACAAAAAGAAAATTAACTTTTTCTCCACTTTCTTCAAATTACATATGTCCATCTTTGATGTGCAGCTACTCAAATGTTTTAGAGAATTTCATTTCTTTGATAATGTTTATATTCATTGAGATATTAATTATTACATTAATCTCTTTAAGAACTTATAGTATAATTAAATATATCCCTGTGCTGTATCTCCTGACAAGTTGCTTTAAAGCAGAAAATTTGCCTTTGGTTTGAAATGATCTATTACAACCTTAAAATTAGTTTATGGAATTCATTTTATATTTCCCAGAAATTTATCCAATTTATTTAGTTTAAAATTACCAGATAGCTAATTCTAATTAATACAAAAAAATTGTTAATATTCTGTTATTAATTTTTTTTTTAAATTGTGATTTGAATACTGCCCGAGTATATGATGATTTAATGTTTTGTGATGTCCGAATGATGTATGTGTAGGCATGGATGATGTTCGATATCTTTAAGGACTGGCTTCGACCTCATACTTCACCAGAATTTGCTACCTGTATTGTATGTAACAGAGTTATCAAAGCAGGTAGGTTAAAAAAAATTACATGTTTGATATCTTGAACTAAACAAAATAAAATATATAATAATTATTAAGTCATCAGTTGTGTGGAATGATCAGGGTGTCTACCAGACTTGGATTACCTGGAAATTTCTGAAAAGTCTGAGGATTTTACAAGCGAAGGGATGCAAGGGAAAATTATTTAAAATCACTGTTAGTCACAAAACATTTTTTGTGTTAATGATAAATACTCATGATAAGTCAAATGTGTTATTGTATGTTAATAATTTTTTCATTATAAAAAAAGCATTTTAATTTACTTTTCCAGTAATTGATTATTTTTCCTAATTATATTCTAAAACTGTTCATTAAGAAACCGTTTGTTTATTCCAATAAAGAAATATAGTTATTATTATTTTTTAAATTAATATATATTGTTTAAATGTTTAAAAGACATTATTACAGATTATGTCTCTACTACTTTTAATTTCAAAGGGAGACTATTATTTTTGTTTGATTTCTTACAAACTTGTATTTCATAAATATTTTAAGCTTTCTTATAAGGTCTCCAGTATTGTACATTGAAGTATTTGAAATGACAAATATTGTACTAATCCCATAAAATGATTATTATTAAGTATCAGTTTACTAACATTTTTCTTTTATCTGACTTTCTGAGAATTATATCTATTGACTGTTAATTTTAAATGAGCATTTAAAGTGATTTATCTTTTTTGCATCATGTCCAATTGTTTCAATGATCTGAAACTTTTCCAAACATAACCTGGAAAATTCAAGCAATTCCATAAAAAGTTTAGGTGGACACTCAGAATTCTCAATATTAATTTTCAAAGTATAGATTATTTTTTTAAAAAATATTGTGACTATTGCTTAAGACTAATGACTTTATATTTTTATTTTATATAAATGGTTGTTGCTTACCAGTATGTCCTTTGGTGTTGAATCGGATTTCATCAGTTATATTTTCATAGGTTTCAATTCGTTTGTAATAAAATAAACTTTGCTATTGATTAGAATGAGCTATTCTTAGTTTTTTTAGGTGACCTCTCATTAAATAAGTTTGTAATAAAGGTGTTGTGTTATAAATAATAATGAATTCCAAATTTTATATTTCTAAATGTTTGAATTAAAAAAAAGAAGTATTAAATATTTTATTTTCAAGTTGAAAATAGGTTATGTTTGGTATTTAATATTTAATTTAATTTTTATAGCTTGGTTTTATGTTTTTTTTAACTCAGGTAAAAGTGAACTTGAGAAACACGCTGCAGGTAAAAGACACCAAATGCTTCGAGGTAACGTCCCCTCTACAACAACTGTGCTGATTGGGCAAGAGCTGATATCACAGTCAGAACTTCCAGTCAGCATCAGTATCAATGGTAAGGAAACAGTTTACATTAATAATATTTCTAAAATGGACAAATAAATTCATTTAAACTATGTTCTGGTGTTCAAATGTTCAAATGTACGATTCAATCAAATCTCAATAAATCAAAGTTGGAGTTTGTTAACTTTTTTTAAAATTGTATAAGATACAAATAGTGTGGGTTTAAAAATGATAGCTTAGTTTATTCTATCTTGGTACTTGGCTTTTATGTTTTGTCAATACGGTGTAAAGAGTTATATACAATATGAAATTCTTAATGAAAATCTAGACAGAAATTTAGGTATTACTGAAAAACAAATATGCAATATATTTTTGTTTTTCATTTTCTGGAAGGTATAAAATATTTTTTCTTTGACAGTACCAAAAATAAGATGTTCTTATAAAACCATGCCTATATTTATTAGATAACATCTCCTGTACCTCATTATCAACAATTAATATTAATGAAAACAATATTGGTTCTTACATTACAATTATTTATGAACAAATATGTAACTCATTTATTTACATTTTAACACATAATCATCCACCTAATTTAAAATTACCCGAATATCACAGTTAAGTAATATCACAATACTATAATATTTCATGTCTTTATACTGATATCAAAATAATAAAATTCTATCTTAAGATATTTATTTGTCTTTAAGTCAAACTTGTACTATGAACTTTGTTATCTGTAAGTTATTATTGTGAGGTTTAGTCTTTGTTTATCTAACTATTTAAGTTCATTAGTGCAATTAATTTTAATGTTGTTTTGTTTGTAAAACACAAATTAAGAATGTTTGGTATTTTTTTTCCTGGTAATATTGATAGCTTCTAATAATCTTCTGTTTCTAGTTTTATTGTCCAATATTTTAGGTTTTTCAAAATTAAATTTATTCTATAATTTAGAACTAAGGTATGGAAGCGCTGTTGTATTTATATCTTTTGTATTTTTACAGTTTGTTATATTGCTATTTATTGCGTGTTGAATAATCCTCGTTCTTTATGTTTACTAAATTTCTCAATTTTAATATTTTTCACAATTTGTACAATTACTCTATATTTTTTGTTACTGATATATTTCATTAGTTACTGTTATGTTGATGTTTTAATTTAATTTTAATTAAAGATTGGGATGATCATGCTCTTGGAATTTTTTTTTAAATATTCTCAATTATACCAGGGAATGTATACTATTTTATATAAGTTCTTATTATGATTTATCAAGTTTTTCTCAACCCCTTTCTGGTGATTATCATTATCTGCATTACCTGTTCATTTAAAAATTATGCGATAAAAAAAAAAGGTAAAAGACTCCAAATGCTTTGTTGGTGTTAAAAGTAATACACAATATGAAATTTTAATGAAACTGAAAATTCAGGACAGAAATTTTCCTTTCTTAAACTCAGTTCTCTATACATCCGTACTTCCCTCAGTTCCTTTTTTTGGTTCTTTTCTTTTGCCAGTTTGATTTACTGAAGTGTTGAGACAAAAGAAGTAGAAATTAGTGATATTTAAATTTATAAAGATTGCTTACTTTTAATTAAGACGATAGTTTGAGTGGATTTTTTAATGAATATTTTATTTTTTTAGCTGAGGGCGGAGGTGCCCCGACACCAGTTACTGTAGATGAGTACACAAGCGTGCAGTGTATCGATGCTGGAACATATACCAATATTTCTAGTGAAGGTAACCCAGTTAGCAGTACTGAAACATATCATCAACCTGTACAGAGACATCATCCAATAGTAGCTCCTCAACCGCAAGTCGAACTAACAACGAAGGCCATCGGTAAGTTTAGTTTAACACGGATCACTAATTTTAAATCTAGAATAATGATTTAAATCTGGCTCTTTGAGTATATTTGGTCAAAAAACAAATTTATCGTATTTTATCAACTGTATGGGGTTTTATTAATTATAATTTAATACAATTTTTTTTTACAGTAAGCCGCCAAGCCCCACCATGGAAAGCTACTGCTATTGTGAATGGGCATGTCACTCGATTGGACTTGGCTGATTACCGAGGGCGCTATCTGATATTGTTCTTTTACCCTCAGGATTTGTAAGTGTCTATTATTTATTCTATCAATATTTTTGTACTCATTTTTACTATACCTCGCGCGGGCTCATATGGGGAGCGTCCCACGAGTGGCGGATGTGGAGATGATCAGTGGAAATTCCTTGGAAGTTCCTCCCGGCTAAGTCCGATTAAGTAACAGACTTGCTTTATGGTGTGACGTAGGATTGAACGCCATACTCGCATATCTTTAGTTCACCATACATCACAAATAGTCATGGATCTTCCTAAGGTCAAATCAATATCCGCAGATAAACTAGTCCCCCGTTCAGGTCTCCGGGTGGGGGCTGCTTTATGGGACTCATGACGCAAGTTAACGATTGGTAGTGTCGTTATCGAACCTTCGGGTTCGCTAAGCCTTTTATTATTATTATTTTTAATATAACTCTACAGGAGTCCATTTCCAAATAACTTCTAACTCAGTTTTGATATTGTTGATGTATAACTGCCTTTTATATGAGGCCATTCATTTGTTTTTATTAATTTAACAATTTTTCTAATGACAAGTTCTACTCTTAAAAGATTAAAAAGCCAGTTTTAAAAACTTTTGGTATAGGGCAGGCATAGGTAGGGAATCTACGGTCTCTAGGCCTCATCTGACCTTTGTGACCTAGCTACAGTCTCCAAACATTTTTGACCTGTGTTTATTAATTTAGCCCTTGAATTAATTAATATTTAATTATTTATGCCACCAAAATTTGAAAATTAATAGAATAAGTTGATTGTATGTGTATAGGTGGGCGTATTTATTGATAAATAAAAATATCAACAATAAAATACAAAAAATTGTTGTGGCCTCAATTAGCGCTTCCTCAATTAGCGATGAAACCATTCTCCATCTATGGTATAGGATCTTGATGGGAGGTAATTAGTTATTGATTTTGTTATGATACAACTAGATATAAAATTAATCCTCTCTGTTGATCTATTTTGAAGCAATACCAGAAATAATTTGAACTTGGTTTAATTTCATATATCCACTAAAATCAATTGTATTGTATTTTTTTAAAAATAATTTCTATATTATTTTTCTCCCTTTCAGTAATCGTGTTTGTGCCAGTGAAATAAATGCTCTTAGCGATCGAGTTGCTGAATTTCGAATGGCACAGACAGAGATAGTTGCCTGTTCTGTTGATTCCCACCTCTCCCATCTTGCCTGGGGGAAATTGTCCAGGCAAGATGGAGGTGTTGGAAATCCCAAAATACCATTACTTGCGGATCCGACACATTCTATTGCTAAGGATTATGGTGTTCTCTTGCCGGATAAAGGTCATTCATTGAGGTAAATATTTAAATTTTATTTATTTTATCTTATTTTTATTGATACTCATTATAATATAATTCTTCTTATTTGACAAAAACATGTAATAAATTAAAGTGGTTAAGTTCTTCTGGATAGTTTGAATATGTCTATTTATTTGTTTTTTAGCCAACTGTGGGTTAAAGCTGTTTGAATTTTCATTGAATTTGGCTGTATTGTTCAAAAATGAGTAACTCAATTTCTTCCTAGGAGAGGAATGATTCATCTTTATCAATTTTAAGTTGGCTAAATAAAGTATAATTTTGAAGTTTATGGAGTTAGGCACTATTTTATTCTTGTTAAATAATGAGGAATTTTTATCAAACATCAGATTCGTCTGCATCTCAGTGTTATATTTTTGATAAGTTTTTTTTTCTCTTGCTACCACAAAATGTTGGGTGAATCCTTAAGTTCGTTTAGATTCAATAAAACGAAACAAGTTTTTTTTCATGCCAAGAATAAATTTTATTCAATGATGTATTCGCCGTTTTTTTTTTAATGACTTCATGACATCTTTCTAACAATTTCATTATTCCGCTCTCCTAAAACATCTGGTGTTTAGAAGGTAATAATTGATCAAATTTTGGTGTGCGGTTATTGCAAAGTGTGGTCTAGCGTTGTCATGGTGGAATATAACACCTTTGCGATTGACTAGTCCTGGGCATTTCTTTCCCAATGCTTGGTCCGATTTTGTTAGTTTCATGCAGTCTATATCTATCTCGTTGGCACTACATCCATGACACTTGAATTACTGTATTGGATGATTGTTTCTTTTCAGTGTTTGTTACTGAAACCATATAATTGAATTTAGTTTACCATATGATGGAAGTAAATAGTTTTTGTACACTTCATAAATTGTTAGAGATCAGTTCCTAAAGAAACTATCAAAGGGTAAGTTCTTAAACTCTGCGCTAATTCCATTATCGATGGACAGTGATTTAGAAACAACTTGCTGGATTGTAGCAAAAAATTATCACCTCTGGAAAGTTATAAAATCAATCAAAAATAAAAAATGTATTAACTAAATATTTACCTACTGAATTAATGAGTTTCAAAACAGAAATAAATATAGATAGAAAGTAAATGGAAGATAAATATATAAAGTAAATTGAGAAATAACAACATACTAAGGTTACATATAGTGAATCTATCGATCCCAAAAGCTTCTGGAACTACTGAGCCATTGATGAATATAGGAACGTACTGAATTCCATTTATGGGTTCCTCAATAAACGGCCCAATGGATTTCTGAAGCCCATGAGCAAACTCAGCACTGAGTTTAGGAACATGCCCGTACTAAAACTATTGTTCTTTTAATATTGTAGTTGTTGCTCATTCCATCTTTATAGAACTTTTTTTTTAACATAGATTTTAATTCTTAAGTTGTATAAGCCAACAGGCATATATTAAGTAAATATACTTGCACTAAATATTGTCAAAAATTCCTTATTTATTAATGTGATTTATTAAACTTTGATCCAGGGCAACATACATAATCGATAAAAGAGGTATATTGAGAGCTATGAACATGTATGACACCGTTATCGGAAGGGGAATTGATGAATTATTGAGAACCATAAAGGCTCTTCTTTATTCTGACGAAACGGAGGAAGCTGTTCCAGCTGATTGGTCCCCTTCGCATCAGGGACAGTGTATGGCTAATGTTAAGCATGTAATAATTTATCTCAAACAAATCATTTCTTGTCTTGTGATATATTACTTCTTAGTGATTAATATCGTACTTATATTACATTAATTGAAAATAAGATTGGTTGGGGGGATCAGTCAAGAATTTTTTTTATATTTTTACTGATCACCTAACCATCCTTCTTTTCTATTATTCACTACATTCAACCATCAGCCCACGATTATATTACATTAATGTTATAGATCGCCTTCATTCAGCACTGTCTAGATCTTGAAATAACTTTCTTTATCCTTATAACTTTTGGCATCCGAAACCATTAATATTAAATGAAAAAAATTATGATTATTACTTAAAATTAAATATTGAGTACTAAACAGTTGACTGCTGTATAATATTCAGTAAGGAGTTGGTCCGGGGTCATAGAAATACTTAAAGTAGTGAAAAATTACTTTATTTTAAGCCAACATTTCGACCCAATTATGCAGGTCTTCTTCAGGGCTAGAACAAACAACAGGATATATAAAATTGTAGGAATTACACGATATTTAGATAGAAATTATAAACAGTGTGAATATATCAAGAACAATAAACTATATAAACAGAACAAATTAAGTATAACTCAATAACTTGACCCTAAACTAAATTAAATAAAACTGATAACAATAATTGTTGATAAGAAAAATTGAATGTAATAATGATGATCAATCATAATTACGTATATTATTCATCTTCCTTATTACATCCAATTTTTCCATTCTACAATTATTGTTACCTGTTTTATTTACTTTAGTTTAGGAACTGGTTATTTAGTTATACTTCATTTGCTCTGTTTATATAGTTTATTGTTCTTAATATTTTTATTTACTTTCTATTCACACTATTTATAATTTTTATATCCTTTTGTATCTTTTTGGATCTAGTCCTGAAAAAGACCTTTATAGTTGGGTCGAAACGTTGGTTCAAAATAAAATAGTTTTTCACTATTTTAAGTTTTTTTTATGACCGCCACCATCTCCTTCCTGAATAATAAAATTAAATATTACAAATAATCTATTCTAAAATAAATACTTTTATAACCTCTTCAATTTCTTTTTTTGTAATTATATTCTTAAATTTTAAATAATTTTTGTTATAGTTACATTTATCTTTTTTTTTTTAATTTTTCTGTCCATTTAGATATTGAATCAAAAAAAAAAAAAAAAATTGGAAAGAAAATGATATCAAGGAGTAGAATAGTGTCTAATCGTTCATTATTGTCTATAATAATTATTATTATAACTTTTTTCTTTATTATAATAAAAAAAAAAATCTGACCTTTTCCCTCGAAATTAGGTTTTACTTTTCTAATTGTTGTAAAATTTAACAATATCGGGTTTATTCCAAGTCTATTGTTCCAGTTTATTTATTTTTAAGATGGCAAACCATCAAATCCCAGGTGATTTAATGAAGGCGGAACTCAGTATAGTATAGGGGTGTTCATGTAATAGTGCTAAGTATTGTAAACCTCAAATGTGTAAAATTAGAGAAAATTATTTATGAAATGACTGTGGATTGATGGTTGACTGTAGAGAATAATTAAAGAGAAGAATGGTTAGGGTGATAAATAAAAAAAAATATATATATAATAAAAATAAATTTACTTATTTATTTTTATAATTTGCTTTTTTGACTGATCACCCCAACCAATGTTTCAATTTTTTTTTCTAATTTTTCAAAAATTATAAAAATAAATACGCTTATTTATTTTTATAATTTGTTTTTTTGACTGATCACCCCAACCATTCTTCTCTTCAATTATTTACGAAATGTGTGTTGAATATGGCCGCTAGCACTGTCAATTTTAACACAGCCTTTCAGGTTCTTGTAAAGTGTTTCTAACTTCGTAAACGCACTGGGAATGTTGCAGTATTGGTAAGGTTTTGATGTGTTTCATTCTTTGTTATTTTATGTGTACAATATCCACAGAAATGTAATATAAAGATAGCTAGATTTTCATCTATATACTCATCTAGTCCTTTGCCTTCTAAATCTTCATTCATGCTTTCTAATAAAGCATTTTTAACCTAATAATCCAGCAACTCAGTCTTTTCACTTTGTCATTATATAAATAAATCAAAACGTTAGTAAATCAATTAAAAACTCGCAAACTTTTTTTACAGTACAGGCATAACCTTATTATAACTAATAACACTTTAGCACGTTAGCACAGACAGGTTTTTTACCATTCTAAATTTTTGCTGACTTAGCATGATAGCACATACCCCTATTATTCCAAGACGATTGTTGACATTTGACATTACTATTTGCCATATTGTTTTAAATGTAGTTTAAATTAATGGTTTTAATGTTAATTGATTGCAGTTTTCATTTGACCTTATCTTGGTCATTGATGAAGATAAAGAAAAATACAAAATATTGTGGGATTGTGGTGAAAAAAAAAATATATAGCTGTTTCATTGAATTATTGATATTTTTGTATTTATAAATAATAAACCGTATTAACATAATCTTAGTATTTTTTAAAATATGATATTCCATATGCCTCCTTCTGTAAGGCAGTTCTTGTCAGAATTGCGGGTTGATATTACCAAGAATTAACTTTTTATTTTTTCTTATAATTACTTTACCAACAAATCTAGTTAGATATTCTTATCTTATCAGATGGTTATGTCTTATAAATCTTATTAGGTGTCACTTTTATGCATTTTCTTAATATTTAACTAACTAATATGGTTCATGTAGAAGATAACCGATAAATATTGTTAATGAAAAGAAACTTTAATTAAATCTTCAAAATGTTTAAATCCAGATATAATATTCCCTGTAAAAGTTATTTGTCCATTTTTCTTTATTGCAATTTTTCAGTATTTATAATTGAAAGTTTTCAGTTATCCTCATTCGCTATTATCCTTTTATGATGGCTTACGTCATGTTTAATGATAAAATTTTGTGTTTGCTTCTCTTATGATAAAAGCCCATGGACATTAATTTGTAATTAGATATCATGAATTCAATGGCAATTTTAAGATTATGTCCTCTGTTAAATATGCTTACTATAATTTAATTTTTTATTTACTGTGTATTTTATTGATTTTATTTAAATTTTTTTTCCAGGACCAATCTGCGTTGAGTTGAACTTGTTTCACCTTCCTCAGTCCTCTTAGTAATTTTCTATCCTTCGTGTATTCTAAGAAACTTTATACAGACCATTTGTAAGACAACGAAGGGAAAACTCTCTTTTAATGAGCCAACCTGTAAATATATCAGTTTTAGCTTTATCTTGTACAATATGTTTTAAAAAATTATTTATTATTGAAGCAATGGCATGTTGAAATACTAATATGGTGTTTAATCTACAATTGAAAAAAAAAAAAAAAAATCAAATTTGTATGTAAATTATATAATTTTAAGCACTTATTTCCTCCATGCATGTAAATAGATTATTTATCATTATGATAATAAATTATATTTTATAAATATTTTTAATATATGCCTCAGATAGGTCAAATCATGGTGTATTTAATTTTTAATAAATAAGGAAATGTTATTTCTCTGTTCAACTGTAATTGTTTTGTGTGTTTTTTCCATGACACATGTCTCTTATCTTTTTACTAAAGTAATTTCTGCTCTTAACATTAATCACCAAGCAGTCAGTAAGTCGTAACCTATTTTATAAAAACAGCATGTTTATAAGTGGCGATTTGGTATGAAATTCCTTCCAGAAATTGATGAGATTTTAAGTTATAGATTTCTATTGACTGTGCGATGTAAAGCGTAAAGCTTTCAATAACTCTGTTAAATTTTCTTTTGAAGCTAAGGAATCCATTTTATTCATTAATGTTTTATTATTTCTGCTTAATTCTAGCTAATCGTGGATCTTAGGTTTCGGTACGTGGTTGATCGAAATTTAAATGAAAAGCCTGGGTTATATAAAATACAATTAACAATAATGTTTTATTATATTATAGTACACTTAAAACTAGAACAAATTCTTATTTTCTTAGTTTTCCCTGTGATAAGTGTCTTTCCCAGGTATGCCTGTTCCTTCAGAATCACCTAACCAAGGGTATTTGTTGGGGCACTCTCTGCAAGTCTCAAGATACCTGAAAAAAAAAAAATTATTGATATTTAATTATATAACCTTCCACATGAATATGAACATCTTTATTACTACATTAATTTCAGTTCAGTTCTTCAATATTGATAACCGAGGATGGTAACTCAAGTAGTAATTTTATTAGATAACTAAAAATGTACCAATTTATATGAAGTTGTATCCTTTCTCAGCTACATTAACGATAAATCTCTTTTCATTTAGTTCATGTTGAACTGTTTTAAGGAAATGTACACTTGTTTGCATTTATATATTTTTGAGTCCTGTTGATGTCTAGATTGGCAAAATTGTTATTTATTTCCTATCGTTGGAGTGGCTGTAGGCTTTGTTTTGAAACTTTTCATTCATAACGTATCAATAATTATGGTCTCTTTTTTTAAAAATATTATTTTATTAATTAGTGAAAATTTATTATAAATGATTTAAATAAAATATTTAATCCTTGTCAGAATTAAATCTGGTTTTAATTTATCTATGATATTTAATTGAAATAAAATAAAATTTAAATAACAAAGTCTAATATGAAAATAGGAGCAAAAAAAACAACCTTTGGACAAATATTTTCTTTGTTCTCTCCATTACTCCCCTTGCTCCCCACTAGGGATGGACTGTTCCAGAGTGAATGGTCAGCAGAACAGATTCCACCATCAGAACAAAACTAGATCTTTAGGCGATTTCGTTCTGCCAAATTGCTAAATCGTAATGGATTTTGTTCTTTTATTTTCCTATTGACCAAGAGAATTTTTAAGGAACATTAATCACACATATACATGAAATTTATTAACAAATAAAGAGTTTAACGGTCGAATTATATTTAAAAATCAAAACAAAAACTAGCGAATTTGTAATATAAAATTTCATATACATTTAAAAACAAAACCAGTAAAACCGAAATATATCAATGTCCCTAAAAAGTCAAGTTTTTTTTTTTTTGTTCATTTCTATAGTTTTCCTCGTTTGTATTGATTTTCTTCTTTCTTGATAATGTTTCTATCAACCTTTTAAATGGTTTTACTATTATGCATATCTGCTTCATTATTCTCTATCTCGTTCAAAGTGTTGTTCGGAATGGAGAAGAAACAGAACAAAAACTGGAACAAATTCGAGTGGTGGAACAGAACTAGCCGTTCCGTTTCAATTGGCAATCAGAATTGCCCATTCCTCCTTAATTGTCCCACAGTCACTTAGTTTATGAGCACATAAGTTGACAAGTCATTGACATTTATATTTTAAATTTTGTGCAGGTTGACTAAATCTCTTCAGAGGATCATCAAAATGAAAGTACTTTAAAAGAGATTGGGATGGAGGATGAGAACGACAAGCGATGCTTTCATAAACTTAAACTTCTTAGCTTTGATTTAATGTATTATTAAGATTAAACTTCTACTGTACCTTGTCGTACTGAAGTTCGCCTCTGGTGGCTTAAAAGTGAGTGCGCACTTATTTGGCAGGTTGCATGGTGGCGGAGGTAGGTTGTCTTTCTTATTACATTTCCAAGGTTCGAACGTTGTCAATTCCTTTGTAGGATGGGGGTCCGTTATCCATGTTAATGCTTGAGTAACAGTTACAAACCATACATCCTCCCTAAAAAAAAATTAAGTAAATAAATAAAGAATGAAACTTAATTCATATAAAAATAAATACATAATTTTAAGGGTGATCTATTTTAATTTTTTTAAAAACACATTTCGGATTATTTGTGAAGACAGGTACAGTGTATTTATTAAGAAAATTCCACCCGAATAACAGGATCTGTATAGAAGGGAAATCGTTCCCGAGAGTAGAAAAATTCGAATACCTTGCCTCCACTATAATCAGATAATAGACCAGCATATAACTAGCATAAATAGAGCTTTCTTCTCCCTTTTAAAAGTATTAAAATTCCGATAAATCTCAAATTATGGTTGTACAATGCTGTGATTGTTAACAATTCTAATATATAGCTGTGAAACCTGGACACTAACCAGCACTCCAGAAAAAAAATTAGAAGATTTGAGAGAAAAATCCTCCACATGATAACCGGAGCAATCTGGGATCAGAGTACCAACACATGGAGAAAAAAAGACCAATAAAGAATTGCTTACAGAAACTGGTCAATCAATAATCCATGGTATGAAGGCACAGAGGTTAAAATGGGCAGGGCATGTAGCTTATAGCAATCCATCTGGAAGCCTACAGTAACAATGAATGCCTCAATAGAAGGCAAAAGACCGCGTGTAAGATCAAAAAGCAGATGGATAGATAAAATCAAGAAAGATGTAATAGAACTGCATGCAGATAACAGGAAAGAAATATCTCAAGACAGGCAGAGATGGAGCAGGCTTGTTAAAGCGGCAAAAGATCTACAAAGTCTGTAAAGCCAACAGAAAAAAATAAAAACCTTTTGAAAAGTTTAATTTATAGATCACCTCTTTGCACAACCGTAGACCAAGAAACAGTGCTTTCCCTAGAATAGTACTGAACCCAAGACCCTAGGTTTTTTTTTTTTTTTAAATATTACTTAACTTTAAAACCTATTCCATTAAAGTTTTATTTTAAAAAATATTCACTTATAAAGATAAAACGTTTTTAGTTAAAAATCAATCTTATTGCCTCAAATAGCACCTCTTAAGATTAGAAATTATATTATGTGGTCATTTCTCCATAACATAAGCTATTTAATTTAAATACTTTATTAAAGTTTTATTTAAACTTAAGTAAAACAAATACTTTATAAGATGAAACTCACAGATTCATTGCCCAATCGATGAACTTGTGAAGCCCCCCTTCCAACTCTTTTATTTGAAACCAATTGGTGTGGAATGGCATCATGTATGGTGCTCGGTTTTGGTCGTAATACCTGTAAAAACATTATTTTAGTTTATGAATTATTTAATGTAAATATAATTCCTATATATGTATATATATATATATATATATATATATATATATATATATATATATATATATATATATATATATATGTATATCTTGAAATTAATTACTTTAATTTTTTGTTTTTTAAATGGGTATAAGTCAAGGAAACCTTTATAGCTCCTGGTTACTGAAGATGAAAAGAAAGTTATATATAATATTTTGTAATGTATGCCAACAGGAGCCAAATTACTTCTTATTTTAATGTTAAGAAGTAAAGCAAACTTTATACTGATTGACTCAGCTATGACCGATAACTGACATAATAATGGTTATCATAATTCATAACTGATGTGAATACATTATTCAGACTTTTTTCAAATAATATTGTGAATTTATTATATTATTAAAGTGTTAAAAAAAAAAAGACAAAAAAGTATAATAATTATATCACACCTCTCAAAATCTTCTCTCAGCCATTCAAATACCTCATCTGCATCATGATTATGTAAGACACATTGATCCAAGTACGGACAATGGCCTCCTTCATAAGATTCGACATAATGAGCATTCAGAGGAACTTCCCAGATACCTAGAAGAATATTGAAAAATTACATTTCTCAAGAAAAGTAAACATATATTGTAGGAAAAGGCTTAATTTCACTTATATATATATGTATGTCTGTACCAATCAAGGCTATTTGTTATTACAGTACTAAAGAGGATCCCGTTGTTAGTAAAAGAAGAAAAAACGTCAAAAATAACACTAAAATGTAGTTTACTGAATTATAGCTGATTAATGGCATAATACTCGTTTAAAATAATTTTATATATATTGTAATGTTCTCTTTCTCTCCAAAATCAAACAACGAGTTTCTTTTTCAATATAACATTTATTTTTACACATAGATATAAATTTTCAGGTTGGGTTCTGACGACTAAACACTCATTCAAAATTAAATAACTGTAAGCTACACTAATTCACTAATTACTGACTACACTAATTATATATATTAAATTCATAATTGTTTTCAAATCCATTGATTGTCCCAGTCTAAACTTTTTGGCTCGATCTCTCTGTCTATATAAATGGCATTGTTGGCACTCACCCAAATGTTTACGCCTCAGTGTCAGTGAAATAAACTATTCTTATTTATGAACGTTCCGTTTTCAGTACCATTGAATTAATTTCTGCTAGTTCTTTCTTCCATCTTAAAGTAATCACCACTAGTGGCCTCTATCAACACTCGGACCGGCTAGGACTCCTCTTAGATCTTCTCGACTTGCTGGCTGGTCACCTTCTCTCGTTATGTGAGGCTTGCTTCCCCCACCATAAGCACTTCCTCTCAGTAGTTCGTGCTGTTGCCACTTTCGCACCAATATTCAAATACCTATGTAATGTTGACATTACAATATATATATCTATTTTGAACTCAGGTCTTCCTCTACGTTGTCCGTACATCGTAATCTAGACCTGCCTCCTCCTCTTTCTGCATCTGGTCGTCCTTCCATTATTTGCTTGGGGAATCATTTTTGCTCTGTCCGGTATACATGGCCCTGCCATCTTATTCTCTCCTTTTAAAAGCTAGAAACTATATCCGGTTTCCCAGAGATTTCCTTCTTTGGTAGGACCATATATTCTTCTTTGAATCTTTCTCTCCCATGTACTCAGCAACCTCTCTTGCTCCTTGGTTAGAGTCCATTCCTCACTAGAGTTGACAACAGGACGAAGTAAAGTTTTAAATACCTGTATTTTGAGGTTTCGGGGTATCTCTTTGTTTTCGGATACCTTTCGGAGAGTGACCAGTAGCATTTATTTCCGTTCATGATTCTTGCTTATTTATTCATCTTCTTAATGTTCACAGATCAATTAAATAAAATTATTAATAAAAATAAGTTACCTATGATACAATTGAACTAGGCTTAGTAAAAACCAATAGCTAAACTTTATTAATAAGTAAATTTAGAATAAGATAGTTTGATAAATTACCTGGAAACGATTTGGTTGGGCAAGTCCCGGATTTACACTCATGAGGAATTTTATAATCAAGTGTATAAGGCCAAATTGGGATTTTGCTTGGTGGTATTCCAACAGAACTATCGTATATGAATCCAAAATCCTCTATCACCTGAAAGAAATATTGTTTAATCACATATGCCATATGAATTTTTAATATTTTTAAATGGTGTAGAGATGCTTCACCGTGATTATAATATGAGAAGAAGTTGGGAGGTGCGGTCAAATAAATACTATATATTAAAATAGTATTTTATTGTTTATGTCGAAGTTTCGACCCACTTTGTAGGTCTTCATCAGTACCTGATACCACGTCCTGATGAAGACCTTCAAAGTGAATCAAAACGGCATGAACAATAAAATACTATTTTAATATATAGTATTTATTTGACCGCATCTTCCAACCAACTCCTCATAATATTGTTAAAAACTAAGAAATATGTTATGCAGATTTTTTATTTTACCTGATATTGTGTATTTCTTCCTGGCTTCAGGAAAGGAGCTCTCATTCCTACTATGTCTGAGCGAGATATATTTGCAAAATGCCTCAAAATTTCTCTCATACCCAGCATCTCTCCGACCCATTCTTCATAACCTTTGTCTTGAAGGCCTTGTTGCAATCTGGAAATACATATGATTATGTGCTTTTAATTGCAATCAGAGTATTTCCAAACTTTAATAGTGTATTTGGCTTCAGTATTAATAAAATTGTAATTGAAATTTAAAGGTAAATATAATAATTTTTGTTTCTTTGCTCAATTATTACATTACAGTTCATGGCTGTTCTTAAGTTATCTATATCATTAAATTTGTATGTGTATTTGGAGTAAATACAACACTGTATTATTATTTTTAAAACTTACGATATAGTTTCTGTTCCTATTTCGTGTCCATCATGTGCCAAAGACTGTACCATGTTGTAATTGCAGTATTCATGAGAAACAAAAAATGTTCCTCTTATAGGACATCCATTTGGGTTCTGTCGGTCGGGTGAGAACACTCGCTTATAATGATCATAGTTATTTAAATTGACTGCTCCATCGAAGGTCAGCAGTATGATTTGTGGCGTCTGTAAACAAGAAAATGAGAATTATAAATAAAATGTTATAAACTATCTTAAATATGTATTCATAATTGGAAATTAATGTTAATATTTTTATTTATATTCAATATAGATTTAAGTACTAGGTTTATTTATTAAATAGTTTTGTTTTTTCCTGAAATTAATATAAAGTGGACATTTTCATTAAATTATTTTCTAAGAAAAATACTTCTAATTTTCTTTCATTATTTAATTGTTCGTCAAAAATTATTATCTGCTTACATAGAATAAGTAAATAAATTGTTTGACGTTTTGTGTTCAAACAATCTATTCGCAATAAAATATTTCTTAATCACAGTCATACTTAATTCAGGTTCTTACTCTCTGACTGATGAACCCTATTCCCTGCAGGGTTATAACAAAAATCATGTTTCAAAGTCAATAATGGAAAAAGAATAATGAGCAAGGATGGCTAAATATGTTTTTTTTTACCAATGGAAATGTCAATATTAGTGGACATATGTGAATAGAAATGTTTATTTTATTTAAATCCTTTAAAGAAGAGAAGAATAGTTGGGGTGAACAGTCAAATAAGAAGGCAAAAATAAATGATAATATTTATTTTGACATTTGTCGACGTTTCGACCTGAAGTTCAGGCCATCATCAGGGCTAAGAAAAGAACAAGATAACAAGGTATGAGAAACATAAGTAGTGTAGGTAAAAAAAAAAAATTAAATTGAAATGCAGTTGTTAGAATAATGACAATAGTAAGAACTAATAGATAAATGATAATAACCGGTACAGTTTACTTCATCATTCCACACGGTGATGATGGCCTGAACTTCAGGTCGAAACGTCGGCAAATGTCAAAATAAATATTATCATTTATTTTTACCCTTTTATTTGACTGATCACCCAAACTATTCTTCTCTTTATTTTTCACGACAGTCAATCATTTACACACAATTATGAATCTTTTCTTTTATGATAATTTAGTTTCACTTTTGGCCTATTTTACCTCTTATCTTAATCCTTATGTAGCTAATGTTTTCATTTATTTTTATGAACAAGAAAATGCTATTACCTTCTCTGGATCGAGACGCCCAGGTATAATTGTACCATCTCTACTACAAAAGCAGAATGGGAGTTGACATTCTGCAGGTTCACACTTCACCGCCAAATCGACTGGTGGTTCAGTGCTAGGGGCTATTGCTGAAAAGAATAGATTCCTGGTATAAGAAATATACGTACTCATGTAAATTATTGAAATGAATCTTTCGAAATTACTTACTTGTTGGTAAAGGACCACACCTAGCCTCCGCCTTGAACGTGCATAATTTGTTGATATCATCGAAGTACAACCCCGATGGGCACCTATTCAGGTAGGGATAGTTGTCCACGCACTGTTAAGGTTAAAATTAAGTCATTATTAAAAGTAACAAATTCTAAAATATTTCTATAATTTACCTTACAATTAATCCAGCCAATCTTTGATTTGAAAATTAAATGATTTAGTCCTTTCTTTGCTTTTGATTGTTGTTCATAAGGTAAAGATATTACTAGGGTTATTTACTAATTGAATCAAACATTTATTCATCTTTTCACCATCTAACTTTACATTTTTGAAACCGTTAATTCGTAAGATAGAAATATAATGACATAACAGCTTTTTGGGATTTAACAGAAAGTTTGGCTTATTCATAAATATTTATTAATCAAAAGAAAAATATTCTTTAATAATGTAATACAGTTTTCATGTTAAAACATTAAAACAATACATACAGCTGAATATATAGTATCAATTTAATTAATGTCCTTGCATGATTACTACATATAAAGGTCGTCGAAAAAAATAAAGAAAGTATAGCCTTAACATTTTTTATATGATTGGACGATTTTATTGGCGTGCTTAGCTAAGCTTGAGGATATCTTAAGAGGACTTGTCTATCCAAGATCTGTCATTATTTTTTAGCTTGTAATTATTTAAAAAGAGAAAGGGGAATAGCCAATATATTGAGTGGTACATCAAGATTGTTGAAGGTTATTTATTCACAAAGTAAAGTGGGGTGAATGCTTATAAATAAATTTAGAGGATGAGTAGAGATCATAATTACTGCTCAAACTAATATTTAGAAATTTAGTTATATCTCTAGTTTGGAAGAAAACCAGTATAACTCAAAAATTAAGAGTTGATATATATATTCACATGTTTAGTCACAAATCTATTAGAATTTAATTTTTAGGTTGTACTGATATTTTTCGAAACTACTGATATGTTCTTAATAGTGATTGAGAAAGATTTTGGTTCAAAATCTATACTTTCAAAATTTCTAGGCCCCTATTTCTTGCTTACAATATACCCAATATTTTATCTGTCTAGTTTTGAATACAATGGCTTGATAGAGGCAGTTACTACAGTTCTCAAGTTAATCATATTATTGCATTACCATATATTGTTGTAAGTATTTAAAGGTATATATACAGGATTTAGTATTTTGATACTAGTTTTGTTAATGAATAAATAGTTTCTAGTTTTTTATTATTTATCTTATGATCGCTCCTTCCAGTTAAAAAAAATTGCTTATTTAAAAGGTTTATATATGGTATGAATGTGCTTCATATAGCTCTAATATAAAGAAAAATCTTTAAATTAATGTCTGTATAAGATAAATCTCTAATATGTCTCACACGAAACTAGCTTATTCTAAATCATCCTTAATTGATTAATTTTTTGCAACAACTAGTGATTTACTATGAACTAGCAATGAAAAAGATTCACATATAGGAACCTCATTGAAACAAAATGGCTGCTTCTTTGCATTTACCGCACTGTCTCTATCAAGCTTCTGTAGTCTTGAAAGAGCGTTTGAAGCTCTTCACCAAACAATTATAACAGGAAGTAAAAAGGGAGTTATGATGTGAAATAATAAAATAAATACATTATGACTGGAATAAAGAATAAGTAAATTGATAGAGCAGAAGTATATAGTACCGTAGTAACCTGTAACAACCTGATAGAACCTCCTGCAGGTTGCCGGATCTGCGAAGTTGCCGTTTCCGGCTCCTTCGGGGCAAGTGAATTCAGCTTCTTCTTTCTTGTCTTCTTTCTTTTGCCCGCTGACTGTAACAAAAAAAAAAATAGAAATTGAAATTATATATTTATTTTGATTGGTAAAGTTCTTTACTTTCATGTTTCGTTCAAGTGTGTCAAAGGAAAATGGATTTTTTTTTTTTTTTTTTAAATAATAAATGTGGCCCAATATTGTAAGGTTGTAAGTCAACCAGGTTTTGGCTTGAGTACAAAAAAAAAAAAAAGAATAATATGCATTTTATCCATTATTTAGCTAAATTCTTTATAAACTGGAAATATAAAATTATTTTTGGCTAGAAATTTAAGTCTAAAACTGCTTTATGTTACTGAATTATAGAGCTTTGAAGTTTGTTATACATGGCAAATAAAAAATATTTGTAAATTGTTAGATCAAAATGAATTTTGTGAATGAGACAAAATTTATTTTGATTTAGTATGGTTAGTAACTAATAATAATAGGGGTGATTTCATTGGAATAAATATGTGAAGATAATTAAGGGGAAAATGAAAATAGTCCGACCAAATATAGGAAATAACGGTATGTCAGGCATGAGGAAGTTCCTAACAGCACTTCTTTCCTTGCTTGATTCAGCTGGCTTAATTAAGGAAGGAGATCTCTCATCCAGAACCTTTTTTAGTTTTCTCTTCAAATGACTAGGAAGGTCATTCATTGCTACATCCTGAATTTATCTGTAGTTATGGTCGTTTAAGTTATAAAATCATTGGTAACGAGTCTCAGTCAGCTGTTTATTTGTGTATCAGTTTGTAGTGGTTTGTTAGTCATGAACCAATGTACTCATCATTAATGAGTAATAATATTTTTTAGTGATAATTTGAAGGTTTTGCAAGTTGGTCTTGATAGTAAAATAAAAAAGCAAAACAATATTTTTTTAATTTTAATAAGATTTCTATAGTCATATTTGTCAAAATTTTTGTTTCACTAATAAATGACTGTGTGAAATATTTTTATTAATAGTGTGGGTCATTATTAATAAATTTGATATTGTTATTGATTTTTATTATTTATCATTCAACTATATTTTAAGAACTGGGAGTGTATAATATAATATATACTTATGTAATATAATATGGATATTGTAAAAAATGAGAAGTGGGATAGCTCAGTGGTTGGGTGCTGAGCTTCCAATGCGCTGGTTTCCAGGCTCAAATCCTTGCTTATGGCAGATAAATTATTTATTCTGTTTCATCCGCTCTAAATTGACCCTGAGGTCGGAAGACCCTCCTGGGGCACAACCAGCATCTATAGAGTGCCTATCTTTATTAAACAATTGATTAAGGCGGAGAACCTTGCATTTGAGTATGATCTCGGTCAAATGACCTCCTTACACAACTGTTGACCAAGATACAATACTATCCCTAAATAGTACTGAATCCAATACCCTTCATGGGTTGTTGTGTACAAGTTTTTTTTTTTTTCATTTTTTATATTGTAAAATATAAAATGATAAAATTTATAGTAAAAAGCATAAAGATATACATATACATTACTTGAATAAAGACCTCTATATTTTAATTGTTATAATGTATTGCAATTGATTATACGTTCATTTCTTGTATTTCAACTAGTTGGATATTGTGATTGATTGTGATTGTAGCAACCCAGCACAACACTGCTCGATAAATAAAGTAATTATCTCTTTATTTTTTTAATAAAGTATTTAAAAATAAATTTTTATAAGTTAAGATACCAATATTTCCCCCTTATTTCTTTATGGAGAAGCTGTTTCAGGATGCAGGAACTTGAGACGGAGCAACAGCCTCACAGGCTAAAGTAGTTTCTTAATATTGAGCTAATGATTCTGTGATTTATGTAAATGTGCCAGGGCTGTCCGGGGAAAGCCAGTTCCCAGAAGACTAGGGAAAGGCAGATCTCCTTCTTCGAACCTCCTATGAAGGAGAAACAATACAATACTGTTTGTTATCGGGGAAGGGGCCGAACTGAACCAGTTAAGATTACAAAATAATTTCTCAAATTATTCTGTGTAATAATACATGAACATAGATTACTTGAGAAATAATTTTATTCTCCCAAAATAATTTTGTTTTCATTTATTTATATATCCAAGGATACTACTATATTATAAAAACAAAAAAGGAATTAAAGATAAACAAGAAAATAATGCTCTAAAGACAAATAATTAATTAATGATATTTTTACCACAGGTGTAAAAGTGACAGATTTTAAAATCTTAACTTAAATTAATCTAGATTTTATCAATTCTTTCAGTTTTTTTTTTACTGTATAATAAATTAAAATTTATTTAGTGGTATAATTTTTTTTTTATCTCCTTGTTCTAAAAATTTGTGTATATTATATACCATGTTTTTTTTGACAGCTTAAAGATTTCACTATTAAATATCTACAGGTTTGTGATTACCATTTCAATTTTAATTAGTGGGAATTTTATAATTGGTTGTAGTTTGCTATGCTGCATTTTATTTTAAATTATTACAACAATCAATTATTTTGAAAATTGAGCTGTGAATGTTTGAATTGGCATTTGTGAAAATTTTGAATTTTTGAAATTCACTTAACATGCCTGTCAGTCCTAACAGTAATGTTTTTATTTATTCTGATAGATTTCCAATTATGAAGATGGCCGAAATTTCATGAAACATGAAAGTCCTGCACGAATAAATTTAAGAATGCTCTGGGAATGATAAAGGTTCAATATCTGATAAAAATTTTTTTTTTTAAATTCCAAAGGTACTTTTATATATAAATGATTGGAATCGTCACAGTTTTGACAGGTTACTTGTGTCCAAACACAAAGTTATTAAAACACTTCTTTTGATGGTACATTTATCAATATGTAAAGCATTTAGTTGACTACCCACTGATATTAAAGAGCTTTACTGTAAAGATGTTTTGCCAGAATACAGTCTTACGATCAGTACTTGTCATTGGCATAAGAAAACTTCAGTTTATTAAAGTCCAATAATGCCTTCCAAAATAATTAAGCTTGAGAATTTCATGGTTATCTCTCGCCTTGACATTTAATTTTGTCTATAAAAATAAATTTTGGGTATTAAAAAAAAATTAAGGATTAATTAATCATAAATACAAGTATTTACATTCATAAAAAAAAAAAGGTTTTGATCATTTATTAATATTTTTGTAACCATCACTTGAAATATTGTGTTTAAGCATTATGGTTTTTTAATATGCTACCAAAATGAACTCAAAGAAAAGTTAGAAAGTGAATGGGAGATTGGACAGAATTATTTCCCATGTGAGTGCAAGAATTTCTTTTTTATTACTTTGTTATATAAACTGCTTTCTCTACTCCGAAAACCGCATTCTTTATAGCGATATTTTTTTTTTTGTGATTTAAATTTACGGCGGTATTTTTTTCAAGTAAATATAAAAGGAATAATAATGTCATAAATATATGGACATTAAAATAAAAAAAATGTATACACTTTATCTGAATTATGAGAGCGATCAACGTATAAAATACGTAGCATAAACCATTGTTCTTGAAAATTTGATTGCCAAGTTTAAATTTTTTTTTTTACAAGAATTCGGTTCGGCGACTTCCATATAATTATAATTTGGTTTGCTTTAGAACCTTTGAGGAAATCTTATATATATCCTTTAGGTTATCTTGGATCATTTTGTTTGGAAACAAGTTACTCCATTCATATAAATATCCATTCATGTTATATTAACTTGAAGTGAAAGCCCCTAAGGGCAGTGAAACATCCATGAAACAGTTTTGAGATGTCGTGATGCCTTATGTAATATCATGTGGGCTGTGAAATACTGACTTGTTCCAGCAATTTTTATACGAGATAATGCTAAAACAGAATGTGGGAAACAGCGTTTCTCAGTGAAAGGTCAGAGATGTGGGTGTTCCATCTTGATAAATTATTTACTACGAACTTGTGTATTATGGAAATGCTTAAGTGGGTGGTTTTTATAAATACTTTTCATTCTTTAATATCTGCTGAAAAAATGAAAGAGCATGCCGTAAGTATTTAGTTTATCACTAAATTATTTAAACACTTAATTCTTTTGAACTTTGAGAGTTAAATTAATAATTTAACCGAAAACTTGAAATTTTGAAACTAAAAAACTGCAAACAATATTAATTAATTTTATTTTAATAGATTTAATTCCTTTATTTCTGTTGAAGAGGGGGTTATTAACAATGACTATTGCCAGTTGATATTGTAAGTCTTCCTGGCAACACTGCTTTATGTAACCTTAAACTGTACTCTGCTAGTTTTTATAAGCCAGCTTTTTCTGTGTTTTAATTTAATTAATTCGAAGAAACTTTCGTTTAGTTTATGTTGTTTTTTTCTTCACAGAATTTCCAAAATTCTAACAATTTCTTCAACTCAACTGTTGGTTCGCCTTCAATTCCGGTGCATTATTTTGTGTTACACATTGGTGAGAACTCTTTACAAAAAAACTTTATCAGTTGTTTTTATTACATTTTTATTTGACTATATCTGTATCTTTATATGTTTGATTAACTTTTGTTTATTTTCCTTTAATAATTTTCTCATCTGCAGCTATTGATTATTGTTTTAGTATGCTAATTTTGATTATTGTATATTAATATCGATGGCTTATTTTTAAAACCTTGGAAGTCCAATTCGCTAAAATATTAGTCTTGGAAGTAAAAAATATGTCCAGTCATATAGTTTAATAACTTGTGTGAAGTTTTTAACAATATCAGAGATTTTTCAACTTGGAAGAAGAAAATATCAAGATTTTTAGTTTTATCTCATAGAAACAGGATAAAAGTAACCGATCAAACAGGAAATTTGATCAGAGATCGAATATAAAATGTAAAACCCCTACAGTTTTTGTTTCCTTTTTTTAAAGTTTCTTTTATGGACTTTTTGGTGACAGGTTTTTGGTAGTAAGCTATTGATATTATTTTACATATACATGATTTGATGTTGGGGTAGGGGAATTTTTTTTAGTTACAACGGTAATTTTAAACAGTTTTGTTTTTTTTATTTATAGGATTGTATGTCTTTGAGATTTATATCATTTTTTACTAATCTTAAACACATTCCTCACTATGTTTGTTCGTCATGTATATAGTTTACAATACTATTTAATTTTTTGCAATATCATTATGAGTATTCTTAAGTAATAGATGTAGATCATTTATTTTTTTTATTTAGTTTTTTTGTATCGCTATAATGGTTTGCTCGTAAAATTAATTTAAAGTTACTTCCCAAATTTTATTTAGTTATTATTATTTTCTTTTTTTAAACAGCGATATTGCGGTATTGTAACTCTATTTCTTATCTACTTTCTTTAATATATCTTTATAGCTATGTATCTTATATACCTGTTTTATTACTTATATTATAGTTATTCGTTTATTGTAATTGCTCTTTTGGTCAAATGTTATGCTAATTTGTGGGAACAATGTTGTTATCGTTAAGGCACATTGTCCCAGAATAAAGTTGATATTTATTTCATTACTTTATCCGGAAAAGAAAGGAACTATATAAAATAACGTTTAAGAGGTCCTTGAAGATTTAAAAAAGAAAAAAATATAATTAAATAAATTGTATGGGTTAAAATTATAGTTGAGTAGTTTTTAATTCAATATACGGAGTTATTTATTATTGTTATTTTAAAACAAAAAGAAAATATTTTATAATATTATTTCATCGAGAATCACATAGGATTTATTCCTATTGTTTTGTTTCCACGAACTCACTTGCGTATTCACATTGTTGCGTAACGATTTGGGTCTATTGTAATGACTCCAAGAAAATCTATCAGTGGAGAAATCTTTCGACTCGGGATTCCCCGTCGTAGATGGCAAAGGTGAAGATGAACGCCACGTAGGCGGATAGGGAAAGAGCGGAGAAATTGGCGGATTTGGACAGTTGTAGGCCTTTAACCTGAAACGAGCTATGGAGAGAAACCTCGATGGAATACTCCAAGACAGAGAGGTAGTTGCTATAGAAAGTGAGTTAGCATACTTTCACCTTTGGTCCAAGGTCAAGGTGTTGTAGCGGTCTGCTACGAACCGTTCACTGCCACGTCTCGCTCCAGGCATTAGTATCAAAAAGGTCTAAGAAGTTTCGCTTTTTTTTCCCAATTACATTACAATAATAACGTTATTATTACTGTTCCAAAGAAATGAATCAATTTTGTAAGGATGTGCATGCCTGAAGTATAGAAGTACACCAAACTTATGAAGAAATAATAACGTTAAGAATGCAACGATTAAATCCGAATAATTTAAAATAAAATATTTTTGAGATTTGATTGGAATAAATTATTTAGATCGTTCTAATGGGAAGAGTTTAGAAAATATTATTATCCTCTTCCTCTCCTTTCATTTTTCCCAATGACATTTTTGGGGAAAGAACTAAAACAAACGGATTCAGAGGCCTCAAATTCCTTACCTAAAAGAAATAACCTCAATTCTAATTTATAATAGGATATTGATCTATTATGCAGACTTGTATCCACTCGAAAATTCAGATGGTTGCAAAACGCAGAATGGTGTGACCTATACGGGATTGAAGCTATAGTTGTGTCTTGTACTTCGTTCGTTGTACAAATCAACAACTTTACCCGCTCATTTCAGTTGGCGCAATACGATATCTTCAACTGCATGTAGTTCATGATTCAAATGGACCCTTGTCTGCGAAATGGTTCTCAAAATCCATTAGAAATATTTTGCTTGAACTTTTAGAATATGAGTTTTTTTTAGAACTCTTCTCTACTAAGAAAAACCTCCAACTTTTTTTCTTTTCTTCAATGGGACAACAGTCCGATGAGTACATCGGCCTCAACAATGAGTCTTCGTCGGGTGGCTCGGTCTTGCGCAGTCGTTCTCCAATTTCTTACGCCTAAAAGCATCTCTGATGACGTCTTCCCACCTCAGCCCTGATCTTCCTCTTCTTCTCGACTTGTTCAATTTCCCAAACAATAATTTCTTGGGAGTTTTTTCCTCATTTATTCTTGCTATGTGGCCTGCCCATCTTTTTCTTTCTTTATTTGTTTCCACCCTGCCATGTAACTATGGCAACATGGGTTTATGTAGTAGTGTTATTTGTATTCCATAACAACACGCTACTGCAATTATAAAACAATACAATATTCAAGGATGTGCACACAGCTATCTCATTTACATTGTTCCTATCTTTTTTCCTTCTTCTTCATTATTTAAGCCTCTTTTCCAGAATCCGGAGGTCTTAAGATGTAGACTGCACATTTTAGTCGACCATACTAAAAGAAATGACGTCCATTTTTCCAAAGAATTCCTTTACCTCCCTGTTATAGCGCCTCCTCATCTGGTTTCCTTCCTTCTTGACCGGTCCACATATATGACGGAAAATCTTTCGTTCAAAGATAGAAGCTCTTTCTCTTCTGAACTTCTCAGAGTTCAAGTCTCTAGTGTTGCCCAAAATCAAGGCCGCCTAACTGTTGCAAAACCAAGACCAGGACTGATAAAAAAAAAATCGATTGTTTACATAAAAAGTAAGGCAAAATAGTTACTAATACTTGACAATCTTAGTTACTATGTGTTAATAATTGGTATAACCAATATACTTTTGCATTTGACTCCTCTAATTTTTCATTTGGGCTTAATTAGGTTTCTCCTATCTATAAAATTATAGTAATATCTCTATAGTAATAAGCTAATAAGTAACTGCAAGACTGTTGCGAGACTCTTACGCAAAACAGAGACCATAACCAAGACTTTTCTCGGTCTCGCATTTGGGCAACACTACACGTCTCTGAAGCATAGTTATTACAGGTCGTATCATTGTTTTAGTGTTACTAGTCAAAACCAATCAGCTACGTGGGATAAACGAGAAATTATCTTTGGATGAAATTTATATTGTAGATAGGCATCAACAAATGCTACAATTGATATTCTAAAATAAGTTCTTACGAGAATAACAATGACTTTAATCAAATGTAAAAAATGGCCATATTTTGAGGTTTTTAACTTTTTTTTGTAACAAAAATGTAGTTTTATTGAAATTGCACAAAACTCAATTTTTTGCCTTTCTAACCGTGATTGTTTATTATTTTTTAACAAATTTTAAAAGTGAAAAATCAAGTTCATTGAAGGTTTATTTCAGAAGCTGTTTTTTTTCTTAATATTAAAAATTACTAGTTTTAATTAACTTTATTAGTGAACTATTAAACCGGCGATATTATGACAAATGATCTAGTAAACAAAGAAATATCTTTTGTTGACACTACTACAATGCTTAATTGTTTAGTTCCAGAACACAACGGAAACATTTAGTATTCCGTGCATGGTATCGAAACAGACGTTTGGAATTCTCTTCGCAGTGTATAATGTGTAGAAATGTATTCCACGTTTGAAGGAGATACTTGGAATAAGTTCAAAGCAAGGCAAGTAACAGGGTTCAAATCATGATAAATACTTTACCTCGGAGCTATTTCTGCCATCCATTGATAGTTATTGAATTATTGTGTTAAATCATGGTTCGCCCAAAATGGAGGTTGAATGGAACAAAGTCACTGAAATTTTTGAGAGATCTTAATTTGGGAGAATCTTCAAATTAAGGAACGAGAGAATAATTTACGGACCAGTCCACTGCAATTATAATTGTAAATAAACTGCATTTTTATAATTATGCTTTTTTTTGTTCAAAAAAAAAAAAGAGGAAGGAGAAAAATGAAATATTTTTGACAAACATAAGATGTGTACACCCCTACGTTAAATTATTCATGCTACCAATGTACATGTAATATGGATTTAAACCTATCATATTTCAAGATTTTTTAAAAAATATATAATACTTTATGGGGAAGGGTTTTATAGCATTTATTAGAATAGACAAGGCGTTTGTATGTCTGGTTTAGTTGTCGTAGCTACCTTGAAATATCAACCGAGGAATATGCTTGAGCTTTCCTTGTCCCTTATAATCAGGATCACAATGCGTCGTCCTTGAAAAGACTGAAGACATCCAGAAGGATGATTGTGTCTGTGCGTGGTGGGAGGAACAGAGGATTCGATACTCGTTCATTGCTAACTGAATCTTAGAGGTGACATCCGCATCAGCTAACATTGTCTGAACATCTTCTAACAAAGGCCTTTCAGCTACCAGTAGTCCTTTGTCTTCTTCGAACACTCTTTGTCTGTTTGGATGAGATTTTAATTAACTGGATCGGAAAACGCCATTCATTGGTCATTGGTAGAATTCTGGAGTTGGAGGGGAAAAAAATTGTTTTTTAGATATATTAACTTATTTTACCTTATATTTTAAATTTAATCCGAACAGGCCATGTTCGGATTATAAGGACCATCTTGTATTATCTATTTAACCACCTGGGTACATTCTTAGGAAAATAGACGCCTGCGTATACTTAATTTTGGTGTTGTAGTCGAGTGTCTTCCACTACACATTAACATTTCTGGAAAGTACATTTCGTTCCATGTATCGGTGCATCTCAACATTCTTAAGGCTTGAGTTTCGTTTGGGAGTGGACGACGTAGTGGAACGACAATCTCCTTAAAAAATCTACCAAGTTATTTAAGTATATATGAGATGATTGATAGGCAATGAGTTGATATCCTTATAAACTTCATAAGGACATGTCCATTTTGTATTCTTACCGTCTTAGTTCAACCCAATACATTGTTCATTCACATATTGAATGTCAGACAAAAACTACCTATATAGTTTTACCTACCTTTATTGAATGATACGAATAAATAATGTCATAATAAATAGTAATGTAACAACGTTTTATCGCTTGATCCGTAGGAGATTAAAATGCAACGATGATGATACATGCATTACTCGATACCAAGAATCTACACCACGATTATGCTAAGAGCAAAGGATTCGAGCTTTGAATCTTAATTTTTTTTCTCTTCACGATAAGTCGCATTCCTGGAGTAGAGCGTTAGAGAGTAAAGCGTGAGCTCTGTTACTATTACGCGTTTTATAATCACCAATGGCCAGTTACATGGTTTAGACCTATTATGCAATGCTAGCCGAGTAATGAAAAGTGATTTCATCACGTGAAAATGCAACAGGGCATCGTAAAGTGCAGCCTTGCACACACCTTCTTTCGTCCTCGACTTTCAGCCATTTATGCATGTAGCCTTCAACCTTGTGAATCATCCATCTTATAATGAATATATTTATAAACAGTTTTTCAAGCTATAGTATTATTACATATATAGGTTTTACACGCTAAATGTAACTCTTATAAAAAAAATGTACTTACATTGTAAGACACTATAAAAAAAAAAATTAAGCCCTGTCTTCGTGGATAATATAATTGAAGAAGCAATAAAAATGCATCGTTAAAATTAATATTAACTACTCGTAGATCGTGCGAATAACGTGCATCGAACACAGGCGGATCTACGACGGAGAGGGGGGAGTTAATGGAGGCGGACTTTCGGGCTGAAGTCTTTCATCCCCCCTCCTCCTCCCAAAATGGTAAAATATAACCATGACTTATAAAAAAAATTATCTTTGAAAATATTATTGTTCGTGCATTAAATTTAATAGGACTACAATATTCACTTAAACAGCATTTCATATAGGTAGTTAGTTTTTTTCTTTTACAAACAAAGTAATTTTTGTTATATATATATATATATATATATATAATAGAAATAGAAAAATCATCTTTATTCTGGGACTAGGTCCCTTTAGAATAACAGTATTGTTCATATATATTAACTACAAATCTGGTCAAAAGACTTATTACAATGAATAATGACAAAATACATGTAATACATTAAGTATTAATTGAGCTCTTAGGATAAATTAACGAGGACAGTTTGGTACTAGGGGTTCAGTACTACAATATTGGAGCTAAAATAATTGCATAATAATCTCTGAATGAAATTAGAAAGGAAAGTAAAATCTATTTTATAGGTAAAGCATTGTAGTGATGGAATATAAAAATTTAAAAAAATAATAATAACTGTTAATATGTAGGGAAAGAAATTGTAAAAACTAAAACAAAAAAATATATAAAAAAACAAATAATGCTATACATGTGTTCCCTAAGATATTTAAGTGATTATGCGTAAAGATTAGGAGAAGAGAAAATAAAATAAAGTATATATATACACATAGCGAGAAGTATGTTGAAGATAATTAGAAATAAAATACATTTCACTGAAATACATTCCATGAATAACAAATTAGAACTTAAGTAAAACAAATTTTATCTACTCACAATGCTTAGTGAGTGGTGATGAAAATTCACGTTCAACACAGAATTATATATATATATATATATATATATATATATATATATATATATATATATATATATATATATATACATATATATATTGATAAAAAAAAAAGTTTTCGGGCTGAAGCCCCTCTCCTCCCCCCAAAAAATTAAGTCCAAATCCGCTAGTGGCATAGAATGTTGGTTAATGAAAAAATGACAAAATAATAATGAAATTAAATAATATTACACTAGTTGGCCCGTGCGAAAAATTCGCAGAAAATTTTGTTTAGTAAAAAATAATTAAAACAATATGGAAATACTTCCATAGTAGGAATAGTAGGAACATAATAGTTCCTATGTATTATGTAAGGAAGGAATTAATATTTTTTCCTTGGTCGATTACAATATACCATTAAACATAATAGACCAAAATATTTATACAAATTGCTTTGCTAGGACCTATGTTTAAACTCTGACTGGAAAAGTAATAAAGACAAAATAATGCCCTGATAATAGGATATTCTAAATTATTAAAAAAAATAATATGTAAGTACAACCAAATGTCTTTAAGAAATAATAAAGTTAATATAAAAGCCAGGAAAAAAATTGTAGTAGACTATTCTACTCCTAAATGCAATATCTTTAAACAGGAAGACCTTATTAAGTATACCAAAACTAATGGACTGTATCTTTGTTTATAGTTGTCCGATTTTGTTTTTGTTTTTGTTGTAAGTAATTTATTAATCTTTCTAATTATGATGGGTACAATCAAGAAAAAAATCCTAAAGTTCCTTTTCCTTCATAACTTTTTTTCCAGAATTCTGGGGGATATGACTATTTTTCGCATGTGAAGGAGAAGAATATCTTCAAAATGAGTGGTCAATCATTGGATTTGATGAAGAATTGACAAAGTTATGGCGTACCGACAAAAAAACACCTTTTAGAAATAATATATAGGATATTATAAGACGGAGGAATAGATTCTCATTTTCTCGGTAATCGTAATAGACCAAGGAAAAGAAAATTATTTTAAACTACACATATTTAAAAACAACTTGTTTACAAATTACAATGAGCATTATCTTTGTTAATAATGATCTAATTTCGACGATATTTTTTTTTTTTGCTTTGTGTGAAATTGAGTACTCTTTTCTTAAAATATTTCTAAGTTATTCGCAAATATAGTTTCTTTTCCTTCATATTTTTTCCCCATAAAGTTTCGATGGGTGTGTCTATTTTTCCCTCACTTGAAGGAGAAGAAAATCTTCAAAATGAGGATACAATCATTGGATTTAATAAATAATTATAAAAAATATGACGTGCCTACAAAAAAAAAAAACACCTTTTGAGAAATAAAATATAAAGATGGCGAGAAAGAAATTAATAATATACTTGGTTCCCATACAAATTTTCCAATTAAACAAAGCAAACGTTTGGGTAGCTCTAAATGTCTAATTTACATTTGCCAAAACCATCCTTGGGAAGTGCTCAGCTTTTAGCAGTCATTCTTGTGAAGATTTCTCCAACTAATTACTAAGACTTTCACGACTATAAATATGAATAATGTCCTGCCTGTATTAACTAGTCAATGAATCCTTTCGTGCTCGCTGTTAATGAATGAAAATCTAAAATTCAGTAAAAAATCCTTCTGAATTTTAATTCAAATTAGTGAGCTTACAAGTTAGTACAAACGAGTCTTAAGGAAAATCGTAATTTATGATATATATATAGCAGATATCAGATTTCTAGGACCGGTCTGGCAGTTTCCTTTCAACGGAATCGTTCGGGTTCAAGGACAATCAGAAATCGGTCTAGATCCATGGATTATGGCTTCTCACTCATCTTGGGGACTACCGAAACCCTGGATTCCTCATTGAATTATAAATAGCTAGTTTTATAATTTAAGTACTATAGCCAATAAATAAAAAATAATGTTTTTTTTTTTAAATACTATTTATATAATTATTTATCTAGTTAATTTATTACGGTTGCTTGCCGGAATGCACAGATACTTCATTAAGGCTTAGCATGGATTGAGGGCAATCACTCCAGTTAGAAAGTGGAAAGCAAGATCGCTTGATCGGCTAGAGCTACCTCGAATGAGACAGGTCTTGTACTAGCATTTTCCGCTGTTTTCCAACATATCGTCATCTTCTTGATGATGTAATCAAACCTGATGGATGATCACATCCATCATAATCATCTGTCATCTACCCGTAGTGATTTAAAGATGGGGACAACAGCTCTGTTGCGTCAGAGTTTTAAGACTTGGACGAACTTTTATTTTCGTCAAATCTTCTTGAAAAAGGTAACACAAACTTAACGTACCATTTACTGAAAACGACAATGGACCAACACAAAAAAAAAATCTTCATTGATTTTAATACATAATACATACTTCCCAGCCTTCTAGACTAATAAAAACTATAGCTACCTTTAAAATTAATACGATTGGATGATTGAAAAGGAGTTGGATGAGAGATCTTCTGCGATGAAGGAACAAGTCTAGACGAAGTATATACTCCATGCTTGACAAACCTTTATAATCTTAACATCGGATTCGCCGATAGTCGTTACTTCTCCCTGTCATGTGCGAAACAAGATATAAGTTATGCAAAAACATATGTATGCTTTAAGAAAGTTATAATCGTCACTAAATTCAGTCTAAAAATTTAAGCATGGGCGTGTCTAAATACTGAGAAAGTTGACTGTCCTTGACATCTTTAGAGCAGCTAAGACACATCAGCTTACACTAGTCGCTGGATTTGAATTGCAGCGAATATAAGCTGAAATCAACTTTGAAAAGTAAAAGTTAAATTTGTATTCAAAAACTAAATTTTCAAGAAAGCCTTGCTGTTGAAATATTTCCGCTTTGAAAGCTGCAAGGAAACAACTTCCTTGGAGGTCACTCATATCTCTTAGTTCTACCATTATTAAATATTGTGAAGGAGAAATTTAAACTTAATAATTTATTCATAACGGCGTTAGAGGTTATAACAACTGTTTTATTTAATTTAAATATTTGAAAATAATATTGCCAAGAGGATTAGAATAGTGTCCTCATTATTTCTATTGTAACATAATATTCTTTATATATAGGTCTATGATTTGTAGTTTGGGAATTAAACGAAATGTCATTTAAGATGTATCTAATCAAGGCAATGACGTTGTTTAAAAAACTATTTCATTGCACTTGTGTGAAAGAAGAAGTAAAATATAAAATTATTTGATGGATGTATAAAGCATATGTTTATAACCTTAAATACATATACTGTAGTTTAATAATTCTAGATCTGATTCAATAATTAGGTATCAAGGTCCATTTATTCAGAAATATTGTCATGTAACTTTTTAGAAAATTAAATTAGTGAATAATTTGATGAATCTTCGCTATGTGATATTCCAAAAGTATCCACTACTATTTTATTGTACTTGAAAGACGTATTGAAATATAAAAATATTTCATAGATACGATTTTAACCTTAAATATATTTACTGTAGTTTAATAACTCTAGATCTGATATTGTATTTAAATATTTAGTTATCTATCGTACGTTTCTTCCGAAAAATCATCATGTAACCTTTTACAAAATTAAATTAGTGAATAGTTTGAAGAAATTTCCTTTTGTGGTATTCCAACAGTATACACTTCCAATTAGTGTGACAATTTTTGACCCGTCTATGACGTACAATGCAAATCTCTTAATTCGGTTTTAGTAAACTTTGCAATGGAAAATAACAGTTTAATTTAATAACTAATAGTAAAATGACATTCCCCATCTATATCCAAATTCAAAACCCTCCTATTCCAATTCCTATCCCAAGAACAGTCAGATAGTTGCTAACCATTCGAGCTGATTTTAATAGAGAATTTGATACATACAAATTCATTGATTGATTCATTGATACATTTTTAATTTTAATTCTTTATTATTTTCTCAAAAGTGTATACGAGTCTATCAGTGCTAATAGCTTTAAGTGCCTTGTGATAGTATTAATTGTTTTGTATATAGTTTCGTTTTTTGTATATAAACTGTTTACCTTATATTTTTTTTACATTATTTCTTTTTTTCGATTGATTTTATTTTGGCCAGATGTGATCTTTTAATTTTGTTCTATTTTGTTATTCTCAAGGGACTGTGTCCCAGAATAAAATTATTTTTCTATCTATCTATCTATCTGTCTAATAGTCGTACAATCCATAATCAACCGGTGATATAATAAATAGGACTTTTGTTATTTTAATGGGATTTCTGATTTGTTAGCTGTAATTTTTTAGCTTTAGCTCGGTTGAAAATACAATTAAAAAATTTATAATAGCCAAACATGGACAGAAAATAATTTCTATTCAAAATTGAGCGGTAAGTGAAAGTTGTGTGTTGCGCGCACCATATTTTTTTTTGTATCTATCCACCATAGCCATTATATTCTTAACGATCAGGTACATTAATTTTAATTTTTAAATGCATTTTGATGAAATTTATACCATACCATTTCAACACTATTCCTCGAATTTGTACACATTTTCGAGTTAAACCGAACTTGTGGTTTTCAAGATGCAAGCATGTCAAGAAAAATACATTTGCGAAAACGTAAGAGGAAGTAATTGGTGGAATTCGATAAAATTAATACAGCATCATATCTGCACCAATTCCCAACTTTACTCAAATGCTTTGCTAAAACGACGGAGTTATTTTTGAAATATAGACGTGTTTAAGAAAATACATTAAAAGTGGAAGGAATCCGATGAAATTGATATGGAACCATTTAAGCTGCGTTTATACATTTCACAAATTATGGGACAAACAAATATATAAATGGTTATTTCACTATGCTAGTATTTTTGTTTTTTATATTTTCCATCTGGTGTCGGTTATCGAGAGAAATGAAGGAAATAGTTTGCTTTAGCAATAATGTCGTTGTTAGTTAAGTTGGATAATTGTGTTTCCATAGTTTGTGAAAGGTCTAAACGCTCCTTTAGGTACAAACCTGCGCAATCTCACATGATATGTTCATGAAAATTGGATTAACATTAGCAGATGGTATGGCCACCAATTGATTAAAGAGAGAAAGACACGAAAAAAAATTTATTCCTTCAAGTCTAAAATTTTTAACATTTGAAGACTTCTGAGAATGCAATTTTGTAAAATGTTTGCTGGTAATCGAGCTTGTTTCTCTATGTACTTTATATTCCATCTATTGTCGGTTTTGAGGGGAAAAATCAAAGAGAATTTGCCGATAGCACCACATAAGCGTTAGGATTGTTAATATTTTCAAAATGTGCTTCTTTGTTCATTTTTCCTATTTCTTTTTAAAAATAGAATTTTTAAAACTAAACTCCGTATCAAAATATTTCTCAGTTACGCAAGGATGGTAAAATTCCCCTCTTTGGTTGCATTTTTCTTTTCAAAAATGTTTATATGATTTGGCGTTTGGGATAAAACAAATATTTATTTATCTAATCTTTGTATGTTAAGCCTAGTCAAAACTATAGATTTTTTTTCTTGTTCTTATACGCCTTAACTTGCGGATGTTCTTAACCAAAGGTCAACCGGCCATAAAATTCGGCCTGCCACGCCTTGCGTATAACTGTCCGTTTGTCCGACACGGATTTGTTTTTGAGTCGGCGTCCTTCGAAACTGTTCCTATTTCCATCGATTTTTCAAGGATGTCTTCTCTTACTCAGAATCGGTTAGGAATTGTCACAAAGGTAACAAGAACGAGATATTATTAACTAATTGGTATATTTTGGTGTCTTTTAATATTTGTCCTTCCTCAGCACCGAAGATAAATAAACTTCTTATTCTTGCGAGAGGTTAAAGAAAAAAAAAGTTCTATATGTTTATATGCCTTCGCTCATGCACTGTTAAATGTATTTTATTAGACATATCAACATTTAGAAACGGCCTGTTCGATTTTCTCATAGTTGGAGATATTTTGGTGAAACAATGATGTTGACTCATTTCTACCCAACCACTTCTTCCTCATACATACATACTTACAAACGTATATACATCGACAAAAGTGTATCTCAACAACCACCCGGTCAATTTGGAACAGGTATCAAATTACATCTATTACTTTTAAAAAACATTTCCGCTTTTGGATGTGCAGACGTGTTCTTGATCAGATCATACTTCGAAAACGGCTTGTTCTATTTGACCTAAAGTTAGAATAATTTCAAAGAATAATACACTTAAGGTCAAGTATCGATTTCATTAAATTCCATCCAACAATTAAAATTAATGTAAATATTTTTTAAAAATATAATGGCTATGAAATGTGGAAGCCTGTGTATAATATAAAGAAGGACTAAACTATATTGTAGCTTTATGAGGTTATAAGTTGGGTACATTCGTTGGATGAGGTCATTTTCGACAAACATTTTTGGTTAAAATAAAATTACTTGCAAATTAAGTGTATTTGTGATTTTTAAAAATTTTACTTATCTTTAAGTTTTTTTATTATTATTTTTTTATATACTTTTTTATTATTATTTAGTTATTATTTTTCTTTTGTTTGTTTTATCTTTTCTATATGTATAGTGTGAATGTGGTCTTATCTCCCTATAATTATAGTCCAAGTGACAGGCAATCATATTACTCAATAAATAAAAAAAATGAATTACGTAATTAATTAATAAGACCCCACTGATTACCATTCTACTCCATCGTTCCAGATTACTTTCAAAACTATCTCAAACTCCTAAATTTTAAAACTCATAAAATAAAATCATAATTATATTAATATTTAGAAGGATAGATTCAGTCCCTATATTTTATAAATATTATTATTAATGCTTAATAGCTGATTTGTATCGCTCTTATTTAAAGAAAAATGGGAAAGAATAAATACTAATTTTATATTGACATTTTATATTTATTTTTTATTTTATGTGTATTTTTTAAATTTTGTTTATTTATTTAAACTTTATATATATATATAAAAAAAAAAAAAAAAATTTTCTTTACAAACTTATTAGTCCATAGTCATCATATAACGTTAGAGGTGTCTTTTTCTATACCTCCACTTTACCAACTGTAAAAAAATTATCTATTGCTAATTAACCCATGGGGCTCACTAATCCGATCTGGAAATAAAGAATATATAAGATATGTTTATAGTATATGCATATTATAGTAGTCTTTAGGTATTATTCTAAAGGGACTCGTCCCAGAATAAATAAAGCATTATTATTATTATATTGAGAATAATATAATTCTTAATTTTTTGTTTTTGTTTTCTGTTTGCATTACAGACCATGTATGTCTTTTGCTGCCTTAACAAGCCTGCCTCACCTCTGCCTTTCTTGGGGTATTTCTTTCCATTTATCTGCACGCAGCTCTATTACATCTTTCTTAAGTCTATCTATGTATCTGTTTTTTGCCCTTCAATTTGTTATAATTCCTTCTATTGTGGCATTCATTGTTACGTAGTGGCTTCCAGATGGATCGTTACGAGCTACATTCCCCGTTTATGTGAACCTCCGTGCCTTCATATCATGGGATATTGATTGACCAGTTTCTGTAAGCAGTTCTTTATTCGTTTTTCTTCTCTATGCGTTGGTGCTCTGATCCTAGATCGCTCCGGTTATCGTGCAATCCTCCACTAACATAACCGGAGCGATTTTTTCTAGGGTGCTGGTTGATGTCCAGGTCTCACAGCCATATATCAGAAATGGCTTTATCATTGCATTGTACACTCTCAACTTGATATTTTTCTGGATCTCAATACCTTTGAGAGGGAGAAGAAAGCTCAGTTTGCGCTGTTTATACACTGGCCTATTTCTACCCGTTGGTCATCCATTGAGGTTATTGTGGACCGGGGTATTTGAATTTTTCTATTCTCGGCAATTATTTTCCTTCTACGCAGATCATTGATTATTGGGGTGGAATTTTCGTTTTATTCTTGACATTTAATGGAACATAAATACTACCAATGCAATTGTAACATTGAATAATATAATCTTAAGTTTAATCTCTTAAAAATGTGATAATTTTAGATATATTTGTACAGTCAATTATAAATGTTTCCATTTAATCAAAATTTACATTTTTAACATAGCTAATGTTGAAAAAAAATTTCGAAGAAATATTTTTGAACATTGTTATATAAAATGGATATCCTAAATTTTAATTATACATTCTTTTAGCACATTCATGATCGGTTGGATTTCCTCGTGGTGTGATGGAGTTTATGATCCATGAAATTCCTGGTGCTTAAATAGGATTTCACACTCATGGTCGTTCCACGTTCCATTTGAAGCGTAGCAGATTCGAATCGTCACCTTTAAATTTCAAGTGATTTTGGCGTGATAAGGTGGAATCTCTAAGAAATAAATTTGACGGATATTTTAGTTAATCGATGAATTAAAGTGATTTAGATATCGATGGAATTTCTGATCGCTAAGATTTAAAAGAAAATCCGAGACTGCCAGTTCAGCTCGGAAGCTGAGAAGGTATCGGACTTTCTCCTTCCAGTAGAAAGTGAATAGGGATCTTCAATGTTCTCTCAGATATTTACCTAACTTTAGCTGAATGAATATATCGATTGGTTTGGTTCGATTGTTATCGATAGTAACAGATAGCAAATATTGGCCATTCGAAGGAGTATTGGCAATAACATTGTTGAAGACAATACAAGAAAGATCTGATCTTACTAGAGCAGAGAGTTCCCAAAGTTTTTGTGCGGGTCATCGATGTTTAAAAAAAAACATAGAAAGTCAAATAAGTGTTTCCGAAAAATCAGCATAAAGACAATGATTTTTTTATTTATGTTGTGTAATTGTAAATTCATTCACATCAATATATTTTTGGTTCGTCTACCATTTTTTTTTTTAACTGAAAACTTCTTTAGACTAGTTTCGAACTTTTTTTGTGGAGAGTGAAATAGATTGAGTCGTCAGATCTCCGATGTGTAACGCTCTGATAAAGTCGGATGTAGTCGACTAATTGTGTTTTTTCATATGGATTAAAATAACTTATAATAATAATAAGGCTTAGCGAACCCGAAGGTTCGATGCCGACACCACCAATCGCTTGTTACACACCTCCCTCCACAGTTCGCCGTCCAAACCCAGTCCCTTCAGATCGGCTTTAATGCAATCCTCCCATCTTCGCTTCGGTCTACCCCTCGGACGCTTACCATTCGGCACAGCAAATATTAACCTTTTAGGAATTCTCTCGTTACTAAGCCCAACAACTTTACAAGCCCATTTGATTCGCCGCGATGAAATTACCTCAATTATATTACCCGGATACATCTCACGCAATTCGGCGTTGTGTAACCGTCTGAACTCTCCGGTTAACTCATCCTTCTTCGGTCCGAATATTCTACGCAATACTTTATTTTCAAAAACCTTAAGACGCTGCTCATCCCTTAATGTAAGCGGCCAAGTTTCGCATCCATAAAGAACTGTAGGTAAGATAATTGTTTTATAGATTCTAATTTTTAAGTTTCGGGACAAGAGGCGCGAACTAAGTAGTTTTGTCACAGAAAAATAACAAGCGTTCCCCGCCTTCAGTCTAACCTTAATTTCTTCTTCAATTTCGTTTTTTCTAGTTATCGTAGAACCTAGATACCTAAACTTATCTACCTGTTCAAAGATATTACCATCTATATCAATATCACCAGTAGTATCGCCATTTTTGCAGCTAACCATATATTTTGTTTTATCCACGTTTATTTCGAGTCCTAGTTCTTTCCCGGCTTTCATTAACGTTGTCGTATTCAGTTTTATAGTTTCAACGTCTTCGCTTAACAGTACCAGATCATCAGCATAGCCCAGCACGGATGTTGTCCCGCCCAGATCCAACCCTTTCTCGGTTCGCATTACCTCCCTAATGGCATGTTCTAATGCCAAATTGAACAGGACAGGCGAAAGAGAATCCCCCTGTTTTAAGCCCGAACGAACCTCAAATTTTTCGGACAAATTATTACCGATTCTAACTTTATTGAGTGTCTCCGTCAAGCACATCCTGACTAGATTTACTAGTTTTTTTGGAATCCCCTGCTCGATTAGAATATTATACAATTTCTGGCGGTCAATAGAATCGTAAGCCTTTTTAAAATCTATATACAGCTGGTGAACAATACCGTTATACTCCAATTTTTTCTCTAATATTTGCCGTAAAGAAAATATTTGATCAATAGTCGAACGATTCCGTCTAAATCCGCATTGGTAGTCTCCGATAATTTCCTCGGCGTATTCCGTGATTCGACTGGTTAAGATTGAAGTGAATATTTTATAACATACCGGAAGGAGTGAAATTCCTCGATAGTTATTACAATCCGTCCTCGGACCCTTTTTGTGAATCGGAATAAGAATAGATTCTTTCCATTCTTCAGGTAATTTCTCGTTCACCCAGATCTTTTTAACCAACCGATGTATTTTAGAAACTCCAGCTTCTCCGCATGCCTTAATTATTTCAGAAGGAATATTATCGATTCCCGCTGCTTTATATGATTTTAATTTTCCGATAGCTAATTCAACTTCGTCTTTACTCGGTCCTTCTATCAACGGTTCAGCACTCTGGTACTCAGGAGGAGGACACAGATCATAATTTCCCGTATTTAAAATATTGTCAAAGTGGTCCTTAAACTTATTCAATATGTCAACCGGATCGGTCAGAATATTGTTATTATCATCCCTAATTCCAGACGTTACGGGCCCTACATATTTACGTGATCTGTTTATACCTTTGTACATGTCTCTTACGTTATTTTCGATTCTATTAGTTTCTATTTCAATTATTTTATTTTTAAGATACTCCCTTTTTTTATTTTTGAGCAATTTTGTCGTTTCGTTCTTTGAGATTCGGAAGTATTCCAGATTGTCTTCGCTAGGATTATTTAGAGCTTTTAATTTAGCGGCTTTTCTTTTTTCACACATGTTTAAGCAATCTTCATCAAACCACGGTTTGTTATTCTTATTTTCCTTTTTTCCTAGACAAGAGTTACCGACCGCTTTAATATTATCTCTGATCTCTATCCATAACTTGTCAATATCCTCGTGGTCCTCGTCAGGAAGCTCTAAAGCTTCAAACCTATTCTTAACATCTAGCTCGAATTGGTTTCTAATTGATGGATTTTTTAATTTTTCCAAATTAAAATTCTCAAAATCGAAACGGTTTTCTTTTCTCTTTTTTATATTAAGTTTTTGTCGAAGTTTCGCGATTACTAGTTCATGATCCGACCCACATTCTGCTCCGCGATAAGACCGTACATTAATTATACTGCTTTGCCAGCTGTGTTGTATCAAGACATGATCGATTTGATTTCGTGTTTGCGAATCCGGTGATGTCCAAGTATATTTATGAATATCCTTATGTTTAAACGTCGTACTTTTAATTATCAGGTTTTTCGAGATGGCAAAGTTTATCAGACGGATCCCATTATCATTACTATATTCGTGCAAACTTTCTTTACCAATCGTCGGAATATAAACTTCTTCCCTTCCTACCTTTGCGTTCGCATCACCTACAATTATTTTCATGTAGTTTCGTGGTAGTTTATCATAAACCCATTCGAGTTTATCGTAAAATTCACTTTTGACTTCATCGTCACTGTCTTCGGTCGGACAATGTATGTTTATTAATGCGATTTTAAACCAACGTCCCTGAAATGTAGCTACCGAAATTCTATCACTAAAGTATTGTACGTCCCTCAAAGCGGATAGTAATCTACGCCTAATTAGAAACCCGGTACCTAAACAATGATTCTCGCTTCCTCCGTACCAAATAGTGTACTTCCCTTCCCTCATCGAGCCCTCCCCTGGCCAGCGAACCTCTTGCAGAGCCACGACATCCAAATTGTACCCATTTACCTCATTCGCGACCGATTTTAGCCCCCCTGCTGTGTTTAAACTCCTTACGTTCCACGTACCAATATTTAAATCCCTATATTTCAACTTGCGCCATGAATCCCCTAAAGCAGTCCCCACCCGGAGACCCGAACGGGGGACTAGTTTACTTCCGGATAATGAGCGTTTTACCTTAGGAAGATCCATGACTTTTTGTGGTGTTTGGTGAACTAAAGATATGTGAGTAGGGCGATTAAAATAACTTAAATTAAAAATCAAAGATTAAAAATAAAAATCTGACCTGCGTACTGTAAACGAGGGTATTGTTCAGCATTTCATCTTCTCTGTAATGGGCTATTATTCAAAATTGTTTCTTAACGCGACGCCGTGTTAGAAAGGCGAAAAGGGAAAAAAATGTATCGAAAACCAAATGGTGTCTAGTTTTATAGAAGATTCTGATTAAAATATCTCAGAAACTAAAAATCGGACCTGCATACTGTAAGCGAGGGAATTATGCAGCATTTCATCCTCTCTGTAATGGGCTATTATTTATAATTTATATTTCATATTATTAATATCGCCTTATTCGTTGTTCTCTTTTAAATCAAACATATTTTCTAAAATATATAGGCAGGGCTTAAAAGTGTTTTGAACGTGAATTATGGAACTTTATGTTATTTTAAACTGTTTTAAAAGACACCTTGTCCATTTTTTTTATTAATTAATTTAGTAACTAAGAAGCAAATTATGGAAAATTAGCTCAATATTTTTGAAGGCCACCTTTTTTCTTGACTTTGTGCTCAAGTTATCTTACGATTCAAATAGAAAGAAAGAGGGCATTTACTTGGTTTTAGTACCTAATTAAATAGACAAAGTTTGCCGATCTCCATTTTTAAAATACCCCAAGTCCAAAAAAAAATCGTAAATTAATTATTTTTAGGTTACGATGAGATGGAGCTATTTACCTGAACAAATACAGAAATGTATGCAAAAGTAAAATTTGTAGTTTTGTTAGTTTATTAATATCCTGTTTGATCTTAATCTTAGTAACTTAAATAATATTTCTGTTCTAATTCTTGCAATGGTATCGTTACAGGAAATAACTGGTTATTTATTTACTGCTATTTTAGAGGTCTAAGACTTTTTGGAATCCTCCAGTTATATTCTAAGTGAAAACTACAATTGCGTTATTATGAAATCAAGGAAGCACTATCAGAATAGAATATCGTTCTGTAACCCTCAACCACCGGCTCTGCGGTTGCAGGAGTTTGTACCCGTTTCGCAACTTCCTCTGCTTGTCCCATTAAAATTTGATTATATTCCAACATTTTAAAATAAATATTAAATTTCGTTTCGAAATAATCTATCGCAATAAAGTATTGTAAGAAAATAATTTCTATTTAGGTTAATACTTCGCGTTAAACTTACGACATCCCGTACAACAGTATCCTGTAATAATATAACGCTTGGCTCTGATAAACAAATTCGGTATTTAGTAAAAGTTCTTTTATATGTTGCAGATTTGAAATTTATGGTCCATTCCTCTAACTGATATTGATGGTTTGCAAACTGCAGGAGGTTCCCGTTAAACTGAGTTTAATCTGAGTTAATTTGTATTGATATTTTTAGTATTTGGTCATTCTGTTTCTCTCACACGGTTATTTTTTCATGTAAGTATTCATGTTATTTTTTTACGTTTAAATAGTTGTTTAGTCGAAGTCCAGTTCTTCAGTTTTTGATTTTGCTGTGAGATGCAAGGTGGTGATATTCTCTTGATAAAACTTCAAATTTCTATTTTCCTCACATCACCAAAATCGATGAAAAAAAATTTCGTGTAGTGGCGGATCTAGACCTTCAGGTAAAAACATATAGTCCGTGGTACAGACAGCGTTTCATCAAATTATTAACATCCGCCTGAAACTTCGTAAATAGTTTCACCTCATCGTAACCTACAACTATTTTATTTGCAAACAATCTCGGAATCGGGGCGTTTTCAATCTGGAGATCGGCAAACTTTGCCTACTTAATTAGGCACTAAAAACTCGTAAATACCCTCTTGCTTCCAACTCGAATCGTAAGATAACTTGAGCACAAAGTCAAGAAAAAAGGTGGCCTTCAAAAACATTGAGCCATTTGGCTTACCTACACCCCCAAATTGTCAAAATAACGAGGTTATATAGGCCAAACGACTCAATATTTTTGAAGGCCACATTTGTTCTCAACCTTGTGCTCAAGTTATCTTACGATTCAAGTTGAAAGAAAATGTGTATTTACGAGTTTATAGTACCTAATTAAATAGACAAAGTTTGCATCCTCCAGATTGAAAATGGCCCAATTCCGATGATTTCCGTAAATAAAATATTTGTAGGTTACGATAAGATAAAGATATTTACAAAGTTTCAGCCAAATGTTAATAATTTGATAAAAAGGGGGATGTACCACGGACTAATATTCCTATAACCCCTTGGTGGGGCGAATAATATTAAATAATTTAATTTTAATTAGAATTTTTGAGAAAAATGGTCGACTGATTGATCTCCTCCTCGATTATTTTTTTATTTATTTTCCTTATTTGGATGATCTTTAAGAACATTTTGAGATTAATTATTAAATAATTAATTTTTACTCACTTCAATAAATATAATGTAATATATTATAATATAATATTAATAATGCCGCTATGGTAGCAATAAAAATTGTTAGCTTCAACTTCGCTAGTATTGGTCCGATTAAAATAACTTTTCTAATATAGACAAATTGATATCTGGGCTATTGCAAACAGGAGTACATAGGATTGGTGCTGTGGCGTATTTAGGCCATTTGGAATGATTTTGAGACCTTTCCTTCCCCCAAAAAGAAATTCCACTTGTATGGGGCTCCCTTTTGTAAGCTGGATCCAGTGTGGATTTATTTTTAAGGATCGCTAAAAATAAACATAAATTATAAAAACAAAAAACTTTAAAGGTATTACTACTAATATAAAAAAAAAGTTTTATAGTATACTAAAATGTTTTATTTGTTTAGACTTCATGATGCAATTAAAAAAAAAAACTTTTTGCATTGCCCTGTACGTAATTTTGGAATTCCTCCTCTCCCCTCTTTGGTATGCAACTTCATGGCTGTCGAATTCGTTTTCTAACTTCTTGAATTCTTGTTAAAAACGAACAACTGAAAAATTGGTCTACTTGTTTCACAGATAATCTTGGTGTGTTACATTTAGATATGGATACAGATGCATAGCCCAATGCCGAATATGAGTTTTTTTTTTTTAAATCAAGAGGTTTTAATACGTCAAGATCTGTAGGAAACCGGATACAGAAAATCTGACACATTTCAATGATTTACTTAACTAGTGGTGGTATAATAATTAATTTTTTAACGATTTATTTCCAAACTTTTCGCAATATATAATTAAGTACTTAGACACAGTGTTATTAACAATTATGAAACTGATCCATATATTATCCTATGGTTTCATAGATTCAGTTGTATAGTTCAAGATAAAGCAAGATACATTATTCTCATAGATATATGAAACAAATACTGAAGGACTATTTTTTAGTAAAACCAATTATTTTTACATCAATAAATATAGTCATATTTCCTCAGTGTTAATTAATAATAATCTTGTTCATTTTAGATAAAAAAATTAGAAATATAAAACAAAATTTCTCGATTATGCATCTATTATAATATAAATTCAATATATACATATAAGATTTTTAAAAACAACATACTTTTAGCAGAAGTGCTAGTTCGGAATTTGGGTATGTTATGCTTACGGAAGCTGTGATTGCAAAGAGAAAATGTTATGTGTGATATTACCGAAGATATGACGTAAGAACTCTTCATATATGTGTTATACATGTCATTGTAATATTTTACTTATAATTAATACGATAACTCAAAAGATTAATTATATAATATAACATTTATATAATATATGAAGGTATGTTATAATAGTACTGATTCGATTTGAAAAATACTATAGAAAAATCAACATACAATGATAATGAAACTTATCATATAGCATAAAACTAATTATATACAATTATTTAAAAGCGAAAATTGAATAAAAAGAGTTCGTCATTCAATGTTGTGTGATTCGTTTGATGTGAACAAAAAAATATTAATTTATTTTAACATAATGAAAATTTAATTCAGGTTCGAAGTAAGATAACTACGTTTGAAACAGTCCGTCCATTATATCTTGAAATAATTTGGCAAAATTTTGGAAATTTTAAGGGTATATATTTTCTTCAAGAAATATATCATATAAATAAAATTAAAAAAAATAAAGATAAACTGTATCAACATTAAATTTGGCCATGGTAAATTTTAGATATTATTATTCGAATATTGTAGTTTAAGCTGAAGCCCTTCCCATATGAAAAATATTATTTTTTTATTGATCTATATTTCTTTTTGTGAATTATCTTAGCTAAATACTTAAAAAAATAAAAATTCTCAAAATATGTACTCTATTTATAATTTTGACATGTATTTCAGCCATGTAGGCATATACAAAATCTTGTTTTTAAAAGTATTATTGTTTCTGGATTTTTTTTTATTGTACTTCAAGGACTATTTAAAAATTATTTTATATAAATTCATTCTTTATTTCTAGTGTGATTACCATTATTAAAAGAATAAACAAATAAAATAACCAAACCACCCACCAAATCCTGTATCCAATATAAATAATTATCAGAAAATAAATAAATAATTATATGAGCCTTTCAGTCCACAGAATGACTAACTCTAATTTCAATTTTTTCGAGTAAAGTCATTTTAGTGATGTTTCTGTTTGGAAAATTTATATCTGTACATACAGTGAGTAAGTTCATTCCAGGGTAGGTGATTGCTGTGTTGAAATATAGAACTGCGAACAAAGGTTTAAATTTTTCCTCTAGAAATATCACTAAAATTATTAATGAAAAATGTTGAAGTTGGAGTTAGTCATTCTGTCAACTGAAAGGCTAATGTATCATGTGTAGATACAACTAATAATTACTAATAATGCTCATATATTATGATTAATATTGTTCATTTGGTTTAATGTTATGATCTACTCCAACTAGATTAGAAAGGATGGACCATTTTGTAAGGTACCAATCACCACAGCTAGAGCGTGAAGGTTACGATTTCGTGGGACTGTCAGAGTATACAAGTCAACCCTTCATAGGCCGAAATCGAACCGGCACCACTTATTAATCAACTCTCGGGCATTGAGACTTTATTAAAAAAATAAATAAAAAAATACCAGATTCCCTGAAAGAACTTTTGAGCTGCTTGCATCACGTTCAAGTATGATCATTTCGATTAAATTAATTAGAAAAATGAACCAAATACGTTACACTTATATTCTTAAACTAGTTGGTCCTTGAACAATTCGCAAAAATTACTGGTCAGTGAACACATGACAAAATCGCAAGGAAATAATTTTACTTATTATATGAAGAAGGAATCATTTGCTATTTTTTCGATCAATGTAATCGACCAGAAAATAAAAATTAAAAAACTTCATTTAGGTTTAAAACCAAAATGTTTATGAATTTTAATAACCTGTATATATCAGCTAATAATGGTCCGAATTCGATGTTTTTTTTGTTGTTGTTTTGTTTTGTAGGGAGTTTAGTTATTTTTCAAATAATTATGGGTACAATCAACAAAAAATGTTTTATTTTTGACTCATTCGCAAATGAAGTTTCTTTTCCTTCATAACCTTTTTCCCTGAAATTTCAGAGAAGGAGAGTGACTGTTTTTTCCATCTGAAGGAGAAGAAGATCTTCAAAATGAGGACTCAATTATGATTTGACGAAGATATGGAGTATCGACAAAAAAAAAAAAAATTCTTTGATAAATAACATATAAATATTTATGGTCATTACAATGGATGAATGGAATCTGATTTAACTATATTAGAAATTAAATTTATATTGAATATAAATTATCAATTAAAGCTTATAACGAAGCCTACCTCAAAGACTGGACTATCATGAATTCAAGGTATTAATTAATTTCTGTGTAATATCATTATTATATACCTGTAATTAAGTAAGTGCAAACAATTTTATTTAATTGACAATGATAGCTCTAAAGCTTCTCTAAATGAAGTACAATGAATCTTTTTTTTTTCTTGCAAGAGACTGGAGGCTGTACTCGTTGAAGCTTTGACCCAAGGACATCTTGTTTTTTTTATTTATTTATTGTCGCAACAGATTGTCGAAGACGCAGGGAGGTCTTTTCGAAAGTAGGCTCTCAAGTCTTCACTGCATGGTACGTGAAATCACATCTGTGCGTTATTTTTTACATCCCTACCTCGATGGTCTTAGCATTTAAAATAACAATAAATACCATGGTATAAATATGATGTATTTGTTCATAATGCTTTATAATGAAATACCAAATAATTGCTTCGTGAACGAATACTAAAGCAGATAAATTAAATTTAAAAAAAATCTAGAATGATACGCATACAACACTTTCCGGGTTCACAGGATGGTCTCAATGGAGAAATCGAATGGAGGGTAAAATCTATTGTTTGGAAATACCGGGAAACAATGATACTCCTTTTTGAAAAGGAAAAAAAACAAAAATGCTTTCCTTAAGAAAAAGGCGTTTCATATTTATCTTAAAGTTTTAAGTTACACATAAAATTCTGAAATAAAAGAAGTTCTTCAATGTTACTAAATTATGGTCAAGGTTATATCAAACTAGTCACGTCCTCCCCTCTTTTCTCATAAGACAACGGAAGAAGAGAAAGAAGTTCCTTTCTGATGGATTTGAAATTGTAAAAACATGTTAGTAACATGCATGTGGAGGTCTTGAATATCTTACATTATTATTTGAACGTTATGTGGTCAGATTATCCATGAAATTTCAAGTATGAATAATCTCCTTATATGATATCGCCTTAACGTCAACCCTCATCGACAGCTTTGTCACAATCGAGCACCAAGGTATGCTCGGCATCCAGACCCCTTGTCCCGTTAGGCCATTGTGCGGGATCGACTCCCGTAGTGACATAACTGTAGAGTGAAAGTGGCATGACTTACCTATAAGGGCCACCTGGAACAGCACTGCGATGGGGAGCATGGTACATCACCGACTGGCCGTACGGGGCACTCCCCACCCCCTGGTCCCCTCCCCGAGCCAGTTCATTGCCTCCGGGTCTAGGGGTGAGCCAATCAGCTCTGTGCGGCTGCATCATGAAAGCACTGCCATACTCTCATGGCAGGAGGTGATGAGATCCTCTGCGTTTTCCGACATGACTTGAGAGGATGGATGTTTATGGTCCGGTAAAGATAGGATCTTACATCCCAATATTAAATATATCCACTAATAATAAAAGAGGACTTTGCGCTGCTGATAGCTCGAAGGTTCGATGCCAATATAAATATTCCGTCTGTTGACCACCGTCAAACTCAAATTCGCAAGATCAGGATCAACACAATCCTCCAACCAAAGTTCGTTAGTAAGCATACGATTCTTACTTGTCCAGTCCAAACTTCGCGATCCTGTAACTTCAATTACAATAACGGGACGCATGCTCGCAAGTGTTGCTTATCAATGTAGTCCGTGGTATCAAATCCTGTTTATCAAATTATTAACATCCGTTCAAAACTTCGTGAGCGGCTTCGTCACCTAAAACGTTTTTTTTATTTTTTTATTATTTCTTATTGATATTTACAACTGTATCAAATAAATACATCTAGTAAATGTTACCATATGGATATAATGACATGAAACACTTGCTGAGTAACTACCCAATGGTAGCACTCTAATGATATGTCTACATTAGGAGATCACTGGGCCATCTTCTTTTCAGACGCCTCGGAGGGTTATCAGCAATTGAAGAGGAATCAAGGTTAGAAACGATAGAGTTGGGATGATTCTGAAGTTTATTATGGAAGGATAGGTATCTGGATTGGGCCAGATCTGAAACAAATGAAACATTAAGGTCATTATGGATGGTTTTATTTGTAACAAAGTAGGGAGCATTGAGAATTTTACGAAGGATTTTGGATAGTATGGATTGGATACGAGAGGAATTCGATGGTTTAGTGGAGCTCCATAGCTCCGTATTCAACTCCGTAAATTTTTTTATTTAAGAAAATTTTCGAAAATAGTGCGTTTTCAATCTGAAAATTCGGAAATTTACTGAATTTAATGAGGTATTAATAAGCCATGAACATCCATTTGCTTTTCACTTGAATTGTATAATAATTTGATCGCAAAATCGAGAAAAAATATGGAATACAAAAATATTGGGGCGTTTGGTGTGACTTCTTCTCTCTCAACATATCGAAATAAAGATATTATATAGGCTAAACGGTCTAATGTTTTTGTAGGCCACGCGTTTTCTCGGTCTTGTGATCAAATTATCTTACAATTAAAGTGTAAAGCAAATAGGTACTAATGAGTTTTTAGTAGCTGTTTAAATTAATTTAATCAGAAAACTCTCTATTTCTGAGAATTTTTGTTGTTAAAACAATTGTAGGTAATGATAAATGGAATCACTCACAAAGTGTTGTACGACTGTAAATAATTTATGAAAATGAAGTCTGTAACGCGGAATACAAGTAGTCTACGCAATACTATCTTCTTAAGGCTGCTGGCGGCGATATAAAGATATAGTTTTATTGCTATGTATTGCTTTATTGCAGTCACGCAGAACGCGATAATCCACAGCGATGCAGACAAAGAACATCGTATCGCCGGGACATATCGCGTTCTGCGTGTAGGAGCTTTTGATCCATCACTATCCATCGACTTACCAACTTCGAAGGATTGAAATCTTCTACTTTTTTCAATGTCTTTTATAAAAGTTGTTTTATGAATTTAAGAATTAATGCCTCGAATTCCTATCGTATCCAATCCTTACAGTCCAAAATCATTCGTAAAATCCCTAATGCCCCATATTTTTTCACAAATAAAACCATTACATTAGGACCTTAATGTTCCATATGTCACTGATTTAGCCCGAGCCAGATATCTATCCTTTCATGATAAACTCCAGTCCCATCCGAATCAACTAGTTTCCAGTCTTGCTTCTTCCTCGATTCCTGATAATCCCCCTAGGCGTCTGAAAAGAAGATGGCCTCGTGAACTTCTTACCTAGATTTATTTAGGGAGTGCTACCTATGCTAGTATATGTTCAAGCCTGTGTGTCATTATTTCTAATTTGTACATATCTAATGGTTGTGTTTGTATACAGTTGTAAATTTCATTAAATAAGCAAAAAAAAAAAAAGGAATTAATATTGAAATTAGTCATTTCTCTACTAAATTCCCTTTCGCTTTACATCTCATTCATCAAAATCCATCACTACTAAGAGCCAGAAAATGGATCCGTACTGTCATACTATATTTAATGTAGATTTACTCCTATAAAATATATTTATTATGTTTAATTTTTTTTTCTCCGAACTAACTGATGATAAAAATGAAAAGAGGTTATAATAGACCGTTATCATTAACAACCTGCATGGGCGGATCTACGGGGGGGAGGGGGCTTTCGGGCTGAAGCCCCACCCAAAATGGAAAAATATAACCATGTTTTATGGGAAAAAAATTTAAGAAATACCTCTTAAAGTATTATTGTTCGTGTAATTACATTTAAGAGTACTTAAGGAATAACTAAAACACTATTTCATATAGGTAGTCAGTTTCTTTCTGTTTTTCCAAAGTAATTATCGTTATTTTTATGGAATAAAAATTTATGAAAGAAATTCGGGCTGAAGCCCTCCCCCCAAAATTAAATCCTGGATCCGCTAGTGACAACCTGTAACTATTGCAAATTTTGTTCTATTACGCTTCCTGAATAGGTATATAAATAATTACAGATTTTATCATATTGTATACTTTAACTATTCACATTAAATACATTTACACATAATTCGCATTGTTATTAATTGAAGAATAAATAAATATCATCTGGTTCTATACCTTTTTTGTGTTTTATTTTAGGGTTAAGATATACAACATATACTGAAAACTTCGAGGAATCTCAGTATTTTGCGTTGAAAAGAATAAAAAAAAGACAGGGTAAGGACTCCCTTTAACCGAAACAAGTTTTCAAAATATTTTAAATATTTTGTATTCCTCGTTTCATTGTAATAGAGATATTTTTTGTATCTATTTAAGAAACACCGAAATGTATAAGAAAGGATTCAAGTAATTTTTACAGTGTGTCATTAGAAAACTTCTGAATCTGATAAATATAAAATAAGAAAATTAGGTATTTTACACCTAATAATAATTCCAAAGATTAAGATAACCTTAAAACTGACTATTTTTTTTTCCAACCAAATGAACAAACCCTAAAGGGGACCCTACACGGTCAATCGGAATTGCACTAATGACGTTCCGAATTGTCGTGTAAGGTAGTGAATGAAGTACTGATGGTGGTGCGCTGCGGATTTCCGAACATCCGGAAATCAAAGGTTCATTCACGAGAAGTGGAGGGGGGACTGAGGTAAAAGTAGTGCGGAGACTAACCATACTGCTGGATAGGTTGGTTTACCTAGGCCTCACAACCATTATACATTTCTGATTTTCATTATATGTAAATAGTTAAATAATTTTTCATATCCCTTGTTTATGATTTTAAACCATCTTCAACTATTTCTTTTAAATAGTCAAGTGGGCAACAAATTAAAAAAAAAAATGAGGAAACTTCACAATTTACTTTAGGAAAAAAAAACTTTAACGTTGTGTATATTTATCAGTTCTTTTCCCATTTTCCTCAACAAATTTATTATTTTCGCAATACCTTTCCTTAATTTTTGTAAGTAGTAGACTTATATTTTACTAACTTTTGTCAAAACGATATGAGACTAACCTTATTACTAGATAGGTTAGTTTACCTAGGTCTCGTTATTAAGTAAATAATTTCATAAAAGTAAATAGTTGTTTATATCCCTAGTCTATATTATTATTAACCATTTTCAACTATTTTTTCTTTAAATAGTCAAGTAGGCAATAAATTGGAGAGAACAAAAAGTGGAAACTTCACACAAGTAATGATCAGTAATGATTGAACGTTTAAGGGTCTTCATGAACAAAGCGACAGCGGGCAATCTTGGAACTTCTTGTGACGTTCATTCATGAATTACCGTGTAGGGTCTGCTTAAGGAAGCATGTCGATTGTTAAAAGCTATGAAAAAAATAGATAACAGATTTCTGTGAAGTCAAAATCATTCCTGAACGAGTTTATGTTATAAACATACTGAAATGATGTGGACGATCTGGTCAAGAACCGATCATGAGATTTGGATCTATTCATCTCTGTATCAAGCTTAAGATAGCTCCTTCTACTGAGTAAGAGGATCACTCGTTTGAGTGAATTGCTCTGAGTGAATCATTCAATCAATAGTTCCTAACCTGTTACTGAGTTTATAGAGATTACAAAACAACTCGCATTGAAAAAAAAAAAAACGGATTTCTTTAGTAAGAAATTTAAACTGTCTTATGTATTGAACACTTCTGTTTACTTTACCAACTTTCGTATCGTTTAGAGGACGCAATATAAGTGAAACATTCTTGAATTTTGTTGGAATCTATGTAACAAAGCGTCTTCTTGAATGCCAAATGGAATGACATTGTTTCTTTCTTTATGATAATAGTAAAGTATGCCACAAATTCAAAATATTTCAATTTTCCTAAGAAGCTCCTTTTAGCCACGGTCCAAACGTTTCCCTTCCATAAAGCTCCTGAAATACGATAAGATAGATCGGTGTCTTCTAGAATCCACTCTTCCATCCCAAAGACACGGTGCATCACATCTGGACACACATCTTTGACTACAGGACATCAAAAAACAATTTACTTCAGACAAAACATACAACTTTATTGGGCTACGCAAAGAAGGATGGCAGAAGCGATCATACTCCATTGTACTCAAGAACAGACTGAAGTGAATGTGTAAGTGCTTATTAAGATTTATCTTCGGTACTTCATAGGTCTCATGTGTTCCACCTGTAGGGTGAGTTAAAGTGGATTTTCTCTTTCTTGCTATTATACTGTAAATAACCTGTTAAAGGTTAATTGTAAATGACTTTATTGGCGGGCAATAGCGAATAGCCTTCCGCTTTTATCGGGGAACTAGGTTATTTACACTAGTGATTATAATTTTATTTAATCGAACCCCGGCACTGGATATATACTTTTTGAGAGTGTTTAACTGTTGTTGGGAATTCGGGAATCTGATACCTTTTTGTGACACTGAATGACAAGAAACAATGAGAATATGTATGTAATGTGGGACTGAGTAAATACCCTTTGAATGAATTGACTCACCTGGTTTGTTATTCTTCGATTGCTTGTTTGTTATTCCATCGCTTCCGCCATCTCCTACCTCAACATACGCGTAGACTCCTAGTTTCCTCTCTCATTTTCCCCCAGTTTGACTATAGCTGTGTGGTGTATGATGGCCTCTCTGTGGAGCTCCGCGATAGACTGAAAAGACTAATGAACAGCTGCGGAAGATTTGTGATCGGAGCCCCAAGATACTCCCATGTTTCTCACCACTACGCTGAGTTAAAGTGACTTTTCCCCTCCTTCCGAAGACAATATTTCCTAGGTACGTTCCTCTACCAAATCATCCACATCCATCGTCCTTCTTACGCCTTCTCCAGTTCAAATCCTCAGTCCATTCCCTGTCCAAACGATCTCGACCTTCTAACCTTTACATGCCTTCTCAAAGATCTGCTTCATTCCAAAATTCCTTTATTGTTAGCTCTGCCAATTTCTGGAATTCCCTCCATATCAAAATTCGACATTCCCCATCCATATCCACATTCAAAACCCTTCTATTCCAATTCTTATCCCAAAAACAGTTAGATAGTTGATTTTAATAGAGAATTTGATATATTTTTATTTTTTGATTCTTTATTATTTTCTTAAGATTGTATACTGGTCTATCAGTGCAAATAGCTTTAAGTGTCTTGTCATAGTAATAATTGTTTTGTATATAGAATGTTTACCTTATATTTTCTTTACATTATTTCTTTTTTTCTATTGATTTTATTTTGGCCATATGTAATCTTTTTATTTTGTTCTATTTTATTATTTTCAAGGGATTGTGTCCCGGAATAAAATTATTTTTATTTCTTCTTCTTCTTCCAAGTCCATCCAGTCCCGCCGTCATTTATACATCTCCGAGTTCCTTCAATTCAAATCCTCTATCCACTCCCACAGAACCCGTTCCCGGTCTTCAGATTTGTATATAAGGGCCCACCAAACCTCAGTTTTTGATAGATTTTTCATTGCCCGATCCTCATCCCTATGGAATTCTATCCCTTCCTGCATCCGTTGCTCACCTTTAAATCTCGCCACTCACATTTCAATCATTTTATATCCATTAAGTCTCCCTAAAATTGTGAATAGATGTTGTAAATATGTATATAAATTATTTATTATTAGGTGATATTTTTATTTCACCTTTTTTTTCTTAATTGATAAAGTTAGAAAATAACTTATACTTTATTTATTTATTATGTCTATTTGTTTTTGTGATTATTATTTGAGGCTACAAAGCCCACATGTCTATTTCTATGTATTATTCTAAAGGGACCTGTTCCAGAATAAATAAAGTATTATTATTATGCACCCTATCATTGAATTAAAACCTTCGAACGTTCCTTTCTTACTCGATCCGTTGCCTTATTAATCGACCATCTAATATCTGCAATCATTCAAATTTCTTTTCCAATATCTTCTTACATTCCAAACAATTGCAATCATGAAATTACATTTTATGACTGTAATTTCGATAGAAGTAAATAGTAGTTCTTATTATTTATGTTTTGACTTAAAGAATCAACGTCCTTTCTTTTTTTTCTTTCATTTCAATTAAATTTATTACTGAGATTATTTATTTAGTTATATATACATTGCTTTTTAATTTGCTGTATATATATTGTTTATATATTTTTTTTAATTAACGACTTTTACAACGCTAATCATGTGTCGACACCAAAAATAAGTCTTTGCCATCTTCTTCCTCCCTGTCAATCTTCTTCATACCCCTGCCCATCATTTCTTCCTTAACTTCCTCATACCAGGTTTTCCTCGGGCGACCTTTCTTTCCTCTTCATTTCGGTTTATATATTGCTATTGTTAATGTAGTTTATGCCTGATATGGTTTATGTTTAAATATGTAATTCTTAAGTGACCTCTCTTAAGGGTCCATATATATTTTCTATATATCTACTTTTATGTCGGTGTGATGAAAAAAAAATATTGCTGATTCATTGGGGAGTGGGGAAATGTTAACAATAAGATCTCACATCTCTTTTCAAAAATCACATATTTTGACATAGGTTTAATTTCAGAAATGGCACCTAAGAAGGGTTCCAAACAAAAAACGCCTCTAAAAAGCGAGCAAGTTACTGTGCCCTTGATAGACACTCTGAAGAATGATTACTTTGGAAGAATAGAAATACATATATTGAATTTGGAAAGCAAGGTATTTTATTTAATTTTTTCCCAAATTGCACATTAAAGAGTAAGAATTGGAAATCAATATGAATGAGTAACAACTGAAACGTTTATTATTGGTTAACTATTAAACTTGAATAATCATAATATGTTTTAAAAACACAATATATTACATTTTTGTGGAGTGAAAAATATATTCATTATGAAAAGTAAATAATTACAGAGAAAGGAGAGAAAGTTTGAGGCCAAACCATGGTTCACCAAATCTCTCTCTCTCTCTCTCTCACACACACACACACACACACACATATTATTTATCTATTTAGGCCTAATTATTGAAATAGTTTTTATTGATTACATGTGTATTTTTATTAATTGAGTGGAGGTAAGATACAGTCAGGAATGAAAAACAAGTCGTGTTGCTTACGTATTACAAATATATCCTTCAAGAAAATAAATAAATACATGTATATATGTCATATATTTACATATACATATATATATATATATATATATATATATATATATATATATATATATATATATATATATGTCATATATATTTCACTATAAAAATATGTAATATGCATATATTAAAAAATGTATTATATATATATATTTTTCTCAAATCAGCTGTTTGATTATAACCTTCCTCAGCTGTGCTTACTTACCTTACTTCCAGTATGCGATTGGTTGTCATGGAGTGATGGCGAAAAATTGACGTTTTTTCATAAAATAATTTACCTGCATTTTGGATATATAAGGATGTGTGGTTGGAATTTTTCCAATCATAAGCTTATATATATTACATTTTTTTTTCTGTTACTTTTTTTTTTTATATGCCTTCTAGACATTTTGCCTCCTTAATCAGCCATCCCCGTCTCAGTCTATCACGGACTATTTCTTTCAAGTAATATGCATGCAGCTCTATTGCATCTCCATCGATTCGATCTACCATCTGCTTTTTTGCCTTCCGCGTTGTCTTTAATCAACTCCTAAAGGGACAATGATAATAAAAGCAATTTCATTTCATTACTATTAAGGTATCCATTGTTGTGTGGAGGCATCCAGGTGAATTGCTATTCAATAGGTAGCTGAGTACAATGCTAATAAAAACAATTATGAAATATTTAATAAAGTATTTCTATGTTTGATTATGGAAATTAAATTTTAAAAAATATATATAAATGGCCCAAAATTACAACCAATAATAGAAACAATTAGCAAACATATTAATAGTCCTAAAATAAAATTTACACAGAACAAAAATAATAAAAGTTGTACAACGTTACATGGTCGCAAGCAGATGACGGTCGTAAAAGTGGACGAATCGCTGGCACTCCAATCTATATGCAGCGACCATTCATGAGCGCTCATATAACCAAACTGCAAGTGGGCAGCGGCGAGCACGACGAGAGAACTAAGTCTCTTCAAAGGTGGATTGCAGTGTAGCAGTTGGAAGCACTGGGCTCTGTGACGGACGGAGTCAGACTGTGTATTTTGAAGTCTACGGGCTTAGGACTTGGACCTAGGACTTGTTTATAGTTAGGGCTACAATCCATAACAAGTGTTTAAGTATAAACTATTGACCAGTCTATTGAATATAAACAAGATTAGCTATGAAGGTCTATGAATATATATATATATATATATATATATATATGAAAAATATATAGAAAAATATGAAGTTATATAAGAAATGGAAATAAATAGTAAAATTAAGATAGACTGAATAGAATATTTAGATAGAAAATTGAGATGTTGTAAAGTCTATCAATATGTACAAACAAGGTATGAAATAATAAAGAGTTAAAACAGAGAAAAGGAATGAAAGGAAGGAGGAGAGAAACTGAGAAGGTTAAAATAAGAAAGAGAAAAAATAATTATTTCTTAATTTTACTATTTATTTCGATTTCTTATACAATTTCATGTTTTTCTGTTTTACATTTTATTCTAAGATTCCCTTTACAATACTTATGTCACCTTTTTTGACTATGTTTACTTCATCATTCTACACTTTGTACCTGTTATTATTATTTGCCTCTTGTTCTTACTATTGTCATTATTCTAACAACTTCATTTTACTGTAATTTTTATATTTCTCATACCTTGTCATCTGGTTCTTTTCTTAGCCCTGATGATGGCCTGAACTTCAGGTCGAAACGTAGACATAGGTAAAAATAAATATTATCATTTATTTTTTCCTTCTTTTTTGACTGACCACCCCAACTATTCTTCTCTTCATTATCCACGACAGTCAACCATTTACCAATTACTAATGATTTTTTTTTTCTCATGATTCAAATTGAACATTCATAATCATCAGAAACAGCCTGAGCTGAACTTATAAAACTAAAATAAAAAATTAATATAAAGAACATATAATAGTATTGACCTAAATAAGCAGAATCACATAACTTCTTCAAATGATAATTTCAATTACTGTAGTAATCATACAATTTTCGATTAATCAATAAAAAAAAAATGCTTGCCTACCTTCGGTAGTGAGGAGGCAAAAGGAAATGGCCTTTTCTGAATAGAAGCAGTAAATGTTTAAAACTCTGCAACATCTGCAATATCGTCAAATAAATTATTGAACGCATCGTAACATTTTTTAGCTTATTTTCGGCAAAGTATGTTACACACACGCATAAATGAAAAGGGATTCAAGGGGAAGACTTTAGCCAAGTTTCGTTAAAATCGGTAAAGCCGTTTTGGCGCTACAGCTTATAGTGACACATTTTTTGGCGGCTTTGAACAGGAAAACATTTACATTTCTTTTTTTTTTTACATGCATAAAATTATCATATGGCAGAAGTAATTGCCAGAAATCTCCCCAGGATTGTACGGAACAACTTCCCAAAGCTTCATGGCGATCGGTTGAATGGTTTAGTAATGCACTAAGGACAAACAGACGGACAGACAGACATACATTCATTTTTATATATACAGATATAAATATAATTACTAATTGGTTTCATTTTATGAGACAAACAAAAATAACAATTAAGCAGGTTAATGTTTAAAATAAAAATAAAATTTAATTAATTAACGCTGTGGCGTTAACACCGATAATTATTAGTAATTCAATTAAATCATTTTCTCTTCAATATAAATTAATTCAATTAAAATACAAGATAAGTGTCATGGCCGAAACTGAGGTTCTATATTCGTATCGTTCCGTCTTTGCTAGTTTGTTATGTGCTTATTATCTCAAATCCTGTTCTCAGACTTTGTAAACAGTGAGTTTATAAACAATTTAACATTTTTAAATTACAATCAGTGAGGTGAGTGACTTTTATTAACAATTAGCAACATTAAATTGGTACTCGATTGCTAGAGACAGTTTACGTGACAGATAATTCCCCTCAGCGGGTCTTATCTTTCAAATTCAAGGTCACGGCGCTTTATTTTACGTTCAGAATATCTTGAGTTCGTACCTAAGACAGTATATATTTTTTTTTTCTCTGTTTTTATTTCTTAATTGATTATTTTATTTTAATATTTTTTTTTTCTACTGAGACTCTATTTTATTTATTTATAAAAATGTTTTTTTTAATATTTGTATATATATTTGTAAATAGATTAGTTATTAAGTATTTGTTTTGTAAATTTTCTTATTAGTGTTACTTTTTTTTTTCTCTCTTCTTTTTGTATATATTATTATTTAGAGGTATGGATTCTGATAAGAACATTTCTTTTGACGAATCAGATGAAGAGACTCCTTTCTCCGAAATCAGTGAGACTGATTCTCAATATTTAACAAGGCGAACTCTCCAAAAGCGCCATAGAAACTCTGCCCCCGGTTCGGCGGGCAACTCACCTAATAAAAAAAAAAAAAAATCCGCTAAAACAAAGCAAGCTCTCAAAGTAAATAAACAATCAAAAACTAGTAATAATTCAGCTATGAAACCTGACACTAAACCATCAACTAACACATCCAGTAACAATTCTGTTACAGCCAATAATAAAATTAACGAAATCACTGAACCTAGAACTTTCACTGAACCAGTGCCACCTCCGATTTATGTAAGCAAGATTGACAATTTCATTCAGTTCGGTCAAGAAATAGCTAATCTGATCGGACCGACCAACTTCCGGTGTTTTTCTCGAGTCAACGATATAAAGATTAACACCAATACTAAAGAAGATTATAAAAAACTTATAAATCATTTGACAGCACTCAATCACGACTTCCACTGCTATCAACTAAAAGAAGACAAAACATATAGAGTGGTTTTGAGAGGTCTTCACTCTACCACACCCACTACCGCTATAAAAAAAGATCTGGAAGATATCGGCCATTCGGTAAGACATATATCTTCTATTTTACATCCTATTGATAAATATCCACTGCCATTATTTTTCATCGATCTAGAACCAGCCCGGAATAATGCAGAAATCTTCGAAGTTAAAAGACTGCTGTATTCTGTTGTAAAATTTGAAGAGCCGAGGCAGAAACCAATAGTCGTTCAATGCACCAAGTGCCAAAACTTAGGGCATACAAAGGCTTACTGCCATCACTCGGTGCGTTGCGTTAAATGCGCCGGGCCTCACGCCTCTAACACCTGCCAGAAACCGTTAAATGAACCACCAAAATGTGCCCTTTGTGGTGAGGACCACCCTGCAACCTATCGGGGCTGCATTATCTATAAAAAGCTGTATAAGCAAAGAACTTATAATTTATCATTAAAAGAAGAACAGAAGAATTCAACCCAGGCACAGGTACAGGCACCTGAACTCCTAAATTTGGCAGCGTTTCCTCAACTGCCGAACGAAATAATACCACAATTGACGCACAACCCTTCTACATCAACAGATCATCCCCATCAAGACTCTAGGCACCTATATTCAGACACTACGGTGAAGAATCAACAGCCGCGACGTCAGACGCCTCAGATTTCCAAAACTAAGACTCAGGCTTCCAAACCTAAGATCCAGACCTCCCAATCCAAGACTCAAATCTCCCACATTCATTCAAAATCTCCACGTCAGCAAATGCCTCCTCACCAGATACCTATACGTGTAAAATTACCGCCCGAACATCCAACTCCTGTTTATTCCCACCCTACTGCTCATATTTACTCTCCTTCCCAAGTTCCAAGGGTACATCCTTCATCAGACACTCCTTATCATAAAATCTTTCCCTCACGAACTCCTAATCAAAACCAACCTGACCAACAAAACCCGATCGACCCGATCGATTTAATAAACTCCACCCTTGCGTCCTTCCTGAAAGATCTCCAAGAGACTATCAAGCCATTAATTACCCTCCTCACAAGAATCCTTACCGAAATTCCCTTCAATCTCTCACGATGAGCACTAAGCCCCTAGCTGTTCTTTTATGGAATGCTAACGGACTACAAAACCACCGAGACGAACTCGACATTTTTCTTCATGACTATCACATTGATATTGCTCTACTGACAGAAACTCACTTCACTCGACGTTCATATTTCTACATACGTGACTATATCACTTATAGATCAGACCACCCCGACAACACTTCTCATGCCGGTTCTTGCATCCTTATCCATAAATCCTTATCCCATTCTCTCATTCCTTCTACTCCAACGGAGGCTATTCAAGCAACCTCGGTTATCATTTCAACTCGTCCTTTCCATTTAACATTCTCAGCTGTATACTGTCCTCCCGGTCATACTCTTTCCTATAACTTACTTGAATCCTTATTTCAATCCTTCGGATCGCGCTTTATTGCTGGAGGAGACTACAATGCTAAACACCAACGATGGGGTTGTCGATCATCCAACTCCCGTGGTAACATACTATCTTCTGTCTCAACTTCCAATAGTTACTCTGTCCTCTCTCCTATGAATCCTACCTATTGGCCAACATCCCTCAAAAAACGCCCTGATATCCTCGACATATTTGTCACCTCCCAAATTTCCTCTTCCCATGTCACAATAAAATCCCTGGATGACCTCTCCTCAGATCATTCTCCAGTTCTGCTTTCATTACACACAACCTTCGCTCCTAAGCCCTCGTCCTCTCCTACACTGATTACAGGACGAGTAAACTGGGACAATTTTCGTAAAGACCTGGAAAATAAATTGGACCTAAATATTCCACTTAAGACGAAACGTGATATTGACACAGCCATAAAAGAACTTACTACATCTATAAGTGACAAAATAAAGAATAATACATCTACCAATAAAACTGACAACTCCCAACAGACAAATTTGCCGCAGCATATTCGTATCTTATTAAGGGAAAAACGCAGAGCAAGATCGAAGTGGCACAGGACTAGATATCCATCAGATAAGACATATTACAACAAATTAACTAACCAACTAAAAGCTGAAATTAGAAAATACAAAATTCAAAATTTACATAACATGACAGAAAAACTTACTACTTGTGACAAATCACTATGGTTGACCACTAAAAAACTCCTTAAATTCAAAGATTTTAACCACCCACTTATTACTGAAACCCAAACCTGGTCCAGATCTGATGATGAAAAATCTCAAATATTTGCTCAACACCTCTCAAAAACATTTAATCCACACCCAGACATCCTTAATCCAACCCACCTTGAGTTTATTGAAGCAGAATTGGATACCCCACTCCAATTGACTCCTCCACCTAAAGCATTTCATCCTTCAGAAATATCCAATATCATTAATAGATTACCTTCTCGCAAAGCTCCTGGCCATGACCTAATCACCTCCCAGATCCTAAAATGTCTTCCTAAAAAAGCCATATTGTTCCTAACCTATATATTTAATGCTGTACTCCGCACCACATATTTTCCTGACTCTTGGAAACTATCCATTGTCAAAATGATACCTAAACCCACAAAGCCGCCAGAACACCCATCCTCTTACCGTCCTATCTCCCTTTTACCCATTATGGGCAAAATCCTGGAAAAACTCATTTTAAAACGCCTGTATCCCATCCTAGACTCTAAACACATTATCCCAGATCACCAATTTGGATTCCGCACATCCCACTCCACTATTCAGCAATGCCATCGTGTGGTAGATGTAGTCTCCTCTGCATTGGAGCGCGGAATGTACTGCACGGGAGTCTTTCTCGACGTTGAACAGGCGTTTGATAGAGTCTGGCATCCGGGACTGATGTACAAACTCCGTGAATTCCTACCACCTACATACTTCCTCATTATACGTTCCTACCTTACTGACAGATACTTCAAAGTCAATCATAACAATGCTTATTCATCTCTTTTTACTCAGTCTGCCGGTGTTCCTCAAGGTAGTATCCTAGGTCCTATCCTTTACACAGTTTATACAGCTGACATCCCAACCCAATCCAACACTGTCATCACCACCTATGCCGATGACACGTGTATCCTATCAGTTAATAACGATCCTTTAATTGCATCCCAAACTCTTCAATCACATATCACAAGCCTTGAAGAATGGTGTAAAAATTGGAGAATAAAAATAAATTCCAACAAATCCCATCAAATCACTTTTACCCTCCGTCGTAAACCTATGACCTCTTGTCCTACAGTATCCTTCAATAATACTCCACTTATTCCTGTTGAGCAAATCCGCTACTTAGGACTCCACCTTGACAAACGACTCACTTGGAACCCCCATACCAGACTGAAACGACTAGAAACCGCCCGACGTTTTCGACTACTGCAGCACTTACTAGACAAACGATCTAAGCTTTTAATCAATTATAAACGACTCGTATATATGACAATAATAAGACCTATTTGGACTTACGGAATTGAGCTTTGGGGCTCCACTAAACCATCGAATTCCTCTCGTATCCAATCCTTACAATCCAAAATCCTTCGTAAAATCCTCAACGCTCCTTACTTTGTCACAAATAAAATCATCCATAAAGACCTTAATGTTCCATATGTTTCCGATCTGGCCCAATCCAGATACCTTTCCTTCCATAACAAACTGCAGAATCATCCGAATCCTCTCGTTTCAAACCTTGCTTCATCCTCGATCCCTGATAATCCTCCGAGGCGTCTGAAAAGAAGATGGCCTCGGGATCTTCTAATATAGAACTTTAATTTGAGTTCTACCAATGGGTAGTTTCTCTTCATGTTGTACATGCCATGTTACAAATTTCTCATTTACTTATTGTATTCTCTATGTAATACAGTTGTAAATTCCATTGAAATAAATAAAAAAAAAAAAAAAAAAATTAAAATACATTCACTTATATTATTAAATTACATAGTATTATATTTGTAAGGTTTTTTTAAATTAATCAGCATGCCCGGATAAGAAATTGATCCGCAGGTTGCAGCTTCTACACCTTCAGAATGGAAAATTCCTAATTTCTGGAAAACTGAGCCAGAACTGTGGTTTTGCCGCGTTGAAGCCACTTTTTCACGAGCTAAAATTATTAATAGTTTAATCAAATATGAAATTATAATCCCTCTTCTTGCTCTCGATGTTCTAAAGCAAGTTGCAGATTTATTGAAAGGGGTTGAGCTGGAACCCTATGAGGATATTAAGCAGAGACGTATTGTTGCATATGCGGATTCGGAAAGCAAAAGAGTTCATTTAAGATAGGCAATTAGGTGATGATAATGATGGTAAGATTTCTTTAGATTTTTCAGGATTTCAATAATTTTGAAATAGAGGAAGGAAGGAGAAACGCAAGGCATAGGGTTCGCATCCACACAACCTTACGGTAATCGCAGTACTATCATTGAATGCGTTTCTCATTTCGTCGACTTGAGGCCTCTATGATCGAGAGAGGAGGAGTTTATATTATTTATCGATGGTGTTTTTGATCGGCAAGCCATATTATCGTTAATTCTTCACCAAATCCCAAGATTGAGCCACCGATTTCGAAGGCTTCCTTCTCCTTCAGGCTGGCAAAATAGTCCAATCATCCCGAAAATTCAGGCAAACATGTTCTAAAAGAAAACAATCTTTCTTTGCGAATAGCTAAAAAAGTACACATTTTTTCTCTAAGTTATGCCCATGATATTACATAAAATATTACTAAATTTCCTACAAAAGGAAAAAAAAAAAAAACATCGAAATCGGGCAACGTTAAGCAAAGATACAGCTCATGGAATTTTGTAAACATGTTGGTTCCAAACATTAACTAAGATTTAAATTAATTTTTGTTTCCTTTGACGATTATATTTATCGATAAAGTAACAATTGATTTCTTTAGCTTTTGATACGTTGCTTTGTTTTATATTCTTGTTAATTTGGCATTTGATAACAATAGGCTGTGCGAATTTTTCGCACGGGCCTACTAGTTCAACTTAATTCTATTAATTTCGAAATTGTTGTTCCTTAAATAATTAAAAATTAATTAATTCTAGTATTAGATTAATAAATTTCTCGAAAAAAACGTTTAGAGGCCGCATGCGGCCTCCGATGACTGTGATATATTGTGCTATCTGTTTTAGGTTGAAACGGGAACGTTCACCCTTATTATTGTCTATGGAAACAACTTTATTGGAAAAGTCTCTAAAATTAACATTCCTGATGGAGGTGGAGATGTAGATATAAATAGAAAATTCTTTTTATTTATTAAGGCAGTAGACAATTATGTTATGGATGCGCTGCTTAGTACTCCATTCTTCTGTAAGTAAAACATATTTTATACTTTGTGTGCAATGTATAAATATCATGAATAATTGTAGGTAAGAGGTAAATGTAAGAATATATGTTTTTCTCTTTCATATGTGAGGCTTAAGAAGGTAAAAAAAAAGATGTGCCAAAATATCTATATGCTTTACTTAAAAAAAAAAGGAAATACTTAACTGTCACTTTGAAAGTATTCTTTCCCAAGAGTCTTGGGTTCAGTACAATGTAAGGAAGTACTGTTGCTTGGAGGAGATTTGACCGAGATCACGGTCGATAAAGAGTAACCACTTTATAAAGAGCCTAGGTGTGCCCAAAGAGGGTCTCCTGGCCCCAGGTTCGATCTGCGGCTGATGTAACAGAATAAATACTACCTGCCACGAGCCGGTTTCAAAAAGCCACGATCTGCGGATTCAAGAAAAACACATGATATCGAAAGTTTTTATTATAATTAACCTTATTCCTCCCCATTAAAAAAAAAAAACTTTAGTCCTCCCATTCCTCGCCTTATAGGTTATACGGGTTTTTCCCAGTCCAGGGGATAAAGACGGGAGATTAATGCCAGACTTAAAATTCCTTGTTTATAACTGATAAACTGTTTTATTCATACCTTGTGGAGTTCGTGGAGTTCCCGGGAATATTTTCAGTTGGAAGAATATAAATTTTTCACTGTTTTTTATTGAATAGTTCAATTGGAAAAAAAAATACATAGATTTAGCCGATGTCACGAGTTTCCCCGTCCCACTGTGCGGCGGTAATGTGCACATGCGTCAGCCCACTCGGCTACCCCGCCCCCTATCATATTTAGAAATATTGGCTTAAGCAAATCCTAAATGCACCTGTTAATAGATGTTTATATAATAGAACAATAACAACATTGATTCAAATATAACTGATACTTTTCTATGACAGATACTTTTCCTTTTTAAAAACAACGGGCAGAACTAATCTGCGAAAGACCCAACCAATTTCTTGAATTGTAAAATAATTTCATGATCATAAAATAATTTTACAAAATAATTAATAGTCACTATAGCATATTTATTGAATTGAAAAATTAAATATTATAAAATTTGCGGCTTTTATATAAATATTTTATAAACGTCTTACCATACTGGATAAAATTATGAATGAGGTGGTTCGACAGAGAATGGATGCGGGTACAGAGATTAATGAAAAGATCGGGACACGCTGCATAAGATGGTATAGGCATGTGAGAAGAATGACGGAGGAATGTTGGCTTAGCCGAGTCCTGGATTGGGTTCTGCCAGAGAAGAGAGGACGTGGACGGCTATGAAGCAGGTGGATGAAGAAGGTCCAGGAGGAAATGACAGGTCGAGGTCTGGAGGAAGATGATTGGCGAGATAGAAGCGCGTGGAGCTCTGCGCTGACTATGTGAGGCAATCCTTAGATGGATCGCCTATAAAGAAAGATGGAGAAGATATAAATTTAATACTTTGTTTGAAGATTCGATTTTATATGGACAACTTATAGATTGTTTGGGACCCCTTGTCATCAGAGGCTCCGCTTATCTGCTCATCGCTAGATATAAAGTGATATGAATGCTTATCTTCCTTTCTGAAGACTATGAAAGTTGAGGATTAGGGTGTTGATAAAGTCTGTAGTTATCAATGTCTCATCTCAGATCTCTCAGACTTTTTTCACACTCTAGTTCCTATAATTCTTATCAAACAGTTGACATCCAAAACCATCGTATTTTTTAAAAATAATTATTAACTATATAATTTTGTTTTTGCCAGTTAGCTTGATCGAGGGTGAGAATAAGCTGGATCCTAAATTGTTCGCCACGCTTGGAGTGGGAGCTGCCATACAGTCGAATGTTGTTGGCCAGGGCAACTTGGGAATCATGCCGTTGTTAACAGGTAAACGCAACGCAAAATTATAAAAAAATAGTTATGTTGTTGAATGAATTAAAATTATCCACACGTATGGAAATATTAATTATAGACACATCATTTAATTCTAACTTCTTAGAACCGAAATGTTTATCCGAGTTATCTAGACTAATCCGTGATACAGAGCTATTTTGTCAAATTATTTAAATCCGTCTAAGACTTTATGTTTACCTTCGTTTCATCTAATCATACAACTTTTTTATCTACGAAAATTCTGTGTCGTTTTTTAATTAATTATTTTAATGAGGTATTAAAAACTCATGACTACCCATTTGCTTTCCGCTTGAATCGTGAGATAATTTCATCAAAACGTCTAGAAAAAAGGAGGTCTACAAAAATAATGGCCCATTGGGCGTGACTTCCATTCCAAACATGTCAAAATAACGAGGTTACATTATCATAACGGTCCATTATTGTAGCCCATCTTTTAATTCTTTTCGATTTTGTTATCATGTTATCTTACGATTCAAGTGGAAAGAAAATGGGTGTTCATGGGTCTCATTAGACCCATTAGACCCGTCTTATTATATTATGTATTAAGATATAAAACTATTTAATAAATTAAACTGACAAAATTTACCGATATTCAGATTGAAAATGTCGTGTTTTCAGGAATTTTCTTAAATAAAAAAGTTGTCGGATACGATAAGAAGAATTCATTCTTGAAGTTTTATATGGATGTTAATAATTTGATAAAAAGGGGTCTTTTGCGCGGACTAAACTCAAGTTATCAAAATTGAAGATATCAAGATTAATGTTAACCAAATGAGAGACCGGGACGGGTATTGGTCTTGCAAATCAGTCTTATCCATGTTCTTGGTCTTGCGCAAGAGTCTTGCATTTACTTATTAGCTTATTACTATAGAGATATTACTGTATTTTTTTAGATAGAAGAAACCTAACCAAGCCCAAATGGAAAATCAGATGAGTTAAATGCAAAAGTATATTGGCTGTAGCAATTATTAATATATAGTAACTAAGATTGTCAAGTATTAGTAACTATTTTGTCTTAATTTTTATTTAAAAAATCGATTTTTCCTGTCCTTGTCTTGGTCTTACAGCAGTTAGGTGGCCTTGGTCTTGGTCCTGCAAAGTGCAAGACCAAGACCGATTTTGGCCAACATCAAGCAAGATCCAAAAGTCATATGACTTCAACCGTGGTTTTAAATTGATATTAGTTGTTGATTTATTTATTGAGTAATATAACATTCTAGCTATTTAACAACAGTTATAGTGAGGTAAGACCTCATTTATATTATTGTTTATAACTGATAAACAATAATTTTATAAGTTTATAATAAGTTTAAACTAATAAAAAAAAAAACTATTTTATTCATACCTTGTGGAGTTCGTGGGGTTCCCGAGAATATTTTCAGACGGCAGAATATACATTTTTCACTGTTTTTTATTGAATAGTTCAATTGGAAAAAAAATAATAGATTTAGCCGATGTCGCGAGTTTTCTCGTCCCACTGTGCGACGGTAATGTGCACACGCGTTAACCCACTCGGCCACCCCGCCCCCTATCATATTTAGTAATATTGGCTTAAACAAATCCCTAAATAAATGCACCTGTTGACAGATGTTATGTGACCTCATTTATATTATATATACATACACAAATAAAATAAAGAAAAGCAAAAACTAAACTATAATCAAAAAGTATATGAAAACAAAATAACTTAAAGATAAAAAAAAAAAAGAACACACCTATATACACTATTTACAATCAGGCGAGGAACTCAGGCGAACCACGCTTGTCCTTCCAACTGTGGATTACTGCACTACTCTCTCAACCGTGTCACTGGGGCTAAGCCCAATGGAAATTGGACATTTTCAGCGATTTAGCCACATAGTAGGGAATCTAGCCATTGCTTGAACTAGGCTGTATACAAACTATAAATGGTCGCGGGGCCACTGCCATTTCAACCTTCTTGGAGGATTATAGGGATGGGCGGTACTGGATAGGGATTGTGCAAAGGGGGGTTTGGATGGTGTGTAAAGTTTTGGTAAAATTTGGAAAACTCTTCTAGGATAAATGGGATATTAAGCTCATGGTTAGTTACTTAAAACGGAGCACCGACCATTGTGCGAAGGACTGTGGACTTAAAGAATTAGATGCGTTTGATGTTATAAAATTTTGCTGTCCCCAAAGTTTTAGTCCGAAACTAGAAAGATGCGATCTAGGAGCGGAGACTAAGTACTAAGTATAAAGAATGAGGAGATGGGTTTTAAGCTTTGAAAGAATCCCGGCGTGCCATACTCAGTCAACAAAAGGTCGTGTACACAAGATTTACGGGGAAGAAGTTTTTGTAAGTGATGTTTGACCTCAGAAGAATTAACTGCTTTAGGTTACAAGGAGAATGGGATGGATGAATTTAAAAATTCTTCTACTGCTGTGGTGGAGTTGAGGTTGGATTGCAGATGAGAGGTGAATGTAAAGGAAAGGTGTTTGGCAAATTGGCTTTATTTTCGTTAGACGCAGCCCAAGAGCCATCACCTCGACGTAGGGGATGTAAATATGATGAGGTTTTAGGATTTTTTTTAGTGATCTTCCATAGAGAATTGTCACGAGGAGAGGCCTAGTAGATAGTTGATTTGGGAGGAATGATGTATGCCAGAAATGGCTAGGTAGAGTGAAAAAAAAAAAAGGTGAATTGGGAAGAAGAAACCTGAAACGTTGGGCATTAAGTGCAGACAGCAGTGTTCTGCCACGAGAATTCGTATTTCTAGGTGTAATTTGGAGACTTATTTATCATTCGTTAGTAAGTTTATTTGAATGAACAAAATTATACGAAGCCATTCTTAATGTTCAAGAATATGTAATGTGCTTTAATAAGGCAGCGGACGAATATGTTTTCTCGGCTCCTAGGGCTCATTGGCAAGAACCGTCGTACATGCCTCTAATATTTTTTAATTTATTATACCAAAAAAAAAATTATTGAATCGGTGTTCCCACATCTGTATTTTCCCAAGTATGCTCTCTGAGAGGAAGTTGATCTATTAAAAAAACAAAACTTTTTTCTACGTTAATCAGCTTTTGCCAAAATCTTTTCTAAATCTTGTTAGTATCTTCTTTTTTTTTTTCAGGACAGCATCAGATACAATCAAACGTCGTCTTGGAGCCACCAGGCGTCCAGGATACCGTATTTTTTAGAAGGACATATTCAGAGCATCCAAGAATTTCCGTTAAGTTAGTCGATAGTAGGAAGAATTTATCGGCCAAAGAGATGAACAACATAATGTGGCTGTCAGTGGAGTCTGTGTACAATCTCGACAAGAGCCATTTCTTGGAGGATGCTGAACACACTTTGGTGTTCCCCATGCCGAGCATGTCGATTGATGAAGAACACGCCATGCTTGAAGAAATGTTCGCAGTTGGTGAGGAACCGGTACGTTATGAGAATGAAGATGAATAATGTATCTTAAATTGTTTTTAACATTATCAATATAAGTATAATTTTGTACCCAGAATGCAATCAATCTCATGAAAATGTAATATTTTCAGCACGAAGAGGTCAAACCAGAGTCTAAAAAAACAGCATCGAAAAAGTCAAAACCAAAAACTAAGTCTCAGAAACAACAATCAGCCCGGACATCAATTGATACACCACCACCACAGAAAGTAGAAATTAAAAAACCTCCAGATTTAGATTTGATTCAGTTCGACAGAGGTATTTATAAGTGGGAACAAACGGTTGATATTAGGAAGAAATGGGCTTCACTAGCAAGCATTAATGGGGCTCCGGCAATGACAGATCAGAGGTGAGTTTAATCTGGCTGATACCGTTTACTTTTTCTCTCTTCAATGGTAGAACTCTGTTTAAAAAATATTAGATTTCTAATGTAATATTAATTTTTTTAACTACTATAGGTTTCTTGGCTAAGAAATTCTCTAAAATGATAAGTTCCTATCCTCTATACAGTTTATACAGCTGACATCCCTACCTGTCCCAACACTGTCATCACCACATATGCCGATGACACATGTATCCTATCAGTAAACAATGACCCAGCAATTGCATCCCAAATGCTTCAATCACACATCATAAATCTAGAAGAATGGTGTCAAAACTGGAGAATTAAAATAAACTCCAATAAATCCCACCAAATTACCTTTACCCTTCGTCGTAAACCAACGACTTCCTGTCCTACAGTTTCCTTTAACAATACTCCACTTATCCCTGTTGAGCAAATCCGATACCTAGGACTCCACCTGGACAAACGACTAACTTGGAATCCTCATACTAGACTGAAACGACAAGAAACCGCTCGACGTTTCCGATTACTTCAGCACTTACTAGACAAACGCTCTGAACTTCCCATTAATTACAAATGACTCATATACTTGAATATAATAAGACCTATTTAGACTTACGGAGTTGAGCTATGGGGCTCCACTAAACCATCGAATTCCTCTCGCATCCAATCCTTACAATCCAAAATCCTTCGTAAAATCCTCAATGCTCCTTACTTCGTCACTAATAAAATTATCCATAAAGATCTTAATGTTCCTTATGTTTCAGATCTGGCCCAATCCAGATACCTATCCTTCCATAATAAACTTCAGAATCATCCCAACCCTCTCGTTTCTAACCTTGCTTCCTCTTCAATTCCTGATAACCCTCCGAGGCGTCTGAAAAGAAGATGGCCCCGTGATCTCCTAATGTAGTCATATCATTAGAGTGCTACCGTTGGGTAGTTATTCAGCAAGTGTATTCATGTCATTATATCAACTATGTCCAAATTTACTTGATGTATTTATGTAATACAGTTGTAAATGTCATAAAGAAATAAAAAAACCTATTAAAGATCAATAAAACTATAATAGTTATTGGTTTATTGGTAGTGTGATGTCAGTAAATCACTTCAGGAAACTTATGAGACTATATGTTACCCTATTAATCTTTCAATTTCTTTACTTCTTAACCTTTAGTCCCGTTATCTGTTTACCTACAATCAGATGTAACCTCCACTAGCTTGTTACCCACTGATATCTTATTATTATGTTATCTTATTCTTATTTTAACTTTACTACATTACACATTTTCTTTATATGTTAACCCACAGTTATCAAATGTAATCTCTATTAGTTTGTTATACACTTATTCCTTATCTTTTATCTCAATCTGTTTACTTTTACCTTACATGCTATATTCTCCTTTATTTTTTATTTTTATTCATACTTATTTTCCATTTGTTTGTATCTTCTACATATATAAGACTTGATATTTTAACTACATTGTCACCACTATATCTCTGATATCATCTTTTTCTTATCTTCTCATATTATATCAACGGTCAACCATCTCTACATCATTATGAATGAGGCTATAGTTGATAAACTTTACCACAAAATACACAAAAACACTTTTATTCCCCTACATATGCATCACACTATCAGGAACAATGGACAATTACTCTCTGTGTAACCTCACCCAAGCCAATCTTCCTTTTGTTTACAACAGCTACAGTGCTGCTAGATAGCATGCATTAACTCAACACACTCCCTTCTTTACAATTTATGCTTTAAATTGTAAACCGATTTAAAATATACAATACAAAAATTTACAGGTTAAACCGTTAATTTAATAACACTTAATAAAATACTTTAACAAATGTTTTCTGCTTCCTTTTTTTAGCCTTCATAATATCACTGGCTAGTAATATTCCGAGGTGCACTACACTTCTTAGCTGTGCCTGGAAAGCCTGGGATGTATAATAACAAATATAAATGCATTAACAATCTTTTTATTCCTAAAAAAAAAATTGTCGATTATTCAACTTATATAGTGTAAATGTAATCGTGTTTTCTCCATCACATCATCATATATAGTGTTTTTCTAAGATCTCTATTATAGGATTCGATCCGTATTTATAATAGACGAAATAAACCACTCCCTTTCCACAAAATCTCGACCTTCTGACCTTTACATTCCATCTCACAGATCTTAACAGAAAACTCCTTTATTGCTCGCTCTGCTAATTTCTAGTATTCCCTTCCTATCGAAATTCGGCATTCTCCCTCCCTATCTACATTTAAAACTCTCCTATTCCAATTCCTGTCCCAAAAACAGTCAGATACCCGCTAACCTTTTATGTAAAATTACATATTATTCATAATGATGTATTTACATAAAACTCATCACTTAAATACTTACTATCAGATTCGACTTTCTTTTTTGTTTTTTTTTTCTACAGAGTTTACTCCTAAGAAGAATGTAATGTACTTTTTATTTTATTTTTTTCTGAAAGCGTATATTTATGTTTTACCTCTGTAGATAGTTTTAAGTGTCTTGGCATGGTTTCAAGTGTTTTGTATATAAATTTTTTTTTATTTTGTATATAGTATGTTTAACTAATAATTTCTTTACGTATTTCTCTTTATTTTTACTTTTTATGTTTTTTTTATTTAGGCCAGATATAATATTTGAATTTCGTACTTTTTTGTTCTTCTAAAGGGACTTTGTCTCAGAATAAAATTATTTTCTATTCTAAACATTTTTAGTCATAAATTTGACGTTAAATGTAAAGAAACTTGCTTATTGTTTCTATTATTTTCATGACAACGTTAACATTTAGTTTTAGATCAGGAACATTTAGTTTTGTTGTTGCCGAACTATTCTTTCTTTGGGTGAATCAACTCGCTCTCCTTCCACAGAGATAAGAAACAAAGATTATTAAGCACTACAAATTTTAGAATTCAGCGTGTAAGAAATAAATGCTTTGACTTTCTTTTTGATAAAATTTCTCGTACTTCCTTAACCTTTGGGAATTTGTTAATTAAAGGAAGACTAGAGTTGTTTTAACATTTTTAACAGTCACCCCCTTGTCAATGAAGACAAAGCAGCAGAACTCGTTTCTAAAGAGGAAGAGTTCCGTTTCTCATTCTTTCCCTCATTCAGCGTTAGTGAGGATTGAGTCATTGTCCCTGGAGATTGATAGCCTTCAACAGCACTAACGTTTTAACCTTAAGTAAACTGCAACTGAAACATTACTGAGACTGAAATGGACTGATAGCAAGATCGTCCTACATTGCACGGACGTTGTACCAAGGCTTTCATACTCAGTAAGGGAATTGGATATCTTTCTGTTTCTGGGTATCTAGGTAAATTCATATCCATGAATGGAATCCACTCTTCAAACATTTATAAAAGTTCTAAGAAGAACTTGTAAAATTTCCACAATGCTTATAAAAATAAGAATACGAAGATCAAAAGTCCTTATCATTGATAATACTGAACTGATTAAAAAGATTTTTTTAGCCGTATTTTAATAATAAATTTTTTTTTTATAAATTTATAGTTGAAAAGGATTCTTGTCTTAAAGTTATTGATGTAAGTTGGAGAAGTCAAAGTCCAAGAAACCAACCAAGTTTCATCAAAATCGTTAGAACCGTTACGGCTAACAGTGGTTGAAAATTGATTTTTTTAATTTTATTTTTTTATAGATTCTGATTTATAAGTCACAGAAAAATAGTGTTGATATAATGATAATCACAACTAAATTTTCTATAAAATATCTCCAGTAGAACCCCCTTTTACCGGTTCTCCGGATTAACCGGGTATAAAAGAAATGAATAAATGTTTTTCTCGCATAAGAAATAGCTTCATCTCACTAAATTATTGAAAAAAATGAGATAGATGTATTTATTACAACCAATCTTGTCTGTGAACTTATATTAAGAGAATTAATAGCGTAGCAAACTAATAAAGGGAAAAATTAACAGGCTAACAAATAGTGAAAATCTTGATGTAGCGTGAAAAGGAGGGATTATGTATTTTACGTTTTTCAATAGCCTAGACAACAGTTTTATTGCAATCGATGAACAATTAGATTCATTTAAAAAAAAAATAAAAATAAATAACGGACCTTGTGAAGACTATCAAATAGCAAACAGTCGTTAATACACTTAAATTAAATCGTACAAGTTGGCTCGTGCAAAGTTCGCAGAAAATTTTGTTTAATGAAGAAATGGCAAAACAATATGGAAATAAGTAGTTCTTATGTATTATGTTAGGAAGGAATTAGTATTTTTTCCTTTGTCGATTACAATTTTCCACTAAATATTAAATATTAAATATTTGTACAAATCGCTTTGCTAGGACCTATTTTTAAACGCTACTAGAAAGATAATAAAAGTAATAAAGACAAAATAATAACGCGATCATGGGATATTCTAAATTATTAAAATTAAATTAAAAACTAAATTATTTTAATTAAAAAATAAAATGTAAGAAAAACCATAGGTCTTTAAGAAATAATAAAGTTAATATATCAGCCAGGAAAAACAAAATGTAGTTGACTATTCTATTCCTAAATGCAATATCTTTAAACAGGAAGACATTATTAAGTATACCAAAACTAATGGACTGTATCTTTGTTAATAATTGTCCGATTTTTACGATTTTTGTTTTGTTTTGTTGGTAATTTAATAATCTTTTTAATTATAATGTGTACAATCGAGAAAAAAATGCACACTCTTTAAATTATTCGCAAATAAAGTTTCTTTTCTTTCATAAACAGGTTTTTATTTATAACTTAAGTTCTGAATTACTTAGGAAGGCACAGTTTGTGTCATTTTGTGTAGTTTATAAGGCCCTACACCCCTGGAAATTTTCGTTTGAATATGTGGAAGAATATTGAAGTTATAACACGTTTTGTGATTCTCGAAATAAAACCAAAGAGGAGAGCCTTAGTTCAAATTTGTAGAAAAAAAAATTGTATTTTTCGATCCCAATAAAAATTTGTATTCGGGGGTCTTTCGAGCTGTGAATTACAAATCTCAACTCTGTTTCTCCTTAAAAAAAGATTTCAACACACTTTACTCCTTCCGTCAATACAAATTGTTTTAATTATGCATATTTTTAAGCGATTTTTACGATTTTTTTTTTGTTTTGTAGGCAATTTAGTAATCTTTCTAATTATCATGAGTAAAATCCAGAAAAAAAATGCATACTTTTTGAATTATTCTCAAATAAAGTTTCTTTTCCTTCATAATTTTTTCCCAGAAATTTCGGAGAGATACGATTATTTTTCGCATGTGAAGGAGAAGAATATCTTCAAAATGAGTGGTCTATCATTGGATTTAATGAAGAATTAACGAAGTTATGGCGTACCGACAAAAAAAATAAATAAATAATATAGGATAATATATAGGATATTAAAAAAAAGTTACAATACGCTATAAATAAGTTTAATTCAATTTAATAGATTAAATTACAAAATTATAAAATTAAATATTTATAAATTGAATTAAACTTATTTATAGCGTATTGTAACTTTTTTTAAATATCCTATATATTATTTCTAAAAGGTTTTTTTTTTTTGTCGGTACGCCATAACTTCGTCAATTCTTCATTAGTTAACAAGTTGGCTCGTGCAAAAAAATCGCAGAAATTTTTGTTTAGTGAAGAAATAGCAAAACAATATGGAAATAAGTAGTTATTATGTATTATGTAAGGAAGGAATTAATATTTTTTCCTTGGTCGATTACAATATTCCACTAAATATTAAATATTAAATATTTGTACAAAATTGCTTTGCTAGGACCTATTTTTAAACGCTACTAGAAAGATAATAAAAGTAATAAAGACAAAATAATAACGCAAACATGGTATATTCTAAATTATTAAAATTGAATTAAAAACTAAATTATTTTAATTAAAAAATAAAATGTAAGAACAACAAAATGTCTTTAAAAAATAATTAAGTTAATATAAGCCAGGAAAAAAAATGTAGTAGACTATTCTACTCCTAAATGCAATATCTTTAAACAGGAAGACATTATTAAGTATACCAAAACTAATGGACTGTATCTTTGTTAATAATTGTCCGATTTTTACGATTTTTTTTTGTTTTGTTGGTAATTTAGTAATCTTTTTAATTATAATGTGTACAATCGAGAAAAAAATGCATACTTTTTAAGTTATTTGCAAATAAAGTTTCTTTTCTTTCATAAAGGATATTAAAAAAAAGTTACAATACGCTATAAATAAGTTTAATTCAATTTAATAGATTAAATTACAAAATTAAATATTGTAAATTGAATTAAACTTATTTATAGCGTATTGTAACTTTTATATATATATATATATTATTCTTAGTCTTAATAAACAATTTTTTTCTATTTATTTTAGTAATTTTTCAATATAATATTGCGGGCATGCAAAAACGAATAAGTAATTTATTTTTTCACTTAGTCCATCGTTTGAAATAGCTGTTCATGATTTTAAAAAGAAATTTTACCAAACATACAAAATGTAAGTGAAAATAATAATAATGTCGAACAGTTTTCTTTGTAATTCAAACATTATTCCATGATTAGATTTGGAAGGCTCGTGCAACGTTAATAATCAATATTTTACTGATTGAATTAGTGAAATATATTAGGCAAGTAATCTATTTTTTGATTGGCGGAACGAAAATAATTTTTCCAATACCTACAAAAAATAGGTTTTTTTTTTTCACCGATTGCACAATCGGTATTTCGTATTGTTCACAGGCATGCGAATTCGCAATTACATCTAGAACATATAGTATAACAAATAACATAGATAACTTAATTTTCTTTAAGCGATTAAGCGTTCGGTTAGTTTTGCTTATTAAATATAAAGCTTAGAATAATAACAAATGATTTTTTGTTATAGAATAAGAACAGACGGTGGTGATCTCTTGTCTACGGTTGCTATCGATATACGAAAGAAATTTCGATCGAAAAGTGAGCCCCGTATTGAATGGAATATGGTCCGCCCGATTTGGCTTCACAGAGATCTAGAAAGCCTTGTCAAGGAAAGAATTATGCAGTAAGTTTAAAATATTTAATATATTTTTTTTTATAATAGCTTAATATCAGGTTATTGTTAGTGCGTGAACTAAGTGAGTTTTTTTACTCTTGTGAAATTATCACTTGAAATATAGCCAGTAACTTTCTACCATTTGAGCACCTCTCCGATCTAGTGCGATGCCTTTCCCCGTATTCGATGATCGATGGTGTGGTGTATTTTGAGATTTGAGAGAGTTTTTTAAATTTTTAAAATCATACCATGACAAAAAAAGGGGTCTTTCTCTTTAATGAATTTACCCAACAATTTTTAATTGAAATTTTCTGTTTTTTTAAATCTTTCTATTAAAATAAAATGAATTTTAAAAAGATATCTGATAGAGATATGAGACCATCGCTTATAGTTCTATACTAATATATATATATATATATATATATATATATATATATATATATATATATTACTTACTTACTCCATGGCGCTACTGTCCTACAAGGGTCTGGGCTTCCTGTACAATCCTGTTCCACTCTTCCCTATTCTGGGCGAGTCTCCTCCATCCTTTGATTCCCATCTCCCTCAATACTCTCTCTATTCCATCTGACCATCTTAATCGTGGACGTCATCTAACTCTTTCTCCTCCAGTAATTTTTTGGGTATCCTATTAGCTCTATATTTCCCAGCCACCTCAAGTGATTTTTTCTAACAAGAGAAACCAGATCTGGTTCTTGGAACATTTCTTTCAGCTCCTCATTCTTTCTTATTCTCCAGTTGCCGTTCTCGCAGACAGCTCCATATATTCTTCTGAGTACTTTCCTTTCCCAAACTTTTAACATACTTTCTATAGGAAAGTACTTAAGTCTTACAGCCATAGGATACAACTGGCCTAATGACTGTTTTATATAAGATGACCTTACCTCTGTTTTATCAGGCCTCTAAATTTTAATGGTTTTTGAAGATGTGCATATAGCACCTGTTTCCAGCAGCTACTCTTGCCTTAATTTCTTCTTGGTGTTCATTTTTTGATGTGACAAGAGCACCCAAATATTTGAACTGGTTTGCTATCCTGAAGGTGTGGCTTCCAAATTTAATCATTTCTTCCATTCTTTCTGGTGGGTTTCTTGTTGACTTCATATATACAGTCTTTTCATCATTTACATGGTGGCCTAACTTTTTCGCAGCGTTTTCGAAGTCCTCAAATGCTCCCAAAAAAGATGCTGTTGATCTAGCCGATATTACCACGTCATCTGCATAGACTAGATGCTGTGACAATCTATTATATATAGTGCCATGAGGGCTTGTCCGAATAGCACGTACTGCATATTCTAAGGCTTGGTTGAAAATAATATATATTGGTTAAGTCGCTTAATTCCAAAGTGAACTCTGATTGATCCTGTTTTAAAATCGACTTAAGTGAGTATTCCTTTGTAAAAACAACCAATGAATCCGTCGGCGCGATTATTTTTTTAAAAAACGAACCTAAATATTGAATAAACTTGGGTCAAGACAAGTTTATTTTCCAAACAGGTCTGGGTATGTGATGGTAATTGTATAAATATATTTTTAAAAATTTAATCTTTTTATTTGTATGAAAATTTTTTTTTTTTTTCATTTTACCATTATTTAAAAAAAAAGTATTGATGTTACAATTTTAATAACCTCTTTTCTCCAGAATCAACCACCATTTTTTCTCTGAAAACTTATATATTCAACTTTTTTTTCTCACCCCTTCCTCATCTTTTCAGATATATGGGGATTTTCCCGGGCCCATGGAGAGGGCAGTAGATGCCAGAGTTAAAAGTCCTCCTGGAACCGGGACGCGAACTCATAATTATTTTTTTCATTTAAACTTCAGTTTATAAAGTTTTCAGGCAATATATATTAATTTCGCCCACCCATTTATATATTATTTTATATATTAATTGTAACATTCATTTGGTCACCCCGTTCCAGTCATATTTTCAACTAATTCATCTCTAGCACATTGGAACAACTAAACAATATATGAAAATTTCCTTTATTTTATTGATGCTATCATTATTCACTTTCTACGCTTGGTTTCGAAAAGTTTTTTTGACTTCAAATATTTATCTTTACCTGCCATGATAGTGACAATCAGCAGATTTGTTGTGATGAATTAAATGATTGGTATTATGAGCATGAGGAAGGATGTCAACTAGCAGTACCTCTTCCTGGTCATTGTTTACTTCCTTGATTCAGGAGAGGAGATCTCTCATTCAGCTCCTTTTTAGCCTCCTCCAACAGCTCGCACGGGTAACTCAAGGCCTGTATCTTCATAATAGCCATTAATCAGCTTACTATAGCTTCCTCCCTATGGACTAATGCAACATAGGACAGAATTGGACTTATATTTACACAAAAAACTTATAGACATCGCCAGTGTCGGCCTTAGACCTTCGGCGCCACCGGGCAATGACGTCATCTCTCCACTCCACTTCTCTAAAAAAATTAAATTAATTTCTTAAGCTGTTTTATATTATGCAAATTTCATTTTTATTTCATTAAATATTTCTCTAATACAGCTACTTTATTGATAGGCTAAAGTTGATTATTTCAATACGTTTGTATTTTTTTGTTTAATTTTTAACAAGTGGCGAGCGCCCCTTAAGATCGGCTAGCGTCCTTAACGAGCGCCTCTCCAGGTTGGCGTCCCAGAGCTATTGGCCCGGTTGCCTCGTCCTAAGTCCATCACTGGACATCGCAATGATAAGAAAAATAGACATATTGGGAGAAGACTGATGATGGATTGAAAATGTCTTTGTCCTTTTTTTCTACCATTTTGATATGTAAATATTTCGATTATAGTGGAAAATCAATTGTCCTCAGCAGTTGTATATTGTTGTAAGGAACCCTAGTGCTTTCCTGGGCATTTGCTGTAGAGCCTCTAGTAGTTATTAATTCATAACCTCGAGCTTTTCTTTAGGGTAGATGTTTGATTTGCTATGCTCTTTGTTAAGAAGTGAATGAAAGAGGGAGTGGTGTCAACGGCAGTGGTATATCTATATAATAGTATAAAAATTTCTTGTTCTGTATTCGTGAAGTCAGTAAATGGTGTAAATACTGATGACAGATGGTCAGAAAATAGTTCAGATTATTTCCTATCCAACAAATCCCATGAACCATCTTCTTTTCCCATGGGTACTGATACCTCTCAATGTAATAACAAATTCTTGGTATGCTTTCACAAACTTCCATCGTCAGTGGATAGGCTGTTCAAGTAAGCACCATAGTTTGTTTCATTGAATTTTTGTATTAGTCATTTAAGTTCATTATTCAGTCTGTTAAATGTTCGTTTACCTGAAGGAAGTCTGCTATACCTTAAGAGCTCTTCTCTTTTCCGTGATCAAGTCCGTTATATATTGAGGGTACCTAGAAAATGCTCTGGCCTTGTAGAAATTGGAAGAGATGAATTCCAAGCAGCTTTTTGAACACTTTTAGTAAATTTATCCACTGCCTCATTTAATTCTTCTTCGGTTTTAATTGAACTAAGAATTGACAGAACAGAAATGCCTTATAAGCATCCCAATCCATTTTGTTGTTGAGCTTTAAATTTAGATCGTGGTGTAAGTGTGTTTTTGTTATCGTTGAGTTGTCTATGCGTTTTTCGTGTAAATATAAGTCCAATTCTGTCCTATGTTGCATTAATACATTCGCATTCCACAGAAGAATGTACAAGGAGGCTACAACAAGCTGGTTAATCGCCATTAGAAAGATACATGTCTTGAGTTACCTGTGCGAGATGTTGGAGGAGGCTAAAAAGGGAGCTGAATGAGAGTTTTCGGACCATTAAATAGCTGAGACAGTTGTGGAGAGACATAGTTATTGGCTAAAGGTGGCTGGGTACTTTCCTCCTTCATGTCTGTCGATGATTGGATGTTTTACAGTACTAATGCTGGAGCTTGTAGACGTGGATTCCTTTCCAATTGTCTATGAGCTGGCTGTTGCTGGTGCGCAAGATGTTGTTGGTTTGTGGACTTCTGCTGCTGCGCAGGAAATTGCTACTCATATTGAGGTTGCTGATAGAGCAAGAAAATCTTGAAGGTTCGCAGGTGTAGTTGGTAACCTGTGATGGACGTGATTTATTTCTTGAGCGCACGTTGCCGCAGTTTCTCGTGTTCTATAACATATAGAGCTTTCGTGTCCCTGTCCACATGTGACGTACCCGTAGTGAGTGATGGTAATATGACTTGATGTGGCCATATTTTTGGCGTCTTATGCATTGCGGAATGTTTTTCTTCTTCCTGAGTTTTTCTAATGAAACCTTCGTATAGAATATTTTATTAATTTCAAAGATTAATAAAAATACGTGCCCATCGCTCCGTTTCTCCCCTGATTCATTATTTAAATGATGATTACTTTCAGTTTTTAGTGAAACTAAATTATTCCAATTGAATTACAACAGAGATAACAATAAATAATGATTTTAAATTTATTCATCCATTGGTAGTGTCACGATTTTTTGCTTTTCAACAGATATGGGGTTTGGCCTTTCGAGTTACTGATGTTGGGGAAACTTTTTGTGGAACGAGATCAACTACCAGGAAGTCTGAAGGAAAAGTTGGCAGATGATAATGATATGATGGAAGACCTTAAAACAGAAATCGACAGTATATTCAGTGAATTTAAAGAAGTTTTAGATATCATGAAAGCAACTGGAAACGAAAAAAGTGATAATAAAGCTGAAATGGCAAAAAAAGTAGCAGGACTCGAATCAAGAGTTATGCAATTATTGTCTGCTTATGAACCGAAAAAGAAAAAAAAATTTCTAGCTCATATGCCTTTTATAGAAAGAATACGAGAATCAAAGAAGTTGGCTAGAGAGGAAGGAAGCACATCAATAGGAGATTCCACGTCAGAAAGTACCGAAGGCCCAAAAGAATTCCTCAACCAAGACGACATCGTACTCTTAGAAAGGAAAGCTTATGTCGCTTGGGTTGATCTTTCTCCACTTTTGGTTCCGGGATGTAAGTAAATTGATTTTACTAATTAATTAAGTTGACTATTTTTCTTTTTAATGGTTTAAGGATGGTTGACTGTGATTATAATTTGAGAAGGAGTCGGGGAAGATGGGGCTTGCGGTCAATATATAATATTTTTTTTTTTTTAATTTGCCGTCTCGAGACTTTCATTGAAGTTCTATACTGCCCAATATATTATGTTTGCCGACGTTTCGACCTACATTGTAATTCTTCATGAGGGCTAAAAAAGACACAAATTATAAATATTAATTGTTATGAAGTAGAGCAATGTACCATTCTCATTATCACAACTTTGTTTACATATTAACTTTCATGGTAAATTTTTTTTTTTTTTTTTGTGTAGTCCATTATATATAAATACTCTGTATTCAAACGATACTATAACCCACTAAATCACCTATGTTACCGTATTAGTTCTTCAATATCTTTATCTGGTAACATGTGCTAATTTAATATCAATTGTTATTTTATTTTTATTTTATCACGACTTTGTTTACATTTTACCTTACATTCAAGAATCACGTTTATAGTCCATTATGTATGATACATTGTATTTAAAACAATACTATAACTCGCTACATCACTTACATATATCTACTGTTAGTGTAAAAGGTTGTATGTAACAATTTTACATGTTTATTATATTTTAGTTGTTTGGCAATAATAACTTCCAGTTGTTAACAATTGAGTATATTTTACTATCAACATTACATGTTAACAAGTTAGTTGGCGTTTCGGGACATTTATTCCCATCTTCAGAACTGCAATTCCAATACTCTTGTGGATGCAAGGCTAAAAAAATTTTAAGTTATAATATTGTGCTTGTTACATTACATATTTGAATTTTGTTTGTTACAATAAATTTGTAATTACTTTCTACCATGTGTGCATGCAGCAAGCTATATACTTTAACTTTCAAGTTTCTAAAACATTTTATAATATGGTGATTGCCATTATCCATATTGAAATCTTCTTTTTTCTTTTTTTTCTGGGAAGTTGTCTATTCATTTTAGTTGTTGTGCACTACTGTAATTTTGCTACAGTAGTGCGAGTTTAGCAGGCATACAAGAACTTATATATATATATATATATATATATAAGTTCTTGTATGCCTGCTAAACTCGCACTACTGTAGCAAAATTACAGTAGTGCACAACAACTAAAATGAATAGACAACTTCCCAGAAAAAAAAGAAAAAAGAAGATTTCAATATGGATAATGTATATATGTAGGGTGTCCTGTAGAGGGTAATTTTGAATTTAGAGGGTAAATTTTGAAAAGGTGATAGTAGAAATCAAGAGCTACAAACAAGTCCATATAATCTCCAGTAGAAAATTAAGTAGGAACTTTAAGTTTTGTGTTTTGTTTTTTTGTTGAATAGGAAGAAAAAAACTAAAAAAATACTTAGTTTAATTAATTACCAAATGCTTCACAGTAAAACGAGACAAAATTTACTTCAAATGAAAGGGGAGTTTGTCATTGGAAAAACCATTCAAAGAGAACTTTTGACAGGCTATGTTCCGTTTTTAAAAAAATCATGATTTATTCCCAATTTTTTTTTGATCCTCCTCCAACTATACAGATACCCCCATCCAACAGAAACCCCCCTTTTAGAAAAACTTGCTTATTTATTTAGATTTAAGTTTATATTAATTAATTTAAGATTTATCAGGAATAAAGTTGAGATTTACCTAAATATGTGTACAAAAATTATGTGATTTTATATCTTGTCAGCTGAAAGTACCAATCTGTGTTTTCTACAAAAATCAATACAATAAATTATTGCAAAGCTTCAATTTTTTTTTTCGGTAACCTTGGATATATAATAATAAATATCAATGCAAAAACAAACTTTTTATTTCTAAAACGAAATATTAAAAAAAATAATATTTTGATTATTCATCATCTAAAGTTGTAATAAAAATTGTCTTTTTTACTAACATCCTATTACAGAAATTTATCTTATATTGATTATTATATTTTATGATAAATCTTATCTCTATATGATTCCTTCAAGAGTAATGAAATTCATTAAAAAACAGTACATAAACATTTAAATTGAACCAGTATCAGAATGAGATACCCATTGAAAAAAAAAAAAAAAAATCTGTGCTTCCCATACTTACTATTCATTTTTTATTTTTATATAAGTATAATTTTAAATTTTATAATAGTTATTTCCGAAAACTCTCCATTTCATAAATCATTCCAAATGCTAATTTTAAAAATTATTAAATTGTGTAAAAAGTTAAACTTAAAGAAAATAAAAAATCTTAATCAGCCAAAATCAATGAAGATACAGCAAAAAATATTTGTATTGGACATTGTAGTAAGAAAAGTCGTTACAATGGACAAACTAGATATTTTTCCTTTCATCTTTTGGCGACAGCGCTCTTTCAAAATAAACAATAAATTAGAGATGAATATTATCTATTGATTCGTAGGGTTATATTGAAAATTTTCTCCATATAATTAAATAAAAATGTTAAGTGATAACCACTTGTTGTAGGCACACACCTACGCACCGCTGGCGTGTTGCAGTACTTCAACAGGGAAGAAGCTGTTGCCAAATGGGGTCTAACTACAACCTTCTCAGGCGACCCTGAAGAAATGATCAGTCGGGATAAAGACCTCAGCCGCATGTTGAGGAAGGACCCAGCTGACATAAATAAAATTTACATGGATCTAAAAAAATCAGATTTAGTAAAAGGCTCAACAAATTTGCTTCTACTTTTGGGACATCTGCTAGAATTGGCTTACAACTTGAAAGAATCTGAGCTAGCACAACCAGTAGAGCATGTGACAGAACCAGTCCTACGTTCTGCTTCAGAAATCGATGAGAAGAAACGAACGAAAACTCTGAAATTTCATGATGGGGCAAAGAAAAAAATTAAGTCTGGGAAACGTTCCAAACTCGATGCCACTGAATCACTAACAAAAGCAAGGGACTTTGGAAATGTCAGTCCCAAAGCTGGCCGATTAAAAACAGATTCTACAGGCATACGCGGTTTCACTTGTAATGACAGCGATTCGAAAAAAATTGATTGGTTGGAAATGAAAGCTTTCGATGTAAAAGAGATGCGAAAACCATCATCTGTCAAATCAAAAGATACAACTCCTAAAACTCCCAAAAGTATGTTTTCAACAGTTAATGACGAACAATTATTAAGTGAAGATGAAAACATATTGAAAACAAAAGCAATGCAATATTATTTAAACAAAACTCCTTCTCATTCACAAAATGTATTTGCAATTTATGAAACTGAGGGAATACATGAAGGAAAAACCATCAAATCCTCAAAGAAATATCCACAAGTGGCAGAAGAAAATTTTGCTACAGAATCCATGGAAACGCTACCGACGGAACTACCAACGAACTCTATAGAATCATCGCCTAAAGGTTTTCCATCAGACCAGAAGAAGATACTTCATCAGCGTGATTCCAAATTGAAAACCAAATATAAACCAGACAAAAAATCAATCACTAAACAATCTTTCAATGAGCAAGAAGAGCCAAAAAAGCTTGAAACCTCTGATGCCAGTCTCCTAACGAATACTTCTGACCACCAATCTTCAATCCAAACAACAAGTCTGGAAATGTCACAGTTGGATGAAGATGAACCAGTGTTTGAGCTCTTCAAGACCTTGTTGATCAATATTATTAATAAATATCAAACACTAAAAAATAAATATCAAGCACTGAAAAAAATTAAGGCAAAAGAAGGCGTACCTTTGTTGAATACATCAGATCAGGACACTATTAGTTTTTCATCAGAAGGTGAATATGATGGTGAATATACAGATGAATATTTGTCATCAAATGATGAAACTAATTTAACAAAGGTTGAACCAAGGCATAAAATGTGGCACATTGGCCAAAACTTATCTGATGATCTAATGGATAATCAAATACAGTATACTAATGATGTTAGGAAGATGGCAGTCTTGGAAAGAGAATTCTTGTTACTTAAAAGGCTCCGTTTAGCACAATTGGTACGTTTATATATCATAAAATAGTTATAATACAGATCCTCTCTGGGTAGATGTATGTATGTAAATAAATAAAAATGGTAAAATTATAAGATATCAGCTTCTAACTTTAATTCAGCAATTGATGTGATCTCTTCTTTAGATATATAGATGACATCAACCTCCCGGCATTTACGAAATATTGGGGAAGGATTGTTTATTACGATATAGTATATTATTTCTAAAAGATTTTTTTTTTTTGTCAATAAACCATTATTAATTAATTCTTCATCAAATCAAATGATAAAGCCATCATTTGTGAGAACTAGAAAAATTAGGAAAATGTTATTTGAAAAAGAAATTTTATTTGTGCATAATTCAATAATTATGCAATTAATGGTAGATAGAGTTTGAAAGGTTTCTGAATTCAATAAGTAAATTTATATATATATATATATATATATATATATATATATATATATATATATATATATATATATATATATATATAAAATATATATATAATCATTCAAATTAGACCATTTTTACCAAAATTACATTTTTTATTTTATTTTCGAGTTCTACCTATCTGAAAACATAAAACCTCAGATTTTATGGTGGAGGGGAAGGTGTAAACTTTTTGAATTTTTTAGACGATTACAGTGGTTCAATATTGAAAATAATAAACCAAAATTATTTCAACTATGACCTGTTTTTATATATCTATAAACAAATTATATTTTGTTTACATTAGTAGCCAAATTTGGATGGTTAGATATCGGGAAACTCCTTATATTGTTCATTTATGTATCTAAAAATTAACTCTCATGTTCTATAAATATGACAAACAATATAAGTTATACTTGCTATATTAAGAACGTATTTTGTTAATTTTATCTCTGTAAACTACAAATTTTTATTTTTAGAAATTTGAATGGGAAGAAAAATTGAAAGATATAATGCCAGAGTACCTTGAAAACTCAAAAGGTCAAAAAGTAGTGGTCATTATAGAAATTAAATTGCTTAAACCATTAATACCAAAGCCAACATTGACCGAAATAAATATGGAGTAAGTAATAATTTGATCCTTTAAAAAATGATTCTGTTATAGACTGTTAATGGATATAAATGCCAAATTACCTTTTTTTTCTGTTTTATAAATTAAATTTATTTTTTTACTAACCCCTATATTTTATAAAGTATTTAAATCCTTTGCATGCCTTTTTGCTATTTTATTCAGAGTTATAGTTTTTCAGTGTTATAATTACTTAATATAAAACATATATTCTTGGTCACTCTTGAAAAGAATCAACCTTGAGCATAAAATAAAATCAATTTATAAATTATTAAATTATATATTGATGGCCTTATAATATATAGTTCTGTTTGAATATCTTTTTTTGTACCCCTTAGATGACTAGACATTTCGGTTTAGACATTATTGTAATAACAATGGTAATGTACAGCACATTATCCTTCGACAGCATAATTGTAAGTTGTGACAAATAAGAATTCCAGAAATACTATACTTATGTTGAAGCAAAATGGTTTGGATTATCAAAACAATATCTTCTGTTTTAAGCATTACTTTTCCTTATTGTACCATACAATATAATTTTAAAATTAATAAATTAATGATTATAGCATTTTTATGCTTTAATTACTTTGATTATAAAACTAGTATTTAACATGTTAGCTGCCGATATTCGTCTCGATTTCAGCCAGGAGTCTTGTTTTGAATTTTGCCTATCTTACGAAGTCTCTAAAATGGTATTTTTTAAAAATATTTGAAGGGGAGTTGGATAGATGCAAACGTAAATAATCATTATGTATGATATAAAGCTATGGGAGGCTGGGAACCGTAACTGCAGCTAACGTGTTAATTAATCAGTTTACCCCAAAACTGAATTTATTTTCCAATGAACAATCAGTGCTGGCCTTAGGGCCGAGCAATTACCCCCAGGACACTGAACTGTAGGGGTCCGTCTGCCATGTGTTATGAATAATAAAAACAAATTACATAGTATAAATTATATGCTTATATATGGGAATAAATTATTTTAGTATATTAATAAAGTAACTGAATTAGAGACATATTGAACAAAATAAAATTGAAATATTACTTCATATATATAAAACAGTATGAGAAATAAATTTAATTTTTTGTGGAATGTCATTGCCCGGGGACACCAAATCTCAAAGGCTCTGTGAACAATAATAACAAATTGAAATTTGTTGATTAAGTAATTTAATATATTTTTCTAAATTTACCAATGCCTCTTGACAATAATTTAATGTGTTTCTTTTATTGTTTATTTCAGTATTCAAGAATTAGTGAAGAATAGATGTGAAAAAAAAAAACCATTATACTATGTTAATGATACTGTTGATGATTTCCATAACTGCATTGTAACTTTGACTGACTTAATTACAACAGAATATCAAGTAGGAAATCATTTCTCAAGAATATTCACACTTTTTTTTGCTATAATTATAAATAGTTATAATGCATTATTTTATTATGATCTGAGGTTTTAATATGTTACTTATTTTACTCTGCAGTTACAAAATATGTCTATATTTATATATAATTACATCAGGAGATCTCATCTAAATATTACAGGATTTCAAAAAATCTTACTCAATTTTGATGGATCCACTTTCTGGAGATGACGGGAATGACTTTTATGCGTATCTTGAAAAATCTCGGGCACATCAAATAATTACAGAATCACTGAGTGAAGGAATGAAAGGTTACTTGTCTACTGCTTTAAGGGATCCAATACCAACAGCTGACAAAAATGATCAAAAAAAACTCAGAGTAAGTCACTTAATATTTATGTTTAGTTCGAATAAATATGTTTCTAAAAACAGTGTGTATATAGATACTATTTATAGTTAATAATATATATTTACTATGTGCTGTATAGATATTTACCCATCCTAAGTCAGCAGGCTTCGTTTTTTGTTTAATTATGGCTTTCCTAACATGAGATTTTATTGCAGTACTGGGAAAGTTGTGCTGTAGTTCAATATTATTTCCACCAATCCCCTCTACTCACTTGCTTTTTTATCCCGGCAAATTTCACTCTTTGTTCATTATAATTATTCTTTGGAGGCTCAATGTCCCATAATAAAATTTACTTTTCTTTCTAAAATGAAAATGTTGAATATGACAAAATGTGAGTTACAATTTTTTTTTATTTTTTAAATTGGAAAATATAACTAAAAAAATTTTTATATGAAGATGGGCCAAGAGCACAAAACATTGACAAACTGGAAATACATAGTCTTGTCATAAATATTTTTACAAAGAAATATATACAGATTTCAACAGAAAAATTAATATTTTGCCTTGACACAAGCATTGAATCTCTGTAGCCAGTCATCAATAGCAGCATTCATCACTTCTTGGAGAAAGCGCTCAACTGCTCGGATCAGAGATTGTTTGAGGCTTTCCAAGTTAGCGTATGCTCTGTGGCATGCCATCTTCTCCAGTTCGGACCAAAGCCGATAATCTAGTGGGTTGAGATCAGGGCTTCCTGAGGGCCAATCTGAGGTAGAGATGAACTCTGGCATCTTCTTTTGCAGACACTGCTGAGTTGACCTGGCCTTGTGAGCTGGAGCGGAATCCTGCTGCAAAACCCGATGACTTCCAGCAAACAGACTATCATTTAGAGGATTGACAACAGGTTCCAAAATATCATCCTGATAAATTTTTAATGGCTGTTTTGACTCCTTTTTCACAAAAATGGAGCTTTGTTGTGCCATCAAAGCAAACTCCCTACCAAACCATACCTGAGAAAGGGTGATGATCTCTTTCCACTCTGCCAATGACTTCGTGGGCTTCTTTAGAGCTGTGTGCGTACGCACGATCATTTTGGAAATTAAATTTTTCTTCAATAGTAAAAATTTTCTTGTCGCTAAACGAAATCTTTCAATGAAGACCATTGGTGTAACGGCCAAGGAGCACTTTGCATCTATCCACTCTAATTTGTTTTAGGAAAGTGGTTAGTCTTGGTCCTCTCATTCTTCAAAATGCACCCATCCTAAGGTCACTTTTTATTAGTGAGACATTGATCTGAAAGATATTTCCATTTCCCGAGACATGATTTGTTGTTTTCAAATGGGATTTCTTCTGATTTGAGCAGCCACTGCTTTCACTGTATTTGCCGTTCTCACACAGTGCGGAGAAGGCCTGGTCGAGGTCTGTCACATACAGATAGGGTCTCATTACATCTATTTAGACTGTGGTACACAAACATATGACTGATACCCACAGGTTTCAAAGTGTTGAAAATCTCTGACCTACATTTTCTAACTTTGTGTCAGGCGATCACAGCTATTCGGTTTTCTTTATCACTCCACTCCGTGTTAACTGTGCTAAAGAAAAATACAAACTAATTGGGATTATTATCCTGACATGTAAAGAAAATAACCTTATAGAGGTAAGGATTATCTAAATAATACTCAAAAATGTAGACAAAGTTCAACTTTTGTAACAGGAATTGGCGGGGTAGCCGAATGGGTTAACATGTGTGCACAGCACCGCTGTTGCCCGGCAGCCTGATACAAGAGATTACTAGATAAAAATAGTCATGAGTTCGTGTTCCGGTGCCGGGGGAGTTTTTAAATCCCAGCCCTCACTCCCTGACCCGGGAAAATCCCATATAGCCTTAAAAGCAAGGAAGGGGAGGACCCAAAAAAAAAACTTTTGTAGCAGTATTTATTAATTTTTTAACTTACTAAAACAATTCGAAATTAAAGTAGAATTTGAAGTTTGCTTTAGAAATGATAAATAGAAATAGAAAATAACTTCATTCTGGGACAAATTGCCTTTAGAATAATAAAATAGTACAAAATTAAAAGACTATATTTGGCCTAAATAAAACAATAACAAAAAATAAAAAAAGATTCAGTAAGCTTTAGGCTTATGAGTAAAAAAAAAAAAAAAAATGAAGCTCTATCAATCAATTCTTTTAACTGCCATTTTAAAATTTCAGTCACAGAAAAATATAAAAACAGATCTTTTCTCTATTATTTCACAGATAAATAAGATTGAATAAAAAAAAAATTTTGGTGTCATTGTTTGTTCATTATAATTAAAATAAAAAAAAAACTTTCAAAACCACTATAGGAGTGAGGATAATGAAAAGAGAGGAATAATGTAATATGACAACTGAAATTATCCAAGTTTGTTTCTAAATTTAAAGTTTTTTTTTTTTTTATTAACAAAATTTACAACTGTAATTAATAATAAATACAACAAGTAAATATGAACAAGTAATATGACATGTACAACATGAGGAGAAACTACCCATTGGTAGCACTCCAATTATATTTCTATACTAGAAGGTCCCGAGGCCATCTTCTTTTTAGACGCCTCGGAGGGTTATCAGGAATAGAAAAGGAAGCAAGGTTGGAAACGAGAGGGTTCGGATGGTTCAGAAGTTTATTATGAAAGGACAGGTATCTGGATTGAGCCAAGTCAGAAACATATGGTACATTAAGGTCATTATGGATGATTTTATTTGTGACAAAGTAGGGAGCATTAAGGATTTTATGAAGGATTTTGGATTGTAGGGATTGGATACGAGAGGAATTTGATGGTTTAGTAGTCCAAATAGGCCTTATTATAGTAATATATATGAGTCTTTTGTAAATAGTTGGCAGTTTAGAGCTTTTGTCTAGTAAGTGCTGGAGTAGTCGGAAACGTCATTCGGTTTCTAATCGTTTCAGTCTGGTATGGGGGTTCCAAGTGAGTCGTTTGTCAAGGTGGAGTCCTAGGTATCGGATTTGGAATTTAAAGTTAAAGTTAAAGGATTAAGCTTCAACTTTTTATCGTCGGAGAATGCAGAATGCGGAAGGATGCAGTAAAATTTGATTTAAATTTTAAAATAAATGTGAAATTTCATTGAAATCTCTTCGTCACCATGGTAGTCATAAAAATTTCAAATGGGATTAGTTGCAAAGAGCTATCTACCTTCAAATATAGAATAGAATAGAATAGAATAGAAAATAATTTTATTCTGGGATGAAATCCCTTTAGAATAACAAAAAAGTACAAAAATTAAAATGTTATATCTGGCCAAATAAAAACAAACATAAAAAGTAAAGATAAAGATAAATCAGTAAAAAAAAAAAAATATTAGTTATACATACTATATACAAAATAAAATAAAAAAATCTATATACAAAACTCTTGAAACCATACCAAGATACTTAAAACTATGTACAATGGTAAAATATAAATAAACACTTAGAAAAAATAAAAAATACAGAAAAAAAATAAATGTAAATTCTTCTTAACAATAAAATCTGTGTCTCTATTGAAAAAAAAAGAAAGTCAAATCTATAATAAGTATTTAAGTTATGAGCTATATGTGAATATATTATTATAAATAATATGTAATTTTACATAAAAGGTTAGTTGGTATCTGACTGTTTTTGGAACAGGAATTGGAATAGGAGGGTTTTGAATGTAGATAGGGATGAAGAATGTAGAATTTTGATAGGAAAGGAATTCCAAAAATTAACAGAGTGAGCAATAAAGGAGTTTTGGAACGAGGCAGATCTGTGAGAAGGAATGTAAAGGTCGGAAGGTCTAGACCTTGTGGAAAGGGAGTGGACTGAGGACTTGAATTGGAGAAGGTTGTAGGCGTAAGGAGGACGATGATTGTTGGTTATATGATAGAGGAACGTACCTAGGAAACATTGTCTTCGAATGGAGGGGAAGAGCCACTCTAACTCAGTGTAGTGGTGAGAGACATGGTAGTATCTCGGGGCACCAATTTAGTCACAATAGTAGAAGAAAATCTATTACAAAACCAAGATAATATTTTTATTTTTTAGTACTATGTGGGATGGCTGTATGCGAGAATTGTGGATGAGATGCAGTCTGTTGTAAATAAAACTATCATAGATGGCGACCATTCATTGCCTGAAACTAATGTTGGAGATTTGCCAAATATTAGCAGCTATGACCTATTCCTTTTTGCTGTCGAAGCTATTGAAGAAATGGACTATGATCGTGCCAAATACTATTTATCTAAGGTATCTTGATTTTGATTTACTACTAATTAATCAGAATAAATATTATTTAATTAATGGTTATCGTAGATCTAATTTAAGGAGAAATTAGTCAAAACAAACGATCAATAGTTACACACTTAATATGTAGGAGTAATATTTATTATATAACCTAAGCTTCTGGCTAAGTTATGGTCTTTGTGAGGAATAATTATGCTCATTTGCTACCTGCCATTTTCCCCTTATTTCAATAAATGTGTATCTCATACCAATTAATAATATATATATATTTTTTTATGTTGTTCCTTTTAGACCTGATGAAAATCTAAAATGTCAGCCAATCAATATAACTCTCCCATATTATGTGTGTGAACACACTCTGCACCAAATGTTATTGAACGGAAGCATTCAGACATTTACACTGCACTCACAATTCAAAACACCCAAACTCTGGAATATGTTTTGCAGTTTTCCCAAATTTTTCTAAAAAAGAAATACACCTTTTTAAGACATTAGAAAATTCTAAATCCTATTGGAGAATAAGTTATATTGGGCCTACATTAAATTTGAGGTCTTTCTGGTGAAAAGATAGACTTATAACAAATTAGTGCTAAAAATACCCTAAATCCACAAACAATATTGCTAATGTTAGTGCAAAAGGTCGTATGTAAAAATTAATTATTTTTTTTTACACATAAAAACCGTTTATTTCTTTATAATTTTTTAGTATTATTTCATATTTTATTTCTCTCTGCTATTTTCCTATTTAACAGATTACTTATAACAGTTGCAGAATACAAAATGTCACCTTTAGCCCAAAGAGAATAAACATGTAAAATTGTTACATAAGGCCTTTTGAATTAACAGTAGCAATAAATGGAAAATGTTCATAATAATATTTTTTATGAGAAGAAGTTGGTCGGGTGTGCTGTCAAATAAATACTATATTTTAAAAATAGTATTTTTATTGGTACACCTTTTTTTTTTTTTTTTAAATTTATTTATTACCAGATCGGCCTGGTGGGCCTTACATGGTTGTTGTAACAATTTGATGATTTTTAACAATTTGTTCTGGTGGGGTATAGTCTTTGCAAAAGACACCCCTAACTATTTATACATTATAATTATTGAATAATTACAATTAATAAAGAGAAAATTATTAATTGTTCATAACATGATGTCTTGGATCAGTCTGGGCTTCAGTCTTCGAGATGAGGTTGGGTTTCCTAAGTTGTAGGCCACTGCACCTATGGTACACCTTATTTATTATTTATTTGACGGCACCCCGTGACCAACTCCTTCTCATATTATATCACGGTCAATCGTCTCTACACCATTATAATATTTTTTAACTCATGTTAATGTTGAAATGAGTTCTTTTACTATTCTACACTGAATAATATGGAAATTTTTTTTTTTTTATGAATTCTTCCACTTACATTTCATCTTATTTCTTGCAATGCTCCAATATCTATATTATATTTTACGAGCTGGCCGGAAATTTCAGTCATTTTGGTTGTTCTCAACGTTCCATATGACTAATTAATCCTCTCATTATTTCAATTTTAGTCTAATCCATTAAGTGTGGTTAGATCTTTTACCATTAGAAACACCTGTTTTTTTTTAAAACTTACTTTTCTGAACAATACATTCTGTCTGAGGAGGGGTCATTGGCCCCACATTCAAACCCAATTTGCAGTTCCTTTGTCTTCAGGGTTTCCTTCCCTTAGGCTTTCACCACAGCTGAAGAGTCCAACCTATTGTTGGTTTAATTTCGGAGTTACCTTCTTCTAGACAGATTGCCATCACTACGGCTATGAGGCATGTGTCTCCAAGAGTTTAATTTCATGCCCATGACACTAGTACTAACTCAAAGTTCCTTTCTTCAATAAGGGCTAATTTGTGTTTATTAAGGAAATAAGTAAACTAGATTTGTCTGGAGATAAACTTTGTGGTTATATCATAATCTTGGCTATAGCTGGAGTATTGTATCTCCCAGAAATAGATCAGAATAATTCTCAAGGAAACAAAAAAATAAAATTGAAAAAAAGAAGGATTTCTTATGAATGTTATGATTAAATTTTTAAAATGTTTCTATCCGAAAATTTCTTAATTATAAAATCTTAAATAAAATGATTTACATGCAAGAGGCTGGATGGTGATAAAAAAAGTGACCCTATGCTCTGGATAGAATATGCTGTTATAGCTCTCCGCATTGGCGACTTTCAACAAGCTATGGAATGCGTCAAAGAAGCACTTTTATTGAATTCAAGATGCAAAGAAGGGTAAGGTACTCCCTGAATTAAATATGTATTAATAATTTTATAAAATTATGTATTCTTTATTAATAATGAATCAAACAACTTAAAAGAAATAAGTTGTTAAATAAAAATATAACAAAAATAAGATAAGAGACTAATGATATCTGTTGAGTATGAGATGATCAATATATTAGCATTTAACTTTTTATACTATTTTATTATTTATAAAAAAATAATGTAGTTGAAATAAAATTTGATACTGATACTTTTCCAATTTGTATCACTGACCTCAGCTGTTCTCTGTGAAATATATTCGAATAATTAAATAATATTAGTAAACTTAAACTGCAAATTTTTTATATTATAAAACTTCTTAGTAAGAACAACACTTTTACCCTCTCGTTTTGTTTGCCTAAAAAAATAAGTATTAAATAATTTAATGAAAAAGAAACTATAAAAAAAAAGTTGAAAATACTCAATATTAAGCTTTTTTTACTGGTACTACATTGTTTTAAACTTTAAAAAAAATTGCATTGTATTCTTTCAAGGAAGAGCTTGAGTGTTCTTTGGCCGAGAAACTTTAAGTCTTCTCGATCTAGATCCTTCTTGGACTTATTATTGTCAAGCTAGGGTTAAAGTAAAAATAAATAAAAGACAGTTATTTCTAATGAAATGTGAATTTTGATGATACCATTAATAATTTATGAATATAAACAACAATTCATTTATTTTATCAAGATATCTAGAAATGGAATTAGTAGAGAATTAAAGAAGAATTAGACGATGTCTTTAATTAGATAGGGTGAGCATTGCTCAATTCTTAGACAGAAGGAATGGTTATCCATTGCTGTTTAGAATTCAGAAATTACTATGTTCCATGCTCATGTAGTTTCGAAAATATTAATAAACATTGACTATATCAGTAATGATATGTATCTATTTTCTATAAAAGTTTTATTAAATAAATACAGTGGCTCACAGTCAAAATGATAGACCTTAATATTTTGAAATAGAAATAGAAATAGAAAATAACTTCATTCTGGGACAAAGTCCCTTTAGAATAACAAAATAGAACATAATTAAAATACTACATCTGGCCAAAATAAAACAATAATAAAAAAGAGAAAGTAAAGAAAATATTAGTTAAACAAGCTATAGAAAAAAAAAAATCTATATACAAAACACTTAAAACTATGAAAAAACAATTAAGACTATGTACAGTAGGAAATATTATAATTATACTCTTTTGAAAAATAAAATAATAAAAAATACATTAAGTTCTTCTTTAAAATGAGGTGTGTTTCTGCTAACAAAGAAAAGACAAAGCTGACAATATAAAATATCAGTGTATTTAAATAATGAATAATATGTAGACTCGTTATTGTCAAACGCTAGCTATAGGTACAGATTTAATTATATACGAATAAAAAATAATAAAAAGAGTTCACAATATAGAATAGTACTATCGTTTGATGATGACTAGAAATGTATAATATCAAAAGTTTAGCAAGTATCTATATCAATATCAATATTGATAGAAATTATTGAATAAATAAATAGTTCAATTTATATTACATTAAGAAAATAATTTATTGTAATCAATAAAGGTAAAGTGTTATTTTCTTATGTTAGATGTTCTTTTCTTATATTATGTTTCTTGATGTGGAGATGTATGGTGGTTTCTGGTGAAGGAAATCTTCACTTTATAATGGAAATATTCACAAGAGTTAGTGAATAAACATGTTTACATAGACATTTTTAGAAGAAACTTGAAAGAAATTGGGCTAAAATACAAATTTTGTTTTTATGAGTATAATGACTCCCAGACACTTTGCAATGTTAGTTAAGGAATGCCTAATTTATAATTGCTCCAAGGTTATAAAAACAACACCACAGTCATCAGATCTTAAAGTGGTAGAACACCTATGGGTAAAATTGGAGGTAGAAATTACAAAACATAAAATTTCTAGCAAAAAAGACTTGAAAAAATATCTCCTTGAAGAATTGAACAGGCTAAGCCCGAAATCACCAGAAAATTGGTCGACTCCATTGCGAACAGACTGAAAAGAGTGATATAAAATAATGGTTTGCCTACAAGGTATTGAACTAAATTAATAGTATTTAAAAGTTAATAAGAAGTGAGGTTTATCATTTTGACTGTGAGGTAAAATCATCTAGTTTTTTTTCATTTATTTTTTTAAATATTTTAATTTTATTGAGTTTATAAATATTTAAAATGAGATTATAAATAAATATGTTGTAGAGTTTCTGGTTTTATTTGTTTACTGTAATAATTTAAGTATTTTTTCTTATTTTTTATGGGGTCTGTTAATTTCACTGTGAGCCACTGTGTATACCACCCTACATGAATAACTATATTATGGTACATGCTCAACATTGATCTTGGAAATTTAAATTTAGAATAAATAAGGCTTATCATTGTTTGAAAATTAGTTTTCTTATCAACATTGTTTCTTCAAAGGTTGCTTTTCTACGCAGTTATGCTCATGACAGAAGGCAAATTTGAAGATGCGCAAGTATTCTTCAATGCTCTAATAAATTTTTACCCGATGTTCGTCGAAGGTTGGATGGCATTTCATATGTTTTATCTTATTGTTGAAAACAAAACTGGTGCTGACATTACTCTAGTGGCAGGTGATGATTTAGAATTAATATTCAGTACATATAAGAAAAATTAATGATAAAAAGTATATGTATATTTTGCTACTTTTATACTTATTTTTACTTAAAGACTGAGAGAACCTAGCATGCTAAGATAGTACATCACCATTCTTATATCTGTCAGTGACATTTCAAATCTGGTCTTGGGGTTTCACTTTTATTTCATTGCTGCCCATAAAATCAATTTCGATCTTCCCACTGTGGCTATAAAAGGTTGATAACCTGTAGGATAGCACTCATTTCCAATTGGAAGACCTTAAGATATTGAACTGAATAAACAACTTATTTTTAATGACAATTTAACCCTTTAGATGCGCAAAGCCAATATAATGGCTCGGGCAGGTCTTGACACAATTGCGCCCTGGTACACAGAGCCAATACATCAGCTTCAGCATTTTATCTTATTTTTGTACAAAAACAATACTCCAGCTCGTTATAGAGTTCTCTACCGGGTACCCCGTAAGTCATAGGTTGTTGCTGAAACCACTTTACAGCGTGAGATATATTATTTAGTCGCGGGTATATCTGCTTCCATCCCTTTTTCATCTTTTCTAGTCTTTTTGAACACAGTTTGGCTCTAAAAATAACAGTATTTGGCAGTGTGTTGAAGTACGAAAACTAAGAATGTTTTACATTTTTTTTTAAATCTTTAATTTTTTTTTTAAAGTAGAACTGTTGTAATAAAAGTCATGTAAAATTTTTTAAAATTTTTCCTTATCAAAAATTGCTTAAAAATAAAAAAGGTTAATAAAAAAAATTCAAATCAGAATAAAAAAAATATCTGGTGTGTCCACTCACACGACTTTCCTACATATTTCAGAAAAGTTTTTATATCTTTACATATGTTCATGAAGAAACAGAAATAATTGAACTAGATACATTTTCCTAAAAATTGATCAAACATAAGATTTGAGTATGATTAATTTGATAAACTAAAGCAATGTAAACCGGCTTAAGGTAGATCAGTGTACAAATTTCAATACTTCCTAATATTGATGATCAAAAACTTTTTGCCATAGCTTAGTATTGTGAAACAATAATTTCTGTTAAAAGTAGAGATTATGTGATGCGGGCAACAGATTTTCTTACTTTCACTTAGTCATCTTTATTCTCTCATTTACCCCTTTCTGACACCAGGATATGAAACCGTAATCTTACATTGGAAATTTAATAGCTGTAACTTTGTTAATAGTTGTCCAAAATGAACGATTTTTATATGGCTTTGTAGGGAATTTCATTACCTTTCAAACGACAGGCTAAACGGTGTATTTTTCGGACTCAGGGGGCTCTGAAATCGGTTCAGTAGTTCCTGGGAAAATCATGACACAGACAGATAGACCAATGGCTAAAAATGTGTTTTTCGGACTCAGGGGGCTCTGAAATCGGTTCAGTAGTTCCTGGGAAAATCATGGCACAGACAGATAGACCAATGGCTAAAAATGTGTTTTTCGGACTCAGGGGGCTCTGAAATCGGTTCAGTAGTTCCTGGGAAAATCATGACACAGACAGATAGACCAATGGCTAAAAATGTGTTTTTCGGACTCAGGAGGCTCTGAAACGGATAGATCCGTCGAAAGCCGCATGTCGGAAATTTGACCCGATTGCAATGCTTTCCTTACCTTGTATAGGTAGGAAAGTAATAATGACACTATATGTACCAAAAATAATATTAGAATATATCAAAAACTAATGTAAATGTTACAGTATAATGTAAAAATGATGTCAGAAAATTATTAAAGTAAGAAAGTTAACACCATATTAAAGAAAAATGTATAAGGCAGTAAAAAAAAAAAAAAAAAAATTAATGTGAAAAGTGTAAAAAGACGGGAGCAATTCAGTGAATAAATCCTGCGATAATGGGGTCAGCACACTAGACCTGACTTTGATTCAGGCTCTGCCCAACTAAAGAGTTAAAACACAGTTTGGAAAATGATTGAAGAATGAAGGGAAGACTTGGTGTCTCCATCAGCTAGACCAGTGATTGACAAACTCATCAATCAAATATGCCTGATATTAACATTGCAACAATTGAAATTTGTTTTGAACCATTTTTTTTTTTAAGTTTAACCATATAGATAGGTTTCTTTTTATTACTTAATTAAGGCACTATTAAGTAAACTTCTGCTGAAAACTTCTTCATTCTTATTGAGCTATGTTCCCTCAGGCTGACCATTCTTCAATCCATATTCTTCTTTTATACTTGTATCATCTATTTCCTTTCCGTTCATCCTCTCTAAATATCAATACCTTCATAACTAACAACAGTTGTCTTTGTTTCAGTATCACATTCATCATTTGTGCCACTGCTGTTCATTTTTATTCTATTTTTTGTTTCACTTCTCATAATAAAATAACAGATCACAGTTCCTTTACAAATTCAATAAACTAGTTGGCTCGTACGAATAATTTGCAGAATATATTGTCAAGTGGATGAATGGCAAAATAATATGGATATAAGTAGACCCTATTTATTATCTGAGGAGGAATTAATTGTGATTTCCTTTGTTGATTACAGTATTTCATTTCACATAATTGACTAAAATATTTGTACGAATAACAATTGATTATATGTTCTATAGGAAATAATAAATTATTTATCAGTAAGGAAAAATATAATCGATATCGATCTCTAACATATAATCGACTGTACCTTTATTAATAATCATCCGAATTTTATGTTTTTTTTTGGTTTTGTTGGTAATTTAGTAAATTTTCTAATAATTATGGGGTACAGTCTAGAAAAAAATGCATACTTTTTGAGTTATTCGCAAATAAATTTTCTTTTTCATTTTAACTGTTTTTTCCTTAAATTTGAGAGAAATATGACAATTTTTCCCATCTGAAGGAGAGGAAGATCTTTAAAATGAAGGCTCAATCATTGGATTTGATGAAGAATTGACAAAGTTATGGAGTTGCGACAAAATAATATACCTTTTAGAAATAATATATAAATATTAGATATGTAATAAGAAAAATTATAATAAACATTTTAAGTATTTATTTCACTTGTTTGACGTAAATAATTAATATGGCCATCTTAAATAACTTATTTAAAATAATGTGTGTGATTCCTGATGCATAATAGAAAATTATATTTTGAAAAATAATATTTATGTAGAATATTTCTATTTATCTATTTTAGCGCTACAACTCAATGAGAAGTCTTGGCTTCCTTTACTAACTTCCTCCAGTCGTCTCTGCTCAGTGTGACCATCATCCAGGTCCTGACTCGCTTGCATCTCTTGCCACACCATTTGACCGTCTTAGTTTTGGTCTTTTCCTTTTTCTAACGCCGTAGAGAGTTTCAGTGAAGACCATCTTAAGTATTGCTTTGGCCTCCCTCCTAGTCACGTGGCCTGCTCATCTCAGTCTTCCAATCTTTATTCTTGTTAAGCTCCATGGAGTTTCATAAACTTCCAGTTATAATAATTAACTGGAAGTTCTATCTGAAACTCCTAGCTGAACACACCTTCCTGAAGAAGACCTGCAAAGTCGGGTCGAAATGTTGGCTTTTAATAAAATAGTTTTGCCACTATTTAGCCTATTTATGACCGCCACCCCGGACCATCTCCTTCCTTCATTGTCAATAATAATTATGAAATATCTTATAAAATAGTTCAATGTTTGATTATGGAATAATTAACAAATATATATTAACCTATATTGTAGGAATTATACAAAACTAAACGAAAACAAAAAATAAAAATTGAACAACTTTACTTGGTCGCAAGCAGGTGATGGCCGTAGATATGGACCAACCACTCCAATCCTTCTTCAGCGACTGAATGTAGGTTCAATATGAGCGCTCATATAATTAAAACTGCAAATGGGCAGCGGCATAGAAAATTACGTCTCTTCACAGTAGAACTGCAGTGGGAAGTATTGAAGTTGGCAGTACTCAGCTCAATAATGGACTTATAGTCAGACTGTCTATTGTCAATTCTACCACCTTAGGACTTGAAACTAGCACTTGTTTATAGCTAGGGCTACAATCGATAACAATTTATGTATAAACTATTGACCTATTGAATATAAACAAAATAAGCTATGGGCCTAAGAACATATAATAATTATTAATTGGTTTCATTTTATGAGACAAACTAAAATAACAATTAACCAAATATTATTGAAAATAAAAAATACAATAAATTAACGCTGTGGTGTTGACAATTCTTATTATTGAAAATTGAGTAAATTTCAATGTTTGTCTACCTGCTCCAGTTTCCATCAATTCTTGAAATATTCTTTGAAGAATTTTCCTTTCAGAGACTAAGGAGTCTTGCTCAATTAATATAGAATGATATTAATAAATTGAAAAAATAATCTATATTTCAAATACGAATTACCAGGTAAATTCAGGAACAATTTCATTCTTGTCAAAACTGCAATTTTTACTTATTATTAAATAAAAAAGGAACCAAAATGAAAAAGAATTGGATGTTATACTATAACTCATTTTGTTCATTCGTTTGGTAAACATGATTTTTTTTTTTCAATTGCTCATAAGAACTGTTTGTTCCTTGTGACAAGCAATAAAAGAGGTGTGAGTGCAGTGCTCTGTGGATGGCACACATTCAAGGACCCAAAGAACATGTGGCTCATGTGCCAGAATTTGTTGATCATTGGGCTAGACAGGTTTGGTTCCTGGGTACCTCTTGAATTCGGAAGGCCCATCAAATTGTATGCATATCAGAGATAGACAGAGGAGATATCAAAAGACAGCTTATAATTTTTTTTCAGTTGGTTAAATATAAATAAGTCATATATTTAACAAATTATGCTTTTATATTAAACACAGTTCACTTTTATAATTTCTGCTGGACTGTAACCATTTCATATATATCCAAGGATTATCATTAGCTTTGTTATTTAATCCTCAAATCATTTATTCATTTAAATTTATAAAATTCTACATTTTGGCATCTTTAATTATGTACTTATCTTTTTACAGGCACAAAAATAAATTATGATTTTAAAATATCATCTTCTATAAAGCCACCACAGTTGAGCTGGGACAATAAAACGTGGATCGGGGATGAACCTGGCAATTATATTTCAACCGCAATTTACTTCCTTTCATTTAATTTATATGAGGTAATACCTGTTAATTACAAAATACATCTAATTATAAATTTTTAATATAGAATAATAATGTATAAAATATTAAATGACTTCTGTGAGAATAACTAGCCATGTTGCACCAATAGTTCCTCTACCCTCTTCAGAAATATACAACATCTTTTTTTGAACAAGCTCCGATCTGTTTTGCACTTCTTGCTAAGCTTTGGTTAAGATCAGCAATGCTGCTGGGATAGTTTTAATCAAACATTTAGTCAAATGTCAATGATACCTGTAAGTCATTGGTGAGATAAGACTCCTCATTTCAAAACAAAACACGATGGGTTGGGAGCCATTAAATAGCGATAGTAGGGGACTATATTTAATTTTTTTTTAATGCAAGATAGCTGTTACCTCTTCATTGAAATTTGAGCCTTGTACTCTTGTAACGGCTTAAATTAAAAAATTGTCTGGGTTTGATAACTGTGTGTATTCCAAGCTTTGCATTGCTATTAATCATTGTCATTTGCAATAACCTTATTAATTTTTGTGGAATTTGGAACTCATGGCAGGCATTTATTAATTTGCTTCTTGTCTCTCTATTGAAAGCTGGCAGGTAATCTATGAACAACATATGCAGGCCAATCTTATATTCCCATTAGCCGCCTCATTACAAAAACCTGATCAGTTCTTCCTCTCCCCTTCTTAAATCCATACTGGTATTCCTCCAGTATGTTCTCAGCAAATATGTTGAGCCTCACAGAGTGAAAACATTTTATAGGCTATAGCCAATAGGGAAATTGCTGTGTAATTCTCGCATTGAAGTTTATCTCCTTTTTTTTATCTCCTTGTTGCTCTGTTGGAGAGTCATACTTTATTAAATAAAAAAAAATGATCTTATTGCTTTAAAATTATCGATTTAAAAGATCTCTAGCAATAATGTGAGATTTGATATAAAAAATATATATTTTAGATTTTATTGGATAAACATTAGTAGGAGAGAAAATAAGACAGGATTAAGACAAATATCATGTAGTAATTCAGCAAAGCTTGTTGCTACTAAATATGTATCAAATAGAGTATCATTTTTATTGAACAGAGAATAACATGGAATAAGTGTGAAAATATTGACATTGTACTGTTAGTTTTCAAGTATGTTTGAGTATTAGTTATATATATATATATATATATATATATATATATATATATATTATATATATATATATATATATATATATATATATATATGTATATATATCATCAAAAAATATCAATATTTAAATATATTGAGCCTTAATGCTTTTAAACTTGTAAAGGAAGAGGATATTGGTGCACTAACAAGTCTTAAGATTTATTATTACTTTGATAAAAATTTAATATTAGTATACTTCTTATCAAATAAAAGTATCAATTTAATAACATTTGTCAATAAATAAAACAATTATTACAAGGAGAAAGATAATCATTATTATATAACTTATGAAAAACTAATCAAAATACTAATTATTATAAAAGTCATCACTAGGAATTAGAGACAAAAAAATTAAATTAAGGCTAAAAAAAACAACAACATATGAATGAATGGGATATGCCAAACTAAATTAATACTATTTCATTGTGGAATAGGCTGATGAATTTAGCATAAACTATTAAGTTTGATTCTGTAAACCGTTCTTGGCATATTAGCTATGTATTCCAGTGGTTTGATCGAATTCTCTCTTGATATTTTTTAATATTATCTGTTGATCGATGGATATACTGTGTGGTTTAACAACTCAACACAGTTGAACAACCATGCAATATTATTGTAGTTCTTTCCACATATATGAACAAGTGTTATCACATATATGATATGTTCTTCCCTATCACATCTGGTTTTACACTATTTCATTGTTCAATCACATATTAAATTTATGTTATAAATTAATTGGTAATAATTTTAATCTTTTTAGTTCGCCGAAGTGTGCCTAGCTCAGGAGTTGGAAAGAGTGGGAACCAAGACTCTAGTATGGGTATATTATTTATCTGTTTGCCATTATATTCAAGGTAGATATGAAGACAGTGCCAAACATCTATCTAAGGCCATTGCGGAAGTGAATGATTATAATATGGTTAGTTATATATTATCAAAATAGTTATAGATAATACCTTACATACTATCATATGATAAATTGTACTTTTTAGGAATAATTATTTATTCTGGTGATTTAATTGAAATTCAACTGATGAATTGTATCAAATAAATTGTTGATTCACCAAAAAAACAAACAAGCAAATCAATTTTTAATTTATAATTAATTATTTTAATTTATTAATTAAACAAATGAGCCAATCAGAATGAATGTGGCCTAGATCTAGATTGTATAATCTTGACGAACTGATTTTTAAAAAACTATATCTCTACAACCCATTAATGGTCATGGGCTCAGTAATTAGTTAGAAAGTGCTGTTTCAAGGACAACGGTTGTAAAGGGAGGTCATTGGATCAAGATCATGCTCAACCGTCAGGTTTTTCCTCTTAATAAATAATTAATTAAGAGTACCCACTTTATAGAGGCTGAGAGTGCCCTAGGAGGGTCTCCATGAACTCAATGTTGATTCATGACCGGTGAAACAAAATGATTATCTTCATTAGCCGGACTTGAACTTGGGTCCTTGAGAATAGAAGCTCAGTGCCTTACTCGAGACACTGAATGTCACGTTAAGGAATTATGGCAAAACTATACAAAATTGAAAGATTTTTCTTTGCAAATGTGTGTAAATCACAGCAAAATGTATATTGTATCTGTTCTAATTGCTTCTTGATTGCTAAATGTTTCAATGATGCAAATCTAGAAGAGAAGAATTCAATGCAACCACAAATTATTTAAAAATTATGAGAAGGAATTTTATAAAAAAAGTCGGGGTGTGGTGAAATAAATACTATTTAACTAATATTAAATAAATACTATTTATTTATTAAGACCTTTTTTGTTCTTCCCTACCTCGCCTTTTAGGCTATACGGAATTTTCCCGGGCCGGGGGGTGAGGGCGGGGAAATTTAAAATCCCCTCCGGCACCGGGACGCGAACTCGTACTTTTTATATCATCTCAAATCTCTGTTATCCGGTTGCCAGGAAACTAGCGGTGCTGTTACACACGCTTTAGCCTATTCGGCCACCCCGCCCTCTATTTATTAAGACCTGCAAAGTGGATTGAAACGTCGGCATAACTAATAAAATACTATTGTAGTTTATAGTATTTAATTGACTACACCTTCGACCAACTCCTTCTCATATCATAATCACGGTCAATCATCTCTACACCATTATTTAAAAATTAATATTTTTTAAAAAATTACTTTTTTTTAATTCTTATTTTCAAAAAAAAAAAAAAAAAAAAAAAAAAAAAAAAAAAAAAAAAAAAAAAAAAAAAAAAAAAACTCTTTCAACATTCTAAACTACTGATATTTCTTTAATCTCTTTCCCTCACTGAAGAAGAGCTAATATCTGTAAGGAATTATCAGTTTGTCTATAAAAACCGTATTTATGGAATTTTATCGAAATTTCCGGAGTTGTTCTTTAGTCATGGTTGTTTGGACAGGATCCAAGGATATGGATATTGCTTGGTCATAACTGCTGGATGATGGGATTGAAAAAATGTGCTGTTCAGATGTATCTACAAGCGTTCACAAAAAAAAGAACAGACTTATATGAACATATGACTTATATAAGGTATGCATTAGTAAGAAAAATAGTCTGAAGTACAGACTCATTTTTATCAAATTATTAACATCCGGCTGAAACTTCATAAATGGCTTCATCTCATTGTAACCTACGAATATTTTATTTACGAAAATGCTTGGAATTGCGGTGGTTTTCAATCTGGAGTTCGGCAAACTTTGTCTATATAATCAGATACTAAAAACTCGTAAATACCTATTAACATTCCACTTGGGTCCTAAGTTAATTTGATCACAAAATCAATAATAAAAAAAAAGGTGGCCTACAAAAATATTGTGCCATTTGGCCTATATAACTTCGTTACTTTGGGGGTGTAGGTCATGCCAAACGGCTTAATAATTTTGAAGGTCACCTTTTTTCATGATTTTGTGCTCAAGTTATCTTACGATTCCAGTGGAAAACAAATGGGTATTTACGAGTTTTTATTACCTAATTAAATAAAGAATGTTTGACGATCTCCAGATTGAAAATGCCCCAATCCTGAGAATTTTCAAAAATAAAATATTTGTAACTTACGATGAGATGAAACTATTTACGAAGTTGAATGAAACTATCTGTACCACGGACTAAAAGCTTAGATTTCCAAAATATGAAGTTTATAATGATAAAAATAACATTTACTTTTTAAAATATTCTTTAATTAAATTTTAAAGAATAATTTTATGATTATTGTTCTTTTTATAATGCTTTGCATTATTCTGTTAGAAGAGGGAATTCTCTGAATTAGTCAATTGTAAAACATTAGTTGGGTACCAATTTATTGTAGTTATTTTTGGTTATAAGAAATTGTTATATACATGATTTATATATATATATATATATATATATATATATATATATATATATATATATATATATATATATATATATATATATAAATCATGTATATAACAATTTCTTATAACCAAAAATAACTACAATACATAGATTAGAAAAAAATGATTCTCATAAACATATTGTTAAAATTTTATTATATTTTAATAGTTAACGCTCTTATATTTCTATTTAATTACATAGTACTTGCTCCTAAGAGTAGCATGTAAGAGGTACCCTATAATAGCTATCAGATGGTATTGGAAAAAATAAAGTTAGAGAGGTACTTTGTAGATGTTTGCACCAGAGGTGAAAAATAATTAAATAAGAATTTTCAATATTGTATTTATTGAAAGTTACCTTTTTACATAAAATGGAACCGAAAGAGGTATTTAAAAGTGACATTGATTTCTTACTGTCCTACAATTTATCTAGTCCCTATAAAGTTAAATTAAACTTAGACCTTTAGAGTTTTCGCTGAATAGTGAAGTTTGTTTATTTTTATTATATGGTGTATTTTTACTTTGTGTATAGAATATATTTATAAAAATGTAAATACCTTATCGCTACTATTAGTAAAAAAGGTCATATGTAAAAATTGCATGTTTTACAGGAGAGCGTTAACAACTGATTATTTCTTTATTATTTATTGGTATAATTGCATATTATATCTCCCTATGCTGTTTTTCACAGTAGCAGACTACTTATAGCTCCTGTAGACTACAAAATATCACTTTTTGCACATCATTAGCAATATTCTAAAAGTTTTTATATAAAAGTTTGATTTCAACAACTGCATTAGATATGTAATATCATGGTTTATTGCTTTAAAAGATATGGACTTAAGTAAACTTGAAAATCCAGTAGTATTTTGTACTTAATTTTAGTACTCAATCTACTTTATCTTAGCTGATTTATTTCTTAAAATTCGAATTATATGTCTTCAGATGTGGTTTCTTTTTCTTGGAGCATGAACAAGCTAAATTTGCAAAACAAATGTTTTTAAGAGCCGTGAAACAACAGGGTACTCCCATGGGATGGCTTGGCCTTGGAATATCTCTATTTATGGTAATGTAATTATAATAATTAAATTTATGATTGAAGAATACATAGTTGCTGACGTAGATAGCTATTGTTGTTCTATGGATCCTAAACTTAATTTTTATTTTTGTAAATAAAATTTAGTAAACAAAAATCAATTCGTGTTTCATATCTCCATTGTATGTTTTCCCTCACTCCATTGTACCAAGTTTCCCTCACTCTATCTAAACAACCATCCCGTTACCTTCTACCCCTTTGTTAAAAATTTAGGCTTTTTCATAGATCAAACCCTTTCCTGGAATCACCATATCTCTCATATCTCCAGCCGTGCAATTTCTACCCTCAAACTATTCCATCACTTCCGCCATCTTCTACCCCAAAATACCCGTAGACTCCTAGTTTCCTCTCTCATCTTTCACCACTTTGACAACAGTTGTGTGGTGTACGATGGCCTCTCGGTGGAACTCCGTTATAGACTCAAAAAACTTATGAATAGCTTCGTAAGATTTGTAATTGGGACCCCGAGACACTCCCATGTCTCCCACCACTACACTGAGTTAGGGTGGCTCTTCCCCTCCTTAAGAAGACAATATTTCCTAGGCACTTTCCTTTATCAAATCATTACCAATCATCGTCCTTCTTATGCCTACAATCTTCTCCAATTTAAGTCCTCAATCCATTCCCTCACTACAAGATCTCGACCCTCTGACCTATACATCCCTTCTCATAGATCTACCTCATTCCAAAACTCCTTTATAGCCCGCTTTGTCAACTTTTGGAATTCCCTCCCGATCAACATTCGGCATGCCCCTTCCCTATACACATTCAAAAAACCTCCTATTCCAATTCCTGTTCCAAAAACAGTCAGATACCAGCTAACTATTAATACTATATATATATTGTGTAGCAATCATAATCATATGATAATACTTGGTAAGAGATAGTTCATGCATTTCCTACTATCGACGTAGGAATTTCAATACATACATTTTTTTTTATTCAATTATAATTAACTGTTTATATATATATATATATATATATATATATATATATATAAGACAAAACTGAATCTATTTACAACATCTATACTGACAATAATATATATATATATATATATATATATATATATATATATATATATATATATATATAAAAGACAAAACTGAATCTATTTACAACATCTATACTGACAATAAAATAGCCATTTACTCAATAAAAAACAATAAAATACAAGACCCACTAACAGCTCAACTTAGAAACAATTTTATCGAACTGATGAACTTGGACATAAAAACACAACTGATTTGGGTAAAGGGACACAGCGGCGTCCGCGGAAACGAAAAAGCTGACACAATGGCAAAAGTAGCTGCTTGTGATATTCAACTGCCTTATGAATATAATTTAGCCCCCTTCACTTACGTTAAAAAACTTTTATGGACTGATTTAACCGAAGAGTGGAACAGACATTGGCAACAATCTACCAAAGGACGACCATTACATAAATACATTCCAAACATCACCCTACAAAACTGCAACACAACAAAAAGCACCCATTATAAACTAACCCAATTCCTTACTGAACACGGCCCGACTAACCAATATCTAAACAGATTCCACTTAAAAGCGACATACGCATGCAATTGTGACGGACTGACTCCACAAACTTTCATACACATTTTAAACGACTGCCAGTTATACGAACACAAAAGAGCCAACTTCCTGAAATCTTCTTTGACGCAAGGAGACACATGGCCTCTTCCCGAACCCATACTATACAAAAAATACAAGAAGGAGTTGAAGGAATTCATTAATAGCATAAAATTATAAGACATTCCAGCATAGCTCTTTTATTTAATATACTTCTAAAGTTAGACTTATGTCTTTTATTCTTTATTTTGTTGATACTCAATTGTAAATTTGTAACATTTGTTTATTCTCCGCATAATTTTTGTATTTGATTCTGCCTCTGTTTTAGAGTATTTTGTCTTAGTATATTCTGGTACTGTTCATTCATCTGATACTGTTATTTACTTTATTTAATCGTTTATTGTTATTTATTTTATTTAAACATCTATAAATATTCTCCTTGTAATACAAATTAAGTACCATTCTTTTTAAATATCTTTAGCCAACACATATTGTAATAAGTTATATTTATAGTTATATACTAAATAACACTGTAATGCATATAATATGCTTTTGCATGGTGTATGCACACTTCTAAAAAAATATACACCTCTTCTGTAGGGTTACTACAGCAGAGAAAAAAAAAAAAAAAAAAAAAAATATATATATATATATATATATATATATATACAAGCAAAGTTTTTTTTTATGAAATGAACTCATTCTATGTCTTTTTCGTTCTTCATTTCTCAAAGTGTATGTTTATATTGTTCAACCCTTATATATAGTTTTGTACATAGTTTTAATTGTTTTGTTCATAGTTTTAAATGTTCTGCATATAGTTTTATCTGTTTTGTATATAGCTTGTGCACCTAAGGTTTTCTTTACTTTTTAGTTTATTTTATCAATTTTATTTATTGTTTCAAACTTTTAGGCCAGTAATATTATATTCTTTTGTACAATATTGTTATTCTAAAGGGACTTAGTCCTAGAATAAAGTTTTTTTTTTCTATCTATCTATCTATCTATGTCTCTTCATTATAGATAATTATGTGTGTATGTGCACGTGTGTGTGTTGTACATACATACTATTTGTTTGGCCCACATTGAACAATTTTTTTTCCCTTGAAATAGATTCTTTTATATTCTAGACTTTTGTTTCTTTCTCTCCAAAGTAAAATAAATAAAAATAATTTTTGTGGTAAAAAAATGTATTTGCTTCTTGGGCTTATCCTCGCATATAAAACATGAATAAATTCTATATGAAAAAAGGGAATTGATTGTTGTATTAAAATTCAATCTCTGGTTTATTGTAAGTGATCTATCTATCTATACTTGCTCTACGACCCGCTTAGCGAGTCATGGCTTCCGCCAACATCATCCGCCAGGTGTCCCTGCTTTGTGCTGCCACCATCCAATCTCGAACTCCCAGCTTCTTTGTCCACGCTGTCCCTCCATCTCAACTTTGGTCTTCCTACTCATCGCACTCCATGCAGGATTTCAACTAACATCTTTGGGATCATGTCTCTCATTCTGGCTACATGACCTGCCCATCTGAGACGGCCTGCTCTTAATTAATTTAGTTAAAATGTTAAGATATCTAGCTTAATATTTTAACTAAATTCGAAGAGGGAGGTTTTACAACTAAAGTGTGTTTGATTTTTCTGTAGGAAGGAAAAATAGAGGATGCTGAGCTTGCATTAAAAGAAGCCAATATGCTTGATACAACTCTGGCCACAGCTTGGGGGTATCTAGCTCTTATTTCTTTGTATAAATTGAAAGAAGATCAATTTCTTCATTGCTTTCGAGAAGCAAAACGAGTGAGTATTTTTTGTTTGTTTCAACACTTTTTTAAATTTAAGTTTCAAGTAGTGTTTCAAAAAATCATGGAAACTATAGCTTTTACCAGTGATCATAAAAATCCAGTGCGCACATCACACGTCTTTCACCTCCCACCCTCTTCTTAGCAGAAATAAATATTTTTAGACCAAGGGGAAGTGAAAGTAAAAATTATAGACATTATATTTATTTACATTTCATTGTGGGTATTTTTATTTGTTTAAATATCCTTAAGTATACAAATTTTAATTTTTATATCACTGTAATTTATGCAATTAAATATTAAATAATACCAACAATAGTATTTTTTGAAAACCATACATTTATATGTACATAATGTTATCGGAGTCTGTATTATATTAAGCTCATGTTATGCATGGAAACATGTCCTAATCTTTCGGGTGAGCTCGGGTGCCCTCGTATTCCTTTGATTTCTCCATTATAACTATTATCTGTTATGATCTCTTACTTCTCCTTTAGTTAATGATCAAATTCTTTTATATTCTATATTTAACTATTTTTTATCGTAAGAGTTCACAAGTAATCAAGGTATTAGACAAGGGTGCAGTTCAAGTCCTCTGCTATTTACACTAGTGCTAGGCAATGCAATAAAAATAGCAAATCAAAATATAAGATCATTTCAAATGGGATACAGAAATCTACAGCCTATTTTCTCTATGTTCGCTAACGCAGACGATTTGGTGGTTTTCGGAAGCAATGAACGAAACCTGCAATTCAACCTCCGCATTCTTCAGGAAGAATTAAATAAGATAAATATGCAAATAAATGTGAACCAAAACTATGAGAATAGGCAGAAAACAAGGAAGATGAGACAGAATAGTGCACTTGAGTTGGAGTCCCATTGGAACAAGTGAAACATTTTAAATATCTCAGTGCCCACATCAATGAACATGGATGGATCGACGGAGAAATAAAGGAAAGAGTGAAGGCTGCAGGAAGGTGCTTCAACGCCATCAAGAAAGGATTCTTAAACAAGAGAGAAGTGAGTAAAGAGACCAAAACGACCGTTTACAAAAATACTTTCCTCCCGATAATGTCCTACTCCAGCGAGTCATGGACCCTCACCACAAAACACATCTGTCAGATTCAGACCATGGAGATGCGATTCCTGTGCAGGTTCAAAGGACAAACAAAGAGAGATCGCATAAGAAACTCCATAATACCGAAAAATCTAAACGTAAGATCAGCCGAAACCATGATGGAGGAAAATAGTTTGAGATGGTTTGGTCATGTCTGTCGAATGCCAGAGAATCGAATGGCCAGGATAGCATTGGAAAGTAAAGTGGATGGAAGAAGACCTCAGGGAAGACCCAGGAAGACCTAGGAGGTGTCAGTGTCAAGGAGGCCTTTGACAGAAGGGATATTGACTGGAGGAGGAGGTGACAGTTGGCTTAGGATCGAGAGTTGTGGATTCGGCTTTACAAGAAGACTCCTCACACCGCTCAGCCATAGAAGAGGAAACAATTAAGAAGAAGAAGAGAAGTACTATTTTTTATATCAAAGATTAATGTGAAATGCTTAATTATTCCAAGTAAAAAAAATTAAACTCAGGAGACTTCAAAACGTATTTCTGTTGAAAAATCTAGATTCGAAAATTTTCACGATCGCAATACCATCCCTTACTATATATTTCATATGTAGTGTAATATACACCTTTATTGGAAGTGGGTAAAAATGATGTAATAAATTAATGTTTAACAATTAAAAGGCAAGCTAATCTAGTTCTACTAGTGCAGGGAAAAGAAAATGGCTACTCTGTAATTTCCCAAGAAGGAAAATCCCAAAGAGGAGAGGGACAAAGGTTTTTGTTTTGGCAAACAGTTGTTGTGTGACTGCAGTGAAGAGAGGTTAAGAGAAGATATCCTATCCTGGCTCCAGTGGGTAAAACCCAGTAATAGTTTTACCATCTTAGAAGATCTGGTTTGGCAGGGAGAATAGTTGTTTGGAATTGTAAGAGAGAGGATTTTCCAGAGAGCTTGAGTTGAGTGGAAGAATAGTGTTACCATTTTGTGATATGTGTTTGGCAGAACATAAGAAAATGTGTGAAAACAAATGAGTTCAGTGCCACAAAGGAAGAAACATTGTACGTAGAAAAAAGGTTAGCTTGTCAATTCATACTTGACTTTATTTTTAAATTTTAAATCAGTGTTTAATTTTAATATAAATAATGTAATTAATAATAGTTTGTCTGAGTTGATATGATTGTCAGTAACTCACACCTGAGATAAATAAATATATTAATACTGTTATAATTTTATTTTTTATTTAACAACCTCTTATTTCTTTTGGAAGTATCCTAAGAGTATAAAGTGATCTTCTGAGGTTATATTATTATTATTATTATTTGTAAAATATAAGAGAGATGTTACAATAGTTATGTTAAAGTAAAAAGTGGTTTAAAAATAACTTCAATATAGGAAAATATTTATTACATTATAATATTTCAGACTGAAAAATGGAGAGAAATAAACAGTTAATATAAAATTATAAACATGTTATTTTCCTAAATACACGAATTAATCATTTTGCTGCTTCGATAGTGTCACAATTTAAAACTAACCTATCATCGTCACTTTGAATCTATTAACATTATACCATCGTTCATTAATTATTGGGTACAGGTTGATACCAGCACAACTGCCAACTTGAGAAAGTGAGGATGTGCTATTATCTGTTACAAAAATTTACTATATTTAGAATATATCCAATACCAAAGTAAAAGAAAAATAGTTTTTACATAAATTATCACCGTTTATAGCATTTAATTTCCCCAGTTAGTGACCGTATTTATATATAATAGAATATATATAATATATAATATTATACATATATAATATATGTATAAATAATATTATTATATATATAATATATGTATAAATAATATTATTATATATATAATATATGTATAATATATATATATATATATATATATATATATATAATATTATTCTATTATATATAATAGAATATATATAATAGAATTGCAGATTTAATTAAAATATTAATTTACAGTATGGACTGAATGACAAGAAGCTTGCACTTGAAATTGAATCGATAAGCCGGGAGATTGTATCTTACAACAAATCAAAGAATTTTGATGCAAATCATAGTTCTTAACAAGTTATCGTTTTATTTATGATTGTTTATTAATGTGATTTAATAAACATTATTTATTTTAAATTTTGTTTACTTATTGAAAATCTCTAAGGTGGTTTAAATATTAAAATATATACAATCAAATAATCTATGTTTAGAATGAGCACTTAAGTAAATTAAATATTTAAAATTCCCATTTTTTAAAAATTAATTTTATTAGTCAGCTTTTATCTGTATTGTTAAATTTTGTTTTTTTTGTGTGCTAGATTATCATGATTTAAAAAAAAAAATGTGTTTTGTTTATTTCAAAAAAGCAGGTTCTAAGTAATATTTATCCTTACCATGGATTTTATTTAATGCTATTAATTACTTTAATTACTTGCTATAGAGGCTGTAATCAGTGATTCTACCAATGATTTATTTTAATTGGATTAACTTTCCATCATAACCTATCTCATCCTTTAATAACACCTAAGCCTCATCCAATCCTTAAATGTTATTTTCAATTGAGTACAATATATTGTGTGTTTATTGCAAAAAGTCATTAAACAACAGTTGATAAAATGAGATTACTAAGTACTTTGATTAAGATGAATTTTCTCACAGTAAAAGCAGAAAATTTTGTACTTATATTAACTATTTTTTATTTATAAAAGCGTTTGTATCATCTTTATACACTTACTGATAAATAATGTTGAAATTGAGGAATGTTGTAAATAAAGTAAATGAAATTGAAAAGAATACTATGAATATTTTTTCTCCAAAAAATAATCTCTCTATCAATCAAAGACGAGATTTAGTTTTATTTCATAATATAGTCGTAAATATCCTTAAATAAGTTTTTTAATAAATAAGAACAGATTTAATTGATCTCTGTTATGGCTTTTATGAATCACCCACAAAATGGTGTTTTGCTAAATTTTTTGTATTGGAAAAGTTATTTTATAAAAGTAATCAGTCAATAATGTCTGTGGGATGTTACATTTTTTTTTCTGAAGATAAGAAAATAAATATAATATAGAATAATATATAAGATAAACTCTCCGGAGAGCAAGAACTCAAAATTGTGAAAAATATAGAGTTACTAGACTCTTTGCTATATTTCCTTGGGGACATAATAAACTTTTTCTCAAAGATTTGTACACAGGTTGTGGATTCCTGTCTTCAATGCTGTTATTATCTCTCAAAATTCAATGAAAGATCTTGATCCAATGAGGAGGCTAGCTAATAGATTTGTTTATAAATTACAAAAGATACAATTTTGAAGTGAATTCACAGTATAGAACTTCCTATTCAAAAAAATCAATTAAAATAATGAAATATCGATTAATATATTTTTTTTGTAAACCTTTCTAATGTAAAAAAAAACTTAATTAGAAAAAAACTTTATTTTCTATTTATAAGTATTTGAGCATGAATACAATTAAAATTAGTGTTTAATAACTATTGTAAAAAATTATAATAATAATAAATTAAGGCAGTTACCATTGAGTTACTAAAATTTTTCAAACTGATTTGTTCTTTTCTTTTCGATAATTTAATGCTCTATGATTTTTAACATGTTAACTAAAGTGAGTTTCTTTAATTTCAATAATCATTTGTTTTAAATTATTTATTTTATCTACTTTCTATTTTAAATGAATCATTTAAATTATTTGGGGCTCCAATAAATTCATCTGAAGAAAATAATAAATTGCTCTATTATCCATTAAAAATATTAAATAGAAATCATAATAATTTATTATGATTAAGATGTTTCTGGGAGGAGGAGAACAAAAAAAAAAAAAAAAAAAAAGAAAAATATACAAGTGGAGTTAGCAATTATAAATTCCTTCATGACTTGTATTAATTTCTATTTATTACATTTCTTGTCATTGTTTAACCTTTACAGAAATGTTTTACAATCATCAGAAAAATATTCACTATTGTTAACTCCTTCTATACAATTCAAGCAATTATTAATACATTTTATTTTTTCAAATTACTGTTGTTTAAAGTACAGTTTTACCTTTTTTTTTGTTGTATTAATCACTATTGCTTGAATCCAGAGAAGGCCCTAACAATAGTGAATATGTTTCTGAAGATGGTAAAATGGAATTTAAAGAAATGTGGTAAATAAAAAAATATATAAGCCACAAGGAAGTTAAAATAGCCAACTTCATCTAATAAGAAAAAAAGTTTCCAACAAAAGAAATAATGAGGAAAAATATATAAATTTTATTTTAATTTTTTAAAATAATTTCCACTTTGATTCCGATTCTTAGAAATCATTTAATATATCGTAGAAGTTTGCCAAGAGCCATTTAAAAAAAAATTATTAATTTTTGTTTTTAGAAAATATAATTGAGAAGACAATTTAAAATTAACAAAAATTAATTTGTCTAATTACTAAAGTATATAACTCTTTGATTTAGATTTGTTTGAATTAAATTGATTTAGAAGGTAATTTATCAAATGCATGAAGGACTTTTTTTAAAAAAAAACTTCTTTTCACTAATTATTAACAAACCGTCCTCTTATTATGAAGTTTAATAAACAATATTTTAACAGTTTAGTTTAGTAGAAGGAAGAATAATTAGAAATATATATTTTTATTTTTTCTAGTCATATCATTCAGGTTTGATGCCATTTTCTCATAAGGTTTTTATAAAATATTAGGCCAAAGGTCACCAAATGTACACAGTTTTTACATACTGTATTATTTATTCGACGTTAATTTAGTTTTTACAGTTCAAAATACATCCTTATTAGACACTTATTAATTTAACAACTATCAATAATATAAATAGTCCAAATTCTATTTTATAATTTTTTTTTAAATTTTATCATCTAACTACCATGCACCGCTTCATAAAATTTTTAAAATCTGTCATTACAATATAATTCTATTATATTTTTATAGTAATGTTTTGGATCCTTATTTGATTTGGGGAAGAGTGGGGGCGGGGAGGGGGGAGAGAGGGGAGAGGTGCTAGTTGAAAGCTTGTATTGAGATATTGGACTTAGTAATTATCAAAAAAGAAGAAGATTCATAGAGTTTCGAAAAACATAAAAAAATGGACAATTTGGAGGTTTTTAATTGCGTTTTAAAGTTATTTTATGCCCCACTGTAAATTTGTTTTTTGGCAGATACAAAGTATTACTTCACAGCCATCTAAATATTACAAGGCAGAGAATATTATCTCAAAACATTATTTATCAGAATTAATTTTACAAATCTCGTGTTCGAATGGTAATCTTATCTATTGTAAATATGACTGTTTCGACAATTATATTTCAGGATATTAATCAGTACAACTTGAAATAATGAACGTTTACACTCAATTGACAGAACAATCGATAATTAAGACGTACTACAGTCGTAACAGACATAGTTTTAAACAAGAGAACATTGAATCAGAAGCCACGCCTACATGGCCAAGGTAAATAAAGAAATCAGTTGGTATGACAAGATTTGATAAGAAATTCAAACATTTCTTGTCAGTTGTGTCATGTGAAGTTCAGAAATGGCTCAGCAGTTATCCACTTCGGCCCAGGTAATAATGTATTTCATTGTGATTTAATTTTGTCCATAATATTTTTATTATCGCTGTCATTTATATTTTTGAATTAAACAGTATAGGTTAAAAATATAGCTTTTCGTAATTACTTCACTCGTGAACTTTATTATTCGAAGGTGAACGAAAAAACTTTGAGGTCGCATCTATAATTTAGAAGTTCAACGATCCCTTGGGTGTTACTGAACCGTTCTCAATTTTATTTGATATTTATAATAATTACTTCAGAGCAATGCGAAGTATCGACGTCTTAATAAAAAATGTTTAAGAGTTTTACTTATTTTAAAAGGCACAGTAAAGGTTCGAATTATTCGTATGCCATTTTTAAAATAAAAAGTATTGCTATTATTAACTGTTAGTCATTACAAATAATGATAACATTTAATACTAATATAAAAAAAAAATGTATATCTTAACACTGTTGATTAAATAAATCAGGAGTTAAAACTTTTTAAAGTAAAATTGTAAAAGTTTCGAAGGAACTCTGTTTAAAATAAAAGTTTTACTCCAGACGTTTTCGTAATAAAAATTTAGATTTATCATAAGTGTATAAGTTTTATTAATTTTAGACCTTCAAAAAAAGTTTCGATAAATATTGAGGGGAAAATCATATTTAAAGAATCGTACGAATAGGATATAATATTTTGTTCGTTTGAGTAGCTAAAAATACCTTTTACAATTACCATTTTTTAGATTTAGTTCTCAGATAAATGAATTGCTCGAACGGAACTTTTAAATAAAAGTTTTATGAAAACTTATATCGAAAAATTTGCTTGGAAAAAGTTCTACTTCCAAAATAACTGAAAAAACTATCGGCAATAAAAAATTCAGCTCTATCGAAACTTTTTAAAATAAACAAATAAATCATTCTAAATAATAAATAAACAACTCAAGTCAAAACTATTTATTCACTTTATTATTATAACGTTTTTCGTTTACTCTTTTATCTTTGTTAGTTTATTAATTGTATATTAAAATATTTATTAATGTTCAAAAGTGTCTCGTAAGCTGAGAGAAATTTTTATAGGAGTGATGTCAGATCTCAAGAGCTACAAAAAAGTTCATATAAACAATGTGCCAATTTTCAGCAGAAGATAATTAGAAAATCTAAGTTTTGTGTTTTTTATAGAAAGTCATGTTTTTTTTTTTTTTTTTTTTTTTTTGAATGTGATAACTAAAGAAACATTTGATTTAAGTAATTATGTTTTTATAAAGTTATGTTTAAAAAAAAAAAAAATCATAAATTATGCGCGATTTTTTTTTAACATCATTAATTCATATCATAATTACCCAACTTTTAGAAAAACGTCCTTCTTTAATAAGTTTTAGATAAATATAAAATAAGTTGAGATATATTAAGTGAAAACTTGATATTCACCTTAAAATGTGCAATAAAATGATGATTTTTTTTTTTATCCTATCGCCTAAAAGTAGACTCGTTTTCAGCAAAACTTACTACAATTTAAATGTTGCAAAGTTTTTATTTCTTATTTTTCCACGATCTGGGATATACATTTTTCTTATTTATTTAAAAAAAATAAAATTTTCCAAATTTTTATGGAGAAAACAGTGATTAAATTAAGTTAGGTCAATGACGGAAGGGAATTTAAATTTACTAAGGTTAATGACAAAAAGGAATATTCATAGTCCGTGGTACAGACACCTTTTTATCAAATTATTATCATCCGGCTAGAACTTCGTAAATAGCTTTATCTCATCGTAACCGACAAATATTTTATTTTTCAAAGTTCTCGGAATTGGGTTTTCAATCTGGAGATCGGCAAACTTCTTCAATTTAATTAGGAACTAAAAACTCTAAAAAACCCATTTGCTTTCAACTTGAATCGTAAGCTAACTTGAGCACAAAGTTGGAAAAAAAGTTGGCCCTGAAAAATGTTGAACCGTTTCGCTTGACCTACACCCCCGAATTGTCAAAATAACGAGGTTACATAGCCCAAACGGCTCAATATTTTTGAAGGCTACGTTTTTATCTCGACTTTATGCTCAAGTTGTCTTACGATTAAATCAGAAAGCAATTGGGTATTAACGGGTTTTTAACACCCAATTAAATAGACAAAGTTTGCCGACCTCCAGATTGAAAACGCCCCAATTTCAAACATTTTCGTAAATAAAATATTTGTAAGTTACAATGAGATGAAACTATTTACCAAGTTTCAGCCGGGTGTTAATAATTCGATAAAATGGGTCTGTACCACGGACTATCAGGGATCGACCCCTGAGAAACAAAAAAAAATCCATATAATTCTGGACCTCACCACCATTTTATTTTCCTTCATTTTGAAGACAACTTTTCCTGCACAGTTAATTCAAGTCATTTGGTGAAGTGTGCACTCTTTCATTTATTTTCACCAAAATTTTTTATTATTTGACTTATTTATTGAAAAATATTACATTCTGTCTCAAGGACATTTATAATAGTGTTCAGAGATCACATTTACACTCTATGTACAATAAATAAAACAAATTATACAGAAAAACAATATATATACAATAAATAAGAATAAAATAACTTCACCTGAAATAAAAAAAAACAAAGAAAATAAGTTGCTAAACTCCCCCCCCCCAAGAGGTGGAGAAAGAAGAGGTGTCTAAGAAAAGAAGCTCAATTCAAACAACAAGTGAGTCCAAATTAACAATGCAATTTTAATCAGAAGCAATATAGCTTCCAACATGGCAATGCCATATGACAAAGCTTTAATAGAAATATTTATTTCATCATTTAATAACAACAAAATTGTACAAATGCACAAATTTCATTTCTTTTGTTTGTATTCACAATATGCAATACTAGTTGGCACGTGCGAAAAATTCGCATATAAATTTGTTTAGTGAAGAAATATTAAAACAATATGGACATAAGTAGTTACTATGTATTATGTAAGGAAGGAATTAATATTTTTTCCTTAGTCGATTACAATATTCCATTAAACATAATAGACCGAAATATTTATACAAATTGCTTTGCTAGGACCTATTTTTAAACGCTGACTGGAAAGATAATAAAAGTAATAAAGACAAAATAATGCCCCGATCATAGCGTATTCTAAACTATTAAAAATAAATGCAATGTAAGAACAACCAAATGTCTTTAAGAAATAATAAAGTTAATATAAAAGCCAGAAAAAAAAAGTGTCGTAGACTATTCTACTCCTAAATGTAATATCTTTAAACAGGAAGACATTATTGAGTATGCCAAAACTAATGGACTGTATCTTTGTTATGATTGTCTGATCTTAATAATAATTGTCGGAATTTTACGATTATTTTTTTGTTTTGTAGGTAATTTAGTATTCTTTCTAATTATCATGGATACAATCCAAAAAAAAAAAAAAGCTTACTTACATATCTTCAAAATGAGTAGTCAATCATTGGATTTTATGAAGAATTGACTAAGTTATGGCGTACCGACAAAAAAAACACCTTTTAGAAATAATATATAGGATAATCGATATTTTGAATTATTTGTTAAATTTAATCACGCATTAAATTTCAGTAATCCAACCTCATACAGTCCACACCAATTCTCACAATGTCCAACGCGATACCAATCAATTATAGGTCAATGGATAATATTAGGCTCACACCAGATTACCATGATCAAACAGGTACTTTCAAGAGGTCTAATACGGCCTCTGTACTGGTGCAATTACAGTACCTCAAGCAGCTTATCTCTGTACAGCGGTCGCATTAGATAACCTACGGAAAGGACCTTTTATCATTGGCCTTAGTAACTTTAATCATTACTAGTAGGCACATGTGGAAATTCTCACAGTATATTGTTCAGCAAGGGCGGATCTACGGGGAAAAGAGGAGGGGGGCTTTTGGGCTGAAGCCCCCGCCTCCTAAATTGTAAAATATAACCATGGTTTTTGGGAAAAAAAAAAAAAAAAAAAATCTCTTAAAGTGTTCGTGTAATTACATTTAAAAGAACTTTAGGAATCAGTTAAACACCATTTCATATAGGTAGTTAGTTATTTTCTTTTTTTCCTAAGTAATTTTTTTTTTTTTTTTTTTTTTTTATCTATTTATTGAATAATAATACAATCAGCCACTGGAGGGCTATAAGTATTAGGGCTAAGAGTTCTCATTCAAACAATATATACAAATAATAGAGAAATTAATATAAATATAAAAAGTAAATAAATAATACTGATGAAGAAAGAAAATAAAAGAAAAAAAAATAAATAACAATAACATAAAAAGAAACTTATAAACACAATCATACCTATATACAATATATACATTCGCCCAAGAATCTCCGAGCCAGGCTTTTTCCCCCACATGTGGAAGGCAAAGCAAGACTCCAGGAGATCCCAGTGCCACTTTTCTAGCCGCATCACTAGTATTAGAAGCCAATGGAGACTGAAAGAGGGCACTAGAGCCACAGACGCTCGGGACATGAGTGGAGAAGCTGGCCATTGCCAGGACTCCAGAAGCATATTTACAAGAGATCTCTGGGCCACTGCCGTTTTAACCTTCGTGGAGGATTGTAGGGATGAAGGGAGCTGGATAGGGATTGAGCTAGAGGATTTGGATGATGGATAAGGTTTTGGTGAAAGTTTGAGAATCTGGTTGGGATGATGTCGAGGACAAATGGGATGTTAAGGTCATGGTGTAGGGTCTTGTTTGTGACATAATATGGGGCATTGACTATTGTTCTAAGTACTTTGGACTGGAAGGATTGGATGCGTTTGATATTCGAATGTTTAGCAGTTCCCCACAGTTCAAGTCCGTAGGTCCAGATAGGTTTCAGTATGGTCTTGTAGATTAAAAGTTTATTTTCAATCGAAAGATGGGATGTCCTACTTAGTAATCTATACAGCTGGCCATATCGTCGGTTAAGTTCTTGTCTTTTAAGTCTGGTATGTGGGTTCCAAGTTAGTCTTTTGTCAAGAAGGAAGCCAAGGTAACGGACTGTGTCTGAGTAGGGAAGTGGAATTGAATTAAAAAGGATTGTGGGACAGGATCTGCGTCGCAGGGTGAAAGTAATATGTTTGCATTTTGCTTCATTGATTTTGATGCGCCAGTTGTTGCACCATTGTTCAATCAAGGAGAGGTGAGATTGTAGGTTTAGAGATGCTATTTGAGGATCTGAGTGGGAAGATAGAATGGCAGTATCATCAGCAAATGTAGCTAGAAATGTATCGGGATTTGAAGGGATATCGGAAGTGAAGAGGATATAGAGAACTGGGCCCAAGACACTGCCTTGTGGAACACCAGCCTCAACTGGATAGTAAGTGGAGAATGCGGTGTCACAACGGACTTGAAAGGAACGATTTGAGAGGTAGGATTTGAGGACTAGGTATAAGGATTGGGGTAAATGGGTTTTGAGCTTGAAAAGCAAGCCATCGTGCCACACCCGGTCGAAAGCTTGTGCTACGTCCAGAAAGGCACCAGTGCAATAATGCTTGTTTTCAAGTGCAGAGGATATATGGTCCACAACACGAAGGCCTTGTTGGACAGTGGAATGTCTTGAGCGGAATCCAAACTGATGAGAAGGGATGTTGTGGGATTCGATTATGGGTAGGATGCGTTTGAGAAGGATTTTCTCAAAGATTTTTGAGAGGATCGGGAGTAAGCTTATCGGTCTATAGGATGATGTGTTATTAACAGGTTTACCTGGTTTTGGAAACAGGATGATTATGGAATGTTTCCACACCAAAGGAAAGTTGGTTGTGCGAAGGATGCAGTTGTATAGATAGGTAAGGAATATGATTGCTTTTTTGGGAAGTTGTCTGAGGATTTGTGAAGTGAGGAGATCATATCCAGGGGATTTTCGGGGTTTTAATTTGTTTATAAGGAATTTGACCTCAGAGGGGTTAACAGGTTTTGGAGGTAGAGAGAGAGGAATTGGTGAAGAGAGGAATTCTTCAACTTCAGCAGTGTGGCTGGGATGGAGTTCGGGATGAGGGGTGAATGTGTAGGATAAATGTTTAGCAAACTCCTCTGCTCTATTCGCATCTGACGAAGCCCAGGAACCATCATCACGGCGAAGTGGATGGGAAATGGACTGGAATTTAAGGATTTTTTTGGTTACATTCCAGAGGGAGTTATCACTAGCGGATAATGAGGAGAGGTAGGAATTGTAGGATTGGGTTTTAAAAGTTTCCAGTTTCTTTTTTACCTGTTTGGAATAATAATTATACGATTTCCGGTCATCAGGATGCCTGGTTCTTTGCCAAAGGGTCCTAGAGCAACGTTTGCTATGGATTAGGTCCAATAGATCTTGAGGTAAAGGATTTATGTTATGGTATTTTTTGGGAAGATCAGGTGAGGATGCAGTCCAAGCTGCTTGCTGGATCAGGGTAGTGAAGGAATGCACTGCATCGTCGAGGTCTTCAGGTGTTTTTAAGGAAACTCTGAGGTCAATATTATCTTCCAGTATTTGACGGAAAAGGTTCCAGTTAACTGGCCCCCTGATAAATGAAGGTGGGGATGATTTGGGAATGGGAGATGTGGAAACGGTTAGGACTAGAGGACTATGGTCTGAGGAAAGATCATCAAACCTTGAAATAGAACAGTGTAGTGATCCTAGACCTTTGTGGAGGAAAAAGTCTAGAAGGTCGGGATTGCGGTTGGGATCTGTTGGCCAGTATGTGGGTGTATTAGGTGAAAGGATGTTGCTGCGATGGGAATTAAGTGCAGATAGCAATGTTCGCCCTCGGGAATTTGTGGATCTGGCTCCCCATTGCTGGTGTTTTGCATTTAGATCTGCACCTAGGAGGAAGTGGTGTCCTAAGGAATTCAGGAAGGAAATTATTTGGGATTCGGAAATGGGTGTTTTAGGTGGGGAATATGCCGCAACTAGTGTTATTGGGTAAAGGGGTGTTTGGATTATTACGGCTGTGGATTGTAGGAAATTATGGCTTGGTAAGGGAAACAAATGATGGGAAACGGATCGATGGATAATTATGGCAGTGCCACCATGTGCTGTTCCATCAGGATGGTCGGTTCGATAAATATTGTAGCCGGGCACGTTGATTTGTCGTTTGTTGGTTAGTCGAGTTTCAGTTATTAGTGCTATGTCGATGTTTTTGTCATGTAATAAGATTGTCAGTTCGTTGATGTGGTTCCGAATACCATTCGCATTCCAGAGGAGAATGGAGAGGAATTTGGTTGAGGACATTTATGGATTTCTTGGCAGTGGAATGAGGTTGGATATAACATTGGTAAGTAGCGAAATAAGGGGGGTAATGAGAGATCTAAATTCGGAAAGGAAAGATGTCAATAGGCTTGTGAGGTCAGTGGAATTGGAAGGAGGAGGAATGAATGTGTGAGTATTTAACCTACGTTCAGGGATGGAGGGATATGGGTCTTGAGGTTGATGTGTGAATTCTTGAGGTTTAGATTCTTGTGGCAGGGCCTGAGATTGAGTGTTTACAGTGTCTCCTTTGAACATCTGAGCATAGGACACTCTTCCGTTCACTGTTCTATAGGGTTGTCTTGGTGGCCTGGATGTCCCTTCTTCTCTAGGCGTTGCGTACATTCGTGTTTTCAAATCTTTGTAAGTTTGACAACCCTTGTAGTTGGCTGGGTGTCCTTGGTGGCATAAAGCGCATACTGCAGGTGAAGTTCTAGACTTCCTACAGTCCTCTGTTTTGTGTTGCTCACCACACCTCACACATCTAGGAATGTGATGACAATACCGTTTCGTATGGCCATAAGCCTGGCAGTTATGGCATTGAACGATGTCGCGCTTGCTGTAGGGCTTTTCTACAACAACGCTTGTATAATAAAGGCGTGTGACCTTGTAGATGTTTTCGACATCGGGTGTTCGGTCAAGGTCAACGAAGAATAGTGGAAGAGGTATTTTATTTTTTATTCCAGGCTGTTCTCTATCCTCCTTAAATATGTTCACTATCTGGCGAACATGGAATCCCATACCCGTGAGCTCTTCTTTTATAGCATCTGTTGGCGTAGATGGGTGCAGTCTTCTGATAACGACCCTGAGCGCCCTCTCTTGACGCAGTTGATACGTGTGGTAATCAGCCTTGGTGTCAGATAAATATTTTATGATTTTTCTATAGGTTTCTGGAGTGTCGGGCATTAACTTAGTGTCATTGGTGCGGCTTTGGCATAAATATTTTCCTGAACCTACCAGATTATTCAATTGATTACACATCAATTGAAAATTTTTAATATTTCTAACAAATATTGGTGGGGTTTTGGGTTCTCTGGGGATGGATGCTGCTTCCATTTGTTCGTTATTTATATTTGAAAGCACTTCAAATGGATTCGAAGTGAAAAACGGCGATTCTTCACCCATAGCTTGAGTTGTCTCATAATTGTTGGGTTGTTGTGAGGAGCCAGGTTGGGGTTCCACTTCTTCTATGGAGCTCCCTGGTGTGGCTGGTGGAGTGTTTCTTTTCGAATGCCTTGTCTTTTTTTTAATGGGAGAACTAATTGTAGTATCCAGGCTCCTGGACCTAGTGTTTTTGCCCTTACTCGACATTAGCATGTGATAATATCGCATTTCATATTTATTTTTAAAAGAAAAATTGATAAAAGTGAAGAGAGGAAAAAAAAAAAAAATTTTATTGAACACGAAAATATAGACGCGCTCTTGGAGAGCACAGATCTGCCTCCGACGGAGGGATCTAGCCCACTGGTATTAACGACTGTTGCAGCTTATGGCTGGCCGTTATCTAACTAACCTAAGGTCTATTTACACTGTTCACTCTTGTGTTGTAAATAAGTGATTACTCACCTTATTTTTTTTTGTCCAGTATCAAACGTAATTGTTAATGTAACTGATAACACTAATTGTTCACATTAAACTTGTATACTGCCACTGATAAATGAGATTTTTATAAGAGACGACCTGACGTATGTTTAACTAGGGCTAACGCATGCGCAGAACTCTCCTAAGTAATTATCGTAATTTTTATGAACAAAAAAGGTTTCGGGCTGAAGCCCCCCAAAAATTAAATCCTGGATCCGCTAGTGTTGTTCAGTGATCAAATAATAAATTAATAAGAAAAAAAAAACAATGCAACGTATCATAAAATAAATCATTGGCTACTTTCTCCCTAAATATAATCGACAAAGAAAACAAAAATTAATTTAAAAGTTCATTAATGTTTGGAACCAACATGTTCAAGAATTTCAATAAGCTGCATTTTTGCTAAAAATAGTCCGATAATCATGGACATGACCAATCGAAAAGTATGTGATTTTCGAGATATTCGCAAATAAAGTTTCTTTTCTTTCGTGACTTTTTTCGCCTGAATTTTCTCGGTGATTGGACTATTATAAGACCCGCCTGAAGGAGAAGGAAACCTTCAATCTTGGGATTTGGTGAAGAATTAACGATTATGTGGCATGCCGATCAAAAAACACCTTCGATAAATAGTATAAACTCCTCATCTCTCGATCATAGGAGCCTCAAGTCGACGAAATGAGACATGTATTCAATGGCAGTACTACAATTAACACGAGGTTGTGCGGATGCAAATCCTTTGTCTTGCACTATCTCAAAAATAGTACATTCCGAAGGAACTATCCGGGTCTTGCTGTACGCATCAAAATCTTCAAAGCCCAATTTGTTCCGTATCGATCTACAGACTTAGAATCGAAGCCTAGCAACATTTTTGTATAGACTTTATTTATTTTAGAAATAAAAACAAAAGCGTAGAGTACGATTCGCTAAACCTCAGTGAAATTCTGAATCCAACGGTACCCCATTCATGGTAGTTGAGCATCATGACCGGCGATTATATTTGGTACAAAACCGATTTCGAGACTTAATGTAATAATATATGTGGGAATTTGCTCAAAAAAAAAAAAAAAAAAAAATTGTCTACTTTACGATGATGTACTTAGAATCTTGAACACTTTTCCTGCAATTTCTTCTTATTCAATAAAAACCGTAGCTATCTTAAGAAAAACACAAAACTAGTCTTATTGAATATTTAATAGTTGACCGTTGCATTATAAAGGAAGGAGATGGTCCGAGGTGGCGGTCATAAATAGGCTAAATAGTGGCAGAACTATAAAGAAGCAAAACTAGAAAAGGTTTTCTAGATTTTTCCCCATTACCCAAAGAAGTCAGCAAATTCACCTATACCTGCCCTTACCCTGGTTTTCCAGTTCTAAGTGAAACTCCTATCTGAACACACCTGTAAATCTAATTTTATTTAACTTTGTTTTTCTTTTCGTTTTCCACATTCCTTTATATCTATTATTTCATAGTATATACTGTTTTTTTTCTTCCTATCTCTCCTGTAGATCTGAAGAAGTATATTCACATTTGCATATATTACATATTACACTACAACAATTGTTATCATCTATTTACTTCAGTTTAGGATCTTTTTACTTAACTTACTGTGTTTATATTTTAATGTACTTATTGTTTATTATTTTAATAAGCTTCTCCATATTTTTTGTCTAAATGTTATGTAGCTTCCACAATTCTCTATCTTTTTGTATCTTTTCCATTCTAGCCCTGAAGAAGACCTGCAAAGTCTGTTCGAAACGTTGGCTTTTAATAAAATAGTTTTGCCACTATTTTGACTATTTATGACCGCCTCCCCGGACCATCTCCTTCCTTTAAAACTAGTCTTAGCTCATTTTCCGTTCGGAATCGGCCCATGGATCAAATGAACTTTTTTTTGTTGGAAATTTTGCCTAGAATCACATCCCAGATTTTGGTCATTAAGAATTGAGACACCCTTCATACAGATAAAATACAGCAGTCGAAATAGTTGCTACTTGATGGATGACCGTTGTTTCTTTTAAAGGAAGTAGATGGTCCGGGGTGGCGGTCATAAAAAGACAAAAATAATGAAAGAAAAAATTTATTTGAAGCCAACGTTTCCGACTTTGCAGGTCTTCTTCAGGGAGGGGCATGCAGCATGTAGTTTCGGATGAAAATCTATCTCTGTTTTTATACCATCTGTGCTGAATAAATGCACGCTTTCTTCCGCTTGAAATCATTATTATAAAACGAAACGAGAACATAGAAGGCAAACTAGCTTGACAAACGTATGCTCGTGTTTGACGAAACATTTGTAGAAAGGATTAAAACTCAATATCGTTGAGTGGACAGGACCGATAACGCTTTTCAATCAGATGAGAGCCCCGCTGCGACCTCGCGGGATCCACAATTCCATACAAATGTCCTCCCTGGCCTGTTCGATTGTTCGCTCGCTCCCGGGCTATTCTAGGAAGTGGGATCCTCCCATTGTATGCCCTTTTGTCATGTAAGTGTATATCTAGATACAAAGCGCATACAAAAAAAAAAATTCAAAAATGGCTTAACATAACATTGTTATTTTAAAAAAAATCTTAGATTAACTTAATGAACTTTAAGAAAAAAAATGTATTTATTGAAATTTACAACTGTATTACATGACAAATACAACAAGTAAATCTGAAAACAGTGACATGACACGTACAACATGAAGAGAAACTACCCATTTGTAGCACTCCAATTATAGTTCTATTTTAGAAGGTCCCGAGGCCATCTTCTTTTCAGACACCTTGGAGTGTTACCAGGAATATCAAGGTTAGAAACAAGAGAGTTCGGATGGTTCAGAAGTTCATTATGGAAGGACATGTATCTGAAATGAGCTAAATCGGAAACATGTGGTACATTAAGGCCGTTATGGATGATTTTATTTGTGACAAACTAAGGTGCATTGAGGATTTTAAGAAGGATTTCGGATTGTAAGGATTGGATACGAGAAGGATTTGATGGTTTCGTAGAGCCCCAAAGTAAGTCCGTAAGTCCAATAGGCCTTATTATTGTAATATATATGAGTTTAGAGCGTCGGAAGCGTAGTCGGATACGTAGTCGGATACGTCGAGCGGTTTCTGGTAGTTTCAGTCTGGTATAAGGATTCCAAGTGAGTCGTTCGTATAGGTGGAGTCCTTACTAACGAATTTGTTTAACAGGGATAAGTGGGGTATTGTTAAAGGATGCTGTAGAACAGGAAATCATAGGTTTACGACGAAGGGTAAAAACAATTTGATGGGATTTATTGGAATTTATTTTAATCCTCCAGTTTTAACAGCATTCTTCAAGACTTTTGATATGTGATGCAAGAGTCTGGGATGCAATTGATGGGTCGTTATTAACTTATAGGATACACATGTCATCGGCATAGGTAGTGATGATCGTGTTGCACTTAATAAACTAAATAATTAAAAAAAAAAAAAAAGAACTGTATGCCTCAGACCACACGATAGAAGTGAAAATAGCAATAAGGTGAGATTAATAATAGATAATACTAGTTTAGTAAAGAAAGAGCAAAAAAATATGGAAATAAATAGATCCTATGTTAATACATAATTGTGAAGGAATAATTAATTGTTTTTCCAATTACAATATTCCATTTAACATAATAAACCAAAATATTTGTGTATCAATTGCTTTCTTAGTCTATTTTCAAAAGCTTACTGGAAAGGTAATATTCAAAATAAAGCCTCCATCATAGGATTTTCTAAATTATTAAAACATATAAAACGGCCGAACAAAAAAAATCCTTTAAGAAATAATAATGTATATATCAGCCGAGAAAAAAAGAGTAACAGAATACTAAATGCAGTATCTTTAAAGAAGAAGAAATTATTAAGTATAAAAAATCTAATGGATTGTATCTTTGTTAATGATTGTCCGATTTTTACGATTTTGCAGGCAATTTATTAAGTTTTCCAATAATCATGCCTATAACCTAAAAAAAATACATACATTTTGAGTTATTCGCAAATAAAATTTCTTTTCCTTCATAACGTTTTTTCTAGAAATTTCGGAGGGATGTGACTATTTTTTCACATGCGAAGGAGAAGAATATCTTCAAAATGAGTATTCAATCTTTGGATTTGATGAAGAATTGACACAGTTATGACGTACCGACAAAAACACTTATAGTTCATTTGAAATGAAATGCTGAAAATTCTCCTCGCTTACAGTATGCAGGTCCAATTTTTAGTTTCTGAGATATCTTAATCCATATCTTTCATCAACTTCGTTATCATTTGGTTTTCGTCTGTCTAACACGACGTTTTTAAGGTCGGAAAAGGCTTAAAAACAGCCAAAACCCTGGGAATCTTTCAATTTAAGCAACATGTTTGAAAAACTGAATTTATTATAGTATGTCGGGCATTCTGAATTAATATACAATAAAAAGTTTTTGACTGTTATTATTAAGACCAACCGTTATTATTATTATTAATTTTTTTTCAATCATAAATTAAACTATTGAAATTATTGTTATCTAATTATCTTTTATCGTGGTTGCAGGGCAACGCGTTAGCTAGCTCGGCCAACCCGCCACCTATATAAAAATTTAGTTTTATATATATTATTATATTGTTTGTTTTAAAATAATTATGTTGATTATGTTATCACATATAATTTTAAGTAAGAGGATTTTGGCCTTAACACTATAGTGTCGATGTATAAATAGTGTCGAAAACCAAATGATAACGAGTTTTATTGAAGATATGGATTAAAATTTCGGACCTGCATACTGTAAGCAATGGAATTGTTCAACATTTCATCCTATCAGTAAGGGATTATTATTCAAAATTGTATCTTAACGCGACGCCGTGTTAGAGAGGCGAAAAGAAAAAAATAGTGTCGAAAACCAAATGGTAACTAGTTTTATAAAAGATTTGGATTAATATATTTCAGAAACAAAAATTCGGACTTGTATATTGTAAGCGAGGGAAATGTTCATCATTCCATCTTCTTTATTATGAGTTATTATTTATATTTTATATTTCATATTATAAATTTCGATTTGTTGATGTTTCCACTTCTCCTGTGTGGTTTAAAGAACAAACCTTAGTTGTTTTTTTTTTAAACAATAACTTGTCTAGATATTCCAAAATGTTTGTAGGTAGCAATAAAGCGAAAAATAATAATCTGTCAAGTAATAATATTTTTCTCAATTAGCAGTGATAATAAGCCATGTTAGTAGAAATTTACACAGTTTGGTGGTTATGGTTATTAAATTAGGATAAATACCCCGAAATTAGGAAATAAATCAATCTTTCGGAATTTTACTAGCACCGAAATTACTTTTTTTTTTTCTCCATAGGATTATATAATGGCCATTGAGAATATTTACAATCATTCATCATTTTTGATAACAAGATATTAGAAAAGAATTATGTCAAATACCATTTGATGAACGTTCATTTGACGGTAATCATTAGAGCCGTTACTGGATACGGTTTCAAATGAAATAGATATTGTATTAATTTATTATCTCTCTCTTTATTTTTATAATTCTTCCAATACATTGGTTCACCTCTGCCTAATTGTATTAGATTGATCATTTATTTTAGGGTAAAAAAACAAAAAAAACTTTTGGAAATTTAGTCGCTTAAAAGCGCCCTTCAAATAGTTTTATAATAAACTAACATTGCTTTTTTAAAAGAATATTTTGTATTATTTACTATACTACTAGTTAAATTATGTTTTTAATTATTAATTTATATTTATCAAAAAATGTGACTTATATACAATACAAACAAAACTTAAATTCTTTCTTTTCTCTGTGGAATGAGGCCGTGGTCTATATCAACTTTTTTTATTGCTCTCGAAAAAAATCCTTGAATATTTTCCAGTATTGACGCTCTTTATAAAACAGAAGTATATTTTGTACATTCTTGTATCATTTTACTCTTTCTAATAATATATAATGTAACAATGTAAACGAGTTATAATTCATTAAGAGACAGAAATTCCATTTTAGGTTATGATTGGAAAAAATTCAACCACACAGCGTCATGTCTCCAAAATAGGTAAAGGTAAAGATTAGAAAAATCCATCAACGTTTCGCCAATTCAGGCATCAGTCAATCAGTCAGTCAATCAGTCAGTCAGGAAAAGCGAAGATCACATCACTCCATTACATCCAACAGCATACGCTACAAGTGAATGAATGAAAATAACTTTATTATTTTGAGACTAGTGTCCCTTAAGAAAAAAATATATAAAGTAAGATAAAACCATCAAATAAAATAATTAGTAATCTAAATTAAAAATACAGTCAATAAAAAGATATTTAAACATTCGTAAATATAAAATAGACAGATAAAGATAAAATAAAAAAACAAAATAGTATCTGGGAGTACTTTGAGAATCTTGTGACTTAGGCTCCAACGTGCATTTCATGATCAATCGAATTGGGAATGAAATAGTTCTTGAAGACTAGAGATTTGAAAGAGGAAATTGAATTTGCGTGTCGAATATCAGAAGGGAAAAGATTTTAGAGACAGACGACTTGAATTACAAAGGATTTGTCAAAGGCAGAAGTTCGGTGAGGAAGGGGATAGAGGTCGGACGTACGGGATCTGGTGGAACGGGATTGAATGGAGGATTTAAATTGTAGGCCCTGTGGAATACAGGAGGATCGCTGAGTTTTAATAGCCTGGTATAGGAAGGTTGCAAGAAAGTACTGACGGCGGTTGAACGGATAAAGCCACTTCAACTCGGAGGAGATAGGTGAATTATTCAAGAGAATATTGGGAGATACAGGAATCGATTTTCTGTGTCAACGTATTTAACAAGTGATATGATTTTAGGGCTATTTTTTGTCCTGGTGATGCCTAATTAACGGGGTTTTCTATTATTTACCTGCTTATTGGAGAACTAATGTTGTATGTTTAAAACCTAACATTTGTTTTATTATTTTTTTTTTAACAGAACTGGTGTTACTTAAAAAAGTTCAAAATCTATATATTATTCTATTTACTTCTTCTCCTTCACATACGAAAAATAGCACCATGTCCCTGAAATTTCTGGGGGAAAAATTATGAATGAAAAGAAACTTTATTTGAGAATAATTCAAAAAGTATGCATTTTTTTCTTGATTGTACCCATGACAATTATAAAGATTACTAAATTACCTACAAAACAAACGAAAAATCGGACAATTAATAACAAAGATACAGTTCATTAGTTTTGGCATACTTAATAATGTCTTCCTATTTAAAGATATTGCATTTAGGAGTATAATAGTCTACTACATTTTTTTTCCTGGATTTTATATTAACTTTTTTTTTTTAAAGACGTTTGGTTGTTCTTACATTTTTTTTTTTTTAATAATTTAGAATATCCTATGATGGGGGCATTATTTTGTCTTAATTACTTTTATCATATTTCCAGTCAGCCTTAAAAAATAGGTCGTAGCAAAGCAATTTGTATAAATATTTTGGTATATTATGTTTAATAGAATATTGTAGTCGACCGAGGAAAAAATATTAATTCCTTCCTTACATAATAAATAGGAACTACTTATTTCCATATTGTTTTACTATTTCTTCACTAAAAAAATTTTTCTGCGAATTATTCGCACGGACCAACTAGTCGTATTATATTTTGTTTCTTCATTTTCCTAATATAATCAAATGTTAGACGTATGTGAGAGGATATAATACTTATTTTACTGTTGTCATCCATTTTTTTTTAAATCGAAGTGTGTTAAGTAAAATAACGGTAACACTCCTGATGAATAATTTTTGTAACATATCATGTTTTTGGATGAAAAACTGAAGATCTCTCATAAGCTCTTTCCTGTCCACAATTAAAGGTTGTCGGTCTCTTTCCCTCTATAAACATTAACACTCGTGACGAAGTTTTTTAACTTTCCAAGTATTAAAGGTAACGAAAGAAAACACTGATTTATGGAAAAATCACCATATAACAATTAAATCCCCCTTAGTTTAAATTTAACAGTGTCTGAATGTACTCTTGTACTGAATTGTACTGAATGTACAATACTTGATGAAACTCGTTACTAAACAGAACAGTAACATTAGTGACATTATTATGACGCTTGTTAAATTGGTTTATTATTTTCAATAATGAACCATTGTGATCGAACAAAAAATTCAAAAATTTAACTCCCTCTCAAAATTTGAGGTTTCGCGATTCAGGATACGTAGAATTCGAAAAACGAATAAAAATATTTCTGTCCGTACGCCGTCCGCGCATTTTCTCCGAAACTACTGGACCGATTTTTTTTTCTTCAAATTTGGATATAAAATCAGAGATCACTCGAGGATGATCCTCCTTCATCGACATTAATCTTTGCTTTTTACTTTCAAAATGGCGGCCGAAAAACCTGCGTTGCTATAGACTGTAGCGCCTAAACGAATGTACCGATTTCAAAGAAACTTCTCTAAAGTAATTTTCTCGACGCTCTTAAAATTTATCTATATAACGTACTTCAACGAAAAGAAACTGGAAAAAAGTTACGAGGGATTGTAAAATTAAAATCCGAATTACTCAAAAAGTTTTTTTAAAGTTTACGGTATTCCTATGGTCTCTAGTTTTTTATTTTTTTTTTGTATGTTCTACTGCAAAGGTTATATCCTTTGTTTTGGTTTTTAAATTTTGAATGTGTTACTGAAGTAATGACATTTTTTTTTTAGCATATTACTAATGATTAAAAAAAAAAGTTTTGTCCAATAATTGGAACCACCTTTTATTTATTTTTCTTTGTAACTAGGAAATTAATGTTACTTTAGATTTATAATTGTTAATTGAAAATAATATAGTATTGTGAAATAATTTGCAGCGTTTTTTTCTAACGGGTTCCTTCCCCTTAAAAAATAAACGCTCTGTAACAAATAATAAAATGATGACCCGTTTATCTCTGGCGAAAAATAAATAGCTCTCGTTTCAAGTTACCTACTAAGCAAAGTTACATTGAGGGAACTCTCCGAGACTTAATTCCTAAGTCAGCTATCGGTTCTGGAGTAAGGATTCACTTAAGAGGCATTCGGCCAGTATCAGATCCTCATCCGGCAACTTCTACCATGGATCTCTTTATAAAGACTAAAGGCAGAGAACGGAGAGAGAATCCCTAATGGAATTGGAAACATAAGAATCATATTTAGTACCTTGGGTATACGAGTATTGTTATTCCGAGTTTGACATTCGTTTGTTAAAATGGAACCGGGAGAGTTAGAAAATGTAAATCAACAGAGCATACTGAATAACATTGAATTTCAAATTCAATTTGGTAATGATGCGGTGGAAGGTATTTGAATTCTGATGCGTGCTACGTAGTCGGTTCACTATTATTAACGTCCAATGGGCGCTTTTACATTAGTGCGAGTGGTATGGTACAGCATGGATTTTGTCTTGATGCATATTAGTGCAATATGCATTTTATTATATTTTTTCTTTATTAGTGAAAAAGCGAAATTTACTTTAAAAAAACTAACTTATTGAGAGTGTTTTATTTTTACTTTCAGTTACGTATAGTGTTGACCAAAATCGGTTTTCGTCTTGCACTTTGCAACCAGACCAAGGCCACCTAACTGTTGCAAGACCAAGACCATGGTAAAAAAAATCGATATTTTTGATAAAAAGTTAAGGCAAAATAGTTACTAATACTCGACAATCTTAGTTACTATATGTAAATAATTCGTATAACCAATATAGTTTTGCATTTAATTAATCTAATTTTTCATTCTGGCTTAGTTAGGTTTCTCCTATCTACAAAATACAGTACTGTAAGACTGTTGCGAGACTCTTGTGCAAGACCAAGACCATGACCAAACTGAGTTTGCAAGACCAAGACTCGTCTGGGTCTCGCATTTGAGCAACACTGGTTACGTATATATGAAATATATACTAAAGGAAAATATTGTGATCGTGAAAATTTTTTAATCTCAGTTTTCAACGGAAATACACGTTTTAAGGTCCCCTGAGTCCAAATAAACAAGTCTCGCAAAATGGTCTGTGTGTGTTAACAGTCTAGCTCAAAAACGAAAAGTCATACGAAAATGAAATTACGTATTTAAGGTTTTTATGAGCTAGAGATATTACAGTAACTTTTTCGTCAAAATCGACTGAATGAAAGTGGCACTTTATATCCTGGGCTAAACGCATTTTTACAATTTTCTCGGAAACGGCTTTAACGATTTTGATTAAATTCATTATATCAGTGTAGAATTAAGTATTTTTAAATGAAATGTAGTTTTTATTCTGATGGATGTTCTCTAACAGGGCTTAGATGGCTAATTTTCAATGTTAGCTTCCTCTAAAGTACCTTCAATTTTTTTTATTTGAAACAATTTACTATTTCACATTAATCTCTAATATAAAAGATAGTTAAATATAAATTATGAAAGATTTTGATGATTAACTAACCGAGAAATAAAAAATCGTAACGGAGAATAGTTGTAATTGATCGCATCCGATCTCTCTTCCATACGTAACATGAGCTTAATATAATATAATATAACGGACTCCGACAATATTAAATAAATATAAATATGTGGTTTTCATAATTGTATTTACTGGTATAGATTACACCGATATAAATATTAAAATTTGTACATATAAGGGTACTTATACAAATAAAAATACCCATAATGAAATATAAATAATTATAGCGTCTATAATTTTTATTTTCGCTTCTTTTTTTTGAAAATACTTATTTCTGTTAAAAAGAGGGTAGTAAGTGAAAGTTGTGTGATGCGCGCACCGCACCAAATTTTTGCTTTACAGGAAGTTCAATAAGTTATACGATTTGAAGTTTCAAATGAGTTGAATCATATATAAATAATAAAAATTAGAAAATAAACCTTAATGAAAGGTATAGGATAAGCGCACCATTGATTCACATAACTAAGGCTTTTTGGCTTATGCCTCCGTAATTATTATTGTTATAAACTTCTTCGTTTGATGTTTTGAATCTCGAGTGTCTCCTTTTTCTATTTAACACTATTTAAAATTGAAAAATATTCAGTTTTAATCTTCATTAAAAAAACAACACCTTTTTGCACTAGTGATGGACACTCCGAAATTCAATTGCTCTAGTAATGGGCAGGGAGTCTGTACCAGTAATACCTCAGAAAAATTCTAAAATCTATGTTTAACTATAAAGATAACGATTGAGATAAGATAAATGTTCAACTTATTCTTAGAAAAACTGTTAGTAGGAAGGTATGAAACACACTGATCTCAAGAGCACTATGGAAATAACAATGATAGGCATTTTAAAATTTTCTTTTGGGAACTTTATTCATACAGTTGTTCATAGAGGGCATTGTTCTTCAATCTATAAAAAACTGGAACCATTAAATCAACAAGGAAGCTTATTATTTTCATTTTAAGTCCAACCTGTCCATAACTGGTGCGTTCATTCTTACGACAATTTCCAATTTTGTTAGGTATTCATTCATAATTACGTGCTATTCCATTCATAATTGTGCTGTTCAATGAGTATTATTTTCACCCTGACTTTAATGGCTGTTAAGAATTGATAGCTTCAGCCAGAAGGCACATCGTCAGAACCCAGGATATGAGATTATAATTTATTTTAATATAAAATAAATATTTTATTTTAAATGGTCACAATTAAAGGATTCCGTCTAACTAAGGTATATATTACATTTTTGCGGAATGGAGTTTTAGTCTGAATTCGCTATTACGTAGAGATAAAAGTATTGAAAAAATATATCGATATTTTCCAAATATATCGAAGTAATGATTCGATTTGATATGTATAAAAAATTACATTTAGATATACTAGACAACCGGTAATGTCGATCTGTAGTATCGATAGTAACCAGGCATATCGAATATCAATGAAAATTGATCGATTAATTAAATTAAAATAAATTAAATTGATCGTTTAAATTAATCGATATTTTGGACTGCAATTTTTGAAAGAAAGGAAGCAAGATTAACATTTAATCGTAGTATTCGATCTTTGATAGCAAAAATTAAATGTTTATATGTTGCTTATGAAAAAAAAATCAATTGATAAACATTTTTCAATAAAAAAAAGTAAAAATTATTTTAGGATCCAGGAATTTGAAACTAGATTTATAAAAAATCAATTAAATAGCTCAAATAAAGGACTAAAGGAAAGTGATTAAACAGTACAGCATGCATAAATAAAAAAAATTATTAAAACTTAATAATTTCTATGAATATCTTAAATTTTTCTAATATAAATTTAGTAATGGTAATTATTTATTTATTTAAGGTATACATATGTTCTCGATGACTTATTTTATTTGAATTTTTTTATTCAATTTAGTTTTTCTATAGCTACTGAATTTTATATTATAATTTATCTATTTATTTGTTTTATATTCTTCATTACTGTTTATCATTATTGTTAATATTATACCTGTTTTTAATTATTTATGTAATTTTTTTAAAACTTCATCTGCTTGATCAGCTGTTTTGACGATAACCTTCCTTTGGTGTGCAGTTTCATATATAAATTTTTGATTATTTCTTGTGACATATATATGAATTTGGTTTGATTTTACATGTGATTTCATTTGTCCTTTTTTTCTTGATCAGCTGTTTGATTATAACCTTCCTCAGCTGTGTTACCTTATCTTCCTTCCAGTTTGTATTTATATTATAATTTATCTATTTATTTGTTTTATATTTTTCATTCCTGTTTATCATTATTGTTATTATTATATCTGTTTTTAATTATTTATCTAATTTTTTTAAAACTTCATCTGCGTGATCAGCTGTTTTTGACGATAACCTTCCTTTGATGTGCATTTTCATATATACATTTTTTTGTTCGTTATTATTCTTATTGTATCTTTCTTATTATTATTTTTGATAATTTCTTGTGACATATTTATGAATTTGGTTGGATTTTACATTTGTTCTCATATGTATTTTTTTCTTGATCAGCTGTCTGATTATAACCTTACTCAGCTGTGTTACCTTACCTTCCTTCCAGTTTGTGATTGGGTGTAATGGAGTGATGTGATCTCGGGTTTGTTTTCTTTTCTGTTCTGATGATGCCTGGAACGTTGAAGAGTTATTTTACTCTTTACCTGAATTTTGGAGAAACAAGGCTGTGTGGTTGGAATTTTCCAATTATAATTTAATATTGAATTTCCGTCTCTTGGTGAGTTTTTACTCTTTTACATTATTACTATAATTATTATTATTACTAGCTTTTCCCTACCACGCGTTGCTGTGGCTCATTCTGGATGAATAGAAAAATAAATAAAAAAGAAAGCAAATGTTTCTAATATATTTTATTTTACAAAACTTGTCGATATGTTATATTTATTTGTTGTTCAATTCTTTGTATTGATATAGAGATTGTCTGTTTTTTTCTCTCTAGAATACGCAGCATATAATTGTCTATCGAGAACCGATCCTTCTATAAATCTCCAAAGAAAAAGTATTAAATGTTTAAAACATTAAATCTCTGCACCAAATCGTCCGATTTTAGTGATTTTTTTTTTATAATTTGAACACTTATGTTTTTATTAATATAGATGAAGGGATAGATAGGTCGCTACGGAAACCGAATTCCATATTAGAATCTTTTTACCTGCTTTTCACTAAATAGCTCATAACTTCTCGTGATTTTCTTCTAAGTTAATGTTTCTGTGACCATTGGAAATCTGAGTTGTTGCTCTTTAAGACCATATACAATACTTTTATAATTAACTCCCTAATAAGAAGAAAATCTCCCAAGAATTATATTTTTTTATTTCCAAGCCTAATTAATTTACAGAAAGATGGTTTGTGCCATTATGTGTATATTATAAGACCCTAAATGCATGCTAATTTTCGTATGGATAAGTAGAGCCATGTCGAAGTTATGACAACTTTTGTAATTTTTATGAAAACATTGAAGACTTGATGGAAATTTGCTAAATAGCAAAAAAAATGTTATTTTTCGATTGCAATGAAAATTCGTATTTGAGGATTTTATTTATTTATTTAGTTATACATGTTTTGGGCTCTTCAACCACTTGGGTCATTTTCGCCCTATATTACAATTTGATGAATTATTACACACATAACTCAACTATAGCTAAGAAATACAATTTAAAGTTTGAAAAGTTAATAATAATTACAGATGATTATGATAGTACAATTAAACTAAAATTATAAAAATTGAAACTTAAAGATTTAATAGAAGATGAGATAACAGAGACAATAAAAATAAAGATTAATGATATTAAGAATAAAAGCTAAAAAATACATGTTTAAATAATAAAAATTAATACTAATAGAGGCGAAGTTAAAGAATACAGTTTAAACATTAGGAAGTAAAAGAACCATTATAATTAAACATTAAAGATTAGAGAAAGACAAGTTAACAGCTAACAAGGACATTTAAATAAAAGTTAATGATTTCAGGAATATAATCTAAAAATATAGTTTAAAAAGCAGAATTAATATTAAAAGAAGAAAAGTTAGGAAGTACAATTTAAATATTAAAAATTACGAGAAGAAAAATTGAAAAACCATTATAGTTAAAAATTATGATTAAAAGAGAAAAAATTAACAGGTATATTTACAATTTTAAGAGGAACTTACAAACTTAAAAAAACTTATCATTTACAATTTTTTTTTTGTACAGTTTTGAGCCCATCGTAACTTTTTTTTCATACTTTTTTTCGGAGAAGGATGTTATATACATAAATTAAAAGGGCTTCAAGGAGATGAATTTATCGAAGTTTAATTACAATCCTTAAAGCCGCTTAGGCGCTACAGTCTATAGCGACACACGTTTTTCGGCCGCCTTTCCGAAACGAAAGGCCGGAGGGTAATTGAATGCATATAAAAACATTCCTGAATTCGATAGAAACGTTATGTCAATATTTCAAATCAATCGATGAAGCAGTTTCGAACAAACGGACATTCACGTTTTTATTAATATAGATTCCATAAATTAAAAAAACAATTATGGTTGTTATTTACAACTTTTTGAGAAATGACGTAACCTATCTGTCCGCAATATTATGATCTTTATTTAACAGCGAAGATAAGTTTTGCCATTTGTCGGTAATGAGCTAACTTGAAACAAAATTATGGAAGGAGTTTTGGGTTCAAATGGACGTTTTTATATTTTAAGTTTTGGAAAATGAAAAATTTGAAAAGAACTTTTCCATCGTCGTGAACATTGAGTGCTTTTTAAGAAGTAAAAAAAAAAAAAAAAAATGAACGGAGAAATAAAAAGGCTCCAACCCTGAAAGATTTATTGATTTGCAGCTGAGTGCTTTCATTCATTTTTCAACTGATCTTATCTCGGACACAAAGGTTCCAACATAAAGAAAATTACGATTTTTTTCTACTCAAATAGTAAAATTCTTCAAGATATCCTAAGCATCATAGACGTAGCATTGGAGGAACGAGGGACAAATATCCCCAACTTATATGGACTTAAAATAAAGTAAACTTTTGCTAGAAGTTGGGAAATCTTTGAAAACTTTAAGAAAAATCTTGTTCTTTTCTGTTTTTTGTTTGTTTCAATGTCTAGGCGCAAAAAATCCAGGTCATAAGCGCCCGATCAACTAAATAACATCACTTAATACTATTTGGATGGTTTGTACAAAAAATAAATAAATAAATAATAATAATAAAAAAATTAAAATAAAATTAATAATAAAAAATAAATAAATAAATAAAATAAAATAAAGAAAGAAATGGATTGATAGAATAAAATAAATAAATAAGAATAATAATAGACATTTATAGGTAATAAGATGTATAAAAAATGTATAAATAAATAAACTTTAAAAAATAGCAGTAGAATCAATAAATGAATTGAGATTAATAAACAAATGAATTTAAAATGAAATCAAATCAAATGAAAAATATAAAAATAATAATAATAAGAGAAAATAGAATACAAATAAATAGATAAAAAAAAAAAATAGTAAATCTGCAAAGGATCATTAATTTATAAGCCTGTCAAATGTGTTTTTTAAGTCTTTCACTATCCAGGAACTTGATGACTTTGGTAACGATTTCTTCTTGATTTCCCAGGGACTTGAAATAGACGTGTCAAAAATTTGATTATATGAATCAAACACGTATTCAAATAATATTTAAAATGATTAATTTTTTACTTTCACTAACCTATATATGTAATATATAGCAAGGGAAAGTATTGCGATCGTGATAATTTTCGAGTTTTCGACGGAAATACACGTTTTGAGGTCCCTCTAAGTTCAAATAACCAAGTCTCGCAAAATGGTCTGTGTGTGTGTATCTATGTGGTATGTCCAGCTCAAAAACGTAAAGTCGTGCGAAAATGATATTACGCATTTAAGATCGGTATATATGCCTTGGATGTGTCAGCAAATTTTTCGTTAAAATCGACTAACCAAAAGTGCCACTTTATATCATCGGTTATACACATTTTTACAATTTTCTCAAAAACGGCTACAACGATTTTGTTTAAATTAGGTGTATCATTGTATAATTATGTGGTATTCAATATCACCGAGGTCTTATCCCCATTTATGTCACTTTGCAGGAATTAAATGCGTAAATGTTCAACGTGTCTTCCGCTGAAGTATATTTAATTTGTTTTATTTTAATTAATTAACTAACTCTTACTATTAAGAGTTACAAAAAATGCTGAACTTTTGATAGAATTTGATTATTGAAAAATGGGGCAAAAATGGAAAATGTTTATTTAGGTCGAAAATGATTTTACGGAAATACAATGTCTGTGTATTTTTATGTTTAAATGATTAGGTATCAACGTCCGTTTATTCGGAAAAATCTAAAGATGTAACCTTTTAGAAAATTAAATTATGGAATAATTTGATGAATTTCCCGTTTGTGAAATTATATTTAAAATTAGTGTGACAACTTTTGACCTATCTATGGCAGGCAATGAAGATCTCGTAATTTGATTTTAGTTAACTTTACACTGGAAATTAACTAATAGGCGTACAATCCATAATCATTTATAGGTTTAATATACAAGATACACTTTCAAATCTCGCTATGAATGTACGTAGATATATAGCTCAGAGACTGAAGTTATGTGGTTTATAAAATCAGATGGAGTAACTAGGTTTTTATTACTTACCGTTTATATAATAAGTACGGTTTTTGCTATTATAATGGTCTTAATGATTTGTTTGTTAGCTGTAAGCTTTAAGCTATAGCTCTATTAAAAATGCACTTCAAACATTTTATAATAGCCCAACATTGCCACAAAATAATTTCTGCTCAAAGAGGGGTAAGTGAAAGTTGTTTGTTGCGCGCACCAAATTTTTTAAACTTAAACTGAATATTCAGAGGAAGACTTATTAAGTCTTTAGCCTTAACGTAGTTTTATTTATTTATTTTTTTTTTACTATTTTTATTTAAAAATAAAATAATTTGTTCTAATTAAGGTAAGATATTAGAGCTGTATGTATGCTTATTTTAAAACTAATTATATAGATTTTCATATGATATGTACAGCATGACACACTTAAATCAGGATATTAGTTTAAAAATTTTGAATTTAGAAAATCTCAAATCAGGTCATAGATTTTAAGAAAATTATATAAGCAGATATAAATTGGTTAAATTTATCCCAACTTTTATGATGGAGAAAACATGAATATATATACAATATAAGTATTAATTAAGTGCTATATGTTCGTCAAAAAGAAAGAGTGCAAAATTTTTACTTTATGTATGCATATTTATGTATTTATAAATATATAATATTTTTGTTTATATTCGTAATATGATATAGAATATGAAGAAATGTAACTTTAACATCGAACATTTACTTAATGTTCAGATTTTATTTATTAATCATTTTTCCTCCTTGGAATTTGGCAAAAATATATGCAATACTTCTAGGAATAATTTATTTATTTTATTTTTTAAATAGCTAATACACCACTTCTGAGAATCGGAATAATAATTTTTTGTCAATTATTCTGCATTATACCAAGATGATGTACTTTTAATTATTTAATACATGTTTTATCGAAGAACGTACATATACATATGAAAACTTGGTGCGCGCATCACACATGTTCACTTACCGTTCTACTCCGAAAAGCAATTCTTGTCTGGCATAATTGGGCTATCACTGGAAGTTTTAATGCAGCTAAACCTAAAACGACATATTTTTAAATTTCGTATTCATCAATACAAAAATCCACCAAGACCATCAAAATAACATAAACTCTTAAAAATAAAGGCAGTAAAAATCTTATAACTTCATCAGTCTATTTCAATCAAATATGCAATTTCATTTTCGTACGACTTTTCGTTTTTGAGCTATGCTTTTCACATACATACACACAAGCCATTTTGTGGTACTTGATTATTTGTACTGAGAGGACCTCAAAACGTGTAATTCCGTTTAAAACTCAGATTGGAAAAATTTCATATTACATATATAGATAAGTGAGAGTAAAAATTTGGAATTTCATTACATTGAGGAATATTACATTAAATTTGTCTTTTGAATATCTTTAATGAATTCGCATTGCCGATTTAGGAAAATTTGAAAATTCAATTTGGAGTTGTTTTATTTGTATTTTGTTACATTTGGATTAACGAGAACGGTTAGATTTATTGTATCTCTAGAGTCCAATTTGTATTTTTCATGTGTATGTAAAATTTTATCCAAGATTTCATTAATTTTTTCATTGCGATGATTACAGGAATTAGTAAAAGTAATACAGTAAAGAACAAATTAAATTTTGTCAATTTTCGCGACAGTTCAGAGGTTGATTAAATGGTCTAATTTAGTAGATGTGCAGTATCAAACAGCGGAAAAGACCTGATTTCCACGAAAAAATTACATTCTCCTTCAGTCTTAAGAGGAGATAACCACTTTTGTTTGAGTTTTCCCAATTGGACTTCATTGGAACCCATCAAGGAATGAATTTTATCGGAATCCTCTACTACATTTTCATTTCCACTCGGAACAAAAACTTAAAATGGACTACATCCTCTGGTGTCAAGAAGTTGATTACATGAATCAAAACACGTATTCAAATAATATTTAAAATAATTATTTTTTTACTTTCACTTGCCTATATATGTAATAAATAATAACGGAAGGTATTAAGGTCGTGAAAATTTTCGAATCTGAGTTTTCAACGGATATAAACGTTTTGAGGTCCCCTGAGTCTGTGTGTGTGTATATATATGTCGTAAATCCAGCTCAAAAACGAAAAGTCGTGCGAAAATTATATTACGTATTTAAGATAGATATATGCCTTGGATGCGACAGCAATTTTTTTGTTAAAATCGTTATACAGATTTTCTCAAAAACGGCTCCAACGATTTTGATTAAACTCGGTGTATCATTATATAATTAAGTGGTCTTTAATATCATTGAGGTCTTATACCCATTGATGTGACTTTACAGGGATTAAATGTTTAAATGTGTCTTTCTCTTAAGTACCTTTAATTTGGTTCATTTTAAATAGTTAACTATCTCTCATTATTAAGAGTTACACAAAAATGCTAAACTTTTGAAAGAATTTGATAATTGAAAAATGAAAGAAAAATGGAAAATGTTTATTTAGGTCGAAAATCAATTTCAAAAAATACAATTCAGAAGGTATACATATAATATATCGTTGGAAATCGGAGAAATTTAGAAAAAAAAAAATCTTATATAAAAAGTCATAGAAAGTAATGGAGAGTGACGAAAAATTATAAATAATTTGTGAAAACCAATATTATTTTACTGAAATCACATGTTTTCAAGGAAATTAAATGAAATTCGCTAACTAAATGAAAACTTTTTTTAAGTTTGAAAATCCATTTAATTAAGGCATTGTTTAAAAACTATTTCATAGTATTCCGTGGTACAGACCCTTTTTATCAAATTATTAACATCCGGCTGAAAATTTGTGAATAACTTCATCTCATCGTAAACTACAAATATTTTATTTACGAAATGTCTCGAAATTTTTGAGTTTTCAATATATGGTGACGAACTTTCTTTATTTAATTAGGTACTAAAAACTCGTAAATACCTATTTGCTTTCCATTTGAATCATAAGATAACTTGAGCACTAAGTCGAGAAATCAGGTGTCCTTCAAAAATATTGAGCCGTCGGGCGGGACCTGCATCCCCAAGTTGTCAAAATAACGAGGTCATATAGGCCAAACGGCTTTTTTTTCTAAAGGCCACCTATTTTCTCGACTTAGTGCTCAAGTTATCTTACGATTAAAGTGGATAGCAAATGGGCATTAACAAGTCTTTAGTACTTAATTAAATAGACAAAGTTTGCCGACCTCTAGATCGAAAAAGTACACATTCATTTTAGTCAAGTCACTAGATATCACATCCATTCAACTTTAGCACAAAATCGAGAAAAAAGGTGGCCTACAAAAATATTAGGTTTGTCCTATATAACCTCGTTATTTTGAAATTTTGGGGGTGTAGGTCACGCCAAACTGCTCAATATTTTCGAAGGACACCTTTTTTCTCGACTTTGTGATCAAATTATCTTAAGACCCAAATAGAAAACAAATATGTATTAACGAGTTTTTAGTACCTCATTAAATAGACAAAGATTGCCCCTCTCCATATTGTAAACGCCCCAATTCCAAGAGTTTTCGTAAACAAAATAGTTGTATGTTAAGATGAGATGAAACTATTTATGTGAATAGTTATGTACGACGGACTATTATATGAAAGAAGAAGTGAAATATAAAAATATTTTATAGATGTATAAAATATATGCTTATAACCTTAAATATATTTACTGTAGTTTAATAACTCTAGATCTGATATTTTATTTAAATAATTAGGTAAATAAAATATCATTAAATAATTAGGTAAATATTTAAACAATAATGACAAAAAATCGCGACGTAGCCTTTTAAAAAAGTTAAATTAGTGAATAATTTGATGAATTTTCCCCTTGTGAAATCTAAACATTATTCGCTTAAAATTAGTTTAAAATCTTAGTAAGTGAAAGTTGTGTGTTGCGCTCACCAGATTTTTTTTATTTTGACTTTTCAATAAAGCAGTGGGCTTTTTTTAAATTTCTCTTATCTTTTAAGGTATCCTTCCATTTTCCAATTTTTTATCCAAAATCCATTCCTCTTGCCAGCTATGTCCGATCATAGACTCTTCTATTTGCTCATTCCACGTTTTTTTTTGGGCCGACCTCTTCTTTCATCAATTTCCCAAAAGTAAACTTCTATTAGCAATCTCCTTCCAGGCATCCTTTTTAAATATCTATACAACCTGAGGGCATTTTTTCAATCTCTTAGAGGATATTTTTCTTTACTTCTATCTTTTCTGGATTTGTTTTTGATTAACGATATTATCCATTCTTGATGATCTTGGCGATTGTCGCACAATGGGATGTCGATACAATCTAGCGGGACAAAAGTCTTTGTAAATGAATTAATTTATATCAGTGCCCCAGAAAAAAAGGACGTCATATCCATTCTTTAATTAAATAATTTAGTATCTAAGAAAAAGATTTTATTGCTCAAAGTTATGCAAAATTGTATCCCTTCAACAAATACATAAATTTACATGGCATTCTTTACCTCCGGGGTACAGATATTGTTAGTTAAATTATATACATTTTATTCAGAAAATATTTTTTTTATGAAATTAATAGATGAATTGATAATAGATATCATTTTTGGTCCCTGGTAACAAAACAAAAATCAGAAAGGTGTCTAAAAAAATACAATGTGCTAAAGGACAAAATATTTATTTATTACGTCAATAAATGATTAACCTAGTGAACGTTTTCGATATATTTTGCTTTTTTATTGTGAAAGATGAGTGCGAAATACGAATCTCAACTCTATTTCTCTTTAAAAAAATATTTTTACACACTTTACTCCTTCCGTCAATACAATTTATTTAAATTATACGTATTTCTATTCGATTTTTACGATTTTTTTTAAAGGTAATTTATTAATCTTTCTAATTATCATAGGTACAATAAAAAAAAAAATACATAGTTGTTGAGTTATTCGCAAATAAAGTTTCTTTTCCTTCATAACTTTTTTTCCCAGAAATTTCGGGGACATGGGACATTTTTTCGCATGTGAAGGAGAAGAATATGTTCAAAATGAGTGGTCAATAATACGATTTGATGAAGAATTGACGAAGTTATGGTGTACCGATAAAAAAAACATCTTTTAGAAATAATATATAGGATAGAAGAGCTGAGATAGTCGTCATGGCAACGATTTCATTTTTCATTATGATTTTTTTGCCAACCGTTAACTAAAACATTTATAACTCCTCAGGATTTTATCCTAATTAAATGTTTTTACAACCGTTGGAAAGCTGAATTATCGCTCTTGAAGACTGCATAAATAACTTTTTGATTTAACATGTCTATAAAGAGTAAATAAATAAAAACTTCTAACAGGTTTTTATTTGATTACACGAGTTCTAAATTATTTAGGAAGGTACGATTTGTGTCATTTCGTGTGGTTTATAAAGCCCTACATCCCTGCAAAATTTCGTTTGAATATGTGGAAGAATATTGAAGTTATAACATTTTTTGTGATTTTCGAAAACAAATCAAAGATTCTGTCTTAGTTCAAATTGCAATGAAAATCTGCATTTGAGGGTCTTGCGAGCTGCGAAATACAAATCTCAACTCTGTTTCTCCTTAACAAAAATATTTCAACACACTTTACTCTTTCCTTCAATACAAATTGTTTAAATTATACATATTTCTATTAGATTTTTACGATTTTTTTTCTTTTGTAGATAATTTAGTAATCTTTCTAATTATGATTGGCACAATCTAGAAAAAAATGCATAATTTTTGAGTTATTTGCAAATACAGTTTCTTTTCCTTCATAACTTTTATTCCCAGAAATTTTGAGGACATGGGGCTATTTTTCGCATGTGAAGGAGGAGGATATCTTCGAAACGAGTGGTCAATCATTGGATTTGATGAAGAATTGACAAAGTTATGGCGAACTGACAAAGTTATGGCGAACTGACAAAAAGAATCTTTTAGAAATAATATATAGGATGTATCTAATATTTTTATTTATTTTTTATTGTTATATTCCGCATCTGCCCGAGCGGATCATTAGCGGCTTTAGATGTAATAAAATTAGGTGGACTAATTTAATGTCTTTTATGAATTCAAATACTTTTTGTATCTTCTCTTCGTCATCTGAAAGTGCGTCAGATATGTTGGAAGGTATATTATGTTTTGTTCTGGTGTCAGAGTATACTCTGCAAGTTGTTACAATGTGTTTCAGTGTAAGTGATGTGTTGCATGTTTTACAAAATGGTGGTCCCAGGCCTCCCATTAGGTAGCCATGGGTAAAGGCTGCATGTCCAATTCTAAGCCGAGTTAAAATTGTTTCCTCTTTTCTGTTCTTTCTGAAAGAGGTCGTCCATGGTTGGATATCTTTTTTAATTTCTTGAAATTTATTTGTAGATTGGTTCAACTTAAAGTACCATTGTTCATTTAGCATTTTTTTTGAATTCCAATCTCCATTGGTCGTTAAATTGATCGTATATATTTTTGACTTTCGTAATATGTTCATATATTTTAGACATTGATATTTCAGTTCATTGAACTCTGAATCCAAAAATCCTTACAACTTTCGTTCTAAAGGTAGTAAATCTTTTGTTTTGTAAAGTCGAATGAGGGGGAATTTTCTCTACTACTTTTTAAAATAAACAAAACTCTAAGTCGGTTTTTCCTTTACTCAGTCCCAGGTTGGGGTTGCGGAATGAGGCATGTGCTGGAGAAAGGTGCCGTTGTTGAGGGAAAACTTTTTCCATTTCAATTTCCCGAAGCGGTCGGAGGAAGTGAAAAATAAATAATACAGATGACGACTGTGTGTGTGTGTGTGTGTGCCAGTGCAGCTGGCGCCGATGCCAGATGGTTATCGGGTTCCTCGTAAATATTTATCGATCTTCAAATATCAGATTATGGATATATCGACGTTGAAGTAGAACGTTGGGTCAAAATTTCTGAGAAGAATCTAATCTAAATCCATATGTGATAATTTTATTATTCCCGTTCAATGGCTCATTTTTTTAATTGTGGATGAAAAAAGTTTAAATGCTTAAATGCAGTGTTTGTGGTGGTGTACTGTAGAATGTAATTGAGGATACGTCCGGACTCCAATTTTCCAGATATCGAACTTCACTTATAAGCAGAAAATAAAATTTTAAGTTAGTTGGAATTGTAGTCTGTGAAAAACAAACACAAAAAAAATATTTTGTGCCAACGTTTTGGACTGAAAAGGCTGCGAAAAGACAAGTTAACAAAAGAAGTAAAATAAAATAATAATAATAAACTATTAAATAATGATATGATATGAATAAATTCTGAGAAATGAATAAAATTTTGTTTTTCATTTCTCAGAATGTATTTTTTTTTACAGATAACATATATTTTGTTTTTGTTCCGGTTTTAATATGTTTTGTTCTTATCTTGTCTTTCCTCAACCATGACACGTAGGCTGAAACGTCAGCACAAAAGAAAATTATAATTTTTTTATTTTTATATATGTTTCCCTCTGATTGCAACTCCAACCAAATTTCAACCCATTAAAACAATAGTTATTATTTTAGTTCTTATATGTTTTCATCTTTGTTCTTCACTCTATATTATAATTTTTTCCTTCAGGATCCTCAAGAATATTAAATATAAATATAAAATTGTCATAGGTAGCTAAGATCATCTCGTCATACCGACCTAAAAGATTGCACCTGAACATATGAACTCCACTGAAAGACAAAACAGTTTATTTCGCTTTAAGAAACATCTCCATTTATTACTTGATTATTACTGATTGTCTTATAGATATTCGTTTTAAATATTCATACTTGTGTTTTATTCTTCAGTTTAAATTTCCATTTAAACTGAAAAATAAAATACAAGTATGAATATTTAAAAAGAATATCTGTAAGATAAATAGTAATAATGAAGTAATAAATGGAGGTGTTCAAACTTTGTCTATTTAATTAGGTAATAAAAACTCGTAAATATCCAATTGCTTTCTACTTCGGTCGTAAGAAAATTTGATCACAAAATTGATAAAAAAGATGGCTTGCAAATATATTGGGCCGTTTGTCCTTTATAGCCTCGTTATTTTGAAACTTTGGGGGTGTAGCTCTCGCCAAACGGCTTAATATTTTTGAAGGCCACCTATTTCCTCGATTTTGTGATCAAGATAGAAAGCAAATGAGTATTTACGAGTTTTTAGTACTCTAATTAAATAGACGAAGCTTGCTCCCCTCCAGATTGAAAACGCCCTAAATCCAAGAGTTTTCGTAAATAAAATAGTTGTAGGTTACGATGAGATGAAACTATTTACGAAGTTTCAGACGGATGTTAATAATTCGACCAAAAAGGGGCCCGTACTACGGATTAATTATTTTTGTACACAATTTCTACAATTAACAATAATAATAATTCTTGAGAAATAGTTTTTTAAATCAGAAATATAATTTTTTTATAGTGCAGGTATTGAGTGCACAATTAATGCGATTTCAGAAATATAGTATTAAAAATGTGTACATTATTAACGTATACATACATAATTATATTTAATTTAATTTGTGTGTAAAATGTAATTTTTATTTTCTGATAAAAATTTATTTGATCTCAATTTAATCAGTATTATTTGTGTAGACCGTATCATTATTAGTAAGTGATCACTATTTTAATAGAATAAATAAATAATCGATTTAAATTTTTATTTATAAATCAGGCACGATTTTAAAATTAAAAATCAAATATAATAATTATTACACGATTTCGTGAAAAAAATAATTATCAATTTCAAATCCTGAAAATAAACATAGACAACATTTGATTTTAATATTATGCTAACTTACAATATTAATGTTACCTTTAAATGAACTCTAGCTAAACATTTATCTTTACGTTTAAAAAATAAATAAATAAGAATATAAATACATTTACGTTTGACAGGACCTGGATGGGGTGGAGGTGATGAAGAAAGAGGGATTTGAATGTCTTTAAAAATGTAGGATGACGAATGTTGAGGAGAGAATTCCAGTGGATTCAGGTGCGGTGTAGGAAACATTTATCAAATGACGGAATGGGGATCAAAATCTTTGGAGCTTGTGTGTTCTGGCGGTTCTTGTGCATATTGACAGTAGGCCGGACTGTCACAGTGCATGACAGTGAACAAGCAAAACCTGAAAATATTGTAAGTCGAATAAAAAATCTTAGTATTTTCATAACTATTAGTGCTCACTATGTGATCGAAATTCGACCATGATCATTATTTAATTTTTGAGGAAAACATAAGTGAGTATGTTTCCAAAATTTTTTTTTAAAATAAAAACTTCTATAGGCGCGTTTTATACTTTTTGTGGAGAGTGAATTAGATTGTCAGATTTCCGATGTGTAACGCTCGGGTAAAGTCGGCTGGAGTCGAATAATTGAAATATTTTTTCATACGAATTAATATATCTCAGAAACTAAAAATCGCATACTGCAAGTGAGGAAATTGTATAGTATTCCATACTCTCTGCAATATGCTATTATTGAAAATCGTATCTTAACCCGATGCAATGTTAGAGAGGCGAAAAAGAAAAAAAATAGTGTCGAAAACCAAATAATAATGAATTTTTTGGAAGACATGAATTAAAATGTCTCAGAAAATAAGAATCGGACCTGCATACTGTACGCGAGAGAAATTTTCAGCATTTTATCCTCTCTATTGTGAGCTATTATTTATAATTTATATTTTATATTATTGATCTCGCCTTTTTGATGTTTTCGCTTCTATCGTGTGATCTAAAGCATACACCTTTAGTTGTTTTCTACTTTTATATATTCGTACATTCACATTTATAGAAGGAAACTTGTGTACTTTTTGAGTTGTTGACAAATAAAAATGTGAATCCATCGATACTTTTACAAAAAAGAAAAAAACCTGCAAATTATTTCACCATGGTTTGTTATTTTCCAACAATTATACATCTAAAGTAACATTACCTTTTTCTAGTGACAAATTAAATGTTAATTATTTGGCTGAATATTTTTTTCATTATTAGTTATTTTCTAAAAAAAAAAAAAAATAGCTTTACTTCTGTAAGATATTCAAAAATCAAAATCTGAAACAAAGCATTTGGTGTAAAACATAAAAAACATCAAGAGACCATATCTTTGCTCCTAATTGTCCGATTTTAACGACTTTTTTTGTTTTTAAGGAAATTTCGTAAACGTTAAAAAAACACTGCAAATTATTCCACAATGGTTTATTATTTCCAGACAATTATACATCTAAAGTATCATTACCTTCATAGTTACAAAGAAAAAAAATAAAAAGGTGATTACAATTATTGGACTTTTTTTTTTAATTGGTAAATTTTATATCATTGGTAATATACTAAAAAATAGTATTACATCAGTATCATATTCAAAATTTAAAAACCAAACAAAGGAAATAAAATTTGTAGTAGAACATATTTTTAAAAAACCGGAGACCATATCTTTGCCCCTAATTGTCCGATTTTAAAGATTTTTTTTAAAGGAAATTTCGTAAAGTTTTAAAAAACCATCGGAATTTAATTTTACCATTCCTCGTAACTTTTTTTCCAGCTTCTTTTCGTTGAAGTACGTTATATAGATAAATTTAAAGGGCGTCAAGAAAATGACTTTAGCGAAGTTTCATTGAAATCGGTATATTCGTTTAGAAGCTACAGTTTATAGCAACGCAGGTTTTTCGGCCGCCATTTTGAAAGTAAAAGGCGGATGGTAATGTCGATGACGGAAGATCATCCTCGGGCGACCTATGATTTTAAATCCAAGTTTGAAAAAATAGGTCCTTTAGTTTCGGACTAAAAAAACTTTTATTAATTTTTCGAATTCTACGTATCCTGAAACGTAAAACTTCAAAATTTGAGAGGGGTTTAAGTTTTTGAATTTATTGTTCGATTACAATGGTTCATTGTTGAAAATATATTTCAACCCACTTTGCTGATTAGATGAAAATTTGAGGTAAACAATCTTTATTTTTCGTTTCCAAAGAAACATTCGAAGGAATGTTCCTGAATCTATTCTTATCGAATAAGCTTTAAACGGCCATGAAACCAAGAACCAAAGATTTAACGGTACTCTTCTGTTTTTATCAAACCTACTCCAGGAAAGAAACATCCCCCAAAGGATCGATATGAAAGGGACCCCAGGCACGAGGAGGGTTTGAGGTAAATTTATAAATAATAAATAGGTTTGATCCGAAGGGGTGGGGATTGGTCCGAGGGCTGAGTCACTAATCAACCGTGATTTATTTTTTACAGCCCCCCCCTCTTCTTTTAGGTACAGCTGATTTATTGGCCGAAGATGTCGGCTTGCCCTTTTAAGGTGAACAGGACAATTTTACTTTTAGTCGTGCGAAGTAGTAACTTAAAACTTCATTTGGAACTATGTAAGATGTGAGACAAGCATAAAAAAACGCGATGAGACGATTGAGTAAATAACTAGTGATGTGCAAAACCGTTCTTTTTTAGGAACTAGTATCTTTAGTACAGTACACCGTATTCAACTAGTTCAGTGAACTAGTTCATTATTTCACTCCGATTCTACGCTATTAAAAGTAACACATATTGTACTAGATCTAGTACAATCGTGTTAGAGTAGATGGCGAAAATCAGTCCACTGTCGCCATCTACTGTAATACATATGGTACTAAATATGTGAAATCCTTTACTCCAATTTTAATATCAGTAGTAAAAATCTGCTCATTTGCACATAAAATTTATGACTTGTTGACAATTTTTGGTGAGTATTTAAAATTTTAAAAACTAAAAAGGAACTAAACATTTCTGTCGTCGTCCAATTAAATATTATATTTAATTATCAAAAGTAGTCTGACGACGACTTATGAAATAAAAAAACAATAACAGCAACAATGCAAGTAATTAGTTGTTTTTAGTTAGTAGAATGATATGAAGCTCAAACCATCCTATATTAATGATGTAGAGATGGTTGACCTTGATATAATATGAGAAGGAGCTGGTTGGGGGTGCCGTCAAATAAATACAAAATTTTAAAAAATAATATTTTTAATTATAACGCCGACGTTTCGACCCACCTTGCAGGTATTCATCAATCAGTGGCATGTGGCAGTGCAGAAGATTAATAGACTCATTCTATCAACTGCCTCCTGCAGTGCCACATTCCACGCCTTGATGAAGACCTGCAAGGTGGGTCGAAACGTCGGCGTTATAATTAAAAATACTATTTTTTAAAATTTAGTATTTATTTGACCGCATCCTAGTTCCGGTCAACCCTTTCTCACATTCTATATTAAATTGAAACTAGAGACGTATTGAACTAGAAAGGAAGAGAGAGGTTTCAATCTTCTGAACAAGCTAGTTCATCGAACTAGAAAACTAAATTAGTTCCTTTAGGCCATGAGATTCCTAGGTGAACTGTGAACTAGCTAGTTCAAATGAACAACAACTTCTGTTCTATCTATTGCAACACGGACGGTACTAGTTTAGTAATATCATCTACTCCAATTTAAATGTATTTTAAGTAATAACAATCTGTATAATTGTCTTCTGATCGATATTATGTAATAAAATTCATAATTAATTACCCATTTTTGATGTATGTTGATGAATTTTAAAAACCAAAGGGAACTAAACATTTCCGTCTACATACTTAGAAATATTAATATGTTTCAAAAATAGTCTGTCTATGACTTCTTTTAGTATTTTAACTTCTCTGATATATATATTTTTTTATATTTGTTTATTTAGAAATATTACATTCTGTCACATCAAGGACATTTATAATAGTGTTCAGAGAGCACACTCACACTCTATTTACAATAATAAAAATAAATAATACAGAAACTTAATAATAATAAATACAATAAAATAAAATAAATGTATATAAACAAAACAACTAACCTAATCATACACACTCGGGCTTGAGTGGAGGATCTGGCCATTGCCAAAACTCCAATTCTCTGATATTAAAGATGCGATAATCCAAAATTATTTTTATGGAAACCAAATCCTTTTTTAAGCTATCATAGCCCTGGGCCTTGTTTTAACATTTCCTAAAGAAAACATCTTAGGTTTCGAAGACTATCAAGGAATGCCAGATTGACAATCTATGAAACGAAGATTCGTCCGGTAGTCACATACGGATGCGAGACGTGGGCTATCTCGGCAAAACATGAAAGGGCTCTTGAAGCGTGGGAGCGTAAGATTCTTAGGAGGATTTACGGGCCTGTATGCTAAGAAAGCGTTTAGAGGTCCCGATACAATCGGCAGTTGCGTCAACTCTACAGGGACAGTAGATCTCGTTAGTGTCATTAAGGCAGGACGAATAAGATGGTTAGGGCATGTGGAAAGAATGGCAGCGGACTGAGAACCGAGGAAATATATATATATATATATATATATATATATATATATATATATATATATATATATATATATATATAATCTTTCTTCTTCACTAAACTAGTGGTTCATCTTGATAAATCAATCTTTCTACTTCTGAAACTATTTATTTTTTTATCTTTATCGCATTTTACATTGTACTTATCTGAATCTCCATGCTTTTATCTCTACCACAATGTCGTCTAGTACCCCAATTTATTGTTATGCTGTCTTTATAGTTTCATAACAGTAAAAATTTTCCCATCTTTTCCCTTTTGATTTCCTTATTTATGAATACTCTTATCAATCCAACGATTGCTTCCTCGTTCACATATACCAAACATTGGCTATTGACATTTGAATAGCCACTTAATATAAAAGTGCCAATTACATTGTTTGGAAAATAAATTATTTTCAGAAATATTTTATCTATGTAAATATTTGTTCAATTTTTATAAGATTTTACATAAGTTTTTATTATTAAATGCGAATACTTTGTTATTATATATCTTAATTTTTTTTTGTTATTGTTAGAATATATGTTTTTGTCTAGAATATTCGTAATTCGGACCTAAATTAGACTACACATTATCTTGGCTTAATTTTTGTTTCTTGGCGTTGATTGTTGATATCTGGTTAAAAGTTTGTTCCTGATCTGTATTTAAAATATTTTTTTTTAATTCTTTCATAAGTTCTAAGGGAGATGTTAATCATATAAATACGATTTAATTACAGCATTTACTCTCTTAACAATTTTCTTTATTTTTATGACGTTTCGGGATCAAGCTCCTATCCCATATTCAGACAGTATCTCATCCTAATATCATCTTATTTATTTATAAGATTTTTCATAATTTTTTTTTTCTATTTTCATAATTCATTCCTTAAATTATATTGTGGACTCTTATTACTAGGTTCTCAATAGAGGAGTACACAATATAATTTCAGGGATGAATTATGATAATATAAAAAAAAAATTATGACAAATCTTTAAAACACGTGAAATAATAGAAGGAGGAGATACTGTCTGAAGATGGGGTAGGAGAGTGATCCCGAAACGTCATAAAAATAAAGAAAAATTGTTGGGATAGTAAATATTGTTATTAAATCTTATTTATATAAATTTTTAAAATATTTTTTGACGTTTATGATTACTGTTATATTCCTATGGGAAGTAGCTTAATGTTAGAAAGCCAAAAACCTATTAAAAATAACCGTTATTATTTAAGCTTTGGAACCATATTAATATACGATGTAACCACTTTTACTTTAAGGGCTCATGAAGTGATTCAAAGACAGGATGAAAATTTTTTATTTTATTTTTTTATTTTATTTTATATATATATATATATATATATATATATATATATATTACTGTCAGTACGCAAGTGATGAAAAACATTTATTTCACATTTAATTTGACAATAAAAAGTATTAAATAGGCACATAACTAATTTATAACTAGTTCACTTGAAGTTAATTCCAGAATTCACACTGATGATACACAAATTAGATCGACCTTTAAACGGGGAGACTATTATGGAATTATTAATCACAGTGAGCTCCAGTCTCATTAATCAGTTATCTTCGTTAATGCAAACTGCCTTTTAATATCTTCGATGCAATGAAATGTTTTGTCTTATATTCTCAGTTAACGATCTATATTATTGTTGCAAACCACATTAACAAGAATTATTAAAATTAACCTTTAATATTATCTTGTAATTTTATGGTAAAATATCTGGAAGCTTCAGTAATAATATTAAGGAAGATAACCTTTGAAGACTTGAGAGGAAGTCAAATAAAATCATTATTATAAATTCCGTTGCGATGAATGTGAAATTATTTTTTTCCTGGACAACCATGTATTTCCAGTAATGCGAGAAACGTAATACGACTGGAATGCTTAAAGAAATTTCAAATATGTACGTAGTGGTGATACAGAGGATTTATAAAATAATAAAATCAATTTCCGATTGCTTAATATGAGAACATACAATAAATATAATACTTCATTTATTATATCGTCCTATTGAATTCAGTATTTACCGAACGCTATTACGATATCGGTAACACTTATTGTAGTAAATAATAGTACAACACTTATTATTTCTATTTAATATTATGGATAAATATATGGATAGATAGATAAAAAATAAAATTTATTCTCTGACAACTATCCTTTAATAATACCCCACTTGTCCCTGTTGTGTACCTAGGACTCCACCTGGACAAACGTCTAACTTGGAATCCTCATACCAGACTTAAACGACAAGAAACTGCTCGACGTTTCCGTCTACTTTAGCAGTTACTAGACAAACGCTATAACCTTTCAATTAATTAAAAACGACTCACATACATGACCATAATAAGACCTATTTGGACTTAAGGAGTTGAGCTTTATGATTCCATTAAACCATCGAATTCCTCTCGTTTCCAATCTTTACAATCCAAAATCCTTCGTAAAATCCTTAATGCTCCTTACTTTGTGACAAATAAAATAATCCATAATGACCTTAATGTTCCATATGTTTCCGATTTGGCCCAATCCAGACACCTATCCTTCCATAACAAACTTCAAAACTATCCAAACCCTCTCGTTTCAAACCTTGCTTCCTATTCGATACCTGATAATGGCGATACCAAGGAGTCGGAAAAGAAGATGGCCTCGTGATTTAGATAGATAAAACATAGATAAATAGAAAATAAACATTATTCTGGGATGAGGTCCCTTATGAATAACAATTATGAATAAAAAAATAAAAACCACATCTGGCCAAAAATTACATTAATCATCATTAAAGAATATATACAGTATCTTCATTAAAAATTTATTAAAATGAATAAAAAGTAACACCATTTTGAAAACAAAACAAAACATTATTTATATGAAAAGAAAAACAGAAATCAGGTAAAAAAAAAAATAATTATAGAAGCATGGGGTGATTTTTTAAATTAAAACTCAAACAATTTCAACAACCATTCACCTCAGTCAAAATCTGTTTCATAATACTTATTTCATTGTACAACGCCATTTTGGGATGTGGGAAGGAATTGGTAGAGATGATGATTGAATGAGGACAAGGAAGAGTCATGGCGGATATCAGATGGCAAGGAATTCCATAAGGCAGTGGATCGGGCAATAAAGGAATATTCAATTGTCTTATTTTTACTTAATTTAAATACTAATTACTTAATTATGGATATTCAAATTTACTCATCTTTATATATTATTAGAGTGCTACCACCTACCATGGGCAGTTTCTCAATAAGCGTTTTCATGTGATTGTATTATTACCGTGTGCACATTTACTGGATTTATTTTTAGATTTGTACAGTTGTAAATCTCTTGAATAAATAAATAAATTAGTATACGGGAAGGGGGGCAGTTGGCCCACCTTACCCCCCTAAATGAAAGGCTTACACTTATTTTATTTTCAGGTAACATCATGCCTGGTCGCCAGTGGAGGTCTCCTTTCCTCTGGGATGACCGTCGCGTTTCCTTCCATTTACAAAGAACAAAGGCTGCCAACAGAAATATCATGGCTGGGTGAGTAATATTTATTATAAAATTATTACTAATATTTCCAAATAGTACTGTGGTTAATTTATCCTATAGTGTTTTATTTTAATTGTTTGACAACGCATCTTCTGATTTTCACTTACTTGACAAGTATGGTAGAAGGTTTAGAAAAAAACCGGTTTGAATCACTTTTTTGTTTTTAAAAATATTTTTTAGAATACAACATTTTTTTTTAAAAAAGCTTATTGATTAATGGGAGCTGAGGTATAGGATGGAATTTCATTAAACTAATATGTAACTAGCTTGGTACCAACCTGAATAATCCTAGAAAATGTCATCAAAATTGTATCAATAATAGTACGTTATATGCACGTCAGAGAGATTACTCATATATATATATATATCGAAAAAATCGATACATATTTTTTTCAATATATAAGTTTTCATGGTTCATTGTATGTTCCTCTATCATGTTACTGGTAATCATAATGTATTAACGAAGGAAGTTAGTTGACTGTTCTACATATCACCGATGATAATGTATTAACCTTAACCACCAGATATTCCTAGTTGTATTATAATTAATATTATTGTTTTTATAATAAAATAAGCTCCAAAACAGACCAACACTGATTGCGATATAAATAGAAAAATCCAAACTATAAAGTCACGAGTCCCTAATAGTCCGTGGTACAGACCCTTTTTTCAAATTATTAAGATCAGCCTGAAACTTCGTAAATAACTTCATCTCATCGTAACCTACGAATATTTTATTTACGAAGATTCCCGAAATTGGAGCGTTTTCAATCTCGAGGGGAGAAAACTTTGTCTATTTAATTAGTTACTAAAAAAATCATAAATAACTATTTGATTTCCACCTGAATCGTAAGATAATTTGATCACAAAATTTAGAAAAACAGTAGCCTTAAAAAATATTGAGCCTTTTGGCGTGACGTACACCCCCAAAATTGTCAAAATAACGAGGTTATATAGGACAAACGGCCCAATATTTTTGTAGGGTACCTTTTTTATTGTCCTTGTGACCAAGTTATCTTACGATGCAAGTAGAAAGGAAATGGGTATTTATGATTTTTTAGTAACTAATAAAATAAACAAAGTTTGCCACTCTTCATTTTGAAAACGCCCCTATTCCAATAGTTTTCGTAAATGAAATAGTTGTAGGCTATGAGAAGAAATTACTTACGAAGTTTCAGCCGGATGTTAATAATTCGATAAAAAGGAGTCTGTACCACGGACTATAACATACAGGTTAAAAGATAAACTGTGTATTAGCATATGTTTATTTTAATAATATAATTTGTGGAGTACTGGGCCTGGGTTTTATTGGGTATGAATGTTATATGAGCCTTTCAGTTGATAGACAGAATGAATTCCAATTTCAACTTTTTTTTTTAATATTAATTTTATTGATATTTCTTGTGAGAAATTTCATACTTTTATTCACAGTTCTATGTTTCAACATTGCAATCACTTAATCTCTAATCAACTTTTTTTTTTTATTATTTTCTTTTTATTTTTTTTTTTTTATTGTGGTCTTAAGATTTTATGCAAAATCCTATTTTCCAGTAATTCATCTTTTTTCAATTATTAAAGCCGTAATTTAATTTTCCCCACGAATTTATTAAGTTGATTTTGTTCTTTTAATATTTTAGTAATAATGAGTGCTGATTTTTTTTTGTTTCTTAATGGACATATTTAAAGATATAAAAACTTTTCTGAAATAGGTAGAAAAGTCGTGTGAGTGGACACACCAGATTTAGCTGTTGTAGTCTTTTATCCATAACCTGAAGGATGAAATATGCTAAATACGTCAGAAATAAAAAAAAAAGATAATAATAGGAAAATACATGAAACATAATACAAAGTCAACATTTCTTCACAAAGAAATTAATGTAAATTCAAACTCGGCGTTATTCTCCCCCAAGGGCAAAGGCATAGATCAAAGTGGGACAAAGTTTGCAGAATTAAGGAACACAACTCGAATCGAAAGCGGCAAAGTGTTTTTAAGTGATACCTTAAGAAGTCTAGTCATGAAGTTCAGGGAGAACTTCTCTCTAAGTGCAAAAGGAAAAAACAAAAAAATTGAAATAAGAAAAAGAAATTCGAAACTCTACAGAACTCGAAATATTAAATATTAAAACCACTACTAAAATTCGCCGGTGAGTGATATCTAAGAATTACTTAGAATGTATTCCATCAAAGTATAATGTTTCTTAGAATGGAGATAAAAATAAGGGCCACAAACAATATTATATTTCATTTTACTTTGTTCCTCAGAATATATAGCATCTTGCTTTACTGAAATATCTCTTCTTAAAATTTTCAACTCCGAGAAGGTATTTCAAAAAATCTACAGTACCTAATAAGAAACTAATTACGATATAAATAGAAATGCCCAAACTATAAAGCCATTTGTCTCTCTAATGTACATGTGAATAGTTAACCTACAAACGTTTTGCTAAATCAGGCATCATCAAAATAAAAAACCAAAATCACACATATATGCAGAAAGAAAAGAAGAAAAACATTTTCCATTGACAACTTAACAAGCCATCCAAATACAGAAAACAGGAAACAGAAGATTCAATAAACACAGCAGAGGAAGGTTATATTAAACAGCTGATTAGGGAGGTTATAAATGGAGGTGTAAGGAATACGCATCCTTACAATATAATAATATAAAAAATGTATCAATAAAATTAAATAAAAAGAGAAGAAATTAGTAAATACAAAAGAAAAATATCGATGGTGTATACGAGCCTTTCAGTTGACAGAATGACTGACTCCAATTTCAACATTTTTGAGTAAAGTCGTTTTACTGAAACTTCTAGTTGGAATATTGGAATAATATATATACTGACTAATATAAATTGTCAAATATAAACAATAAAAATTCAAATATAAAAAATAAAAATCATCCCACATGGTAAAACATCATACCTTCAGTGAAATAGCTAATGGTTCATCATATTAAAATTTATACTGATGCTTCTAAGACAACCAGTACAAGTTCAATAGCCGTTTATGACCTGCAAAAAAAAGATCAATCTTTCTTACTCTATCCCAAACAATTTCGGTATCTTCTATGCAGAACTTCTTGCAGTGTTCAAGGCTGCAGAACACACTAATCTCAACTACAAAAAGTGTAATATTGTCGTGTTCACAGATTCAGTTTTCGTTTGCCAATGCCTAAAAAATGCACACAGGATCCCAATTGCCAATTACGTTCTATATAAAATTCTTGGTTTCATCGCCACACCCAGAAATATATTTTCATTCCAGTTGGTACCAGGGCATGTGGTACACGGAAATGAAAAGGCCCATCAAATTAATCAAGATAGCCCCAAAACAATTAACTGGGGGTTTATTCTTTTATCCTCACACGACTTTTCTACCTATTTCAGATAAGTTTTTATATCTTTAAATGTGTCCATTAAGAAAAAAAAATTAATAGATCTTACTAAATAATCGTCAGCTTGTTGTTGATTAAAAGAAATTTTATCTATATTCTACACTGATTTTATGTCGCCCTGAAAAACCTAATGGACTTATTTGCCAACCCAATACTTTGTAGAGAAAAATAAATTATTGAACAAAGAAGTTAGATAAAAAAAGGATTATTGAATTACATATCCTGGACTTATAAAAAATGAGGAAATATATACAGGAAAACATTTTTAAAATTTATAATTAATCAAAAAATTTTTAATATAAACTTTAATTTTTATTATACCAATTCCAAATGTTTATGTCCTTTTACTCTATCAATAGGTTTCCTGGAAGAGCCATTAGTAAAACGCATTTCTCTCATAAAAATAAATGCTCAAAGCTAACGGTAAAAGTCGGAAGAGTTATACTTTTAATAAAACCACAAACCGACCGTTCATATTCTCAGAAACGATCTTAAAAATATTGAATCCTTCTCGAAATTGGCCTCAATAAATTATATTATCACACTGTCAAATAAACTGACTAACTGACTTTTTTTTTTCAAATTTGATTAACTGATCAACATTGAATAATATAATTTTCAATTCCTAATCGTTAAAAAAATTATTTGCAATATTTTTGTATCATTAATAAGAAGTTATTGTTCTCATATGCTCTTAAATATAGCATTGTTGGATACAATTGGTATACACTCATTTTCTTTGTTGTTTCTTATGTAAATAATGAGCCTATTCAGTATTGTGGAGTAACATTGGCACAAAATCATGTTTCCTGCCGTTTTTAATGGAAATAATGCACTGCCCTAATTTTATCCCCAATCAATGTAAGATTAGGACAAATTAAAAATTTATTTAGTAAAATACTCTTGTTTCTAGAGTTATTGTTCTATGTTTTGTATGAGGAAGACTGACCCTCACATATTAATAATTTTTTTCAGCATTTTATCTTAGAAAATAAAGATAGAAGCAGCTTAAAACTTTGAAAAGTGTCCCAAATTTACTCTATCTTACAGTATTTAATTTTATGTGTATTTATTTCGAATAGTGGTTCCTGTTCCTTATCGGATTTTATAAATACTATAACATTTTCTTTCATACTTTTCTGATCTTCATCCATTAATACTAAATCATCAAGATACCCAAGCATGGATGTTTAACTATCCGTAGGTATACATTTTTCGGTAAGCATCACATTTTAAATAAACTGAATTTCTTTTTTAAATTTGATTAACTGATTAACATTGAATAATAGAATCTTATATATTATTTCTAAAAGTTTTTTTTTTTTTTTTAACAACATAACTTCGTCAATTGTTCATCAAATCCAACGATTGGGCCCTCAATTTAAAGATCTTCTTTACCTTCAGGTGGTAAAAATATTCACATACCCCTGAAATTTAAGGGGAAAAAGTTATGAAGGAAAAGAACATTTATTTGCGAATTGCTCAAAAAATATGCATTTTTTTCTTTATTGTCCCCACGATAATGAGAGAAATTACTAATTCCCTACAAAAAAAAAAAAAAAAAAAAATGTAATTATTTTAACATGGTACGTGGTCTGCAGCCTCATAAATTCTGGTGTAGACTTATCTCTCTTTGGACCATATGTTTTATTTATAATATTATTTATATTATATTTATTTTATTTTATTCTTGAAATAAATAAGTATATGAAGATAAAACAAAAACATGATAGCAGGCCGAAAGCAATACCCCAGTACCAATTTCGAGCCAAAAAATTCGAACGATTGAGATCGATAATATTGTTATTTCAGTAGTTTTTCTGAGCTGATATTATTTGTTATTAGAATAAGCAAACATTTTTTATTTATTTGTTTTCCAGGCAGTGCATCCCACTTCGCCATGATCGGCGGTTCGTTGCTAGTTGGGCCGTTGATGGATTCCTTTGGAAGGAAGATTGGATTAGTTCTTGCACTTAGTTTTTCGATGATAGGTTAGTATTATAGTATAGTGAAGTATAGTAGTATTAGTAGTATAGTGAAAATTAACTATAACTTTATAGTATTTTTTTATTTTATTTTTTACCCACACTTGTCAGAAGTAATAACAATTAGCGAGTCTGCTTAAGAGAAAATACTAATAGTGGCTTCATTGCTGCGATTGAAAGGAGTTCCCAGCGGCATCCCTTCTTAACTTGAATTCAGTATATTTTTAGGTAAGGAAATCCCTCATCCAGCTTCTTTTGAGCCTCAAATGCGTGTTTTCGGGCATATTAATCGAGGCGATGTCTTCTATGAGTGTGTTACTATGTCCATGTAAGCACTATTTATAGTCCGTGGTACAGACCCCTTTTTATCAAATTATTCACATTCGACTGAAATTTCATAAATAGCTTCGTCTCATCGCAACCTATAAATATTTTATTTTCGAAAATTCTCGGAATTGGGGCGTTCAATCTGGATGTCGGCAAACTTTTTCTATTTAAATAAGTACTAAAAACTCGTAAATACCCATTTGCTTTAAACTTGGATCGTAAGATAATTTGAGCACTAAGTCAAGAAATCAGGTGTCCTTCAAAAATATTGAGCCGTTGGGTGTGACCTACATCCCCAGGTTGTCAAAATAACGAAGTTATATAGACCAAACGGCTTTTTTTTTAAAGGCCACCTTTTTCTTCGACTTAGTGCTCAACTTATCTTACGATTAATGTGGAAAAAAATGGGTATTAATAATTTGATAAAAAGAGGGTCTATACTACGGACAAGAAGGAAAAATACTATTATATTTCAACTTAATCTTAATATTTATTTCTCATGTAACTAATTATATTTTTTTCAAAACCATATATCAATTTTTTCACATTGTCATATTATTTTCTATTACTGTCTTATATTGTGTTCATTACAACAGACGATGCACTTTAGGTCCATCTAAACCCAGTTGTTTCTAAACCTGCATCATCGTCGATTCCTGACAATCCTCCTTGGATTCTGAAAACAACATGACCTTGGGACTTTCTGACATAGAACTATGTTTGGACTGCTATCAGTGATCAATGGGTATTTGCTGTATAAGTTCTCATAAAAAAATAGTTCTTAAACCAATTCATTGTAGCCAGGAAAAGTCTCAAATCTTAATCTCTTCATCTCATAAGTATTGTATATTAGTAAACGATAAAGGAACTAACAGAATAGTTGAGAAACTTTATATTTTAACGCTGTAAAAAGTTTTTGAGGAACAGTTTAACTATGGTATATGATATTTCTGATCAGCTTTTTATCGATATAGTGATTTTCAGTTTCCATGATGTCTGAATAATTATTTTTTGCCATTTACTGGAGATTAGACTTCGGAATCTTGCATGGTTCATTGCTTTCATATCTAACTATAGTTCTGTTGGTTCGGCATAGGTTATATTGTGTTCAATTTTGTTTGGAGCATATTTTCTGACCTCTGTCTTCCTTCGGCAGGTTGGTCGTTCATCGGCGGCTCCGGATGGCTGGTTCCAGGTAGGCTGATGACCGGGCTCTCCGCGGGTATTGTCTCTGCTCCGGTTTCTGTTCTTGTCGCCGAGATCTCGGCCCCGAAGTTGAGGGCGCATCTGACTGTTTACAAGCACACTGCCTTCTCGCTTGGTCTCTTCATTATGTACTCCTTTGGTCTAATATTCAAGGTATGTCATCCGATACGTTTTATTAAAAAAAAAATAGCAGTTACGATGTTCTCAACAAATATCTACGTTTTTAAACATTTGATCAGTCGTTTTAAATTATAACGATATTCTTGTAATCTAACACTTAGTTACGTTTACTTTAGAGCATCATTATATCCTCAAATTCTGGATATTCCTGACAGTAAACTAAAATATGTTCTTAACTTGATTGGTTTCCTGTTAAGAGTTTTATAAATATGTTATAAATTAGCCCTTTGCAATCCTCATCGTTTCGGACGTTACCTACCAGCTACTTGACGCACAGTGGTTCCAAACTCTATCTTTTTTGTCAAAACTTGTTTGTCATAAAGTTTCTTGTTTCTTTGTTATCACTACTGAATAAACTCCATTATATGTTCAATTAATATAAATATAGGGAGCGGGGTAGCTCAGTGCTCTGACTTCCAGTGCTCAAGGTCTCAAGTTCGAATTCGGCTGATGACTAGTACTTTTTCATAAGCCGTAGATCGACTCTGGGGTCAGGAGATCCTCCTGTGGCACAACCAGTCTCTATAAAGTGGGTACTCTTAATTTTACTGTAGATCTGATATTATATTTAAATATTTAGGTATCTATCGTCCGTTTATTCCGAAAAATCATCATGCAACCTTTTAGAAAATTAAATTAGTAAATAGTTTGATGTCATTTCCTTTTGTGATATTCCAACAGTATCTACTTTCAATTAGTGTCACAACTTTTGACCTGTCTCTGATAGGCAATGCAAATCTCTTAATTCCGTTTTAGTAAACTTTGCAATGGAAAATAACAGTTTAATAACTAATAGTCGTGCAATACATAATCAACGGATCACGCAATCCATAATCAACCGATCGTGCAATCCATAATCAACGGATCGTAAAATCCGTAATCCACCGATGATGTAATAAGTAATACATTTGTTATTTTAATGGAGTTTATGATATGTTAGCTGTAATTTATAAGCTTTAGCTCGGTTTGAAATTCAATTCAAAAAATTTATAATAGTGCAACATGACCAGAAAATAATTTATATTCAAAGGTAAGCGGCAAGTGAAAGTTGTGCGTTCGAGATTTTTTGTCGAGCAATAGAAATTCATATTTTGGCTTCTAGTACATGGTACAGACCCCTTTTTATCAAATTAATATCATCCACCTGAAACTTCGTAAATAGCTACATCTCATCGTAATCTACCAATATTTCATTTACGAAAATTCTCGGAATTGTGGAGTTTTCAATCTGGTGGTCGGCAAACTTTGTCTATTTAATTCGGTACTAAAAACTCGTAAATACCGATTTGCTTTACGCTTGAATGGTAAAGTAACTTGAGCAAAAAGTCGAGAGAAAAGGTGGCCTTCTAAAAGATTCAGCCGTAAGCTACACTCTTTTCAAAATAACAAGATTATATAGGCCAAAACGGCCCAATATTTTTGTTATTATCGATCTTTTTACCATCTTTTTTAGACAAAGTTTGCTGAACTCTAGATTGAAAAAGCCCCAATTCCAAGAATTTTCGTAAATAAAATATTTGTATATTACAATGAGATGAAGCTATATATGAAGTTCCAGGCGGATAATAATAATATTATAGATAATTATTCTTTACCACCGACTAATTTGTATATATATATATATACATATATATATTTACAACTTTTCTTTAATCGACCTTTGAGTATTAAATTTAAACTTAACCATTTAATTGGGAATAAGGCCACTTATTAATTATTTAATAAACATTTAGTAATGTTCATTTCCTCTGTGTTTATTGACGTTTCGATCCCGGTATTTTTCTTTTTATAAGTTAACAATGGGATCCTCTTCAAAATTATAAAAATAGAGCTTCGATACCTCAGGCCAAGGACACACCGACAGTCTCACATATATTAAGCTACAGTTATATAACAGATTTGATAAAGAAAAGTGTACTTGTATTTGAAGGGAATTTTGTCTAGTTTATTATGAACCTACCTAAAATAAATACTTTTTGTGTTGTCGTTTCGTATGAAAGATAAAAACGTGACCACCTTAAGAAAAGACATAACTTTATTCCTATTATTTTCAAAATCGGCTCATACTTCATTCATATATAATTCATATATTCATTCGGCTCATATATAATTTTTTTTGGATATTATGTATAGAATCACCTGCCTAAGTTTGAACATTAAGAACTGACTTTATATTGTAAATGTTAACACTCCTTGAAGATAAAACAAAACAAATATTAATATCTAGTCTTAAGCACACACTGATTTTTTTTTTCCACTATTCACTTGTTCCGAAATTTATTCGGTTGTACAATCGTCCAATCCAATGTAGCAAGTCCTAGAGTAATTCTTTAACAATTATTTAAGTTATCCTCTTTTCTATTCATAGATTTTTTTTTGAGTGGATAAATTAATTATGATGTAGAGATGGTTGACCGTGATATAATATGAGAAGGAGTTGATCCGGGGGTGTGATCAAATAAATACTAAATTAAACAAATAGTATTATTTAATTTTTTTCCGACGTTTTGACCCACTTTGCAGGTCTTCATCAGGGCTATAAGAGATACAAAACATGGTGAAAATAAAATAAATGAAATATAAGTAGATATAAAATAAGAAGAAGTTGTCTGACAAAGAAATAAAAAGAGGATATCATAGATATAGTGAGTGACAATGAGGTTAAAATATTTTAACTATAAAACAAAACGAATATTGATAGTTAGTCTTGAGCACACACTGAATTTTTTCCTCTATTCACTTCTTAAAATATTTTAACTACATTGTCACCCACTATATCTCTGATACCATCTTTTTATTTTTATTTTTACATTATTTATTGATCACGTCCACTGCACTTTATGTATTTGTATGCATTTTATGAATTAGGTTAGGAAAAGAGAGGAAAAAATCTAGGGAATGAGACAAATTTATAAGGGGAGAGAAGGAAGAGAAAGGGATATATAATACTAACAAATAAATGAAAGAAATAGTAAAACATAAATAAAATATAGGAAAAAAATTATAAAAAAAATATATACATAATGCTATATAATTGTATATTAGTATTGGAAAATTGTCTGTAGCGATTAATAAGTATGATGTGTTTTATGCAACCCAATGTAATTGGGCAGCACCTTTTTATTATAATAAAGTGATTCCCACTCAGACAAATTCTTCTTATTTTATATCTACTTATATTCATTTATTTTATTTTCACCATGTTTTGTATCTTTTGTAGCCCTGGTGAAGACCTGCAAAGTTGGTCGAAACGTCGGCAAAAATTAAATAATACTATTTGTATAATTTATTATTTATTTGAGCGTACCCCCCGATCAAATCCTTCTCGGATAAATTAATTTTATTTTGTTTCATCCTTTTCAGGACCGATGGCAGCTGTCTTCGCTTATCTGCGGAGGGTTATCCTTCCTCAGCCTCATATCGGTGGTGGCCTGGGTCCCTGAGACCCGAAGAGGACTAACCAACGTGTCCTACGGTCCTTTCTTCGCAGCTCTCCCTCGTCGGAAGGATGTCTCTCGTCCGTTCCTCTTGATGGCAGGTCTAGCCTCACTCAAACAACTTTCTGGAACGACAGTGGTCCTTTCTTATGCGGTATGTCGCCATAATGATAACACTTATATCAACACGATCTAACAACACATAACCCTACTCTCCTCCGTGTGATATGCTCTCTGGTTTGCTTTGATAAATTGATTCCAGAAACCAACTGGAAAAACATTAGCGGTTACTTTAGTGAGTGGAGGGACCATTACTTGTGACATATTTGGCTTGCATCTTTTTGCTATGGCTAATAATCTTTTTGCTTTGATAATAAAGGAATTTGATGATTAAAAATACAATGAAAAACGGTTTATTATTTCTAAATAATTATACATCTGAAGTAACATAAAAAAAAAAGAAGTGATCACTATTATTGGCCTAAATATTTTTTTTCGTCATTAATAATTTGCTGAGAAAAATAGCATTGCTTCAGTAACACTAAAAAAAAAAAAAAAAAAAAAAAAAAAAAAAAAAAAAAAAAAAAAAAAAAAAAAAACGCTGCAAATTATTTCACAATGGTTTATTATTTCCAAAGAATTATACATCTAAAGCAACATTACATAAAATAAAATGTGTTTCCAATTATTGGACTAAACTTTTTTAATCATTAGGAATGTGCTAAAAAAACTAGCATTACTTCAGTAACACATTCAAAATTCAAAATCCAAAACAAACTATATAACCTTTCCAGTTGAACATACAAACAAAAACTAGAGACCATATCCTGATTGTCCGATTTTAACAATTTTTTTTTAGGTTTTTGATTTTGTTTTGGACGGTTACAATGTTTCATTATTGAAAATAATAAACTAACGCGAGATTTATCAGGTAGAAAGTGACTTTATGGAAATAAGTGTAGAATTACATAGCTTATACTTCTATTAAATATTTGACGATTTGGTGTCCCCGGGCTTTCCGTTCGTTTTTCATGTGTTTTTATTTTGAAAAAAAAATTAGTGGTATTAATTTATTGTACTGTTATGAATGCAAAGGTTTCATTAAAATAAATCTACTTCAAACACAAGAAGATATATCTCAATATGAATATAAAAAAACCTATATAAAAATATTTAAAAAAACTTAGTCTATTTAATTAGGTACTAAGTATGAATGTGTTTTTATTATTTTTTTTTTTTTAATTTTGTCTCATGTTTGATTTATTCTGTTAATCCAAGTTTTCTTTTCTTTCTTTTGTTATAACTTTCTATTGTTTTTATTTTATTGTGTATATGGTATGATTGTTTCATACATCCCAAAGACTCAATGCCCTTAATTGAGGCAAAATGTATTTTTTTTCTCAATAAACAAAAAAAGAGGTACTAAAAACTCGTAAATACACATTTGCTTTCTACTTGGATCGTAAGATAATTTGATCACAAAATCGATAACAAAGGCGGCCTTCAAGAATATTGGGCCGTTTGTGCTATAAAATCGTAATTTTTACATATAAAGTCATAGAAGGTAATGGAGGGTCTCAAGCAACACCTAAATCGACCTCTACAATATTTCATATCGTAGTTTGAAATGAAAAGTTTGATTTTTAATCAGTTCCAATATGACTGAATCTATATTTTCAATCCTTTTCCTGATATTTCGCCGCGAGGCTATTTTCCTATGGAAGATTTCAATTAGAGTTTTTATAAAAATTTCCTTTAAAAGTTCTGTGAAAGCAATTAAATTCTTTAAAAAGTAAATTGAAAAATGATGGTGCATTACATTCCGATCCAAGCAAAGTAAATATACAAATCAAGCGAATAATTTAAGATAAATTATATCTTTAGGTTTATTTCTCATTTAAAGTAATTATTTGTTTAGAACTCAAATAAATAAAATGTTAGACTTTAATGATTAACCCAGAACATTATGGCGAAAATCAATTATTATTATTAGAATTATTATTTTTTTCCTGAAACGTTTCATGAAAACTGTTAAAATATTAACGTTTTTAAAAATTCTATAAACCTAGTAAGTAAATGACATGAGTAATATCATACGTTAATTTACATAAAGAATCAGAGAAACTGACAACAGAGGCGTAACAAACAATGATATCTCGTCTGTGAAGTATTAAGACGTATTCTAATTACGGTTGTAAATCTTTCTTATTTGACCAAGATTAAAACGAGTAAGAGCAAATAATTGAACAAAAAAAAAAAAAAAAATGGAATTGCACCAGGAGATTGTGAAATATAGAAATATTTCAACATCGTCATAAGAGATCTTTGATTTCGGTGTCAATTTTGATGTATTTATTAGAAATGTTTGATATATTCATATTAATCCATGTCTTCTTTATGATTCGCCATGCTGTTGTCTTCGTTACGGTCCGTCCCGCTTTGCATATATAAAATAAAATATAACAGAACTTTTTTATTTTATTTTTTTTATTTTTAGCTTTAATGTTTTATTCACACCTGTCATAATGCTAATGACAACCAGTGAATGTGAGATCGATTGTTTAATAGAATTGTCATGAAAGGCATGAGGAGGATCAGTGCCCAGCGGCACCTCACTCGGCGTGATATCTACATTAGGCGAGGAGGTCCCTCATCCAGCTCCTCTTCAGTCTCCTACAGACATTACCGGGCATATTCGTAGTGGCCATGTCATTTATAAGTGTATTAGTATGTCCTTGTAAGTTGTCATGGAATCGTTTGTAATGAATACGTATGTGTTCGTTAACAGTCGGCATATGGAGGTCAGTATGTAAGGTTATGTTGCTAACGTACCAAGGTGCTTTTGTAATTGTTCTGAATGTTTTTGCTTGAAAGATTTGAAGTTTGTTTAAGTGAGTCTTTTTAGCAGTTCCAAATATCTGTGATGCGTAAGTCCAAATAGGTTTTAGTAAGTAATTGTATGTGTTCAATTTCTGTCTAAGTTTTAGTTTTGAATTTTTTGAAAGAAGTGAACTCAGAATTCTTAATCTTTGATTTAAAGTTTTTCGTTTTTTGATTATATGTGGGCCCCACGTCATTTTTCAGTCAAATGTCAGACCAAGGTAGTGAATGGTGTCTGTCTGTGGAATCTGTGTATCGTCAAGGAAAACTGGAGGGCATGTTTCATGTCGAAGCGTAAATGTGATGTGCTGTGATTTGTCTTGATTTAGTCGGATTTTCCAAATTTTGAACCAGTCATGTAATCTTGTTAAATACTGTTGTAGGGTCTGTGAGGCGTATGTTGGATTTTTGTGTCTTGCTAAAATTGCTGTGTCGTCTGCAACTTTTTTTTATTTAACAGAGAAAAATACCTTTTGCCCCTTCATTTCGTGATCCTGCTAGCATGTGAAACTGCACAGCATGGCGTTGTAGTATCATCATTAATTGAAGGGGTATATTAGCTATGTTGAAGTTAAATCTTTTTTATTATTAATTATTTTCTAGATTATTACCATATTAAAATACATATAACCATTTTTGTAGGTAAACTATATATATTTTTTTTACTTAGTAAAACAAATAAATATTTTTAATACATAATTATTTTATCTTTATAAATATGTATATGAGTATGTCAGAAATTAAATTACCCTAACTAAAGAACTCAAACAAACCTGTGAAACGGCACAGCATGGCGTTGTGGTATCATCATTAATTGAAGGGGTATATTAGCTATGTTGAAGTAATGTTTTTATTATTAACTATTTTCTAGATTCTTACCATCTATTAACATTATACTATTAACTATTAATACAGAGCCATTTTATTATTATAAATATGTATATGAGTATGTCAGAAATTAAATTACCCTAACTTCAGAACTGAAACTAACCTAATGGATAATAAATAAATAAATAGAAATAATAAAAAATAGCAAGCATATATACAGGTTGAGTTTTAAATATATTATGAGAGAAATATTTAGCCTGCAGGATGAATAAAACATTCCTGTACATGTACAGATTAAAATTAATATTATAATTAATCATAAATTATTAATATTTCATCATATTTTAAATTTAATTATTCAAAATTTCTAGGTATATACTGACGAAAATGGTATTAAAATTAAATTTTTGATTCCTTGAAACGTTTATATCTTATCTCCCTAGAAAAAAACAATCAATAGAACAATATATAGGTATTTTTAAGATTTATATGAACTGCCTCTTGAGTTTTCCATCCCTTACTTCTGATCGATTTCAAACTGTTTTAACGAATATCCATTTAATTGAAAAACAAAGTTAAGTAACTCTGATATAAAAATAAAAAGATCTGTTTCTTGCAGGTTAGAGGGGTTCATTTTTATATTTTAAAATTTTTTATCATTGGTATAAGATTATATTAATTTATTTTGATTGCTACCAGTGGGTAGTTCCTCAACAAGCAATTTCATGTTATTATATTCCTGAGTGCACGTTTGGTAGATGTATCTTTTTTTTTTTTTTTTTTTTTTATAATACAGCTGTAAATATCAATGAAAAAAAAAATATTCAATTCAATTTTTTTTCTTTTCGATATGTATCTATTTATATCTGTTTATTTATATTTAAATTTTTTTATTTAATTTTTAAGTGTGCATTGCTACGTGGAATTTAAGCATTCGAATATTTTTTTCTTCCTGTGAATCTCTGAAATTGTACTAGTCTCACCCAAATATGGATTATATAACAATGGTAATCTAGTATAATATAGTAATACTACTACTAATATGCTAGTGATAAGAAAGAGGGAGAAAAAAAGATATAAGTTAATGTTATGTTCAAAAGCGATTCAGAAGCGTGCTCTGTACCAAGAAATATATAAAAGAAAGGAATAACTGATCCAGAAAATTATGTGAGCTAATGATGTAGAGATGGTTGGCTGTGATATAATATGAGAAGGAATTGGTCGGGGAGTGCGATCAAATAAATACTAAATTTTAAAAAATTGTAATTTTAATTATTACGCCGACGTTTCGACCCAACTTGCTTCAGGGCTATAAAAGATACAAAATAAAAATGGTACATGGTGAAAATAAAATAAATGAATTATTAGTAGATATTAAATAATAAACAGTTGTCTGATAAAGAAATAATAAGATAAAGAAATAATTATTATAAATAAAAAAAATATAAAAATAATTGTTATAATAATTTAAATCTTATTATTTCTATATCTTATTATTTCTTTATCAGACAAGTGTTTCTTATTTAATATTTACTTATAATTCATTTATTTTATTTTCACCATTTAATTTTTAGATTGTGAGTCTTTTGTAGCCCTGATGAAGACCTGCAGGACGGGTCGAAACGTCGGCGTAATAATTAAAAATACTTTTTTTTTTTTAATTTAGTATTTATTTCACCGCATCCCCCGACCAACTCCTTCTCAGATGTGAGCTAATGTTTGATACTAAGATATTGTCCGTGGTGCAGATCCAAAACCTCCTGATTTCGGAAGTGATATTTTAACAAAAAATTCTTTCTACATGTGTCTTACAAATACACTGTTTTCATCTTCATAAAAATTAAATAAATACTCATATCATTCTTATTCACGAGTATAATTTGGGATGGTATCATGAAAACGTTTGTTGGAATATTCAATAAATTAAATTTAATAGTTTTCTTCCTCCGAGACCTTCCGCTCTTTGATAGATCGCTGCAATAAAGACTCAAGGCCACATTATTCCATTTCCTCAACATTTATTCCTCCCTCCTCTCTAGCCCCTCCCCTCTGGTCCAGTGAAGATTTAATCCTGTTATAAATTTTCTGGAAAACTAATCTAGAGAGTGCTAGTTGTACTTGGGGCATGAGGGAGATATTAACGTCAACCTGGAGGGAAACATCATACGTTTGTATAAGACGTTTGGTTATTCATGAATAAATAAACTTATTTATAGAACTCTTGCTTGCATTATAAGAATATTCATACACTAATTGGCCCGTGGAAATAATTCGCAGAAAATGTTGTTCAGTGAAGAAATAGCAAAATAATATGGAAATAAGTAGATCCTATGTATTATGTAAGGAAGGAATCAATATTTTTCCTTGGTCGGTTACAATATTCCATTTAACAAAATAGACCAAAATATTTATACAAATTTCTTTGTTAGGACCTATTTTTAAATTAAATCTTTCTAAACTGAAAAGATAATAAAGATAAAATAATGCCCCAATCATTGAATTTTCTAAATTATTAAAAAAAAAATGTAAGAACAAACAAATGCCTTTAAGAAATAATAAAGTTAATATATCAGCCAGGAAAAAAAGTGTAGTAGACTATTATACTCCTAAATGCAATATTTTTTAAAGAGGAAGACATTAATAAGTCTACCAAAACTATCTGTATCTTTGTTAATAATTGTCCGGTTTTTAAGATTTTTATTTGTTTTTGAATTTTTCGATCACAATGAAAATTCGTATTCGAGCTGCGAAATACAAATCTCAACTCTGCTTCTCCGTAAAAAAATATATTTCAACACACTTTACTCCTTCCGTAAATACAAATTGTTTAAATTATACATATCTATAATAGATTTTAACGATTTTACTTTGTAGATAATTTAGTAATATTTCAAATTATCATGGGTACAATAAAAAAAAAAAAAAATGCATACTTTTTGAGTTATTCGCAAATAAAGTTTCTTTTCCTTCATAACTTTTTTTCCAGAAATTTCGGGAGGATAGGATTTTTTTTTCACATGTGAAGGAGAAGAATATCTTCAAAATGAGTGGTCAATCATTGGATTTGATGAAGAATTGACGAAGTTATAGCGACAAAAAAGCACCTTTTAGAAATAATATGTAGGATTTTTATTATGAGATCGGGAATAGCTACTTAAAATATTTATAAATAATATATATTTATTTTTATAATAATTTATATTTGTTTATTAATAATAAATAAAATAGACTTGATTCGTTGGCCTATTTCATATGTACTACTTTCCCACCTGAAAGCAGACGTGGACTCAGGCCACACGCCATAGCTCTATTCCTCACCATACTCCCATTTCAAGTTTTTGGTTAAATATGAACCTTATTTTTTATTATTTGATAAGTGAAATCTCAATTTTATATACTTATTTATTACATGAAATCTATTCCAGCTAAAATTTACGTGATTTTTTTTCCAAGCAAGTATCCAGTTGGCTTAAACATTTAAACAATTTTTTTTTGTCCCGATACAGAATTGCTGCTTATTAAGTCAAATCAGTTAGACAATTGAAAAATAGGCAGCTAAATATAAATACAAGTAATTAATATTACATTTTTGATATAAAAAAACGGCACGCCGTATCTTCCTTAATTCTTTATCAATTACAAAGATTGAGCACTCATTTTGAGGATTTTCTTCTCTTATAGGCTAGAAAAATAGTCACATTCTTCCGAATTTCAGGATAAATATTTATGTAGAAAAATAAACTTTATTTACGAATAATTCTAAAAGAATATTATTTTTCTACGTCACACCCAAAACAACATATTAAAAAAAAAAGTCTTCGAAATCGGACCATTATTAGCAAAGATGCAGCTTATTGTAATTCGTTGGTTTAAAACAAATATGAAGTTTTAAAATAATTTTCTTTTCTTGGTTTATCACAATTACCGAGAATTGATTCATCCATCTTAAGTTGAATGAATTTATTTCCTTATTATTATGTCAGTTTTTCACTGACAAAGATTCTATACGAATTATTCGCAGGGATCAACTACATAGTTATTTTTAATATAATATTAAAACTTATAAGTTTGCATAATTCTTTTTTTCACATTTTATTTTTCCTTTCTGCTGTATTGAAACATGATTAAAATACGTGTGATTTATCGAATGGTGAAAAAGGAAATTTTATTTTTTTTTTCCTGGGATGTTGTCAATTTATTTAGTTCCTTGGCAATAATAACTTCCAATTATTAACAATACGAATATATTTTTAACGTTACATGTTAACAGTCTAGTTAACGTTACATGTTAACAGTCCGGGACCTTTTATTCCCATCTTCAGAAATGCAATTCCAATACTCTTGTGGATGCAAGGCTTAATTCTAATAATAATAATAATGTGCTCCATCGTCAATTTTCTAATATATGTTCTAAAATTTATTATCTAGAGCAACATTCTCCTTTTGACCAATAATTGGGTTTCTATTTCCAAGGAACTAAAGGAAATTTTATATTTTATTCTACCTCTTCGTCCAAACGCTTTAAGTGCCTCTACGCTCTCAAAAAAAAAATGTCAATATTTATTTGGATTATGTTGTATAATAAAACTATTACAAATTTTCTGAACTCGTATAAATTCGTTTTGATCAGGGAAATATAAAGAGAAAAACATTGACGATAATGAAAAAAAACACATTATTTGTTTTATATGGAACTACCTCTGCATATATATACCTCGACAACTACCTAATACTATTTACTATAGAATAAAATATAGACTATTTTAGAGAAGAATACTATTTACAATTATATTATGAACTAAACTGAATTATTGATTATTTTTTATACCTGCGTCAAAATCTGATCGTGAACGTGGCCTAGTATTTACGTAGGCCTTTCGCATGTTTCTTGGGTGCTGCGGAGGCTGGCAACCCATGATTCTTCTTCTCTTGTTTCAACTGTCTTCTTTTCTTCTGACGATGTGAGCAGTTCATTTCCACTTTCCCTTGGAGACAATCTTCAGCATGTATCTACTTGTTAGTCATGGTAGACATTGAAGATTACTGTGCGGTTTTCATTTGATCCACAGCTGATGAATGAATAATTTATCATTACATAATATTATTACACTAATAACTGATAATAAAAATATTTTTTATTGTTGCAGAGCCAGCTGCTTGTGGCCGGAGGAGATACGCAAGCCGAGCTCGGAGCGGTGTACATCGGAGCAGTTCGGCTGGCCGCTTCGCTGTTCGCAGCACCGCTAGCCGCTCGCTTCGGCCGGCGCTCGCTCGCCTCGCTCGGCGGCTACCTCTCCTCCCTGTCCCTCCTCGTCATGGCGGGAGGATCCTCCCAGTCCCTCGCCTGCCTCCTCGTCTTCGTCTTCTCCTCGGCTATCTCCAGTTCCGCCATTCAGGCTCTGGTCGGGGAAGTGTTCCCTCTTGACTTCAGAGCGGTAAGTACCGAATTTTTAATCCTTAATACCGAATTCGCTCTCTCTCAAACTCCACCGGCTTTAGCACCAGTGACGTGGTTGAGAGAGTAGCGCAGGGATTTCTTGGAGTCTTGCTTTTCCTTCAATTGCAAGTATTCGTTACTCGTTACTCGGAGTACTTTTAATCATTCACTACTTAATTATAAATGACACCTTCTGTTCCAAACACATATTTACTCATTATATATTCGTATTACAATAATACATTTATTCGGTATTTTTTTTTGTAAGAATTTATTTATTTATTTATTTAGAAATATAATAATCTGTCACGTGGGCAATAATTATAGTGATATATGAACACATTCACACTATATATACAGAATATATGAAATTCCAATGGCTTTAGCACCAGTGACGCGTTTCGCCATATGATTAATAATATTACATATTAATAATACTAAAATTTGTTAATTAAGCAGATTTCAGAATATATAACTTACATGATTTTATGTTTACCTAATTGTGGTAACTTTAGATATCTTTCTTCGACAACAGTTTCTTCTATTTATTTTATTTTTTTCTCAGAAACATCATCTCTTTTAATATAACTTTTTATTTACAACATTAATTGTATATGTAATAGCCTTATAGTTTTCTTATTTACAAAAATTTTAAGTCCCCCACATACTAATACACATATCGAATTACCAGATTGAGCCCCCGAGAAAACAATAACGGACTTTCAACGGACAATAACGGATGGAATTTCAAACAATTATAAAAAAAATATAATCAATCGATTGACGTTATTGAAAAACTTCTATCTTAATGTTGAAAAAATGTTCAAAAACATAATTTCTAATAGCATAATAATCGACTACAAGTCAATATGATTCAAACACATATTTACCCATTATATATTTGTATTACAATAATACATTTATTTGGTTTTTTTTTTTTTTAAGAATTCATTCATTTATTTAGAAATATAATAATCTCTCACGTGGACAATAATTATAGTGATATATGAATACATTCACATTATATATACAGAATATATAAAATTTCACTGGCTTTAGCGCAGGGATCTCTTGTAGTACTGCTTTTCCTTCTATAGTTGGGGAAAGAAGCCTGGCTTGGGGTTTCCTGCCTGATTGTATATATTGTATATAGGTATGACTGTGTTTTTATGATTTTAAGTTACTTATCTTTAGGTTATTTTATTTATTATTGTACATAAGTTTTGATTATTATTTAGTTATTATTATACTTTTGTTAATTTTAAATATTCTGCATATATGGTGTCAATGTGTTCATATATCACTATAATTATTGTCCACGTGACAGATTGTTATATTTTCAAATAAATAAATTTAATTGATACATTTGTATATTATTATATTGTAGGCATGCGCATTTCTTCTCCATCCATATATAACCTCCCTAATCAGCTGTTTAATATAACCTTCCTATGCTGTGTTTATCGAGCCTTCTGTTTCCCTCAGTATGTATTTGGATGGCTTGTTAAGTTGTCAATAGCAAATGTTTTATCTTCTTTTCTTTCTACATATATGTGTGATTTTGGTTTTTTATTTTGATGATGCCTGATTTAGCAAAACGTTTGTTGGTTAACTATTTATATGTATATTAGAGAGACTAATGGCTTTATAGTTTGGAATTTTCTATTTACGTAAAAAAAAACCCGGAATAAATGTATTATTGTAATACGAATATATAATGAATAAATAGGTATTTGAAACAGAACGTCTCATTTCTAATTAAGAAGTGATTGGTTAAAAGCACTACGAGTAACGAATACTTAAATGTAATAGCACCGAGTACTTTAGTCAGTACTTTCCCTCTCACATATATCAACTTTTTTCTTTTTAGCTTTTAGGTTTCATAGATATTGATCTGTAGTCGATTATTATGCTGTAAGAGGTTATGTTTTTGAACATTTTATAAACATTAAGATAGAAGTTTTTAAATAACGTCAATCGATTGATTTTAATTTTTTATAATTGTTTGAAATTCCGTTATTGTTTTCTCGGAGGCACAACCCGACAATTCGATATGTGTATCAGTATGTGGGGAACTTAAAATTTTTGTAAATAAAAAAACTATAAGGCTATTACATACACAATGAATGTTTAAAATTGTGAGTTTACCCTTTGTCGTAAACCTATGTCCTCTTGTCCTACAGTATCCTTTAATAATACCCCACTTATCCCTGTTGAACAAATTCGATACCTTGGACTCCACTGAGACAAACGTCTAACTTGGAATCCTCATACCAGACTGAAATGACAAGAAACAGCTCGACGTTTCCGACTACACTAGCACTTACTAGACAAACGCTCTAAGCTCCCAGTCAATTACAAAAGACTCATATACATGACTACAATAAGACCTATTTGGACTTACGGAATTGAGCTCTGGGGCTCCACTAAGCCATCGAATTCCTCTCATATCCAATCCTTACAATCCAAAATCCTTCGTAAAATCCTCACAGCTCCTTACTTCGTCACAAACAAAATCATCCATAACGACCTTAATGTTCCTTATGTTTCTGACCTGGCCCAATCCAGATACCTTTCCTTCCATAACAAACTTCACAACCATCCTAACCCTCTCGTTTCTAACCTTGCTTTCTTTTCGATCCCGGACAACCCTCCGAGGCGTCTGAAAAGAAGGTGGTCTCGAGATCTCCTTGTGTAAATACATTTTTAGAGTGCTACCAGTGGGTAGTTTCTCAACAAATGATTTCATGCTTTTATATTCTTTTGTTCACATTTACTAAATGTATTTTTACTTGTAATACAGTTGTAAATATCATCAATAAATAGAAAAAAAAAATATGAGAGTTGATATTTCTTGTCTGAGAAAAAATAAATAAATAGAACAAACCGTTTTCGAAGAAAGATTTCTAAATTCACCACAATGAGGTAAACATAAAATCATGTAACTTATATATTCCGAAATCTGCTTAATTATCGAATTTTAATTTCATAATAAACTTACACTTAATTAATATGAACTAATATTATTAATCATATGGAGAACTTTTAGGGCGAAGTAAAGAGTCATTAATCACCATATTTCTCCTTCAATCTGAGAGGAGGGGGAACGAGGCGCTAAAAAAATCTTAAAATTAGATCACCTACGTCATTGATGAGGATTTTTAAAATGACCGATAGGTTTGGGGAAGAAATAAAGCCGTTATTGATTGTGAGATGTATGCACTATCCAGTCGTCTGATCAAATGATATATTTATACTGGAATTCTTACAATGGAAATTTCAATGTCTGTTTTCTTTATTATACTTTTACAGCGCCTCGTTTTATATTCAGTTTCATTTTATAGTTGTGATTTTTTTAAATAATTTTTTTTTTGTTATTTGGGGGGTGTACTTCGAGACAAAAATGTAGAGCAGAACATCATCATAATTTAATTTAGTTTTTACATCATCAGCATCTGCGTTTGTCACACCTGATGGTATAAATGTAAGCTACATCCAGGTTGTTCCGTATATTCTGCTGAGATCAATGCTATCGCGATGGATCTACGACATGTGATGGATTCGCCAGTTGTAAATGTGGTTATTGCATCAGATTCTTTGAGCACCCTTAAAGCCATGAACAACGCGTATCCTGACCACATAGGAATATATAATATTTTACGGATACAAGACAGGTAAATAACGTTGGAACAGCCGAAAATTTCTAAGGTCTCCTAGTCATGTGGTCATCCCAATAAACTGCCATTAAAAGCCATGGAGCAGTTCTACTCGCATTATGTTCAGAGAGGAAGTCGTCCTTACATGACTGAGAATAGGACATACCAGGCTTACGCACCTTCACTTAATTATAAAAGAAAATACGCCAATTTTTCTAAGGTGTGGAGGGAAAATGGCAGTGATACATATCTTTGAGAGTTGTGAATTTTACATAAAAAAGTTAAATGAAAAGGGAATACTTAGCAAATACATCAACTTCTTTGGGAAATGTGGAAAAAAATCTTGAATGAAGTCATATCTTTTCTCTCCGAAGTTTTAAAAATATATGAAACTTCATTTCTTATTTTTTTA